>JAIOJX010000030.1:65787685-66449233 GCA_022376925.1 Tragulus kanchil | reverse complement strand
GCTGCAGTTTCTTCATCCACTAATTACAAGTAATAAAAAGTGCCCAACTCAGCACTTACTTTGAGGATTAAAAAATGTAATACATACGAAGTACCCAAAACAGTACAGGTCACACTGTCTTCCTTAAATATAATGAAGTTGTTCTTTGAGTGGTCTCCTTCAAGGGAATCTTACTGCTTGGGGCTCAAAGGAGCATCTCCAGTCCTCCTCCAAATGACGGAAGGGCACACAGTGGGAGTTACTGTTCCCCAGGGAAATATCCTCATCAGTCTTCTCTCTGTCTCTGCGACTTGCCTCCTCTTTAAATATGTGATAGGTTCAATCAAGAGTTGTGAAACTGAGTCCTAAAATTTCCTTAGGAAAGTTGTATATACAGATTTGTCACATACTAATGCTGTATCTGATATCTTTTTTAGAACCTTAGTCAAAACTAAGAAGGGAAGTGTCCAGCTCTAACCACCTGTTAGGTCTATATCATATACCCCTCAGATCTGTCTTCCTTGACATTTTGTTTATTATATCCATTCCATTTTCCACTTGATTCTTAAATAATTTCTCACACATGTCTCCTACTTTGTAAATTCAGTCATTTTTCTGCAGTATTCAATCTGTCACGTACTATCTTCATTGGACTTTCTTGAATTATATTTTAATGTTTCTATTAGCATGTTGCTTTAACTGCACTTTTAAATGGTTTATAACCTCTAATTTACACAGTATACTTAAATATAATACTGTACCAATCCACATAAGATGTAAAAACTGAAGTGTACTGATCCATTTACCAACCTCCTCATCCTCCAAGCTAAAACTGCCCTATGTATTACACTGGTATTTGGTACAAAACTGTCATTCCCCACCAGTTCTCCAGCAGTTTTCAGCCTCGAGTTACAATCTATTTTACAGCCTCCATTATTATTTTCATCCACCAACCATGTGTCTTCCAACTGCAGAGGAGTCTTTTCAAAGTTGTATGGGACAGTATTTAAGAGCACACACTCTGGTGCAAGATAACCTGAATTTGAAACCTGGAACTCCTTCTTATTATCTGTGAGCCTATGGAAAGTTTCTTAACCTCTCTGTGCTGCAGTTTCTTCATCCACTAATTACAAGTAATAAAAAGTGCCCAACTCAGCACTTACTTTGAGGATTAAAAAATGTAATACATACGAAGTACCCAAAACAGTACAGGTCACACTGTCTTCCTTAAATATAATGAAGTTGTTCTTTGAGTGGTCTCCTTCAAGGGAATCTTACTGCTTGGGGCTCAAAGGAGCATCTCCAGTCCTCCTCCAAATGACGGAAGGGCACACAGTGGGAGTTACTGTTCCCCAGGGAAATATCCTCATCAGTCTTCTCTCTGTCTCTGCGACTTGCCTCCTCTTTAAATATGTGATAGGTTCAATCAAGAGTTGTGAAACTGAGTCCTAAAATTTCCTTAGGAAAGTTGTATATACAGATTTGTCACATACTAATGCTGTATCTGATATCTTTTTTAGAACCTTAGTCAAAACTAAGAAGGGAAGTGTCCAGCTCTAACCACCTGTTAGGTCTATATCATATACCCCTCAGATCTGTCTTCCTTGACATTTTGCTTATTATATCCATTCCATTTTCCACTTGATTCTTAAATAATTTCTCACACATGTCTCCTACTTTGTAAATTCAGTCATTTTTCTGCAGTATTCAATCTGTCACGTACTATCTTCATTGGACTTTCTTGAATTATATTTTAATGTTTCTATTAGCATGTTGCTTTAACTGCACTTTTAAATGGTTTATAACCTCTAATTTACACAGTATACTTAAATATAATACTGTACCAATCCACATAAGATGTAAAAACTGAAGTGTACTGATCCATTTACCAACCTCCTCATCCTCCAAGCTAAAACTGCCCTATGTATTACACTGGTATTTGGTACAAACAAAACAGTTCACTGTCTATCATTAGTCTGAAGAGCTTCCTTTAGCATTGGTTACTGTACAAGTATACTGATAATGTGATCTTAGTTTTCTTTTTTTCTAACATCCTTTTATCTTTATTTTTATTCTTTAAAGACATTTTTGCTGCATATGGAATCTGGTTCACAGTTACTGCCTGTTGCTGTCCATCGTTTCTAATGAAAAGTCTTCAGTCACTCAAATCTTTAGTCCCTTGTATATAACATATACCTTTTATGTCCCTGCTTTGAATATTTTCTGATATAATTTGACACGCTTTATTGGTTCACAGTTACTGCCTGTTGCTGTCCATCGTTTCTAATGAAAAGTCTTCAGTCACTCAAATCTTTAGTCCCTTGTATATAACATATAATTTTTATGTCCCTGCTTTGAATATTTTCTGATATAATTTGACACGCTTAAGTATAGTTTTCTGTGTACTTTACATACTTGGAAATTGCTGAGCTTCTTGAATCTGTAAACATGAATCTTTGGGTGAATCTGGGAAATTCTCCATCATTACTTCTTCAAATTTTATTCCTGCTCAATTCTTTCCATTCTCTTCTTTCTCTGACTGCAATTACATGTATATTTGAACTTTTGATGTTGTCCCACAGGCTCCTGAGAACCAGATAACCCTTTTCATATAATTGTTAATGTCTTTTTTCTCCTATTCTTCTGTTTATTGGATACTTTCATATCAATTGTTTCTTTTCTATTTAAATAAAGCTCATTTAGAACCTTAGTCAAAACTAAGAAGGAAGTGTCCAGCTCTAACCACCTGTTATTCTTAAACCCCAATTTGTTTATTATATCCATTCCATTTTCCACTTGATTCTTAAATAATTTCTCACACATGTCTCCTACTTTGTAAATTCAGTCATTTTTCTGCAGTATTCAATCTGTCACGTACTATCTTCATTGGACTTTCTTGAATTATATTTTAATGTTTCTATTAGCATGTTGCTTTAACTGCACTTTTAAATGGTTTATAACCTCTAATTTACACAGTATACTTAAATATAATACTGTACCAATCCACATAAGATGTAAAAACTGAAGTGTACTGATCCATTTACCAACCTCCTCATCCTCCAAGCTAAAACTGCCCTATGTATTACACTGGTATTTGGTACAAACAAAACAGTTCACTGTCTATCATTAGTCTGAAGAGCTTCCTTTAGCATTGGTTACTGTACAAGTATACTGATAATGTGATCTTAGTTTTCTTTTTTTCTAACATCCTTTTATCTTTATTTTTATTCTTGAAGGACATTTTTTGCTGCATATGGAATCTGGTTCACAGTTACTGCCTGTTGCTGTCCATCGTTTCTAATGAAAAGTCTTCAGTCACTCAAATCTTTAGTCCCTTGTATATAACATATACCTTTTATGTCCCTGCTTTGAATATTTTCTGATATAATTTGACACGCTTTATTGGTTCACAGTTACTGCCTGTTGCTGTCCATCGTTTCTAATGAAAAGTCTTCAGTCACTCAAATCTTTAGTCCCTTGTATATAACATATAATTTTTATGTCCCTGCTTTGAATATTTTCTGATATAATTTGACACGCTTAAGTATAGTTTTCTGTGTACTTTACATACTTGGAAATTGCTGAGCTTCTTGAATCTGTAAACATGAATCTTTGGGTGAATCTGGGAAATTCTCCATCATTACTTCTTCAAATTTTATTCCTGCTCAATTCTTTCCATTCTCTTCTTTCTCTGACTGCAATTACATGTATATTTGAACTTTTGATGTTGTCCCACAGGCTCCTGAGAACCAGATAACCCTTTTCATATAATTGTTAATGTCTTTTTTCTCCTATTCTTCTGTTTATTGGATACTTTCTATTGGTATCAAATTCCCTAGTCTTTCTTTTCTTATTTAAAATAAAGCTCATTTGCTGTTAAACCCATCCAGTAAGTTTTGTATTACAGAAATTATAGTTTTTCACTTACAGAATTTCCATTTCAGATTTATTATAATTTCCATTTTGCTTTTCAGATTCGCTGTTGTTCATGCATTATGATCATTTTTTTTTCCTTTACATCCTTCAGCATGATTAGAGTAAGCTCTTTAAAATACTTTTTTTCTGAATCCAACATCCTGGTTTTCTCATAGTTTGTCTCCATTAATTGCCTATGTCTTGAGTGTAAGTTATATTTTCTCTTTTATTTTTTTATATTTTCCATTAATTTTTTAAAAATTACCTAGACATTGCAAATGGTAGATGGTTTTAACAGTCAGGAAAAGTGGCTGCAAAGTTCAACTGGAAATGTCATTTCACACTTTTAGCTTTAGCTGAGATGCTTATAGTCTTCCTCATGAATGTTATTTTAAGTAGCAATGTGAGTAGAGTTCACACTCTGACTCTGAAGATTGTCCTCTTTGGCTCTGTCCTTCCTGGGATTTCTCCCCTCACTTTAAAGCTTTTGTTATAGCCCTGAACTCTATCTTCAGACTTTTCTAACTAGTAAGAATGCTAATTTCTATAAAAGGAATGTGTGAATTAGCTCTTGCTTAAGGCTAAAAGGCTTAAAAGAACAAAACAGAAAATGAACCCAGTAGGATTCTTTTATCTCAGTGTTGAGGCCTTTCGCACAGTTAGCCTGCCTTTGGTCACTCTCTTTTAGTGCCTTTAGGTAGGAGTTTTAAAAATACTTTGTTGAAAATTTATAGTTTCCTGTGGGAGGGTTGGCCCATTGAGGGTTACTTAGTCTTTATTAGAAATAGAATCAGACACTCTGTATTTTACCCAAAAGAGATGTTTACTTCATTGGAGGCTTTTCTCTTATGTAGATGCTAGCTATGTCTTCCTACATCTCACTGAGGATATTCATTTCTAAGGATTCCTATTGATTCTTTGTAGTCATTCTTTTAGTTTATCTATGTGGTTTAAAACTACAATTTATTATCATTTCCATGGGCTTCCCTGGTAGCTCAGTGGGTAAAGAATTTTCTGCAATGCAGGAAACCTCAGTTCAATTCATGGGTCGGGAAGTTTTCCTAGAGAAATTACAGGATACCCACTCCACTATTCTTGGGCTTCTCTGGTGGCTCAAATGGTGAAGAATCTGCCTGCAATGCCAGAGACCTGTGTTTGATCCCTGGATTGGGAAGATCCCCTGGAGGAGGGCATGGCAACCCACTCCAGTTGTCTTGCCTGGAAAATCCCCATGGACAGAGGAGCCTGGCGGGCCCGAGTCCATGGGGTCGCAAAGAGTAAGACATGACTAAGCAAATTTCCTATGTCTTGAGTGTAAGTTATATTTTCTCTTTTATTTTTTTATATTTTCCATTAATTTTTTAAAAATTACCTAGACATTGCAAATGGTAGATGGTTTTAACAGTCAGGAAAAGTGGCTGCAAAGTTCAACTGGAAATGTCATTTCACACTTTTAGCTTTAGCTGAGATGCTTATAGTCTTCCTCATGAATGTTATTTTAAGTAGCAATGTGAGTAGAGTTCACACTCTGACTCTGAAGATTGTCCTCTTTGGCTCTGTCCTTCCTGGGATTTCTCCCCTCACTTTAAAGCTTTTGTTATAGCCCTAAACTCTATCTTCAGACTTTTCTAACTAGTAAGAATGCTAATTTCTATAAAAGGAATGTGTGAATTAGCTCTTGCTTAAGGCTAAAAGGCTTAAAAGAACAAAACAGAAAATGAACCCAGTAGGATTCTTTTATCTCAGTGTTGAGGCCTTTCGCACAGTTAGCCTGCCTTTGGTCACTCTCTTTTAGTGCCTTTAGGTAGGAGTTTTAAAAATACTTTGTTGAAAATTTATAGTTTCCTGTGGGAGGGTTGGCCCATTGAGGGTTACTTAGTCTTTATTAGAAATAGAATCAGACACTCTGTATTTTACCCAAAAGAGATGTTTACTTCATTGGAGGCTTTTCTCTTATGTAGATGCTAGCTATGTCTTCCTACATCTCACTGAGGATATTCATTTCTAAGGATTCCTATTGATTCTTTGTAGTCATTCTTTTAGTTTATCTATGTGGTTTAAAACTACAATTTATTATCATTTCCATGGGCTTCCCTGGTAGCTCAGTGGGTAAAGAATTTTCTGCAATGCAGGAAACCTCAGTTCAATTCATGGGTCGGGAAGTTTTCCTAGAGAAATTACAGGATACCCACTCCACTATTCTTGGGCTTCCCTGGTGGCTCAAATGGTGAAGAATCTGCCTGCAATGCCAGAGACCTGTGTTTGATCCCTGGATTGGGAAGATCCCCTGGAGGAGGGCATGGCAACCCACTCCAGTTGTCTTGCCTGGAAAATCCCCATGGACAGAGGAGCCTGGCGGGCCCGAGTCCATGGGGTCACAAAGAGTAAGACATGACTAAGCACACACATTACTTGCACGCTTCCGTGGACTGACTCAGCTCAGTTACGTGGTTGTTGCTTGGATTGTCTCAGGCAGCTGCAGTCAGATGGCATCTGGACTGGAGTCGTTTGAAAGTCTGACTGGACTGGGCGAACTAAGGTGGTTTATTCACAGGGAGTTCATTCAAGGCATCCCATGTGCTGCACTGCTCACACAGCACGACGGCCATTTCTTAGAAGAAATGTTCCAAGAGCAGGTACCTCAAGAGCTACACAGCAGCTGGATAGGTTAAAGGATGTGCTTGGAAGTGCACAGCCTCACTTTTTCCATATGCTCTTGATCAAGAGTCCATGTGCCTTCATCTTTTGAGTAAAGTCATCTTTTGAACTTTGTGTCAACATTCTTTCTTTCATATGTGTATATATTTAATATGTACATATAGAATTCATGTAAATATAATCCATTCATTTGTATATATCAAAGTAATAAATTCCCCTTTCCCCATTAATCAAACTAGTTTTACTAATTTCTTCTCAGTTCTATTTTCTCTTGGGTTAAAAACAATGGCTTTGAACGTAATAAAATCACATTTGCTTCAGTATAACTAAGATTTTCTCCATTAGGTTAATCTTCACTCATCTTAATTTGCTCTCTGAATCTGAGATTAAATGTAGATTAGTGCTTTTGCCTAACTTTGCAAATCATTTTTCAGAATGATTGGGATGACTTACATAATACCAGCAGACCTCTTAATTGAAGGTCAAGGCAATTCCTATCAGCAAGGCAACCTCCAGCTTCACTGAGAAGCATTCCATTCATCTGATTGGAAAAACAGATGCTTATTTCTGTCTTATAAACCTCAATGCAGGTTAGGTGGTAATTACTTCAAAGAGCAGGATAACAATTTATGTAATCAGCAGGACCCTATAATTACTAATGCATAATTTCTAAACAGCATTTAGCAAAATGAGGCCCATACATACACTTTGTAATGAAAACGATGTGTTTGACACCACACTCAATTCAATCTAAAATTTGCATATTTCCTTCCAGGAAACGCACGCACGAGCTTCATCTGCTTTATTTTGCTTCACTAACTCCTGTCTACTTTTAGCTCTGTCACAGGATCATGGAAATGCTGAATCATAGTGATGGCTGAATGGCAGCCCAAGGCTCAGACATAGAGAAAGGCTTCCTTGTCTGTGGTCTGGGACAATGTAACATCAATCCAAGAGACGATTTGGAAAGTTACATCTAAGCAAATTGTTTCCACTGAGATCTTTATATGACAGTCATAGAATCACTTAATTTGGACTGTAAGTGCCAGCAGAGAACTTAAAAATGATCTGCAGCTCTCTCTTGATCACAGATGGAAAAACCAAGGTCCACTAAAATAATATGACTTATGCAACAGCAAGCAATAGGCAGTAAGAGTAAGAAAGTATTCATTCAGTCCCAGTTCTGTGTGAAAGCCATCCCACTAGTCTTTTTGGGTCATACAGTGTTTTTGTTAGACAGAACACAAAATATATCAGCTCTAAGAATATTGAACATTTCTGTAGGAATTATTTTGAAATTTACATTTTCATATGCATTGCTTGGAGAAGGAAATGGCAACCCACTCCAGTATTCTTACCTGGAAAATTTCATGGACAGAGGAACCTGGCAGGCTACAGTCCATGAGGTCACAAAGAATTAGCCGCGACTGAGGGACTGAGCACATATGCATCGTTGGTAGGTGTTTAATAGTACTAGGTAAGTAATAGTAATAGGAGTATGACCTCTTCTGAATGTAATTCAAGTTCTACATATTAAGAAAGTTGAGTACTAGTTCTTTACATTTTCTTTCTGAAAGATGAAATTGTATACCTTGATGAATTCTTACCTACAGTTCCTGAAGTCATGTCAGAAGGATTACTGGTCTCTTCTTCAAAACTCTGGACCTGAGACACCAAAATTCATCAGCCTTATTAGAAATGCTTTCATAATAAATTCACTTCATTTATTTACTCAACATATAATGATTACTGGCTACTACTGATTTCTGAACTCAAAAAGCTAACAGTCTGATGCAGGCAGGGGGTATGTACCAGGCATTCCTGACAAAGATGCAAAGAATTAAGGGAGTTAAGATGAGAGAAAGGGGGGCTTCCCTAGTGGTCCAGCGGTTAAGACTCTGCACTTCCACTGCAGAAGCTGTGAGTTCCAACCCTGGTCAGGGAACTAAGATTCCTCATGGTGCAGAGCTTGGCAAAAATTTAAGAAATAAATGAATAATTAAAAAAAAGAAAAAGACGAGGGAAAGAGAATGATTGCTTCTGAGTGGGAGGAATAGAGGCCTTGCCTGCAGACGTGACATTTGAACTAAATTTAAATGATATTACTATTAACCTAGAGAACTTTTCTTTTTTTTCTCCTAAAGAGCTTTACATGTATTTGGAAAGAACCAGCTATTTCCCATAGTTAATTTTGACTCTCTAAGGGATTTATTTATTTACAACTTGGTAAATTTGTGGAAAGCAATTCAGGAAATTCATAACTCAGTTGTTCTATAAAGCTTAGAAAGCTCAAAGAAAATCTGACTTCCAAGTTGACAGAGTAGAATTTATTTTAAAAATTCTTTTAAGAAATTAATGAATACTACTCTACTCTTTAATGAGAATAAAATTATTGTTAAAATAAAATAATAATTATTTCTTTAAAAAAAATAACCACTTACTACTGAAACTTAATAAATATAAAAAGTCAAAGAAGGTAAGAAAATGGTTACTGTTGATATTTCGGAATGTGTCTTGGTGGGTTTTGTTTTAATACATTTATATTAGATATAGTAATGTACTCAAATTTTTTCACTCAAAATTTGGAGGGACTTTTCCCCCCATATTGTAAAATTTCTTTGAAGTTCTACATATTAAGAAAGTTGAGTACTAGTTCTTTACATTTTCTTTCTGAAAGATGAAATTGTATACCTTGATGAATTCTTACCTACAGTTCCTGAAGTCATGTCAGAAGGATTACTGGTCTCTTCTTCAAAACTCTGGACCTGAGACACCAAAATTCATCAGCCTTATTAGAAATGCTTTCATAATAAATTCACTTCATTTATTTACTCAACATATAATGATTACTGGATACTACTGATTTCTGAACTCAAAAAGCTAACAGTCTGATGCAGGCAGGGGGTATGTACCAGGCATTCCTGACAAAGATGCAAAGAATTAAGGGAGTTAAGATGAGAGAAAGGGGGGCTTCCCTAGTGGTCCAGCAGTTAAGACTCTGCACTTCCACTGCAGAAGCTGTGAGTTCCAACCCTGGTCAGGGAACTAAGATCCCTCATGGTGCAGAGCTTGGCAAAAATTTAAGAAATAAATGAATAATTAAAAAAAAGAAAAAGACGAGGGAAAGAGAATGATTGCTTCTGAGTGGGAGGAATAGAGGCCTTGCCTGCAGACGTGACATTTGAACTAAATTTAAATGATATTACTATTAACCTAGAGAACTTTTCTTTTTTTTTTCTCCTAAAGAGCTTTACATGTATTTGGAGAGAACAAGCTATTTCCCATAGTTAATTTTGACTCTCTAAGGGATTTATTTATTTACAACTTGGTAAATTTGTGGAAAGCAATTCAGGAAATTCATAACTCAGTTGTTCTATAAAGCTTAGAAAGCTCAAAGAAAATCTGACTTCCAAGTTGACAGAGTAGAATTTATTTTAAAAATTCTTTTAAGAAATTAATGAATACTACTCTACTCTTTAATGAGAATAAAATTATTGTTAAAATAAAATAATAATTATTTCTTTAAAAATAATAACCACTTACTACTGAAACTTAATAAATATAAAAAGTCAAAGAAGGTAAGAAAATGGTTACTGTTGATATTTCGGAATGTGTCTTGGTGGGTTTTGTTTTAATACATTTATATTAGATATAGTAATGTACTCAAATTTTTTCACTCAAAATTTGGAGGGACTTTTCCCCCCATATTGTAAAATTTCTTTGAAAATACCGTCTATAATGAGTGCACAATAAGCTATACTTTGAAGGTACATTAATTTACTTAATGATTCTTTTAATGTTGGAATGTTTTCTAAATTCTGCAAATAGAAATGCTGCTGAGATGAGTATCCTTGTATATAAATTATTTCTACATGTCATCTTATTTATTTGGGATTGATTTCTGAATATTGAGGGCTGAATCAAAGGATATAAACTTTTTAAATATGTGGTACATATGGCCAAAAATTACCTTTAACCCAGCAATAAATAGAGGATATGAGGAAATGGTTCAGCAATGTAAGAATAAATACGTATTCCCTCTTTTTAAATACTTCATCTCTTTTGTCAAAGAAGTTCCCTTACACTTGTAATCTATTAGAGATACTTCTTAACATTATTTTTATTGGTTTTGTGACTCAAACCAGTGTGGACCGTATAAATTTTTCAGTAAAATAAGAAAATGTATTTTTCTGAGACCATCATCCTGGAGAAAAATCCATTTAGTGCAAAATACAGTATCTATTCATCTATTAAATAAAATAACAACAAAAAAGTACTAATAATTCAGAGTGGAAACCATGTGTACTCCTGGGTTATTCCACCTGGGCCAAACTTATTAATAAATGTAAAAGTAAAATAAAGAAATGATTATAACTTTTGAAACACTTCCCACAAGATGCTGACTGGTGTTACATGTGAGTTCCAGTGAGAAGGAACCTTATACATAAGGACCCAGGGATTGAACCCATGTCTCCTGCGTCTCCTGCACTGCAGACAGATTCTTTACCCACTGAGCCAGCTGGGAAGCCCATATAAGAAAGAGGGAAGGTTAAGGATGTTACACTGCAGATATAAAGAAGCACCCTAAGAAAGTCTACAATTACAGAAGTTTCATTATTAAATTCTCTTAATATATTTGGAAATTTAAAAAGAAAGGAACAGATTCAGCTTAAGAAAAATTGAACACAAAAATATGTTGATTTTTGCATTAAAAAATCATCTATGTACAACTTCGTTGGAATCATAATTTTGGAAAGTGAGCCAAATATTGCCATATTCAGTCTTTAGTAGGACTTTAATGAAAGCATCATAGATTGATCTGGAGGCAGAATTTGGCCAATCAGAATTTAAATTCTGATAGGTAGATATTTAAGTACATTGGCTCATTTTTAAATAACACAAAAACCTGCCAATTTCACACACATTTTTCATTTCTTATAATTAGATTTTTAATTTGCCATTAAAAAATGACTATTAAATCTGGCATTAGCTCCTGTTTAAGTTACAATCTTCCCAAGCTTCATTTACTCATGCATTAGTATTGAGTGAAACAAATATTTTTCTCCCAGCCTGTGTGATGAATATGTAGTATTTTAAATATATTTTTTAAGAAAACAAAATTCAAGAAGTGAGGTTTTTAATATCATTTTGAGGACTTTCTCTGCCTTACATATGCATACAGCTTCTTACACAGATCTGGGCAAATATTAAAGAAACATCAAAAACAAAGCTGGTTTCAAAGTTCAACAGAATATTGTTTTTATACAGAAACCATCATCCTGGAGAAAAATCCATTTAGTGCAAAATACAGTATCTATTCATCTATTAAATAAAATAACAACAAAAAAGTACTAATAATTCAGAGTGGAAACCATGTGTACTCCTGGGTTATTCCACCTGGGCCAAACTTATTAATAAATGTAAAAGTAAAATAAAGAAATGATTATAACTTTTGAAACACTTCCCACAAGATGCTGACTGGTGTTACATGTGAGTTCCAGAGAGAAGGAACCTTATACATAAGGACCCAGGGATTGAACCCATGTCTCCTGCGTCTCCTGCACTGCAGACAGATTCTTTACCCACTGAGCCAGCTGGGAAGCCCATATAAGAAAGAGGAAGGTTAAGGATGTTACACTGCAGATATAAAGAAGCACCCTAAGAAAGTCTACAATTACAGAAGTTTCATTATTAAATTCTCTTAATATATTTGGAAATTTAAAAAGAAAGGAACAGATTCAGCTTAAGAAAAATTGAACACAAAAATATGTTGATTTTTGCATTAAAAAATCATCTATGTACAACTTCGTTGGAATCATAATTTTGGAAAGTGAGCCAAATATTGCCATATTCAGTCTTTAGTAGGACTTTAATGAAAGCATCATAGATTGATCTGGAGGCAGAATTTGGCCAATCAGAATTTAAATTCTGATAGGTAGATATTTAAGTACATTGGCTCATTTTTAAATAACACGAAAACCTGCCAATTTCACACACATTTTTCATTTCTTATAATTAGATTTTTAATTTGCCATTAAAAAATGACTATTAAATCTGGCATTAGCTCCTGTTTAAGTTACAATCTTCCCAAGCTTCATTTACTCATGCATTAGTATTGAGTGAAACAAATATTTTTCTCCCAGCCTGTGTGATGAATATGTAGTATTTTAAATATATTTTTTAAGAAAACAAAATTCAAGAAGTGAGGTTTTTAATATCATTTTGAGGACTTTCTCTGCCTTACATATGCATACAGCTTCTTACACAGATCTGGGCAAATATTAAAGAAACATCAAAAACAAAGCTGGTTTCAAAGTTCAACAGAATATTGTTTTTATACAGAAACCACTCATTGACTAAATTAATATAATCTAATACTTCTATTATTAATTTTACTCATCTAAAAATATTTACCAAGTTTCTACTATGTGCCAAAAATATGTAAGCTATTTGTTTTTTAATTTAGGCCTTTTTTGGTATCTTAGTGTGTTCTACTTTCCCATACCTATATATACTCATGTATACATATATATATACATATAGCTTTTCCTTGATTTTTTTCCTTGAGTAATTGTCATAACTGTCATATATAAATATCTGAAAGTATGTCAGGCAGGGACTCATATTCTTTTCTTAGTTCTTTACATTGACTACCATGATATTTTTCTCTGCCTGTACTCTCACACACAGATGACCTACAATGACCTTTGTTTTTTCTATGCCAGTCTAGTCCATAGCAGAAGAACTCAGGAAGGGGACAGTAGAGTCTAATGGGCCTTGTCAACAGGCTTGAGGCTGGTGAAAATTCCTGTTTAGATCCTATGAAACAGGCAGAAGACTGACTTGCACACTGTCTTGATATTCTTTATAGTAATTTAACTATTAGTTTGGTAATTAAATAATTTTCACAAGACTGAATTAAAGAAGAGACCATTCTTTTAGAGCCATCTCAGTTTATACTCAAATCAGGGCATCTGACGAAAGCTCTGTTTTTTTCTCCGTTTATAATTATTATTCATGTTTATGCTACTATGGTTCTTTTTTAAAAAGATTTTTTGATGTGGCCCATTTTTAAGGTCTTTATTGACTATATTACAATATTGCTTCTGTTTTATGATTTTTGGGTTTTTTTGTTGTTTTTTTTTTTCTTGCCATGAGGCATGTAGTGTTTTAGCTCCTTGACCAGGTGTTGAAGCCATAATCCCTGCATTGGAAAGTGATGTCTTAACCACTAGACTGCGGGGAAAGTCTCTCTGCTGTTGTTTTAAAGTCAGATTGATAGTTTAAGGTTCTTAAAATAATTTTTGACAGAAGATGTAAGCATACAAAAGTATAGATAGATGTTAGTATCATTAAAGACACAGATCTGGGCAAATATTAAAGAAACATCAAAAACAAAGCTGGTTTCAAAGTTCAACAGAATATTGTTTTTATACAGAAACCACTCATTGACTAAATTAATATAATCTAATACTTCTATTATTAATTTTACTCATCTAAAAATATTTACCAAGTTTCTACTATGTGCCAAAAATATGTAAGCTATTTGTTTTTTAATTTAGGCCTTTTTTGGTATCTTAGTGTGTTCTACTTTCCCATACCTATATATACTCATGTATACATATATATATATACATATAGCTTTTCCTTGATTTTTTTCCTTGAGTAATTGTCATAACTGTCATATATAAATATCTGAAAGTATGTCAGGCAGGGACTCATATTCTTTTCTTAGTTCTTTACATTGACTACCATGATATTTTTCTCTGCCTGTACTCTCACACACAGATGACCTACAATGACCTTTGTTTTTTCTATGCCAGTCTAGTCCATAGCAGAAGAACTCAGGAAGGGGACAGTAGAGTCTAATGGGCCTTGTCAACAGGCTTGAGGCTGGTGAAAATTCCTGTTTAGATCCTATGAAACAGGCAGAAGACTGACTTGCACACTGTCTTGATATTCTTTATAGTAATTTAACTATTAGTTTGGTAATTAAATAATTTTCACAAGACTGAATTAAAGAAGAGACCATTCTTTTAGAGCCATCTCAGTTTATACTCAAATCAGGGCATCTGACGAAAGCTCTGTTTTTTTCTCCGTTTATAATTATTATTCATGTTTATGCTACTATGGTTCTTTTTTAAAAAGATTTTTTGATGTGGCCCATTTTTAAGGTCTTTATTGACTATATTACAATATTGCTTCTGTTTTATGATTTTTGGGTTTTTTTGTTGTTTTTTTTTTTTTTTTTTTTTTGCCATGAGGCATGTAGTGTTTTAGCTCCTTGACCAGGTGTTGAAGCCATAATCCCTGCATTGGAAAGTGATGTCTTAACCACTAGACTGCGGGGAAAGTCTCTCTGCTGTTGTTTTAAAGTCAGATTGATAGTTTAAGGTTCTTAAAATAATTTTTGACAGAAGATGTAAGCATACAAAAGTATAGATAGATGTTAGTATCATTGACAGTTATAAATTTTGAGACAACTTTTGTCTCTTTGTGGAATGGTGAGACCTACTAGTAGGCATATTCACTCACCTAGTTGTTAGTCTTCTTTTAAAGTTATTGTTAAGCTTAAGATCTTATAATTTCCTTGACTGTTTGAGCCCCGTGGTTGGTTAAGAACCCCTTTTCTTACTCCCCAGATATTCCAAATTTTTATCTTTGGTGATATAACTGTTTATCAGGGTCTCTGTGCCTATCCCTGCCCTGCACTGTGGCTCCTTTGAGGCAGGGTCTGTGCCCCAGAATCTCATGTAATGGACTCACACATAGAGTGTTTCTCATGCAGAGTTCAAAGAAGACTGGCCTGATCTTAGGACTGGCATTTAAATATCCTACCCCGCTTCTAAACAAATTACATGAAAAGAGCAGAAAACCCTTGCTCTTCTCTACTTTCTTTGTAGTTATTAACAAACAGAGAACTGAGTGAAAATGTGTATCTATTTGTAAAAGGACATTGAGTATGCCAAGTACCTTTTGGGTATGCCATCTAAATGATGATTAAAATGGGCATGTATGAATCTAAATGTGGGATGAAGAGGCAAAGAATATCTGTGAAATGGGGATCAAGCTATGTGAATATCATTAAATCCCAAAGCAAGCAAACAAATGAAATGCTATCAACCCCAAGACCCTATTTCTTTTATCCAAGGCTCTGCATTAGACATTACAGAGGCAACACTTCCAAGACATTGCTTTGAGGATAAAATCTGGTCCTGAAAGAGCTGACAGTCTAGTTGGGGAGATGTCATCAAAACACACACACACACACACACACACACACACAGAGACATACAGAGAGAGAATTTTTACTGTAACAAGCTCTCCCTGGCAAGCCTATGAGCATACAGAGCATGACAGGTGGGCAAGTTTTGTTAGGGGAGGGGTCGTAGTTGAACTGACCTTCAATGAAGGTGAAACATAGAACATTAGAGAGCAGACGAAAACATAGTGAGAGGCATAATAAAACACTGAGGAAAAGTAAAGTAAAAAAGAACCTGTGGATTCAGTTGTGAGCAAGAGAAGGGAAAGAAATGGGAGAGAACAAAGACTGGTTTCATGCTAGTTGAGTTCTGACAGAAGCAATTAGAATCACCTTAAATGTCCTAGACTAAATACAAGTTTGGAATGATAAGATGTAATGTTGAAAGATGAAGGCATTACATGAGGGCTGGAAGACAAAATGCTTTGGTGAGAGTGATTTCTCTTAGAAGTTGAACACACTGACCTCTTCCATTTCAAAGGAGTCTGGCGCTTTGCCTGCAAGACGAGGAAAGCTCTTCAGTTTGTTCGTCTGCATTGAGTTCTCCTTTTGAGTTTTGTCCTTGATTGACCCTCAGACACCCAGGAAGGAGGAGCCTGCTTCGTCAGCGTGGATAAGTGAGGCCACTGCTTGCCCAGAAGAGCTTGGGAAGGCTGACAAGGTGTCAAGTGGTCCCAGGCTTGAGGAGACCAGTGTTCTGCCAAAGGAGACAGATGACTTTGGCCATATTTGTTTGTCATGGCTGGTGCCTGTGCTCTACACTCCTCTGCTTCTGTAGAGGTGATAGAAAATTTCTCTCTCATCTTCAGTGACTCTGATGCTTCCAGGTTATAATCCTTTCTAATGTTCTGTTTTGAGCCTCTTCTAAAAAGTTCACCTATTTTCCTTCGATGTTCTTTGGCTTCAATCACTGAGGTTCTTTGCATACCTTTTCCTTCATCTTTCTCTTTTCAGGTCATTACAATGAAGCAGAAAGGCTCTGCATTAGACATTACAGAGGCAACACTTCCAAGACATTGCTTTGAGGATAAAATCTGGTCCTGAAAGAGCTGACAGTCTAGTTGGGGAGATGTCATCAAAACACACACACACACACACACACACACACACACAGAGACATACAGAGAGAATTTTTACTGTAACAAGCTCTCCCTGGCAAGCCTATGAGCATACAGAGCATGACAGGTGGGCAAGTTTTGTTAGGGGAGGGGTCGTAGTTGAACTGACCTTCAATGAAGGTGAAACATAGAACATTAGAGAGCAGACGAAAACATAGTGAGAGGCATAATAAAACACTGAGGAAAAGTAAAGTAAAAAAGAACCTGTGGATTCAGTTGTGAGCAAGAGAAGGAAAAGAAATGGGAGAGAACAAAGACTGGTTTCATGCTAGTTGAGTTCTGACAGAAGCAATTAGAATCACCTTAAATGTCCTAGACTAAATACAAGTTTGGAATGATAAGATGTAATGTTGAAAGATGAAGGCATTACATGAGGGCTGGAAGACAAAATGCTTTGGTGAGAGTGATTTCTCTTAGAAGTTGAACACACTGACCTCTTCCATTTCAAAGGAGTCTGGCGCTTTGCCTGCAAGACGAGGAAAGCTCTTCAGTTTGTTCGTCTGCATTGAGTTCTCCTTTTGAGTTTTGTCCTTGATTGACCCCTCAGACACCCAGGAAGGAGGAGCCTGCTTCGTCAGCGTGGATAAGTGAGGCCACTGCTTGCCCAGAAGAGCTTGGGAAGGCTGACAAGGTGTCAAGTGGTCCCAGGCTTGAGGAGACCAGTGTTCTGCCAAAGGAGACAGATGACTTTGGCCATATTTGTTTGTCATGGCTGGTGCCTGTGCTCTACACTCCTCTGCTTCTGTAGAGGTGATAGAAAATTTCTCTCTCATCTTCAGTGACTCTGATGCTTCCAGGTTATAATCCTTTCTAATGTTCTGTTTTGAGCCTCTTCTAAAAAGTTCACCTATTTTCCTTCGATGTTCTTTGGCTTCAATCACTGAGGTTCTTTGCATACCTTTTCCTTCATCTTTCTCTTCAGCTTTGTTCCGCAGGATGTTAACATTATTCAGCAAAGATGAGAAAGCACTGGTCACATGATCCAGTATTTCCAGCTGTCGAAAACGACCTGAATAATATAAGGAACACACAATTTTTAGTTTCAATGAAACTGCATTAATGTAATAAAAACTGAAGAATTTAGCACATGTGAATTTCAAAATAGGAAGGGCTTTAAGTTCCTAAAACTCAAGTCTTCCCTTAGTACATGCCACTGGTTATTGTGGAGAGGATCCCCTATATAATAAAGTATCACTGTATTATAGGGAAAGTGAATACCTTTTATATTTAGTTTGATATGCATAACTATATAGATTCATATAGTTCTTTTGTGTTAATTTATAAAAACTACAGGCAAGGATAAGTCTTGAGATTAATCTTATGTGTTAAAGTACATTAGTTGCTCAGTCATGTTTGACTCTTTGTGACCCCATGGACTGTAGCCCACCAGGCTCCTCTGTCCATGGAATTTTTTCAGGCAAGAATACTGGAGTGGGTTGCCATTCCCTTCTCCAAGGGATCTCCCCGACCCAGGGACTGAACTCAGGTTTCCTGCACTGAAAGCAGATTCTTTACCATCTGAGCCACCAGGGAAGATTCATGTATTACAGTAAATGGCAAAGAGTGAACCCACCTTCTTCATATGAAGTGAGCTTGTAGATTCTTCCATAACTTGAGACAGTTGCTATCCTCATCATTATCTCCACCTTTTCCATCTACATCAGGGGTTCCCAACCTCTGGAAACTAATGCCTGATGATCAGAGGTGAAGCTAACGTATTAATAATAGAAATAAAGTGCCCAATAAATGTAGTGCACTTGATTCATCATGAAACCGACGCCCCTGTTTTTTGTCTGTGGAAAAACTGGCTTCCATGAAACTGGTTCCTTGTGTCAAAAAGGTTGGGAACCTCTCAGTTCTACATCCTTCACCTGAGAGTTTGGGAACATCATGACAAATGGAGTCAGAAGGCCTGTGTCCAAATTCCAGTTCAACCAATCACTGGAAGTGTGACTGTGAAGTAAATAGATTCATGGTGCTTAGCCCTATGCCTGGGACACTTCACCTGTTCTCTTCAGCTTTGTTCTGCAGGATGTTAACATTATTCAGCAAAGATGAGAAAGCACTGGTCACATGATCCAGTATTTCCAGCTGTCGAAAACGACCTGAATAATATAAGGAACACACAATTTTTAGTTTCAATGAAACTGCATTAATGTAATAAAAACTGAAGAATTTAGCACATGTGAATTTCAAAATAGGAAGGGCTTTAAGTTCCTAAAACTCAAGTCTTCCCTTAGTACATGCCACTGGTTATTGTGGAGAGGATCCCCTATATAATAAAGTATCACTGTATTATAGGGAAAGTGAATACCTTTTATATTTAGTTTGATATGCATAACTATATAGATTCATATAGTTCTTTTGTGTTAATTTATAAAAACTACAGGCAAGGATAAGTCTTGAGATTAATCTTATGTGTTAAAGTACATTAGTTGCTCAGTCATGTTTGACTCTTTGTGACCCCATGGACTGTAGCCCACCAGGCTCCTCTGTCCATGGAATTTTTTCAGGCAAGAATACTGGAGTGGGTTGCCATTCCCTTCTCCAAGGGATCTCCCCGACCCAGGGACTGAACTCAGGTTTCCTGCACTGAAAGCAGATTCTTTACCATCTGAGCCACCAGGGAAGATTCATGTGTTACAGTAAATGGCAAAGAGTGAACCCACCTTCTTCATATGAAGTGAGCTTGTAGATTCTTCCATAACTTGAGACAGTTGCTATCCTCATCATTATCTCCACCTTTTCCATCTACATCAGGGGTTCCCAACCTCTGGAAACTAATGCCTGATGATCAGAGGTGAAGCTAACGTATTAATAATAGAAATAAAGTGCCCAATAAATGTAGTGCACTTGATTCATCATGAAACCGACGCCCCTGTTTTTTGTCTGTGGAAAAACTGGCTTCCATGAAACTGGTTCCTTGTGTCAAAAAGGTTGGGAACCTCTCAGTTCTACATCCTTCACCTGAGAGTTTGGGAACATCATGACAAATGGAGTCAGAAGGCCTGTGTCCAAATTCCAGTTCAACCAATCACTGGAAGTGTGACTGTGAAGTAAATGAATGAATAGATTCATGGTGCTTAGCCCTATGCCTGGGACACAGTAAATGATCAGTTTCTTCATCTGAAGAATGAGGTAATAGTACCAGTCTTACATATCTCTCACATGTATTGTGGAAAGCACAAAGGTATGTAAATATCAGTTAACATTAAAAATGTGCACAACTCAGGAAGGAAATATATGGTCTTTAGTTTTCTAAGAGAAGATAGTCATTAATGTGAAAACCCACTTAACTAACTAAATAAGCCAGCTCCTCAGTTTATATGTCCTTGTGGATGATCTGGCCTTACTCATCCAGGCAATATGCAAGAACTGGCTTAATTAGTATATGAGAGAGATTTAGTGTAACAAGGGCTATTTTGGGGACACATTGTCATTTTGAAAGATCTTAAAGAATATTTTTGTATCTCCAGATAATAAAACCACAGCAACAGAAATGGAGCACTCTGTTTTTCTTACAGAACCTTCTCATAACCCCAGTGATACATGCAGAGTCGCATTTAGTCAAGTTGCATTGCCTAGCAATAGTCAAGGCACCCACTGGTATGGAAAGACACTGGTCTTTATCTGTTGTCTGCACCATCACAGCAATGCTACAGACTATTCCTGAGCAAATCTTTGTGCCTATTTGTTCCTTCACCTGAAAATGAAAGATACTATTCATCTTTCTACTGCATAAAAAATGTGATGGACTTCTTATGGAGGACTGTGACATTCTGACGACACCTAGAGGAACTCTTGGGTTCCAGATGTTTTCAGAAACATTCTGATTACACTTTCCACTTAAATTTAGATGTAGGCTTAAAAACATGACTGAATCATTATCCCATTTTTATGACAGTCTTACCATCCATTCTATAGCAGATTTTAATACTTAGACAAAACCTATCAATTTAATTGGTTCAGGCAATTCGGAGAACATAATAGTGTGGAGTGTTAGATGAGGGTTTTGTTTGTTTTGTTTTGGGGTACACTGAACAGTGTACTGATTCTCATCCCTTCCAGTTTGAATCTTTTGTACTGACTTTGAATTTGACATACTCTCCATTCTGTCTTTGGGGATAACCAACTGATAGTATTATTGCTTGTTTGATGTTTGACCTTCTCAGCCTTCTTCAGCTGAGAGTGTGCCTATAAGTGTTGAGCGAGAATAGTTACCATGTACTATTAGCACAGTGCTAAGTGGTGGGAATAAGAGAGGGAGAGCAGTCACAGGATCAGAGGCCAACTTCTGGCTTCCCTATAATCCATGTGCCAATTTCATCTGTGAAATGTTTACTTCACAGATCAGCTCAAGCCATCCTCAAATATTGATAACTGTTGTTATTCTCCCCAAATAAAGAACTGATCAAGGATTTTGCACCTTTTGTGCAGCTTGGAGGAGGAGACAACAAAGAATGATATTAATTTCTTCTAAAAAACATTATATTGCAATACCTGCAGTTTTGCATATGCTTTTTGAACAATGTTATTGCTAAGATTTCTGAGACTCATCTCACCCATTTGAAAATAGAGGAAATAGAAGCTGAGATGAAAAATCTAAGCAAAACCTCTGCTCCAGATATCAGTTTGAGAGAAACACTTCACCTCACTTAAATTTCCTTTCAGTGAATTCATTTATTTAGGAGAATTTATTTCATTAACAGAATTTTGGTATGTTCCCCAGTCCAGAATTCTGCAAACTCCATTCCATGGAAGAGATGTTCTTCAATGTTCCTCTAAGAGAGGTTCTGTATTGAAATGATTTTGAAAACACTGCATCCCCTCCAGGAGACAGAGTTTGCTGCAGCATATTAAACAAATCCTGCCATAAATAAACCTGTTTAACTTCAAACCATCTTTCTCCCAAATTATTTGAGCACAGTACACATACACCAAGAACATCCTTAGTAGTGTCCTAGACAAAAGCATCCCATTGACCCCAGCTGGAGAAAAATGGTAGCATGCATGATAACTATAAAATTTAAGAATAGTTCATTCACAAATCTGAAGATATGACAGATTGATTACTACCAATCACAGCTCATGGTGAAATAGAGTATTCTAAGTCTCATGGATGGGAAAATTAAGATTTCACTTAGTGACCCATGATAAGCCTTGCCAAATCCTACTTTCTCTGACCTCTGGGTATGTGGTTCTGGTGTGTATTAGAGCTGTTGACAAGTATTATCTTCCTTCTGGCACGTATTAGGATTGCACAGTCAACCCTTTTGCAGTTGAGTGTGGCCACATGATGTATTTTGAACAATGAAATCTGAACACATTTGATATGTGTAAGTTCGGAGCAGGAGGCTTTAAGATCTAAGTGCCAGCCCACTGCAGTGGATAGAGTTGCAAAGAGTTGAACACAACTTAGCTGAGCCCCCTTTTTTGGCCACATGATGTATTTTTCACAGTGAACACGAAGTCAGCTCAAGCCATCCTCAAATATTGATAACTGTTGTTATTCTGCCCAAATAAAGAACTGATCAAGGCTTTTGCACCTTTTGTGCAGCTTGGAGGAGGAGACAACAAAGAATGATATTAATTTCTTCTAAAAAACATTATATTGCAATACCTGCAGTTTTGCATATGCTTTTTGAACAATGTTATTGCTAAGATTTCTGAGACTCATCTCACCCATTTGAAAATAGAGGAAATAGAAGCTGAGATGAAAAATCTAAGCAAAACCTCTGCTCCAGATATCAGTTTGAGAGAAACACTTCACCTCACTTAAATTTCCTTTCAGTGAATTCATTTATTTAGGAGAATTTATTTCATTAACAGAATTTTGGTATGTTCCCCAGTCCAGAATTCTGCAAACTCCATTCCATGGAAGAGATGTTCTTCAATGTTCCTCTAAGAGAGGTTCTGTATTGAAATGATTTTGAAAACACTGCATCCCCTCCAGGAGACAGAGTTTGCTGCAGCATATTAAACAAATCCTGCCATAAATAAACCTGTTTAACTTCAAACCATCTTTCTCCCAAATTATTTGAGCACAGTACACATACACCAAGAACATCCTTAGTAGTGTCCTAGACAAAAGCATCCCATTGACCCCAGCTGGAGAAAAAATGGTAGCATGCATGATAACTATAAAATTTAAGAATAGTTCATTCACAAATCTGAAGATATGACAGATTGATTACTACCAATCACAGCTCATGGTGAAATAGAGTATTCTAAGTCTCATGGATGGGAAAATTAAGATTTCACTTAGTGACCCATGATAAGCCTTGCCAAATCCTACTTTCTCTGACCTCTGGGTATGTGGTTCTGGTGTGTATTAGAGCTGTTGACAAGTATTATCTTCCTTCTGGCACGTATTAGGATTGCACAGTCAACCCTTTTGCAGTTGAGTGTGGCCACATGATGTATTTTGAACAATGAAATCTGAACACATTTGATATGTGTAAGTTCGGAGCAGGAGGCTTTAAGATCTAAGTGCCAGCCCACTGCAGTGGATAGAGTTGCAAAGAGTTGAACACAACTTAGCGACTGAATGACAACAACTCCTTTTCCCTATCAGTGACGTTCCAGACAGTGGAGTCGAGTCCATGGATAAGGAGAACATCATGGAACAGAGGTCTCTTTCTCCACAGTGAACACAGAGAGTGATCAAGACAGAAGCCTGTTTCTGTCTGAAGCCAACTGAGCTACGGGGGTTGATTGCACTGCATGAATCTCCTGGCCCCCTCCTAGTACCGTAGTTCATCTGACTACTCATAGCCATCACTGGGATTCTCATGCCACACAGGCCTCACTTACTGTACAAGTTAGGGTTCTCAATGTCCATTCGTTGCTTTTGAGCTTCAAGGAAAACACGGATGTTGATTCCTCTGGCTGCAGAGCCACAACCCAGGAATCTGGCTGGGATTTGAGTGCAGATGTCTGGCTCATCAGTACCAAACCCCAGATCCAAGAGAATCTCCACTGGATCTTTTTCCCAAAATTCCAGCCATTCAGGAATGCTGCAGTGAAAATATGAATATCTTTATCCAGGAACAGTTCATTCAACCAAAAGCCATTTTTCCCTAGTCACCTCATCCACTCAGTCTTCCAGATATTAAGTAAAGGAGTAATCTGAATAGACAAACAGATGGTGGATTTACTAACGCTCATATATAGTTCCTCAAAGGACAGTCCATCAGCCCCTCTCAGGGACTACTGTCTGTACTTGACAATGAGTTTACTTAACACGCTTTACACAACAGGTAGATGATAAATTAGATAGGGCAGAGGCAGTGGAGTGATAACCACACACACACACAAAAATTGTACTTAATGGCAATATAAAACAGAAGAAAAAACCCTAAAACAACAGAATATTTTTAAAAAGAAATATTTTAAAAGAATATTTAATTGAATGTTAAAATGAGTACCAGTCTGGGGCATCCCCATTTACATAAATCTGTTGACAATATCCCTAAATAGGCAGTACAAGACCGATGTTCACAAATTGTGATTTTAAGTCTCTAGGTGGGGTTAAAATACGTTCTGTGGTTTTTTGGATTTGGCTGAAAAGAAGTACTTTTTTTTAAGTTGTTTTATTCTGTGCCAGCACTTAGGAAATGATACCCTTCAGTTATCTGGAAATTATTTTTATATATCAGCTCACTCCTCACTCACTGAACTTCTTAATGACCCTCTAAAACTCATGGACTCCATGAGAACCTAACTTTTAATCAGGTTTTCCTAGATTTTCTAGGTTCATCTTTAAAAGTTTCTATTTACTTTTGCATGCAACTCTAGGGAGCTTATTTGACATAGCTTGGATAATTATACTTTCATGATGCCAGCATTTAAATTGGATTAATTACAATTCATTTATCTAGCCATTCACACATTCAACAACAGCCACCTATAGGCTCGGTTGGCAGGTCACTCAGCGTCATGTTCCAACCTCACGTTCACACTTTCTTATGTGACACAAAGATCTTGGGCTTTGTCTCCTGATTTGACCAACACAGAGATCTTGGGCTTTGTCTCCTGATTCGACCAAGGAAGAAAAGATAAGCCAAGAACTACAACTGGGGGCTTAAATGGCTCAGCTTGGATCTCTTAACTGTTGGAAAAAACTGGTGAACTGGAGGTACGAATCACTTGATACCAAAATAGAAAAAAAAGATTTGAGGGAGAAAAAAATCCCTGTGAAAAATATCTAAATATATAACCTGAATGAAAGGTTTGATTTTTTATTTATTGACTTCATCCACAAAGGTTTATGCTACCCATGTATACAAATATTTTGAATGTCTGTCATGTTCTAGGCTCTGCTAGGTGCTCAAGGCACAAAAAAAGAAGAAACAACAGGTAGATGATAAATTAGATAGGGCAGAGGCAGTGGAGTGATAACCACACACACACACAAAAATTGTACTTAATGGCAATATAAAACAGAAGAAAAAACCCTAAAACAACAGAATATTTTTAAAAAGAAATATTTTAAAAGAATATTTAATTGAATGTTAAATGAGTACCAGTCTGGGGCATCCCCATTTACATAAATCTGTTGACAATATCCCTAAATAGGCAGTACAAGACCGATGTTCACAAATTGTGATTTTAAGTCTCTAGGTGGGGTTAAAATACGTTCTGTGGTTTTTTGGATTTGGCTGAAAAGAAGTACTTTTTTTTAAGTTGTTTTATTCTGTGCCAGCACTTAGGAAATGATACCCTTCAGTTATCTGGAAATTATTTTTATATATCAGCTCACTCCTCACTCACTGAACTTCTTAATGACCCTCTAAAACTCATGGACTCCATGAGAACCTAACTTTTAATCAGGTTTTCCTAGATTTTCTAGGTTCATCTTTAAAAGTTTCTATTTACTTTTGCATGCAACTCTAGGGAGCTTATTTGACATAGCTTGGATAATTATACTTTCATGATGCCAGCATTTAAATTGGATTAATTACAATTCATTTATCTAGCCATTCACACATTCAACAACAGCCACCTATAGGCTCGGTTGGCAGGTCACTCAGCGTCATGTTCCAACCTCACGTTCACACTTTCTTATGTGACACAAAGATCTTGGGCTTTGTCTCCTGATTTGACCAACACAGAGATCTTGGGCTTTGTCTCCTGATTCGACCAAGGAAGAAAAGATAAGCCAAGAACTACAACTGGGGGCTTAAATGGCTCAGCTTGGATCTCTTAACTGTTGGAAAAAACTGGTGAACTGGAGGTACGAATCACTTGATACCAAAATAGAAAAAAAAGATTTGAGGGAGAAAAAAATCCCTGTGAAAAATATCTAAATATATAACCTGAATGAAAGGTTTGATTTTTTATTTATTGACTTCATCCACAAAGGTTTATGCTACCCATGTATACAAATATTTTGAATGTCTGTCATGTTCTAGGCTCTGCTAGGTGCTCAAGGCACAAAAAAAGAAGAAAGATAACATAGTCCTGCTTTCTAATGGCTCACATTTTCATGGCTAAGAATATAGTTACTGATGGATTTGTTATTTAAAATACTTTCAATATTATTAAGCTTTTTTTAAATCTATATTTACCCATATAAGAAATACATAAAATACACTTATCCTGTTACAAATTCTAATATCCTGCATAAGGGTCTCTCTCCCCTTGGCCATTACCCCTACCAATCCTACTGAATTTATGTGTACCTTTCCATGCATTTTTAATGTAGCTTCATATACGCTTTGTAGTTTCCACTTGTTGGTTTTATAAATAGCAATGTCTTCTGTGTATCTTTCTAAGTCTTGATTTTTTTTCCTCTTGAAATATGACTTAAAATCATTCTAATTGGGTAAAGTTGTCTCTATTCTTTTTATCACTATATAGAACTCCATAAAATGAGTGAGTCAGTAGTTTATCTGGCCACTTCCCCAATGACAGGTCCTTAGTCCAACTTTACTGACCCTTTTACATTGTTTTCACAAGTTGGAATTCAGAAATCCTTTATTCATTCACTCATCCATCCATTCAACAAGTAGTTCTCAAGAGCCTATTTGTCATTTCATGAAATCCACTGTTGCACAGAATGATTTCTCTGTATGAAGAGAGCCTGGAAATCACATACCTTTGTGGTATACTGGCAGCAGAATGGCAAGAGTTGAAACTGGTCCCTCTGGAGAGAGTGGGAGTGCCTGGGAACTGATGCAGAGACCTATAATTGGGGGAAATACCACTGATGAGATGTGTTGATTTAGAGAGTCCCCTGGGGGATCAGGGTGATTCTTTCCCTTCCAGAGCAAACACTTGCATTTCCTCTTTATTTCTCATAATCTCATAATGACTACACCTTCGAAGAAGTGGGAGCGTGCCATGGAGGCACAGCTCCTCTCTTTGGGAGCGTTGTGCTACAGTAGGTGTGAGAACTTAGGTGTTAGGTGCCCGCTAGTGTTCATTACAAAGGTGACAAAATGTCTTGCTTTTGACAGATGGCAAATCATTGGGGAACCTTCTCAGGAATACAGTTTTCCTAGACAGCAACTTTTAGGAAGACATAAAGATTATGTGATGAAAAGGTACGGTAAGCAGTCACTGAAGCGACTCTGCATTGATTCCCTTCGTGGTGGAGGATTTCATATTGCATGGTGAACACGCTCTAAGGGCTGTCTCCAGGGCTCCTGCAGCCATTCATATGCAACACTAGCAAACTCCTGTATTACGTGCGTGTGCTCAGTCGCTCAGTCGTGTCTGACTCTTTGAGACTCCATGCATTGTAGCCTCCCAGCAACTCTGCCCATGGGATTTCCCAGGCAAGAATACTGGAGTGGGTTGCCAGTTCCTCCTCCAGGGGATCTTCTTGACCAAGGAATTCAACCTGTGTTTCTGGCATGTCCTGCATTGACAGGCGGATTCTTTACCAGTGAGTCACCTGGGCTTCCTATTATTACGGCAAAGGCAAAAAACTCCCCAAGTGTCTCTCTATCCAACTAGGCCTGCTGTGCAAGTCATTTGAAAGCAGTCCTTTTCCAAACAGAACAGGACCGTTATAATACAGTTTGTTTTTATATAGCTCAGGTAGAGCATAACTCATCTAGCCTAATCAAATACAACAGAAGTTGGTACAAAATTGGAATTTATCGAACAATATAATGTTGATGTTGATTCTCCTAAGGAGACCAAATTATCTTAGATGAGCTCCTGAATTTGCCTAAGTTCTATCTAGGCTTGATATGAATAACTTTGCCCTGCCTTTTCTTTGTTCAATTGATTCTCGGCACTAAGACTGAGAAAGTACACATTTCTGAAAAATAATGATTCTGTTTTCATAGATGATTGAGCTTGCTGAGAGCCTTGGAAGACAAGCAGAAGATACCTTCCACTTACGGCCTCCACTCGGTGTGTTTTAGAGCTGCCATAATTTTTGTTTCACTCCGTGTTTGACATTCATGTCTTATTTTGTAATGTTCAGCAGAACCACCCAGACCCGGGCCTGGACTTGGAACCTGGGGGAGCCACACACAGTCTCAGTTCTAGGGAAGCTATAAGAGCACGGGCGAGTCCCTGTCCTTGACTTTTCTCTTCCTCTTCCACAAAATTAGCTGCCTGAGAAATTTCTGTGATCCCTGTCTCTGTGCTTCTGTGAGTAGCAGAAACATCTAATCTTCAATGATGCCAAAGGAGCACTTCAGGTATGAGTTGATAGGAAGGATGCAATACTGAATATTTGGTTTTTGACTAGTTTGAATTGTCCAGAAAATGCAAGAGGGACTAGAGCATGGGAGGCAGAATTCCCAGTCCACCAATGCACACAGCCCATTTCAGTGGCTCTTAAACTCGGGGAAATTCCTGTATTACGTGCGTGTGCTCAGTCGCTCAGTCGTGTCTGACTCTTTGAGACTCCATGCATTGTAGCCTCCCAGCAACTCTGCCCATGGGATTTCCCAGGCAAGAATACTGGAGTGGGTTGCCAGTTCCTCCTCCAGGGGATCTTCTTGACCAAGGAATTCAACCTGTGTTTCTGGCATGTCCTGCATTGACAGGCGGATTCTTTACCAGTGAGTCACCTGGGCTTCCTATTATTACGGCAAAGGCAAAAAACTCCCCAAGTGTCTCTCTATCCAACTAGGCCTGCTGTGCAAGTCATTTGAAAGCAGTCCTTTTCCAAACAGAACAGGACCGTTATAATACAGTTTGTTTTTATATAGCTCAGGTAGAGCATAACTCATCTAGCCTAATCAAATACAACAGAAGTTGGTACAAAATTGGAATTTATCGAACAATATAATGTTGATGTTGATTCTCCTAAGGAGACCAAATTATCTTAGATGAGCTCCTGAATTTGCCTAAGTTCTATCTAGGCTTGATATGAATAACTTTGCCCTGCCTTTTCTTTGTTCAATTGATTCTCGGCACTAAGACTGAGAAAGTACACATTTCTGAAAAATAATGATTCTGTTTTCATAGATGATTGAGCTTGCTGAGAGCCTTGGAAGACAAGCAGAAGATACCTTCCACTTACGGCCTCCACTCGGTGTGTTTTAGAGCTGCCATAATTTTTGTTTCACTCCGTGTTTGACATTCATGTCTTATTTTGTAATGTTCAGCAGAACCACCCAGACCCGGGCCTGGACTTGGAACCTGGGGGAGCCACACACAGTCTCAGTTCTAGGGAAGCTATAAGAGCACGGGCGAGTCCCTGTCCTTGACGTTTCTCTTCCTCTTCCACAAAATTAGCTGCCTGAGAAATTTCTGTGATCCCTGTCTCTGTGCTTCTGTGAGTAGCAGAAACATCTAATCTTCAATGATGCCAAAGGAGCACTTCAGGTATGAGTTGATAGGAAGGATGCAATACTGAATATTTGGTTTTTGACTAGTTTGAATTGTCCAGAAAATGCAAGAGGGACTAGAGCATGGGAGGCAGAATTCCCAGTCCACCAATGCACACAGCCCATTTCAGTGGCTCTTAAACTAGAGTGTGTTTCAGAATATTTGAAAGACTTGCAAAAACATGGATTTCTGATCCCTATGTCCAGAGTTTCTGATGCAGTGTGTTAGGGTGACTTGGAATTCTATGAAGTTCCCAGGTGATGTTGCTGTGTTGTTGGAACCACTTTGCGACGTGGTCTATCTTCATATTAGAAGACTCAAACTTCTTTCTACTTATCCCTGGAACTTGTGCGTATTACTGTCCAGTAAATAGCCTGATAATTAATAACACTGGAAATATAAAAATATGCACATAGCTATTTTATGAACAGGTCCTCACAAAGAGCTGAATTTGAGTCGAATACCATTTACGTATATATTTTAATTAAATTTCCCTTTAAGCCAGCATTTGGTGATTTAATTTGCTCACATCTTTAGGACAATTAAAGAACCTTGAATTTTCTCAAGACTGGTAAAAACAGTCTAGGCACTGTGGCTAACCCAGTGACAAGATGCCAGGACCCATGGCACTAGTAAGAGATCTTCTCACTTCCATTTCATTTATGAAAGATGTGGCAATGAAACCCTAGAGTGAAATAACAGCGATTTTGCCACTTACCTCATATAGTCTTTCACAGTCATTTGAACCATTCCTTGTTCAGGCAAAGGAGCTGCATCAAAAAAAGAAGAGATAAATTCAATTTCATTGTTTCTCACGGAAGATTTTTCTCATCTTCAACATGGGACTGATTTCCATATCCAAGATTGTATCAACATGAGATACAAGGCATCACTGTAGTGAACAAGACAGAATGTAATTGAGGGCTAAACTGTGTGACAAGCACTTGAAGGATGCAGTCCTTGCTCAGTAAAGAGGGAAATCAGTACAAATGAAGCAGTCAGCAAAGGTTTCATGGAGGAAGCAGGATGTGTCTTGGAAGGACTTGAAAAAAGGAAAACAGGTGCTGTCAAGAAAGAAGAGAGTCTATAGCAAGTGCCAAGCATAATGATAGGGTTGGGCTGCCCATAACTATCTGGGCAGTCTGAGGCTCTCAGGTTTCCTGTATGGGCTGCCCTGGTGGCTTAGATGGTAAAGAACCTAGGTGTCAATGCAGGGCAAGCAAGAGATGCAGAGTTTGATTCCTGGGTCAGGAGGTATCCCCTGGAATAGAGTAGCTCTACCCACTCCATATTCTTGCCTGGAAAATCCCATGGACAGAGGAGCCTGGCGTGCTTCAGTGCAGGGGGTTGCAAAGAGTTACACATGACTGAGCACACACACACATGCACATTTCCACGCGACCACTCTCTATCCCACTTCCATAGCAGACATCATTGACCAATTACATCACTTTCTCATAGAACCTTGTCTCAAAATTGTCAGGAATTGAATGAGATGAAGCTTATTTACCATCCTTTGCGTACGAAAAGCTTCATGAGTGGGATTTTTGAATAAACAAATGTTATCCTTTGTTTACAATAACTGGTTCAAAGAACATTATAGGGAGCCACCACCAACAATGGACTATCAAGGTGCATGACCATTATTATAATAGAAATGTGACGTTTCTTAAATATCCTGTGTGGTATCTGGTGACAATTATTCATCTAAGTTAAACTATCTGACTCAAAATTATGCACCAGTTTCAAAATGAACTTAGAATCCAAACTCCAGTCTTTTTTGCCCATTAGATCTGTAGTTTTAAAAAATACAGGTTTTAGCAGAGAATTCTTTTATAAATTCCTAGTAATTTAAGTAGATAAAAGGAGTGCTGTCAGGGACCTATTGGACTCCCATTTGGCTCTTCTTTCACCCCGTGAGTCACCTGCAAAATCCAGAGTTTGAAAAACATCATCTATTCAACACCAGATCTCTCACCTAGGTGTGCAGGCTCAGTCACGTCAATTGTGTCTGACTCTTTGAGACCCTGTGGACTCTGTCCGCCAGGTTCCTCTGTCCATGGGCTTCTCCAGCTAAGAATGCTAGAGCAGGTTGCTATGCCCTCCTCCAGGGGCCTTTTCCAACCCAGGAACTGAATCCCTGTCTCTAGGCATCTCCTGCACTGGCAGGAGAGTTCTTGACCACTAGCACCACCTGGAAAGCATTGCTAATCCAATGCAGGACTTTTGCTCACAACTAAGAACCCCTCAGATCATAAAGCCGATGCCAACTGATTGACATTGTCACATCAGAGAAAGCCATTCTGCCACGGTATTAATCATAGATGCAAGCACAATATAATGTTTTGGCTCATGTTGTAATGACTTGATGAATTAAATAATAGGTCTGCCCAAATGGAAGGTTAAATAAGTATTTATCATTTTAAGCAATGTTTTTCTCTTTCTCCCGGCCCCCACCTCCTTCCATCTATTGCTTTGCATGTATCTCACAACGGCAGGTTCCACTGGTGCCTCGTTGGCTCATCCAGAGAATCCTGGAGGCTCAGAGCCATTCTCACATGAAATATTCTGGGGTTTTAGAATTTCTGGCTTCATACTCTGCCAGGGCCACCACTATTGACACTGCCTCGGTCTTCCCTGGTTCTCAGCTCTTTCTCTGCATTTCCTGGATCGTGTGAATGAGTGTGTGCATCAGGCCAGGGGGCTGGCACTGTGGCCACAGTGACTTGCTCAAATGGTCAGAGAGGAAATGTCTCATTTTCAGATATTGTTGAAAAGAGTTAGCTCACCCTTTTTGAGTTTTCAACAACCTTTGCCCCACAGAAAATCTAAGTCATCCAGAAAATTCCATATCCCTTCACTCAGAGCTTCTTCATGGGTTCCAAGTGTCCACGCAGATTTAGTAGCCATGTTCCATGGATCACATCCCGCAGTTCTATGGTCCAGCATCAGGCGTGAGCTGGTTGCCAGGAAACCAAGGGCAGACCCCAAGGGGAAAAATAGCCCCTAAAGAAAACACATTTTTTAGGGAATGTGCCGAGTGGACCTGCTGCTTCACGGCGGGGCACTTTTATGGTCTGATGACACACATGAAAGCCTTGCACAGTTTTAGCATCAGCAGGGGAAGGGCTTTCTCTGCTTCCACTTTACAGCTCCTTTAAGGTTCAGACATTGCTGACAATTAGGGGCTGGGCGGGATGGTTGACCCCCCCTAACCTGCATCCCACTTTCACAGATATGCAGATCTAGTTCTTACATCTTTTGTTAGACTCTTCAGACTTTTTCTTCTTGATTTTGTTTAAAATGACACAAATATCGATCTCTATCCAATATATTCAGACACAGAGCCTTCTCTGCTGCCAAGCTTAGACTGAAATCACAGGATAAGCCTGATTTTTAAAATTGTAATACAATTATCAGAAATTAATTAGCCCCACGTGCTTCATTTCCATGTTGCATCCTCTGGCTCCCTGAGTCCTAGGAGACCAAGGGGATGTCTTCAGAGCCATGACGTGTTTACTTCCTGTGATGACTGTGGAAGCAGTAGCTGAGGCCAGCTACTGGCCCAGCGTTTGGGCTCAGACAGTTAAGTCTTGCACAGGATAGTGTGAAACTACTGTTCTTTATCTGTTCCAGGGTTTTTTGGTTTTAATTTTGTTTTCCACTTTGTTGATATGTAAGGTAAATTTCCTGGCTTCATACTCTGCCAGGGCCACCACTATTGACACTGCCTCGGTCTTCCCTGGTTCTCAGCTCTTTCTCTGCATTTCCTGGATCGTGTGAATGAGTGTGTGCATCAGGCCAGGGGGCTGGCACTGTGGCCACAGTGACTTGCTCAAATGGTCAGAGAGGAAATGTCTCATTTTCAGATATTGTTGAAAAGAGTTAGCTCACCCTTTTTGAGTTTTCAACAACCTTTGCCCCACAGAAAATCTAAGTCATCCAGAAAATTCCATATCCCTTCACTCAGAGCTTCTTCATGGGTTCCAAGTGTCCACGCAGATTTAGTAGCCATGTTCCATGGATCACATCCCGCAGTTCTATGGTCCAGCATCAGGCGTGAGCTGGTTGCCAGGAAACCAAGGGCAGACCCCAAGGGGAAAAATAGCCCCTAAAGAAAACACATTTTTTAGGGAATGTGCCGAGTGGACCTGCTGCTTCACGGCGGGGCACTTTTATGGTCTGATGACACACATGAAAGCCTTGCACAGTTTTAGCATCAGCAGGGGAAGGGCTTTCTCTGCTTCCACTTTACAGCTCCTTTAAGGTTCAGACATTGCTGACAATTAGGGGCTGGGCGGGATGGTTGACCCCCCCTAACCTGCATCCCACTTTCACAGATATGCAGATCTAGTTCTTACATCTTTTGTTAGACTCTTCAGACTTTTTCTTCTTGATTTTGTTTAAAATGACACAAATATCGATCTCTATCCAATATATTCAGACACAGAGCCTTCTCTGCTGCCAAGCTTAGACTGAAATCACAGGATAAGCCTGATTTTTAAAATTGTAATACAATTATCAGAAATTAATTAGCCCCACGTGCTTCATTTCCATGTTGCATCCTCTGGCTCCCTGAGTCCTAGGAGACCAAGGGGATGTCTTCAGAGCCATGACGTGTTTACTTCCTGTGATGACTGTGGAAGCAGTAGCTGAGGCCAGCTACTGGCCCAGCGTTTGGGCTCAGACAGTTAAGTCTTGCACAGGATAGTGTGAAACTACTGTTCTTTATCTGTTCCAGGGTTTTTTGGTTTTAATTTTGTTTTCCACTTTGTTGATATGTAAGGTAAATTTCCTGGAACCTGAAGACAGGCCGGGTAGGGTCGGCCCTTTGGATTTTTTTGCCTGTTTTCAATAATGAGCCTGAAGCTAGTAGTGGAGTTCTCAGCAGCATTGGGATTCATAGACTTTCTTTACAACCCAGAAGGTCCAGCAACCCTGGCCCCAGTCTCTTCAGGGCAGCCTCTGTAGGAAATGCTCTGCAGCCTCTCCCAGCCTGCCTGGTTCATGAGCACTCACCTGCTTTCTGGAAGCATTTGAGTCTGGAGCCTCTAATCAGACTGTGAATTTGACACCCAGAGAATGCCATCATGGAACAAACAAACTGCTCCTGTTACCCCAGATTTACTCAAACTTCTGCAGGCAGAAGGTGGGGCCCTTAAGGATGGGCCTGGACTCACCACTGAAGCCTGCGGCTAGGCCTTGTCAATTCCACACTGGCTTCTCTGGGTGTTTGGTTCTGTATTTTATCCATGTCTTTCTCCTTCCAAGAGAGTACTCTTATTACGCTTTTAAAACCAGATTTTACTCTCTAAAGGCATTGAAGGAACAAAGAAAGAAAAAGTGAAAGTCTTCCTGTTTTCAAGCTTCCTAAAGGTTGGTCTGAAGGAAAATTAAAGTGAGAAAAAATGTCCCTGTTCTACTCCATACATCCCATTGCACGGGTTAAGATGCCAGTTCAGATTCCCTTTTAGATACTAGAGTCTCCAGCCACCCTCCCTACTGTTAGGTGGACTTCTGCCATCTGAAGCAGCAGACACGGCACTTAACCCTGCAAAATGTATTACTGGAGAAGATGTAGTGAGATATGCAGAAGGCACTAATTAGCACCTTTATTGGCTTGGAAAGCATTTTTTATTTTGGTTTTCCTAAGCATTTCTGACTGATTCATGGAAGACATTTGGTTCTTTGGAATATCGTCCAATAGGCTAATCAAATTACATTTTCACAGGGCTCTAAAATAATAACATTCTGCAGCTTTCTGTGCATTTAACTCCTGCATGACCAAGAGACTTAGCAGAAGGCAGTTAAGAGGGTTTATTTGCCTCAGCTGGCAATGTATCCCACTACATTCTTATGAAGAAGAGCCTCTGACATTCTCCCTGACCCCTGTGCTCAGAACTTTAAAGCCAGTTGTGATGCTGGGCTCCTGTTCACCCAGAGAGTTGTTGATTTTCCAGATGCTGTGGCCTCTTCTTCTCTACTGCTCTGGGGATTCCCAGACCAAGCCTTCCTCATCTCCAACCTGAGGTTGTAATAGCTTCCTCCCAAAGCGTGCACCTTCTTCCCACTTCCAGGACAAACACTGGACACCACCATTTCTCTTCTCATAAGCCATTCATAACTCATTACCATAGAAGAGGCAGATGGGTAAGACACCTGCTTCAATTCCCCAGTGCTACACCTATGGGGTTATTAGCTATTATTCATGACCCTCTATCCTTGAACAAAGATACAGATTCACACTTCTACTCAACACAGCCCCCAGCTGCAACTATTGTTTTCCTGGAACCTGAGATGATACTTCTTTACCACCCCTGTCCTAAGACATCAAGAGTGATACTCTTTCTGGATTTTAAGGCATTTATGACCTCCTCACACCCTATTTGACAGAAATTTGTCTCCTTTTTGTCCCTAGCATGAGACCTTTCCTCTAGTTGTACCATCTTCTGCATGCCTTCTCAATCAGTTTGCTTCTCATTCTGTGCTTTTGTTCAAACTCCTATCGCTTCCAGGAAATGACATTGTCTTGCTTTGTCTCTTTTTTTCTCCCAAAATCATACCCCTCTTTGATTGACTAGCCTTTTCTCATGTTTTCTTTTGGAGATTTCCCAATCTGACTAAATCATCTTTATTATGGACCAGTTTTTTTTTTTTTTTGGCCAGATGTTTCATTTATTTATCCTTGTTCTTTGGCCTATGTGGGCCTCCCATTGCAGTGGCCTCTCTCATCACAGAACACTGGCTTTGGGCATATGTGCTCCAGAGCTCTGGCTTGGTAGTTGGACATACCATATTATGGACCAGTTTTTACTAACATACCTTTTTGTTGACTAGCTTTAGGGGCATCAGTTGTGTTAGAGATGATTCTTGCCTCAGTGGCCTTTACAATTTGGTTAATGAGAAACTAATCTTATCCTAATAATTTGAGGCTGCACAGACCAAATGTCATATGGGTAGAACCCATGATGGACAGGACTGGTGTTTTGAAGATAAATCAGGTCTCTTAGGGCAGATGTAAGGAAGGCCCCTACGGAGAATATGGGACTTGGATAAGGTCTTTAAAGGAAAGCAAGAGGTAAACAGAACAGGAAAGACTTTAAGATGGGAAGAAGAACTAGGGATGTAATGAGAAGAGATAAGACTAGACAGTCTTGCAGAAAATTGGTATATAAATTCACATTGTAATGGTCCTGGAAAATGAGAGTAATATATTTGATAACAGGAGTCATATATTCTATATCTTTGCATCCTATTTCTTGCCCAGTTCTCTTTTTGAGGGCTTTCATTTGAAAAGCATCACCGGAATATCTATTATGTTTCATTGGATTTACTTCAACTTATTCCTATAATATGGAGCACACACTTAGAATTTGATTTGTGTACATTCTTATTATTTAATAAATTCCTTCCGGAAAGGGATACGTTTACTCTTCAGGGACCTTTCCGAGAATCAGTGAAGAAATGTCTAAATATTAAAAAGGACAGATGACTTAACCACCCATCAAGGAATTTATGGTATGGAGCAGACCTTTGACAGAAACTGTCTCATGCTGTAGGAGCTGGATCTAGGGCTTTCACTCGCAGTAGGTGTGGATGTGTTGCTAAACAAGAACATGTTACATAAGCCCACAGGTTGACACATGCTCGTGGTGTACACGTCTGCTCTGCAACCTCAGGATGGAGCGTTGCGCTGCACAAGTGAGCTCATGTTAGTTTTATTCTCTAGTGGCATCCATGGGTTTGCCACAGATCAGCTCCTCCTTCCAAGCTTTTTCATACACTATTTTACTGTGGAATCTTGGAAGAAAGATAAGTCAGCAGCCTGAGATGAGGACCCTGAACATCTATGACCATTATCCATGGAGCACCACCATTGACAGGCCCTGAATGTCCTATTGTGTTTGTGGTTAAAGGAAGGTCTGTGGATCCTTATGGAGCCCAAACCAAGAACTAGACTTGCTTGCTTCTGAAGTTGGTGACCAAGAGGGGTGCATCTGCACCTACTGGTGGTGGTCCTTGGAAAGGGAAAAGAGAAAGAAATCCAACCATCTTGTCCTCTCTTGTCCCCCTCTCCTTCTACCTTCTATTTTTCCCAGCATCTGGATCACTTCAAATGACTTGTCTCTTTGCATCAGATGGCTAAAGTATGGAGCTTCAGCTTCAGCACCAGTGCTTCTGATGAAGATTCAAGGTTGGTTTCCTTTAGGATTGACTTCTGGCTTATCATCTATGTGCTAACTAGACCCAAACATTTATCTATTCCTGGACTTTCCCCCTGAACTCTAGATGTGTATTTCCAATTTGTACTAATATGTACCTATTTACTAGCGTCTCCTTGGGTTTCTATTAGGTATTTGAACCATAGCATGCCTAAAATTGCATCTCTTACCTCATCCTTCTATGTCCTTCCCTTTCCAATAAATGACCATGCATCCTCCCAAATGCTTGGGTAAAATCCACTGCAGTCATCCTTGACTTGTCTCTCTCTCTTTCATACCCTGCACCAAACAAGCACATCCCATCCTAACTGTATTCCAAATATATTCAGAATTGAACATGACTCTCTGAGACAATTGCTATTGCTCTGGTCTATGCCCTCATCCTCTCTTCTCTAAATTATTTCCTTAGCCTCCTAACTGGACTCCCTCCTTCCACCTTTTCCCCAACAGAATTTATTTTCCAAATAGCTGCTAGAGTTGTCCTGTTAAAAAGAACCAAGATTATGCCACTCTTTTGTATAAAACATGTTAAAAGTTCACCTTTCCTTCAGAGTAAAGGCAAAGTTCTTACAGGGATATGGCCCTGAATTATGTGGCCTCTTTAACTCATAGCTCTTCATCATATTCCTTGCTCACTCAGCAGCAACCATTCAGGCCTCCTTGCTATTCTTAGAATATAAAAAGTGTATTCCCATCCCAGAGCTTTTGCGCATGCTATCTCATGTGCCTGGAACAGCTCATCTTACAGACAAACAAATGTCATATCCCCTCACTTTGTTCAGGTCGATGCTCAAAGGTAATTTATCTGAGACATCTTCCCTCGTGTCTACGTTTCTGGCATATGACATATTTGTTTGTTTACGGTGTCTATCTCCATTGCATCTTTTTTTCTTCAGTATCTCTAATCTTAATGGAGTGTAGAGTTGGTAGGAGGCATTCTATACAGATTTGTTACATAACTGAAGAATGGAATAAAAGGGAATTTGTCAGAAGTTTTGTGTGCTTATGGGCAAGGAAATGGAGTTGATATTGGATTTGCTTCTGATGAAGATTCAAGGTTGGTTTCCTTTAGGATTGACTTCTGGCTTATCATCTATGTGCTAACTAGACCCAAACATTTATCTATTCCTGGACTTTCCCCCTGAACTCTAGATGTGTATTTCCAATTTGTACTAATATGTACCTATTTACTAGCGTCTCCTTGGGTTTCTATTAGGTATTTGAACCATAGCATGCCTAAAATTGCATCTCTTACCTCATCCTTCTATGTCCTTCCCTTTCCAATAAATGACCATGCATCCTCCCAAATGCTTGGGTAAAATCCACTGCAGTCATCCTTGACTTGTCTCTCTCTCTTTCATACCCTGCACCAAACAAGCACATCCCATCCTAACTGTATTCCAAATATATTCAGAATTGAACATGACTCTCTGAGACAATTGCTATTGCTCTGGTCTATGCCCTCATCCTCTCTTCTCTAAATTATTTCCTTAGCCTCCTAACTGGACTCCCTGCTTCCACCTTTTCCCCAACAGAATTTATTTTCCAAATAGCTGCTAGAGTTGTCCTGTTAAAAAGAACCAAGATTATGCCACTCTTTTGTATAAAACATGTTAAAAGTTCACCTTTCCTTCAGAGTAAAGGCAAAGTTCTTACAGGGATATGGCCCTGAATTATGTGGCCTCTTTAACTCATAGCTCTTCATCATATTCCTTGCTCACTCAGCAGCAACCATTCAGGCCTCCTTGCTATTCTTAGAATATAAAAAGTGTATTCCCATCCCAGAGCTTTTGCGCATGCTATCTCATGTGCCTGGAACAGCTCATCTTACAGACAAACAAATGTCATATCCCCTCACTTTGTTCAGGTCGATGCTCAAAGGTAATTTATCTGAGACATCTTCCCTCGTGTCTACGTTTCTGGCATATGACATATTTGTTTGTTTACGGTGTCTATCTCCATTGCATCATTTTTTCTTCAGTATCTCTAATCTTAATGGAGTGTAGAGTTGGTAGGAGGCATTCTATACAGATTTGTTACATAACTGAAGAATGGAATAAAAGGGAATTTGTCAGAAGTTTTGTGTGCTTATGGGCAAGGAAATGGAGTTGATATTGGATTTGTTCTCTCTATGCATGCTAGGGTCATGTCCAACTCTTTAAGACCTTTAAGCCTGCCAGGCTTCTCTGTCCATGACATTCTCCAGGCAAAAATACTGGAGTGGGTTTCTGTGCCATCCTCTAGGGATCTTCCTGACCCTGGGGTTGAATCCATGTCTCTTACATCTCTTGCATCAGCAAGTGGGTTCTTTGCTACTAGTGCCACCTAGGAAGCCCCATTTGTCTCTCGTCTCCAGGGTAAGTCTAAGACCCAAAGGGAGATATGGGTACTGGAAAAAGCTGAAAGTTGATTTCCATCATGAGTTTTGTGTGACCCAGAATACTGGTAATGCAGACTAGATCCCCCATGTTCAGTGTAATAGAAAAGACTGTTTCTACAAATTATTTAAGAACTGGAGCACCAGAGGAGTACAAGAAGAACTAATGCTCGGGAAGTGATAAGACACGAATTGTCTGTAGGTTGAAACCCAGGGGATTCTTTTAGAGTAGCAGGAATGGCAGTGGATGTCAACCTATTCATAAAAACAAGTGAGGTACCTTCTGATGACTTCCAGAAATATTTGTGGGGAATACTTTGCAATAGACTCCATGCCACCAAGATGTAAGCAATAATCTATCAAAATTAGGGTGCTAATTTAATTATAACACCATTTTTACCCATAGGCTGGTGAAACCTGAGGAGTTATTTATAGATTGATTACAGAATAACTTTTTATGTCTTCCTCTAAAACTTGGAACAGCTCATCTTACAGACCAAGAGCTTTTGCATGCTATCTCATGTGCCTGGAACAGCTCATCTTACAGACAAACAAATGTCATATCCCTCACTTTGTTCAGGTCGATGCTCAAAGGTAATTTATCTGAGACATCTTCCCTCGTGTCTACGTTTCTGGCATATGACATATTTGTTTGTTTACGGTGTCTATCTCCATTGCATCATTTTTCTTCAGTATCTCTAATCTTAATGGAGTGTAGAGTTGGTAGGAGGCATTCTATACAGATTTGTTACATAACTGAAGAATGGAATAAAAGGGAATTTGTCAGAAGTTTTGTGTGCTTATGGGCAAGGAAATGGAGTTGATATTGGATTTGTTCTCTCTATGCATGCTAGGGTCATGTCCAACTCTTTAAGACCTTTAAGCCTGCCAGGCTTCTCTGTCCATGACATTCTCCAGGCAAAAATACTGGAGTGGGTTTCTGTGCCATCCTCTAGGGATCTTCCTGACCCTGGGGTTGAATCCATGTCTCTTACATCTCTTGCATCAGCAAGTGGGTTCTTTGCTACTAGTGCCACCTAGGAAGCCCCATTTGTCTCTCGTCTCCAGGGTAAGTCTAAGACCCAAAGGGAGATATGGGTACTGGAAAAAGCTGAAAGTTGATTTCCATCATGAGTTTTGTGTGACCCAGAATACTGGTAATGCAGACTAGATCCCCCATGTTCAGTGTAATAGAAAAGACTGTTTCTACAAATTATTTAAGAACTGGAGCACCAGAGGAGTACAAGAAGAACTAATGCTCGGGAAGTGATAAGACACGAATTGTCTGTAGGTTGAAACCCAGGGGATTCTTTTAGAGTAGCAGGAATGGCAGTGGATGTCAACCTATTCATAAAGACAAGTGAGGTACCTTCTGATGACTTCCAGAAATATTTGTGGGGAATACTTTGCAATAGACTCCATGCCACCAAGATGTAAGCAATAATCTATCAAAATTAGGGTGCTAATTTAATTATAACACCATTTTTACCCATAGGCTGGTGAAACCTGAGGAGTTATTTATAGATTGATTACAGAATAACTTTTTATGTCTTCCTCTAAAACTGTTTTTGATTAATAATTTAAAAATCTCCTTTAAGTACCTCAAGTATAAATGAAATAAGGTTTTATCAGTATAAAAACTCTTAAATTTAGGAAATGTTCCTTTTTGCCATTCAAGTTTTGCTCACAGAAATAAGGAAAATTTAGGGAGAAAATTAATGGCCATGGACTTATACTTGTTTGCAGTATACTAGTTTCCTGAACTTTGAAATCAAACAGAAGTGAGTTCAAGTCATGTTTCCACCTCTTTGGCTTTATGTGGTTTTGGGAAAATCTCTCAGCTTTACTGAGTCTCTATTTATTCAATATTTAATGAAATTAATCACCTTGTTTGAGAAGTACTTCACAAAAGCTTTTAAATATGAAATAGGTACTTGATATATGACAATTACTATTCATAATAACCAGCATTATCATTAGGTTTGAGACTGAAATGTATAGAGATCAGAAACCTAGTGAGCCTCAGGGGGAAAAAATAAATAGAGAATTTTCTAACTATTACTTTCTCAGTCATGTCCATTTTCTTTTTTTTGGGAGGGGGAGAGGGGCGGGCGGGCCACTTCTATTGGTCTTTCATTTATCTATTTTCATCCATTTTTGTTCTTTTGGCCTGTGTGGACCTTCCATCGCGGTGGCCTCTGTTGTTGCAGAGTGCCGGCTCTGGGCGCACGCGCTCCAGAGCTCTGGCTCGGTAATTGGACACATCGGTCCAGCTGCTCCATGGCACGTGGGATCTTCCCAGGCCAGGGATTAAACCGGGGCCCCTTGCACTGCAAGGCGGTGTCCTTACCCACTGGACCACCAGGGAAGCCTAGTCAAGTCCATTTTCTAACGGTTTGTTTTCTTATCATTTAAAATTTCTGGAGTCAAGGTAGAATGACTTCTTATGACCTTCTAGAAAAAGCATTTGATGCATCTTTTCTAAGATCCAGATGTGGCCGTTCTGCATGTCTACAAATACTTGACTGACATCTAAAAGAAATTTTGCTTCAGAAGTAGCAATAGGGTTCCTGCAGATATAATTAGTAAAAGTGAGGTCATGCTGCATAAAGGTGAGCCTTAAACCCTAAATCTAACAACTGGTGTCCTTGAGAGAAGAGAATAAGGCTCATGGGTGAAAGACAGCTGTGGGAAGACAGAGGCAAAGGATGCAAGGGTGAAGCTGCACGTCAAGAGATGCAGGGTTGATGGAAGTCATGACAAAGAGATAGGGAGATCTCTTCCCTAGAGCCTTCAGAGAGAGAATATGCTTGCTGATACATATTTTTCAGGCTTTCAGCCTTCACTACTGTGAGAGAATGAGTTTCTGTTTTTAGCCACCAAGTTTGTGGTAATTGGTCATGGCCGCCCTAGGAATGAACACACCACTCTACACCATAATGGGGCTGCGGAGGTTATTATAGTACTTCCCCTCCAGCAGACACTACTTTCCTTTCTGTTCTTCAGTTTCTGTTTGTTTCACCACAGTTTTCTCCCTGACACACTCTTCATGACCTTTGGGTCTCCAGTTTCTGCTATTACCGTTCTAGTTTCCACTTCCTAGTGCAGTGTTTGGTTTCCCTAGACTTGAAGGAAGGGGGTCTTGAGCTCACAGCAATCAAACCAGCTCATAGAGAGGTTGAGAGGATGCCCACCTGCAGGTGCCTTTGCCCGTTTCTATCCAGCTGTGATTAGAAGTCGGGGCACTTGACCACCCAGATTCTTCATCTGTGAAACCCAGACGAGCACCAGCCTTGCAACCACACAGGTTACTGAGTTTAAAATATGATAGATGAGGAAGGGCCTTGTAAAAGTGAAGGCTCAATTAAACTTGTAAGAAGCAATTTTATTTTATTAAAAAACCTTGCTAAAGACAAAGGACCTGGCAAATAGGAACAGTGCATGTCTCATCTCAGAATCATTCTGTTACCCCTTCTTTCCTCCAGGTCTTCACCTCATGCCCTTATTTCATTGATTTGATTCAGAGGAGGACGGGCCATGATTTGTCTTAATTTCTGGGAAGGGAAGCTTCTAATATAGTTACAGACAGCTCCAGAACTGGTGCCAGGCCTCCCACTGCTAATTTTGCTTCAAAAAAGTAGCATTTTCTAAGATCCAGATGTGGCCGTTCTGCATGTCTACAAATACTTGACTATAAAATTTAGTAAAGGGTTGGGGTTTTTCATGCTGCATAAAGGTGAGCCTTAAACCCTAAATCTAACAACTGGTGTCCTTGAGAGAAGAGAATAAGGCTCATGGGTGAAAGACAGCTGTGGGAAGACAGAGGCAAAGGATGCAAGGGTGAAGCTGCACGTCAAGAGATGCAGCGTTGATGGAAGTCATGACAAAGAGATAGGGAGATCTCTTCCCTAGAGCCTTCAGAGAGAGAATATGCTTGCTGATACATATTTTTCAGGCTTTCAGCCTTCACTACTGTGAGAGAATGAGTTTCTGTTTTTAGCCACCAAGTTTGTGGTAATTGGTCATGGCCGCCCTAGGAATGAACACACCACTCTACACCATAATGGGGCTGCGGAGGTTATTATAGTACTTCCCCTCCAGCAGACACTACTTTCCTTTCTGTTCTTCAGTTTCTGTTTGTTTCACCACAGTTTTCTCCCTGACACACTCTTCATGACCTTTGGGTCTCCAGTTTCTGCTATTACCGTTCTAGTTTCCACTTCCTAGTGCAGTGTTTGGTTTCCCTAGACTTGAAGGAAGGGGGTCTTGAGCTCACAGCAATCAAACCAGCTCATAGAGAGGTTGAGAGGATGCCCACCTGCAGGTGCCTTTGCCCGTTTCTATCCAGCTGTGATTAGAAGTCGGGCACTTGACCACCCAGATTCTTCATCTGTGAAACCCAGACGAGCACCAGCCTTGCAACCACACAGGTTACTGAGTTTAAAATATGATAGATGAGGAAGGGCCTTGTAAAAGTGAAGGCTCAATTAAACTTGTAAGAAGCAATTTTATTTTTATTAAAAAACCTTGCTAAAGACAAAGGACCTGGCAAATAGGAACAGTGCATGTCTCATCTCAGAATCATTCTGTTACCCCTTCTTTCCTCCAGGTCTTCACCTCATGCCCTTATTTCATTGATTTGATTCAGAGGAGGAAGGGCCATGATTTGTCTTAATTTCTGGGAAGGGAAGCTTCTAATATAGTTACAGACAGCTCCAGAACTGGTGCCAGGCCTCCCACTGTAAACTGGGCAAGATGATATATCAGAGGGGCCTGAAATACTGGCTATATTCCTTAACTTTTTGCTTTTTCTTGAGAATGAACTATTACGAACCAAGGTACTTAAATTCAACTTATTGGCAAGCATCTTCAGAGATTTTGGCATCGTGGAACTTTCATATTTAAAAAAATAGAGAAGCTTGGTGAATGAGGAAATTTTAACGATATACCTAGATTTTAAAGTAAAAATTCCTAAATTTAAACTGGCTTGTAGCAGTCAATATTAATTTAGATGGCAGTGAAGAAAGTGAGATAATTAAAACCAGCCAAGTAAGTAACAATTAGACTAATAATTTTCCCTCTGATCATTCAGTTCCTATTTTATGTCATTTTTACACACATTATTTATGGTGTTTGTTCAATTTTAAAATAAACTTTTTTTCACATTTTAGCAACTATGAAATCAGGATGTGTCTCATAGTCAGTGTGGCCTGCTATAATGCCTAGTTATAATTGACAGGGATGGTTGTCTTATTTTCCTATCTGAGAGGTACTTAAAATGTGAGTGCATTTTATGATTGAGGACTCTTACATTCTGTGAAATACCACATTTGACTTAGTGAAGATGGAGACTGTGAGACCTGTAGGTAAATTTCTTTTCTTCTGATAATGCTCTTACCAAATTTCAATATAACCAGTGTGCCACACTGCCTGCCTCAGTAATACGTACTTGGTACGCACCTGCAGGTGCTTTCCGAATTAGAAGTCGGGCACTTGACCACCCAGATTCTTCATCTGTGAAACCCAGACGAGCACCAGCCTTGCAACCACACAGGTTACTGAGTTTAAAATATGATAGATGAGGAAGGGCCTTGTAAAAGTGAAGGCTCAATTAAACTTGTAAGAAGCAATTTTATTTTTATTAAAAAACCTTGCTAAAGACAAAGGACCTGGCAAATAGGAACAGTGCATGTCTCATCTCAGAATCATTCTGTTACCCCTTCTTTCCTCCAGGTCTTCACCTCATGCCCTTATTTCATTGATTTGATTCAGAGGAGGAAGGGCCATGATTTGTCTTAATTTCTGGGAAGGGAAGCTTCTAATATAGTTACAGACAGCTCCAGAACTGGTGCCAGGCCTCCCACTGTAAACTGGGCAAGATGATATATCAGAGGGGCCTGAAATACTGGCTATATTCCTTAACTTTTTGCTTTTTCTTGAGAATGAACTATTACGAACCAAGGTACTTAAATTCAACTTATTGGCAAGCATCTTCAGAGATTTTGGCATCGTGGAACTTTCATATTTAAAAAAATAGAGAAGCTTGGTGAATGAGGAAATTTTAACGATATACCTAGATTTTAAAGTAAAAATTCCTAAATTTAAACTGGCTTGTAGCAGTCAATATTAATTTAGATGGCAGTGAAGAAAGTGAGATAATTAAAACCAGCCAAGTAAGTAACAATTAGACTAATAATTTTCCCTCTGATCATTCAGTTCCTATTTTATGTCATTTTTACACACATTATTTATGGTGTTTGTTCAATTTTAAAATAAACTTTTTTTCACATTTTAGCAACTATGAAATCAGGATGTGTCTCATAGTCAGTGTGGCCTGCTATAATGCCTAGTTATAATTGACAGGGATGGTTGTCTTATTTTCCTATCTGAGAGGTACTTAAAATGTGAGTGCATTTTATGATTGAGGACTCTTACATTCTGTGAAATACCACATTTGACTTAGTGAAGATGGAGACTGTGAGACCTGTAGGTAAATTTCTTTTTCTTCTGATAATGTTCTTACCAAATTTCAATATAACCAGTGTGCCACACTGCCTGCCTCAGTAATACGTACTTGGTACGCACACTGTTTGCTATAGAATTCAGTCATTTGTTGTTTTTGAGAACAAATGCATCATTAGAAAGAGAAGATACACTTTTAAAACTGAAGGATAGAAACTAGATTTAGAAATAAAAGTACAATACAGTGTAAAGAAAAATTAAACAGTTTCATTAACATAATCATGTCCCTGCAAAATGTCATCACAGACTCAGCGAGTTTTCTGTTAAAAGTCTGAGCTAACAATAAGGCAAGAGTCCTGGCTTCCAGACCCCTGCCTACTGCTGTGGAGCACCTATCCTTTCTGAACTTGTCGTAACACATTATACAAAGTGATTGAGTTCAAACGGTTTCCGAGATCTGTTCCATTTCTAGGAACTTCTGATAATTCTCATTTTTAAAAGATTGAATCACACAAACATTTTACTACATCTCCTACTCAGGTCCAGGAAGCATGACTGCTTCTGGGTTCTCTTGTCTTACCAGTGTGGTCGATGACTGACTGGAAGTTTTCATTTACAGAGACACTATAAAGAAACAAAAGGATTGTGAGTCAGACAACGTGTGTAAATAAATTATATTAAATTGCTTTTTAATGAAACAGACCAGAGTAAATGAAGAGCTGGGTTTCTATTTCAAGAGGACTTTTGGAAACCAGTGAACAGCTAGGGACTGAAACAGTATTATTTTGCTTTGTACTTTTAAATGGATATATAAATTTTGCATACCAGATTAGTCCTTCAAACACTCAGTTAAAACGAAAATTCCTACACATCACACCTTGTGCCAGCAGGGTTACCCACAAAGATTTCATGGATCTAGGTGTAAGGGCATAAACACTTACAAGAATCCAGAGTCCAGCCACTGCTGAATACTTTCTTGTTTAAAATCTTCTATAAATGAGAAACAGACCAGTCAGTCAGAGCATAACCAGCTAAAGTGATCTCACCCCATTATTCAGCCACCACCCAACAGGTCCGTTTCCTAGTATTTAGTCACATGCTTCTATAAGCAGAGTCATTTTTTCCCAAGGCAAAACTTCCTATTTTCCATAATCAGCTTTCTCTGAAGATAAAGTATAAACTTGCCAAAAGACTGTAACTTAAAAAGTAAACATGAAAAATAAAAAAGAAATCACAAAAGACCAAGAGATGTTAGGATAGCTTTTAAATTACCTGGTGAAAGCCTGAAAAAGCTTAGAAGAGTTTTGCCTTGTTCTTGTTGCATATAAATCACGTGGAGCCTCTCCTCACTGAATCACATTTACCTAAGGCAGCTAACCAGTAATGTTTATTTGCAGAGTTCTCTGCCAGGTTAGAAACCAAATTTGCATTCATTCCAGGGGCAAACTGCACTATAGTCCCAGAATTGCCAAAGGCACCCTGTGGTAGAAAGGCACCAGTCTTTTAAGGTGGATCTTTGTCACTGGCTCAACAAACTAGTCAACAGGCAAAGGGAAAGGCTATTAAAGCAATTTTTCCTGTAAACATTTGTTTTCTTTCCTGTTGCTTACAAGTTACTCTGGGCTCATTTTCTCTGACTTTATCTTAAGAAGCAGTGAGATGACTGAATTACTTCCTCACAAAGTGTCTGGTGAACCAAAGCGGACAAGTGGACGTGGAAGGTGCTTGGTCTTCAGTTGGGAAGGGATAGACTATATTGGTGGGGGCAAGGAAGTAGATCCATCAAATGGTTACATCATAAATAAGCAAGCAAAAAATCATAGTGAAGGGACAAGTGATTTCTTACTTATTACTCTTTAAACAATTAAAATTAGTTTTAACACCTTGTGTAAGACCAACAGATAAGAGCCTTTCAATAAGATGTTTCATGTCCTGAAAGAAGACTCATATCTCTGTCATGGTCTCCACAGAGTTTTGGGGTCCCAGGGACTTAAAATGAGGGGACATTGGAGTGGAAAGGAAGCAGAATTCATTATTCGGTTGATCTGTTTCCATCAAGAAGGCCTGTGCTTTAAGTGTCTGTAGGGGAAGTCAGATGCGTCCCTTTCATTGAAGTTTCTAGTTATCATACCAGCAATACTGGTATCTTCAATGTCAAGTCCTCATTTCAAAATAATTTGCCCCCAGTCCAAAGCCCCACATCTCTCAGCACTCATAGTAGGTTCGTTTCAAATAGCCCTGAGGGCCTGTTCTCACCCAGCATGGGGGTGGTGAGATGGTGGCCCTCCTCCTCGGAGCCAGGGGACAGCTGCTCATCCAGAGGAGCCCATGCCCTCTTGGTGGACTTCAGGATGTCTCTCCTGCTCTTTTCCTGGCCTCCTTGTGACTTCTCCATCATTAGAGAGTAATTCAGCACCCTAATTAAAAACACATGCAGAAACAGATTAGCTACAATGAGCTCAGCTTTCAGGCTTAGTTCAGTGAAAGGGAGAGGACCAAAGAGCTCACAGTCCAACGAATGGACCCAGCTTCACAATTTTAGGGAGCCTGAATCACCTACTCAAGCAAGTTCCCTGCCCTCAATGTGATAACTCTTTCTTTCTCAATGGAGATAGAGCTGGAGAGCATAGACTAACTTAGCCTCACTCTTCACCAGGCCATATCACATTCTGCAGGATTCAATCTACTGGTCTTGGACGCGAATGATAAGCAAAGAAACTAAACTGAAGGGTATACTCTGCCAATGATTAAAAGCATTGATTAACATAATAAGTAGCCTTCAAGTTTGCCAACAGTTGCATCTCTAATTATAAGTTTAGACATGCAAAATGTAAAAAATAAGGACTCTGGCAATAGATGAACCTGGCTGAATCTCATCTCTGCAACTTATTGTGTGGCCTTGTATAAGTGATGTAACCTCTCTGCATTCCCTTATTTTTAATTGGAGATAAATTGTACTGAATTTTAATAACTGTAAACCTCAGCAGAATATTTATTATTTGCTAGATTCTATGCTGAATTCTATAATCTGTTATTTAATCTAATTGTCAGTTAAAGAAGTAATCTAACTGTCACAATTCTATAGTAACTCTTAGAGCGGTGGAGTTAAACTGCATACCTGAGTCACACAAAACCAGGATTCATACTCAGGTTCTGGACTCCAAATGCTCCCCTGACTATCAGACTGTACTACTGGACTTTCCCCATGGGTCAAGCACTAAAGAATCTGCCTGAAATGCAGGATACACAGGAAATGAGGATTCAGACAGTTAGGGAGATCTCCTAGAGAAGGTTATGGCAATTCACTCCAGTATTCTAGCCTGGAGAATCCAATGGACAGGGGAACCTGGTGGTCTACATTCCATAGTGTTGCAAAGAGTCAGACAGGACTGAACATGCACATTCATGTTCATCTACCTTAAAGGATGGTTGGAACAATTGGGATATTGATGAATTATTAGGCACTTGGCACAAGAAATATAGCTTGCCCCTATTAAGGCACTTTTCACAGAACTAAAACAAACAAACAAAATCTCAAAATTTGTATGAAGACACAAAAGACCCTGAATAGCCCAGGCAATCTTGAGAAGGAAAAACCAATCAAGTCCCTGACTTCAGACTATACTACAAAGCTACATTCATCAAAACAGTATAGTACTGACACAAAAATAGATTGTCAATCAACTAGAAAACCCAGAAATAAGCCTATGCCTCTCTAGCCAATTAATCTGAAATAAAGGAGGCAAGACTACACAATGTTGTAAAGACAGTTTCTTCAGCAAATGGTGCTAGGAAAACTGAACAGTTACATGTAAGAAAAATTAAATGAGATCATTGTTTAATTTCATACACAAAAATAAACTCAAAATGAATTAAAGTCTTAAATGTGAGACTGGAGACTATACAACTCTAGAAGGAAAACATAAGCAGAGGGTTCTCTAACATAAATCACAGTGATATCTTTTTTGATTAATGTCCCAGAATAATGGAAATAAAAACAAAAATAAACAAATTGGACCTCCTTAAACTCAAAAGCTTTTGGACAGCAATGGAAACAATATACAAAGCAAAAAGAAAACCTACAGATAGGGAGAAAATATTTGCAAATGATGTGACTGATAAGTTTCCAAAATTTACAAACAGCTCATGGTACTTAACAGCATCAAAACAAAAAGTGGGCAGAAGACCTAAATAGACATTTCCCCAAGAAAGACATATAGATGGCGACTAGATACATGAAAAGATGTTCAACATTGCTAATTATTAGAGAAATGCAAATCAAAACTACAATGAGATATCACTTCACCAACCAGAATGGCTATCATAAAATAATCCACAAATGTTCAGTGCTAGAGAAGGTGTGAACAGGAGGGAACCATTCTTTTTTTTTATTCTTTGTTTTAAAGGTTTTACAGAGTTTTGTTGTTCACAGACATGTACGTTCCCGGATCAGTCATATGCATATCCCTGGTCCCCACCCCCACACTTCTCCCCAACCCACCCCTCCGGACCATCGCCCCATGCCATTGTGAGCACTCCTATTCCCTTAGCACAATGGCAATAGCTATCTTTTCCGTACATGACAGTATAGGTTTCCATGTTACTCCCTCCATGCTTCCCCCTCCCTATTTCTTCCCCACAGTGTCCCTATGTCTATGCTCTGTCTGTTTTTCCATGAGTTCACTGCACGTGTTATCAAGACCGTCCTACTATATTCCATATATATGTGTTAGTATACTGTATGTGTCTTTCTCTTTTTGACTTACTTCACTTTTTATGATAGGTTCTAGAGCCAGCCACTTCATTAGGACTGAGTCTTCTGCATTTCTTTTAACAGCTGAGTAGTATTCCATTGTATATATGTACCAGAGCTTCTGGATCCATTCATTCATTGATGGACATCTAGGTTGCTTCCAAGTTCTGGCTATTGTATAGAGAGCTGCAATGAACATTGGGGTATAGGTGCTTCTTTCAGTTTTGATTTCATCAGGATATAAGCCTAAGAGTGGGATTGCTGGGTCATAGGGTGCTTCTATTTTTTGTTTTTTAAGGAATCTCCATACTGTCTTCCATAGAGGCTGTATCAATTGACATTCCCACCAGCAATGCAAGAGGGTTCCCTTTTCTCCGCACCCTCTCCAGCATTTATTGCCTGCAGATTTTTTGATGATGGCCATTCTGACGGGTGTGAGGTGGTATCTCATTGCAGTTTTCATTTGCATTTCTCTAATAATAAATGAGGTTGAGCATCGTTTCATGTGCTTTTGGGCCATCTGTATGTCCTCTTTGGAGAGGCGTCTCTTTAGATCTTTTTCCCATTTTTTGATTGGGTTGTTCGTTTTCAGGAAGGAACTATTCTATACTTTCTGGTGGGAATATACATTGGTACAACCACTATAGATAACAGTATGGAAGTTCCTTAAAAGACTAAAAATAAGGCTACCACATGGCCCTAAAATCCCACGCCTAGGCATATACCTGGAAAAAAAAAATCTGAAAGGAAACATGCACCCCAATGTTCATTGCACCACTGTTTACACTAGCCAAGACATGGAAGCAACCCAAGTGTCCATCAACAGAGGAATGCATAAATAAGCTGTGGTACATGTATGCAGTGGAATATTATTCAGCCATTAAAAAGAATTAAACAATGCCATTTGTAGCAACATGAATGGGCCTAGAGAGTATCATATAGTCCACTGCAAAAAAAAGTCAGAGAAGGAGAAACATTATATGACATTCCTTATATATGAAATCAAAAATAAAGGATACAAATTAAACTACTTACAAAACAGAGACTCACAAACCTAGAGGAGGAACTTATAGTTGCTGGGGGTGAGAAAGAATGGGAGGAAGGGATAGTTAAGGAGTTTGGGATAGACATGTAATACACTGCTATATTTAAAATGGATAAACAAAAAAGACATACTGTATAGCATATGGAACTCTGCTCAGTGTTATGAGGCAGCCTGAATGGGAGGATAATTCAGGGGAGAATGGATACATGTATATGTATGGGTGAGTCCCTGAGCTGTTTACTCGAAATAATTACATAACATAATCGGCTATACCCCAATACAATTCATAGAGTGGGATTGCTGGGTCATAGGGTGCTTCTATTTTTTGTTTTTTAAGGAATCTCCATACTGTCTTCCATAGAGGCTGTATCAATTGACATTCCCACCAGCAATGCAAGAGGGTTCCCTTTTCTCCGCACCCTCTCCAGCATTTATTGCCTGCAGATTTTTTGATGATGGCCATTCTGACGGGTGTGAGGTGGTATCTCATTGCAGTTTTCATTTGCATTTCTCTAATAATAAATGAGGTTGAGCATCGTTTCATGTGCTTTTGGGCCATCTGTATGTCCTCTTTGGAGAGGCGTCTCTTTAGATCTTTTTCCCATTTTTTGATTGGGTTGTTCGTTTTCAGGAAGGAACTATTCTATACTTTCTGGTGGGAATATACATTGGTACAACCACTATAGATAACAGTATGGAAGTTCCTTAAAAGACTAAAAATAAGGCTACCACATGGCCCTAAAATCCCACGCCTAGGCATATACCTGGAAAAAAAAAATCTGAAAGGAAACATGCACCCCAATGTTCATTGCACCACTGTTTACACTAGCCAAGACATGGAAGCAACCCAAGTGTCCATCAACAGAGGAATGCATAAATAAGCTGTGGTACATGTATGCAGTGGAATATTATTCAGCCATTAAAAAGAATTAAACAATGCCATTTGTAGCAACATGAATGGGCCTAGAGAGTATCATATAGTCCACTGCAAAAAAAAGTCAGAGAAGGAGAAACATTATATGACATTCCTTATATATGAAATCAAAAATAAAGGATACAAATTAAACTACTTACAAAACAGAGACTCACAAACCTAGAGGAGGAACTTATAGTTGCTGGGGGTGAGAAAGAATGGGAGGAAGGGATAGTTAAGGAGTTTGGGATAGACATGTAATACACTGCTATATTTAAAATGGATAAACAAAAAAGACATACTGTATAGCATATGGAACTCTGCTCAGTGTTATGAGGCAGCCTGAATGGGAGGATAATTCAGGGGAGAATGGATACATGTATATGTATGGGTGAGTCCCTGAGCTGTTTACTCGAAATAATTACATAACATAATCGGCTATACCCCAATACAAAACAAAAAGTTCAAAAAAGTAACAAAACTAGAGTCTAAAACCATTATAACCTGACTACATTATTTCCATGACATCTAACTAAAACTGTTAGTTTATGCTTTAGGTTTAAAGAAATAACAGAAAAGTCAAACACCTATTTCAGCGGCATGTCTTGAATCCCTAAACTTATGTACAATCATTCATATTATGACATGGAGACAATCATTCCTAATCTGCATTTTAACAAGTCAAGTTGTTCAGAATAAACATGTGAATAGTTTCATTTAATTACAGATGAGCATTCTAGGAGCAATTGGAAATAAGAGTCTTCTTATATGCTTTATATATTAAAAGTCTGTTGTTCACTTGAAGCATAAATATACAATTACTGTTGTAATAATAAATTACTGCAAAAATTAATTGTGATGACTATTAATCTTATGTTTAAAAAGCAATTATTAAGACATCTCAATTAATTAAAAATTAAGCAAAGGGTGGATGGTTAATACCTATACTAATGATGGGCCTTTTAACCAGGTAATTTTAGAAAGCTAACTTTAGGAATGTCTTCTGGGAGCAAATGCTGCTGCTTAGTTACTTCAGTCATGTCCAACTCTATGTGACCCCATAGACTGAAGGCTGTCAGGCTCCTCTGTCCATGGGGTTCTCCAGGCAAGAATATTGGAGTGGGTTGCTGTTTCCTCCTCAAGAGGATCTACCCAACCCAGGGGTGGAACCCAAGTCTCCTGCATTGCAGGCAGATTCCTCACCACTGAGCCATCAGAGAAGCCCTACATATATATATGTGTGTGTGTGTGTGTGTGTGTGTGTGTGTATATATATATATATGTATATATATTTGAGACCTCATGGACTGTAGCTCACCAAACTTCTCCGTTCATGGAATTTTTCAGGCAAGCATACTGGAGTGGGTTGGCATTTCCTTCTCCTCTGGGAGTAAATAAATGTTTATAAAAATTTCAATGATATCGTAAGAGAGATTATACAGAGATGATTATCTTTCTAAGTTTTATAGAATTATTTCATATGCTAGAGTTCCTAATACAGCAAAATAAAATGTAGAAACTACATTTAATTTTTGGCTATTTAATTTTTGAGCAAAAGTGTTCTCTTTGGCAGCGCCTTGCATTTTGTATGTGTGAGTTATAGTAAAAGCATCCACTCTGACAGTGCAAAATTTCACAAGGAGGAAACTTCCCAAATCAGGCTCAACAACATTCATGAAACAGCAAACTTCGTAAAGGATCAGGGTTTGAAGACAAGGATGATGTATTACAAAATAGTGAGATTCTCCTCGTAATCTTGTTCCTTCACTGACCTAGCTGAAAGTCAGTTTCTGCTAGGCACAAAGGTTTTGCTTTGTCGTGGGAACAGGAGCTGTCAAGCGGCTTGGACCTCAAACTGCTGCTTCTGTCCTATAAAGAGGAATGTTTACCCACCGACCACTTTTTCAAACATAACCCTACAAAAGTCATCAAGACTTTAGATCAAGGTGCTCCTCTATTCGTACATCCCCTGATTTACTTTCTCCAATGGCATGTGCGACCTCAGCCACCAGCCTTGCATAGCCAGTGAGGATGCACTCTCTGCCAGCTCAGTTGAATGTGGCCTTCAAATAGGAGAGAGCTTGCCAAGCAAAGTGGGAACCCTTGCTAAAGGCAGGGGTCAAGAACCGGCTTGTAAAGAAAAACTCTTTTGTGCTCTCTGTTTTAGTGGATGCCTTTCCAGTTAGTAAACAAACCTGCTTCTGAAAATGTATTCTCTGACGCCTGAATGACTTTGCTTTGGCATCATCCACTGGCTTGACCCCCAGAGCAGTCCCTGGGAAAGGGACACAGATCAGGTGGCAGGCTCAAACAGTCCAGTGGACTGACAAGGCAAAAGTTATGGCATGTGGCCTCTGCTGACAAGATCCGTGCCCACAGGACCACTTGGAACTGAGGTCTTGACAACTCTGACTTGCCCAAACTGAACCCTCATTCTAGACTGCATTGTCTCCTGTGCTTGAGAGAGCCTCCTCTCTCTTTACATCCCTTATATATATTCTGATCGTTGTTGTTGTTGTCATTTAGTCATTAACTCGTGTCCAACTCTTTCGCGATCTCATGGACTGTAGTCTGACAGGCTCCTCTGTTCTTAGGATGTCCTAGGCAAGAATACTGGAGGGGGTTGCCATTTCCTTCTCTAGGGGATCTTCCTGACCCAGGGATCGAACCTATATCCCCTGCATTGCAGGAGGATTCTTTACTGCTGAGTCACTTTCTATTCTAATTACTATATCATTAATCTTCATGCATATTAATCATTATGTGTATACCACAGGAGATTTCCAATATTTTCAAGTTTAACCAAAAAAAAAAAAAAAAAACCAGCAAACAACACACCAACAAGAGGATGCAAAAGTGTATATGCATCAAGAATTCAATTTTGCAAGAACAAAATAAAACAAACAAAACCCAAAGTATTGAAGACACAAAAACAAATGTGCCAAAATGTTATCAAGGTTTCAAAATTTTCTAAATGATCAAAATGAGAAAAAAACTGGCTTATTATTTTTGTTTTATGTCACATTTTCTTTCACTTGAGCAAATTCAACCATACATGCCATTTTTCACTGAGAAGCCTTCAGCATACAGGGGGATAATAGAATTTGATACTCAAAGCAATGATAATGATTATATTCTTGTCTTCTGAAGCTATTCAGCTTTTGCACTGCCATGCAAACAAGGTGTCTTGCCAAACTGGGTGTTCATACTGGGGAATGAGGATTGTGAGCTGTTTCTTTTTTTTTAATCTTTGTATTCTCCATAGAGCCCAGTACAGCATTTTAGCCAGAGTAAATAATCTTCCACTATTAGCCAATTCCTTGGCTATTTGGGAAAGGAACATACAGTTGGTGTGGCCAGCATTCTTGGTATGTGGTTTAAGGATCGAATTCTCTCAGGTAAGATAACTCCAGATTTTCATAAGCTCTGCTGCTTTTCCTACATTTCCCTGGGGAAATTTTCAGATTCCTCTGATAATCTAGTTCCTTGTCTCTGCAATGAGTGTGAAATAATAACTTTATAGGGTTATTGAGAAAATTTAATGAAAAATGCATACAGAGCAATCTATACCCATATTGGTCAGTTTTTTGTTGTTTCATTTTTTTCTTCTCTATGTTGCGTCTCATTGTTCTGGCAAGAACTGGCAAGAAACTGGATCACCAGCCAATGCAGTGTTTTCTCATAGGAGATAAATTTGACACTCTTAGTTTGGAGATAGCCCATGTCATCTTGAGACTACTTAATTTGGATAGTTGAGAAGAAGATGCATTTGAGGAGTGTGAGAATAAAATAATAAGATATTTCTGTGACCATAAGAATGCAGATTTCCATGAGATTAGTTAGATACTCATATCAGACTTTGGGAATTTCTTTAACAATGAACTTAATTTCAAGGTTATGATTACAGGCTGTAGCTCTAGCTACCACTTCTGAATGAGACCTGTGGTCAAGAAGAGAGCTTCATAATGAAAGAATAGCCCCAATGCACTCTGGGTCCACAAGGGATCTCATGATTTCTGTCTTCTTATGGATCCTTGTTAACATAACCTCTCTTCAATTCTTCCCGACATTCTCCAAGTAACAGCATTTAAGAGGAGCCATGGGTTCCAGGAAGACCTGTCCCTTCTCTAGATGCAATGCCATGCCTAAGTTTGAAAACAAAGCCTCCAATGCTCCTTATGCTCTCAAAAAGATAATTAAAATTCCTCTGTCCTTTGAAGAACAGCTATCAGATCACACATGCACACATCACACAAAGAAACAACGATACATACACATAGCACAACTATTTTGAAGCAGAATTTTCTGTCATCACTTGATGCCCACTTCTGCCATTTTGACTAAAACTATCTGAGTAGATACCTTTTTTTAACCTTCTCTTGTGAGCCTTCCCCATAGAGCCCAGTACAGCATTTTAGCCAGAGTAAATAATCTTCCACTATTAGCCAATTCTCTATTAAAAAAGGTACATTCTTGGTATGTGGTTTAAGGATCGAATTCTCTCAGGTAAGATAACTCCAGATTTTCATAAGCTCTGCTGCTTTTCCTACATTTCCCTGGGGAAATTTTCAGATTCCTCTGATAATCTAGTTCCTTGTCTCTGCAATGAGTGTGAAATAATAACTTTATAGGGTTATTGAGAAAATTTAATGAAAAATGCATACAGAGCAATCTATACCCATATTGGTCAGTTTTTTGTTGTTTCATTTTTTTCTTCTCTATGTTGCATCTCATTGTTCTGGCAAGAACTGGCAAGAAACTGGATCACCAGCCAATGCAGTGTTTTCTCATAGGAGATAAATTTGACACTCTTAGTTTGGAGATAGCCCATGTCATCTTGAGACTACTTAATTTGGATAGTTGAGGAGAAGAAGATGCATTTGAGGAGTGTGAGAATAAAATAATAAGATATTTCTGTGACCATAAGAATGCAGATTTCCATGAGATTAGTTAGATACTCATATCAGACTTTGGGAATTTCTTTAACAATGAACTTAATTTCAAGGTTATGATTACAGGCTGTAGCTCTAGCTACCACTTCTGAATGAGACCTGTGGTCAAGAAGAGAGCTTCATAATGAAAGAATAGCCCCAATGCACTCTGGGTCCACAAGGGATCTCATGATTTCTGTCTTCTTATGGATCCTTGTTAACATAACCTCTCTTCAATTCTTCCCGACATTCTCCAAGTAACAGCATTTAAGAGGAGCCATGGGTTCCAGGAAGACCTGTCCCTTCTCTAGATGCAATGCCATGCCTAAGTTTGAAAACAAAGCCTCCAATGCTCCTTATGCTCTCAAAAAGATAATTAAAATTCCTCTGTCCTTTGAAGAACAGCTATCAGATCACACATGCACACATCACACAAAGAAACAACGATACATACACATAGCACAACTATTTTGAAGCAGAATTTTCTGTCATCACTTGATGCCCACTTCTGCCATTTTGACTAAAACTATCTGAGTAGATACCTTTTTTTAACCTTCTCTTGTGAGCCTTCCAACAGCTAACAAGCAGATGAAAGATATTAATTTATCACCAGGAAATTAAAAATTATTATGAATCAACAAACAGTTAATTCATGTATGATACTGGGCATCCAGTTTCAAATTTTCTTGGAAAGTAACTTTGCATAATATGAAAGAATTGGATGAGATGAGATAATTTCCTCATTTGATTATTCGATTTCTAGCCTCTACATACACTGTTCGATGTTTGACCACTGGAGTTCACACTTTTAAAATATTTTAAAGCTATATTCATCAAAATTATAAAAGGGAGAAGAATAAAACATTGTTCCTATTACTCATAAGTTTGGAAGACCACTCAAAAACTCAAACAACAAATCCTAGCCAGGAATGCCCTTCTGCTCTTCCTCCCTATCCAAGTATTAAAAGTCCTACAAACACTTGTAAAGATTTCAAATGATTCAGTGAAGTAGGGGCAGAGCCTGGGGAAGACAATGTTCTGTCAACACTCTGTTGGGAGGAACAAGCAGTCTGTGGATGACTTGTTCTGTGGGTGGTTTCCTCCCACCATGAAATATGTGAAGGGTGTTCACTCCTGCCATTTAGGAGGAAGCTGGATTTAAAGACAAGGCAGTTGTGCCCAAGTTGGAACCAAAGTCAGTTCTCTTGGACTTGGAGTTTTCCATTTTTGCTGAGGAAAATAAATAAATGATTATTCCTTCAAGAACCATATACACAGCTTCCTGGAAACCTGAAATGGCTTTGAGGCAGGTAAAGTTGGATCAAATGATTTACCTATAGCCAGCTCTGTTCCAATCCCTTTTCAACCTCAAAGAAGTTTTTCTTTCTCAGCGACCCCCTCTTTTGTCATCTTTTCTACNCCTGTCTTCCCAACCTTTGCTTTGCCTCATCTTTGGGAGGGAGAATGGAAGGATGTGGTGATATCTATGCTCTACCTCTGGCCTTCCATTCCAACATCATTGCACTCTGGGTTCATTCATGTGCATCACATTCTGGTTGCACAGAACTACTTGTTGTCCCCAAATGAACCCTCCTCTCTGTTCCTACTGGTGCCAATCCTTCTACAGTGCTGCCCCTTCTCTTTACTGGATACCATCTCATGGAGTTCAAATGAAACTTATTCTGTAGAACTTTTTCTCATATTGCTCTCCACTCCCACTCCAGCCTGCTTCTGAAATTCATAACAACTTGTGTGATTCCTTATTGTAGCACTCTTCACACCTATTTTAAGCAGTTTATTTAATTTCTGCCTTTTCCACTTAACCAAATGGACTTCTGGGGGACAAGGACCATTTTTTAAAATTACTCGATAATAGGTGATGGAGTACTCATGAATTTCTTCATTTGATTATTCGATTTCTAGCCTCTACATACACTGTTCGATGTTTGACCACTGGAGTTCACACTTTTAAAATATTTTAAAGCTATATTCATCAAAATTATAAAAGGGAGAAGAATAAAACATTGTTCCTATTACTCATAAGTTTGGAAGACCACTCAAAACTCAAACAACAAATCCTAGCCAGGAATGCCCTTCTGCTCTTCCTCCCTATCCAAGTATTAAAAGTCCTACAAACACTTGTAAAGATTTCAAATGATTCAGTGAAGTAGGGGCAGAGCCTGGGAAGACATTGTTCTGTCAACACTCTGTTGGCAGGAACAAGCAGTCTGTGGATGACTTGTTCTGTGGGTGGTTTCCTCCCACCATGAAATATGTGAAGGGTGTTCACTCCTGCCATTTAGGAGGAAGCTGGATTTAAAGACAAGGCAGTTGTGCCCAAGTTGGAACCAAAGTCAGTTCTCTTGGACTTGGAGTTTTCCATTTTTGCTGAGGAAAATAAATAAATGATTATTCCTTCAAGAACCATATACACAGCTTCCTGGAAACCTGAAATGGCTTTGAGGCAGGTAAAGTTGGATCAAATGATTTACCTATAGCCAGCTCTGTTCCAATCCCTTTTCAACCTCAAAGAAGTTTTTCTTTCTCAGCGACCCCCTCTTTTGTCATCTTTTCTACCCCTGTCTTCCCAACCTTTGCTTTGCCTCATCTTTGGGAGGGAGAATGGAAGGATGTGGTGATATCTATGCTCTACCTCTGGCCTTCCATTCCAACATCATTGCACTCTGGGTTCATTCATGTGCATCACATTCTGGTTGCACAGAACTACTTGTTGTCCCCAAATGAACCCTCCTCTCTGTTCCTACTGGTGCCAATCCTTCTACAGTGCTGCCCCTTCTCTTTACTGGATACCATCTCATGGAGTTCAAATGAAACTTATTCTGTAGAACTTTTTCTCATATTGCTCTCCACTCCCACTCCAGCCTGCTTCTGAAATTCATAACAACTTGTGTGATTCCTTATTGTAGCACTCTTCACACCTATTTTAAGCAGTTTATTTAATTTCTGCCTTTTCCACTTAACCAAATGGACTTCTGGGGGACAAGGACCATGACTTACTCATTTTTGTACTCATAATACTTAGTCTATAGCATGGATTATAATAGGTGATGAGCAGTAACTACTGAATGAATTCGTACTTCTGACCCTGGACTTTGTGTTTGCTCAAAACTGTGGGAATTGTGGCTTACTCAGCTTTGTAGTCTCTCTCATTTCAGGCAAGGTACTGTACACTTAGGGGCTGCTCATAAAAGCACATGTCATAAATGAACTGTAAGTTAAATAAGCTGAAAAATGACAGTTACTAATTCAGTTCAGTTCAATATTTTACCATTTACTGTTACAAAGAAATTTGAGGAACTTACAGTGTAAGACATAGTATTTATTAACGATATATTATGAAGCAGAATATGCATTTTAAAAGAAGTATAATACAACTGTTGTCAAAAATTGAAAGAGGGGCTTCCCCTGGTAGTCCAGTGGGTAATGACACCGCCTTGCAGTGCAAGGGGCGCCAGTTCGATTCCTGGCCTGGGAAGATCCCACGTGCCGCGGAGCGGCTGGACCGATGTGTCCAATCACCGAGCCGGAGCTCTGGAGCACATGCGCCCAGAGCCGGAGCTCTGCAACGACAGACGCCACTGCAATGGGAGGCCCGCAGGAGCCAAAGAACAAAGACGGATGAAAATAGAGAAATGAAAGACCAATAGAAGTGGCCCGCCCACTCCCCTCCCTCCCCAACCCGACCCCCGCCCAAAATAAATAAATAAATAAATAAATCTTAAAAAAAAATTGAAAGAGAAAAATGTTCATTTAGGGGTATAAGAAAAGGCTTCTCAAAAGCTAAAATATTAATTCTGGCTCTTAAAGATGGGATAATGGGTAGGCAAGAATTCTAGACAAGTGGTTTAAAATACACGTAAGTAATAGTAGCATAACTTTAACCAAAAGGCAACTAACTGGTGCCTTTGCAACAATTAAACAGATATTCTTCAAGGTTAACTTACTGAAATCTTGTGTCATCTTATCTGATGGTGTGATGACTAATTTCGTGTGTTCTCTTCACTGGGCAACAGGGTGCCCAAATATCTGGCTAGTTATTATTTCTGGGTGTCTCTGTATTGAGTCTTTCCAAGAGAGATTATTAGCATTCGGCTTAGTAGACTGAGTAATGCAAATTGTTCTCCCAAATGAGGATGAGTATTATTCAATTTGTGGAGGGCCTGAACAGAACAGCTAAAGGGAAAATTCTTTGCCTGATTGATCAAGCTGGGGCCCAAATCTCCTCCTTCTTTGGAACTGGGTTCTGCACCATTGGCACTTTTGCAGTGCAAGCTTCTGACTCAGGTTGGATCCTCATCAACAGCTTTCCTTTTCTCTAGCTGGCAGACAACAGATCATAAAACTTCTTAGGCTCCGTTATTGTGTGATCCAATTCCTTATAACAAGCATCCTGATAGAGAGATAGGTGTAGATACAGATATATCTACATATATCTATGTTTGTATCTAGCTATCTATCTCTCTATCTGTCTTCTATTTCATTTCTCTGGAGAACCCTGACCAATGCAGATGTTTATTTCTCTTAAAGCAGTTTTTAGTTGGGCTCTATCACACTTCCCTTCTATCTACTTTTTCTAATACCTTTGCAAAATGACTGGTCCTGCAATTTGCTTTGAGATCCTCAGGTGCATACCTCTCAAGTTTAAAAGTATATTGCTATACAATAAAAGTTGCATCATATTTCAGTCCAGTAGAAAATGGTATCATAATGGTAAAGATCTTAATTACATAATTGAGAAAGAATCCACAAAGAACTAGCCATTAGTGAAGAGATCGAGATTTAAGCCAGCTCCTGTGTCTAAATTTCCTTTCCTCCCAGACTATTTCCTGAGACAAGTTCTAGCAGTTCTCCTTTGGTATCAAAGATGTCATCTTTCTTTCTTTACTTCTGTGATCATAACCATAAAACCTCAGGGAATATAGCAAAGGACATAGATACTATTCACGATAAATGATCTTTAGAAACTGTCATGATATTACAACTTTGTACCCATTGACTATGTTGGAAAGACAAAATCTTCCTGGGTAAAATCTGCATATGCAGAAATAAGTTATGTATACATTGTTACACAGATTCTGCATTAAAGCAGGAAGACTTTGTATTATTTCTTTCACCTGTATAGAAATACACAATTATTTCTAAATTGAATATTAATTAAAAGGACTTGAACAAAAGAAAATGAAGAGTCCTAAAAAATTCATCAAAATAAATTTCAGTAGTGTTAAGCATTTAATGTGAAAAAATAAAATTAGTCCTAGAATAAACTATGGGTGAACATTTTTCTAATCTTGAGGGGGTAAAGCCTGGATAAAATGACACCAAAGGCAATGAAAGGAAATCATGGTGGATTTGACCAGATACAAATTTAAAGTTCACTCTCACAAACACAATGAACACATGAAAATGCTTTTAAAAATGTAAAACTATTTTCAGGATATATGATGTAAAAGTTTTCATATCCTTAATGTATGACAGGGACGTAGAAGCAGTGCAATAATGAGGCAATTTAAAAATATACAATTTATGAATGACTAAAAAAATACAAATACAACAAATTTTATTAATAATCTCTCTATCTGTCTTCTATTTCATTTCTCTGGAGAACCCTAATGCATGTTTATTTCTCTTAAAGCAGTTTTAGTTGGACTCTATCTCACTTCCCTTCTATCTACTTTTTCTAATACCTTTGCAAAATGACTGGTCCTGCAATTTGCTTTGAGATCCTCAGGTGCATACCTCTCAAGTTTAAAAGTATATTGCTATACAATAAAAGTTGCATCATATTTCAGTCCAGTAGAAAATGGTATCATAATGGTAAAGATCTTAATTACATAATTGAGAAAGAATCCACAAAGAACTAGCCATTAGTGAAGAGATCGAGATTTAAGCCAGCTCCTGTGTCTAAATTTCCTTTCCTCCCAGACTATTTCCTGAGACAAGTTCTAGCAGTTCTCCTTTGGTATCAAAGATGTCATCTTTCTTTCTTTATTTCTGTGATCATAACCATAAAACCTCAGGGAATATAGCAAAGGACATAGATACTATTCACGATAAATGATCTTTAGAAACTGTCATGATATTACAACTTTGTACCCATTGACTATGTTGGAAAGACAAAATCTTCCTGGGTAAAATCTGCATATGCAGAAATAAGTTATGTATACATTGTTACACAGATTCTGCATTAAAGCAGGAAGACTTTGTATTATTTCTTTCACCTGTATAGAAATACACAATTATTTCTAAATTGAATATTAATTAAAAGGACTTGAACAAAAGAAAATGAAGAGTCCTAAAAAATTCATCAAAATAAATTTCAGTAGTGTTAAGCATTTAATGTGAAAAAATAAAATTAGTCCTAGAATAAACTATGGGTGAACATTTTTCTAATCTTGAGGTGGTAAAAGCCTGGATAAAAATGACACCAAAGGCAATGAAAGGAAATCATGGTGGATTTGACCAGATACAAATTTAAAGTTCACTCTCACAAACACAATGAACACATGAAAATGCTTTTAAAAATGTAAAACTATTTTCAGGATATATGATGTAAAAGTTTTCATATCCTTAATGTATGACAGGGACGTAGAAGCAGTGCAATAATGAGGCAATTTAAAAATATACAATTTATGAATGACTAAAAAAATACAAATACAACAAATTTTATTAATATTCAAAAAAATGAAAACTAAAAGGAGAATGAGTTACCATATTAGATTTTCAGATAGAAATTCCTTATAGTGAGAATACCTGACTCATGATTCTTTTTGATTAGTACTTCCTCCTTTTAAGGTTTGAGAAATAGTAAATCATTTCCTAGTACAAGTATATATAATAAGACAACGATAATTTGGTGATCCTACAATGAAGTTTTATAGTGAAATGTTTGTAGTGAGAAAAATGAATACTCTTTTTTTTTTTTTTTCTTGCAATTCTTCAGTCTTCATCCCTAAATCAAATTGCCTGGCTTATCAACTAAGCACACAAGATGTTTTATTACATTTAAATTTCAGATTAAAAATAAATAATGTTTATCATAAGCACGGGTCCTGTATTATTTAGAACCTCTTCATACCAAAAAAAAAATTGGCTGTTTTTTTAAAATTAAAACGTAACAGAGTGTCTTGTGCTTATCTGGCAAGCCTATCCCTGAATCAGCTTTCTCAACTCTTGCAGAAGTTTTCACTTCTAGAGCAGTTTCCACCCATACCAAAAGAGTCCACAAGGCCCTAACACATCTGGCTCAGTTTTCATATTTAGTGAATTCACTGATTAGCTAAAATCCAAAGAGTTTAACTCAATGGCTTCATCTTGATGAATCAGACTTCTTTCAGACAGTAAGGAAAAAAGAATTGGTAAAAATGGCACAAAGCGGGGCAGGCTGGAGCTAAGATGGCAGCGTAGAAGGACCTGCAACTCATCTCTCCTGAAAGTCGCCTGAATTTTCAACTAATACCTGAAAAACCATCCACAGGAGGAGGTTGGATCCAATCACAAAAAAGATACTCCACATCGAAGAGCAAGGGAGAAGCCGCGACAAGACAGTAGGAGGGGCGCAATCGAGCTTTTAAAAGTCGAACCTCATACCCGCCAGAGAGGCTGGGTGGGCCAAATACACAAAGCCTGTTGCAAATCAAGACCTGGGAAAGAAGCAGTGACGCCCACAAGGAACTGAGCCAGACCTGCTTTAGAGGGTCCAAGTGCCCCCTTAAGCTAGAAGTGCCCTTGAACAGTCCTCTGAAATAGGGCACTTAATTCCCTTTGAAGGAGGTTATCATTAACCCGATCATAGAGCCGCAGACTAGGACTAGAGACTGTGCAGCACTGAGATCCAGGAGAGGGGACTAGCGATCCTTCATGAGACTGAGCCAGACTCACCTCTGAGTAATCTGACGTCTCCCGCGGTGGCGGGGGTCGACAGTGGCCTGCAGCAGTGTCAGGGTCACTGAGGAAGTGCTTCTCATAGAGCGTGTGGGAATAAATCCTTTGTGAGAGAGACGCCATTACCCCTACTGTAGTTTGGCCGCAGGTCAAACTACAGGGAGTGAATTTAGCTCCACCCAACAACAAAGGTATCTGGATTAATGATTAAGAAACTACCAGGGCCAGCCTGGGTGGGCCTTTTAGTTCTGGAATAGGTAGAAATAAACAAGTAGTAAAAGAGGCCTTCAGATCCAACCACTGCCAGAGGCAAGAAAAAGATCGATAATTCCTCGGCTTCCCTGGTGGTCCAGTGGGTAAGGACACTGCCTTGCAGTGCAAGGGGCGCTAGTTTCGTTCCCTGGCCTGGGAAGATCCCACGTGCAGTGGAGCAGCTGGACCGATGTGTCCAATTACCGAGCCGGAGCTCTGCAACGCATGCACCTAGAGCTGGTGCCCTGCGACAACAGAGGCCACCGCGAAGGGAGGCCCACACGGGTCAAAGAACCAAGATGAATGAAAATAGACAAATGAAATACCAGCAGAAGTGGCCCGCCTGCCCCGCTCCCTACGCCACCCCCCACCCCCCCAAAAAATAAATAAATAATTCCTGAATAGTCAGCAAGAGACAGAAGAGCATAAACACTCACTGTTTTCACATTTTGACTGGAGCTGGATTTACTACTGGATTTTTTTAAAATTTTATTTTAACTTTTTATTATTTTTTCTTTCTTTTTTTTTCTTTTTTCACTCTTTTTCTTTTGTCTGTTTTCCACATCCTCTCAGCCCCCTACTTTTTTTATTTGTTCTTCCATTGAACTCTAGTGAAGCTACCAATCTTATCAGTAAGACTGAATATATTCAAGTTACACAATTTTTTTTCTTTTAAACCACACATTTTATTTTGGTATATACTTCTGATTCCACATTGGCCTTTTATGGTTCTGTGGGAGTTTTCTTTGTTCTTATTGTTTGTGCTTTGTTTTTCTATATTTTTCTATATACTTATTTCTGTTTTAATTTTTAAATTTTTTATATGTATTATTACTTCCTCTACAACTATTTCTTTGCTTTCTCTGATGCTCTTTTCCTACAACACTAAACTCTAATACATACAAATCTTTATCTCCCTATATTTAACTTTGTATTATTATTCTATATTTCTCTTCTATTCTTCCTCTTTTTCCCTTTCCCCACCATATTTCTTAGTCTATTTTGTCCTCATTGCCTTATTCCCAATTGGGACCCTGCTCTAGCATTATACTCCAATTGTGCTCTAGTTAGTTTGGTTATTATCTGGTGGATATCATTCTTGTTTTTCCCTATTCCCCATGCTAACATATTATACTGTATTTTTTGTTGGAATGTTTGGGTTATGTTATGGCTGTATATGTTTGTGTGTATAATCCAATACACTAGATAGTATTTGCATGATATATTAATTGCCATTCGTCAAAGGTATACCTTCTGTTTCTCATTCATATATATATGTTTTACCATTTAATGCCATAACAAACCAGCCGTGAAGTCTTCATTCCCTGGTCAGGCAACAAGCCCAGGGGTTTTAGGGATGGGACACTGACTCCAAAACCCTACAATACCAGAGAACATCTAACACTAGAGAACATTAAACAGCGAGAACTCCAGCAAAGGCAAGCCCTTGTATGCACGTCCCGACATCACCCAACCACCAGCATCACCCCGAATAAGACACCTCATCCAAACAACAAACACCCATAGACGTAACTCAAAGTCTGAGAAAAGGAAACCCCAAACATGGTTAGTTAAAAAATTAATAATAACAATGAAAAGACAGAGAAATATCACACAGTGAAGGAACAGTCTACAAACACACAAGTCCAAATAAACTAAGCAGAATTAGACAAACTTTCTGACAGAAAATTCAGAAGAATGATAGTAAAGATGATCCAAAACACCGAAAACAGAATTTTAGAGAAATCACAAGAATCAACTAACATATTGAATAAAGAAATACAAGAACTTAAAAAACACCAAACAGAGACAAGCAGCTCAATGGCTGAACTTAAAAATGCTATAGAAGGAATCACGAGCAGAGTATCTGAGACAGAAGACCGGATAAGTGAGCTGAAAGATAGAATGGTTCAAGTAACTGCTGAAGAACAGACTCAAATTCAAATGATGAAAAGAGCAGAGGATAGCTTCAGAGAACTCTGGGATGATATCAAATGCACCAATATCCAAATTGCAGGGGTTCCAGAAGAAGAAGAAAAAAAGAGAGGATATAAGAGAATTTTTGAAGAGATTCTAGTTGAAAATTCCCCCAACATGGGAAAAGAAATAGTCAATCAAGTCCAAGAAGTGCAAAGAGTACCATACAGAATAAACCTGAGAAGAAACACACCAAGACACGTATTACTTAAGCTAGCACAAATTAAACACAAAGACAAAACTCTAAAAGCAGCAAGGGAAAAGCAACTAGTGACACGCAAGGGAAAGCCCATCCATTTAACAGCTGATCTTTCAGCAGAAACTGAAAGGGAATGGCAAGACACATTTAAAGCACTGAAACAGAATAATCTACAACCAGGAATACTCTACCCTTCAAGGATCTCATTCAACATTGAGGGAGAAATCAAATGCTTTATAAATAAGAAAAAATTAAAAGAATAACAAACCCGCCGTGAAGTCTTCATTCCCTGGGCAGGCAACAAGCCCAAGGGTTTTAGGGATGGGACACTGACTCCAAAACCCTACAATACCAGAGAACATCTAACACTAGAGAACATTAAACAGCGAGAACTCCAGCAAAGGCAAGCCCTTGTATGCACGTCCCGACATCACCCAACCACCAGCATCACCCCGAATAAGACACCTCATCCAAACAACAAACACCCATAGACGTAACTCAAAGTCTGAGAAAAGGAAACCCCAAACATGGTTAGTTAAAAAATTAATAATAACAATGAAAAGACAGAGAAATATCACACAGTGAAGGAACAGTCTACAAACACACAAGTCCAAATAAACTAAGCAGAATTAGACAAACTTTCTGACAGAAAATTCAGAAGAATGATAGTAAAGATGATCCAAAACACCGAAAACAGAATTTTAGAGAAATCACAAGAATCAACTAACATATTGAATAAAGAAATACAAGAACTTAAAAAACACCAAACAGAGACAAGCAGCTCAATGGCTGAACTTAAAAATGCTATAGAAGGAATCACGAGCAGAGTATCTGAGACAGAAGACCGGATAAGTGAGCTGAAAGATAGAATGGTTCAAGTAACTGCTGAAGAACAGACTCAAATTCAAATGATGAAAAGAGCAGAGGATAGCTTCAGAGAACTCTGGGATGATATCAAATGCACCAATATCCAAATTGCAGGGGTTCCAGAAGAAGAAGAAAAAAAGAGAGGATATAAGAGAATTTTTGAAGAGATTCTAGTTGAAAATTCCCCCAACATGGGAAAAGAAATAGTCAATCAAGTCCAAGAAGTGCAAAGAGTACCATACAGAATAAACCTGAGAAGAAACACACCAAGACACGTATTACTTAAGCTAGCACAAATTAAACACAAAGACAAAACTCTAAAAGCAGCAAGGGAAAAGCAACTAGTGACACGCAAGGGAAAGCCCATCCATTTAACAGCTGATCTTTCAGCAGAAACTGAAAGGGAATGGCAAGACACATTTAAAGCACTGAAACAGAATAATCTACAACCAGGAATACTCTACCCTTCAAGGATCTCATTCAACATTGAGGGAGAAATCAAATGCTTTATAAATAAGAAAAAATTAAAAGAATTTAGTAACACCAAACCAGTCTTGCAACAAGTGTTAAAGGGGCTTATACAGACAACAAGTATAAGAGAAGAAGAAGATCTAAAAACAAAGCCATCATAACATCTAAGAAGATGACAATAGGATCATTTGTATCAATAATTACTTTAAATGTAAATGGATTAAATGGCCCAACCAAAAGACACAGACTAGCTGAATGAATTCAAAAACAAGACCCATACATATGCTGCCTACAAGAAACTCACATCAGACCTAGAGACACTCATAGACTTAAAGTGAGAGGATGGAAAAAGATATTCCATGCAAATGGAAATCAAAAGAAGGCTGGAGTAGCAATCCTCATATCAGACAAAATAGACCTCAAAATAAAAAAGATTATGAGAGACAAGGCAGGACACTCATAATGATCAAGGGATCGATCCAAGAGGAAGACATAACAATCATAAATATCTACACACCCAACACAGAAGCACCCCAATACATAAGACAAACAATTTCAGACATAAAAGAAGAAATGGACATTAACACAATAATAGTAGGAGACTTTAACACTCCTCTCACACCAATTGACAGATCATCAAAACATAAAATTAATAAAGAAACACAAGACTTAAATGACACACTAGAAGAGATGGCCCTCATGGATATCTTATGTGGGTCCTAATGAAACTTAAAAGCTTTTGTACAACAAAAGAAATTGCAAAAAAGCTTAACAGACAACCCAAAGAATGGGAGAAAATCATAGCAAATGAAACAACAGACAAAGAATTAATCTCCAAAATCTACAAGAAACTCAGACAACTCAAAGCTTTTGTACAACAAAAGAAATTGCAAAAAAGCTTAACAGACAACCCAAAGAATGGGAGAAAATCATAGCAAATGAAACAACAGACAAAGAATTAATCTCCAAAATCTACAAGAAACTCAGACAACTCAACATCGGAAAAATGAACAACCCAATCCAAAAATGGGAAAAAGATCTAAAGAGACACCTCTCCAAAGAGGACATACAGATGGCCCAAAAGCACATGAAACGATGCTCAACCGCACTTATTATTAGAGAAATGCAAATCAAAACTACAATGAGACATCACCTCACACCCATCAGAATGACCATCATCAACAAATCTACAGATAATAAATGTGGAGAGGATGCGGACAAAAGGGAACCCTCTTGCATTGCTGGTGGGAATGTAAATTTATACAGTTGCTATGGAAAACAGTATGGAGATTCCTTAAAAAACTAAAAATAGAAGCACCCTATGACCCAGCAATCCCACTCTTAGGCTTATACCTTGATGAAATCAAAATTGAAAGAGGCATCTATACCCCAATGTTCATTGCAGCTCTCTGTACAATAAACTAGAACATGGAAGCAACTTAGATGTTCATCTACGAATGAATGGATACAAAAGCTCTGGTACATATATACAATGGAACACTACACAGCTGTAAAAATACATGCAGAAGAATCAGTTCCACTGAGGTGGCTAGATCTAGAACCAAGAGGAAGACATAACAATCAATCACCCAACACAGAAGCACCCCAATACATAAGACAAACAATTTCAGACATAAAAGAAGAAATGGACATTAACACAATAATAGTAGGAGACTTTAACACTCCTCTCACACCAATTGACAGATCATCAAAACATAAAATTAATAAAGAAACACAAGACTTAAATGACACACTAGAAGAGATGGCCCTCATGGATATCTTATGTGGGTCCTAATGAAACTTAAAAGCTTTTGTACAACAAAAGAAATTGCAAAAAAGCTTAACAGACAACCCAAAGAATGGGAGAAAATCATAGCAAATGAAACAACAGACAAAGAATTAATCTCCAAAATCTACAAGAAACTCAGACAACTCAAAGCTTTTGTACAACAAAAGAAATTGCAAAAAAGCTTAACAGACAACCCAAAGAATGGGAGAAAATCATAGCAAATGAAACAACAGACAAAGAATTAATCTCCAAAATCTACAAGAAACTCAGACAACTCAACATCGGAAAAATGAACAACCCAATCCAAAAATGGGAAAAAGATCTAAAGAGACACCTCTCCAAAGAGGACATACAGATGGCCCAAAAGCACATGAAACGATGCTCAACCGCACTTATTATTAGAGAAATGCAAATCAAAACTACAATGAGACATCACCTCACACCCATCAGAATGACCATCATCAACAAATCTACAGATAATAAATGTGGAGAGGATGCGGACAAAAGGGAACCCTCTTGCATTGCTGGTGGGAATGTAAATTTATACAGTTGCTATGGAAAACAGTATGGAGATTCCTTAAAAAACTAAAAATAGAAGCACCCTATGACCCAGCAATCCCACTCTTAGGCTTATACCTTGATGAAATCAAAATTGAAAGAGGCATCTATACCCCAATGTTCATTGCAGCTCTCTGTACAATAAACTAGAACATGGAAGCAACTTAGATGTTCATCTACGAATGAATGGATACAAAATCTCTGGTACATATATACAATGGAACACTACACAGCTGTAAAAATACATGCAGAAGAATCAGTCCTATTGAGGTGGTTAGACCTAGAACCTATAATAATAAGTGAAGTAAGTCAAAAAGAGAAAGACAAGTACGGTATACTAACATACATACATACATACATATATATATATACACGTATAGAATCTAATATGATGGTAATGGACATTGTGCGGAATGAACAGTGGGTGGGAGGTGTAAAGGAAGTAGCATGAAAACCTATACTATCATATGTGAAAAGAATAGCTATTATCATTGCGCTGTGAGAAAAGGGAATCCTGCAGGGGCGCTGTGCGACAGCCTGGAGGGGTGGGCTGGGGGGGATACACATATGACTAATCTGGGATCATACATATCTGTAAACAACAAAACTCTGTAAAAGGAAAAAGTAAAATAAAAAATAAAGAAAGAAAGCATTGTGGAGTAGGTTGCCATGCCCTCCCCCGGGGAATCTTTCTGACCCAGAGATAGAACCTGTGGCTCCTACACTGGCAGGTAGATTCTTTCCCATTGATCCACCTGGAAAGCCTGTCTTTCCCACCTCTCAAGCCCCCAGATGAGACCTTCCTGAAAAACCACAGATCCTGCTTTATTTGTCTATTGTCCTTGGTACCTCGATCTCTGTGTGGCCTATGTGGGCATCCAAAAAATATTTGTTGAGTGAAAAAAAAAAAAGGGCACAAAAAATCCAAGATGCTGGGCTTCCCTGGTGATCCAGTGGGTAAGGACACCGCCTTGCAGTGCAAGGAGTTAAGGTTCGATCCCTGGCCTGGGAAGATCCCACGTGCCGCGGAGTGGCTAGACCGATGTGTCCAATTACTGAGCCGGAGCTCTGGAGCACATGCACCCAGAGCTGGTGCCCTTCGACAACAGAGGCCACCGCGATGGGAGGCCCACATGGGCCAAAGAACCAAGATGGATGAAAATAGACAAATGAAACACCAATAGAAGTGGCCCGCCCACCCCACCCTCCCCACCCTCCCAGCCCACCTCCTCAATAAATAAATAAATAAATGTTAAAAAAAAAATCCAAGATGCAAACAATAGATATGAAAGGAAGGAAATCTAATTAGGAGAAATAAACTAACTACTTTGAGCCTAGGGCATTCCCATCCTCAGTGCTTTAGGCCATTGTATGTTAATGGAAGCCATCCAGGCAGTCACATGGATGCAGAAATCATCTGGGCCAGAAAACCATGACAGTTAAATTGCTTACCTTATTGTTAATGGTCTTTCTTCGTAGGAATTACCCACTCAGCTGCAGGTAAAAAAAAGAAAAAAAAAAAAGTTTCAGAACATGCCACAGCTGCCTGTTCCTTCCAACTGAGAGAAAATGAGAATAGGAAACTTATATCTCCTTCCCCACAGACTGAAAACAAACAAATTATGAAAGTTACTATACCAGAAGAAAGGAGTCTCCACAGAGAAGTGGCCCTTGTAGTATGTTTGCTGTATTTGTTCTCAGAAAGTGTTTGCAATTTGTTTTCTGTAAACAACAAAACTCTGTAAAAGGAAAAAGTAAAATAAAAAATAAAGAAAGAAAGCATTGTGGAGTAGGTTGCCATGCCCTCCCCCGGGGAATCTTTCTGACCCAGAGATAGAACCTGTGGCTCCTACACTGGCAGGTAGATTCTTTCCCATTGATCCACCTGGAAAGCCTGTCTTTCCCACCTCTCAAGCCCCCAGATGAGACCTTCCTGAAAAACCACAGATCCTGCTTTATTTGTCTATTGTCCTTGGTACCTCGATCTCTGTGTGGCCTATGTGGGCATCCAAAAAATATTTGTTGAGTGAAAAAAAAAAAAGGGCACAAAAAATCCAAGATGCTGGGCTTCCCTGGTGATCCAGTGGGTAAGGACACCGCCTTGCAGTGCAAGGAGTTAAGGTTCGATCCCTGGCCTGGGAAGATCCCACGTGCCGCGGAGTGGCTAGACCGATGTGTCCAATTACTGAGCCGGAGCTCTGGAGCACATGCACCCAGAGCTGGTGCCCTTCGACAACAGAGGCCACCGCGATGGGAGGCCCACATGGGCCAAAGAACCAAGATGGATGAAAATAGACAAATGAAACACCAATAGAAGTGGCCCGCCCACCCCACCCTCCCACCCTCCCAGCCCACCTCCTCAATAAATAAATAAATAAATGTTAAAAAAAAAATCCAAGATGCAAACAATAGATATGAAAGGAAGGAAATCTAATTAGGAGAAATAAACTAACTACTTTGAGCCTAGGGCATTCCCATCCTCAGTGCTTTAGGCCATTGTATGTTAATGGAAGCCATCCAGGCAGTCACATGGATGCAGAAATCATCTGGGCCAGAAAACCATGACAGTTAAATTGCTTACCTTATTGTTAATGGTCTTTCTTCGTAGGAATTACCCACTCAGCTGCAGGTAAAAAAAAGAAAAAAAAAAAGTTTCAGAACATGCCACAGCTGCCTGTTCCTTCCAACTGAGAGAAAATGAGAATAGGAAACTTATATCTCCTTCCCCACAGACTGAAAACAAACAAATTATGAAAGTTACTATACCAGAAGAAAGGAGTCTCCACAGAGAAGTGGCCCTTGTAGTATGTTTGCTGTATTTGTTCTCAGAAAGTGTTTGCAAGGTCTTGGATGCTCTCCTGTCTCCTTGGGCTGCTAAACACTAAAAAGCCTTTGTGACCACAAAACTGTGAATTAGGTTTCTATTTGTGTTTATTTAAAAGTTGGTCAGAGAAAGCCAGGACAGTCTGCTTGCCAAGATCCCTGGTTGAGGTGGGGATAAAGACGTATGGTGATTCTCTTTACCTTCAAGGAAAGAAAGCAGTAAAAAAAAAAGTACTAGTTAGAAATTGCAGAAGTTATTAGCAACAGGTCTGAACTCAGAGGGATGTGTGAGGAATGGATACAATGGTTCCAGATCTGTTTTTATTTCTATGAATCCTCTAGCCATCTCATTAGTGCCCTTGGACCTGTAGACAGTGGCATTGAGTCTGAATTCAGGACTGTAAAGCTCTTCACTGAGGAAGTAAAGCAAACTTGTTTTCACTTGGTTACCATGGTTATTGTACTGTGTTACCAACCTGATGATTTGCATTGCAAACCATCACTGGAAATGAGGACACTGGAACTTGATATTCCAGGTGGAAAGGTTCAATTCACAGGACCTTCTATTGTAAAGTTCAGAGCAAACAGAACATAAACATACAGATCTGCTCCCAAACCCATAAAGAAGAGGGCCAAACTGAAAGGGCTGTCGATGCTATCCTCTATGGAATTTCAGTAGCTATGAAGTATTTTGGACTTTCTTGGTGGTTCAGGGTAAAAACAATAGATATGAAAGGAAGGAAATCTAATTAGGAGAAATAAACTAACTACTTTGAGCCTAGGGCATTCCCATCCTCAGTGCTTTAGGCCATTGTATGTTAATGGAAGCCATCCAGGCAGTCACATGGATGCAGAAATCATCTGGGCCAGAAAACCATGACAGTTAAATTGCTTACCTTATTGTTAATGGTCTTTCTTCGTAGGAATTACCCACTCAGCTGCAGGTAAAAAAAAAAAAAAGTTTCAGAACATGCCACAGCTGCCTGTTCCTTCCAACTGAGAGAAAATGAGAATAGGAAACTTATATCTCCTTCCCCACAGACTGAAAACAAACAAATTATGAAAGTTACTATACCAGAAGAAAGGAGTCTCCACAGAGAAGTGGCCCTTGTAGTATGTTTGCTGTATTTGTTCTCAGAAAGTGTTTGCAAGGTCTTGGATGCTCTCCTGTCTCCTTGGGCTGCTAAACACTAAAAAGCCTTTGTGACCACAAAACTGTGAATTAGGTTTCTATTTGTGTTTATTTAAAAGTTGGTCAGAGAAAGCCAGGACAGTCTGCTTGCCAAGATCCCTGGTTGAGGTGGGGATAAAGACGTATGGTGATTCTCTTTACCTTCAAGGAAAGAAAGCAGTAAAAAAAAAAGTACTAGTTAGAAATTGCAGAAGTTATTAGCAACAGGTCTGAACTCAGAGGGATGTGTGAGGAATGGATACAATGGTTCCAGATCTGTTTTTATTTCTATGAATCCTCTAGCCATCTCATTAGTGCCCTTGGACCTGTAGACAGTGGCATTGAGTCTGAATTCAGGACTGTAAAGCTCTTCACTGAGGAAGTAAAGCAAACTTGTTTTCACTTGGTTACCATGGTTATGGTACTGTGCGTTACCAACCTGATGATTTGCATTGCAAACCATCACTGGAAATGAGGACACTGGAACTTGATATTCCAGGTGGAAAGGTTCAATTCACAGGACCTTCTATTGTAAAGTTCAGAGCAAACAGAACATAAACATACAGATCTGCTCCCAAACCCATAAAGAAGAGGGCCAAACTGAAAGGGCTGTCGATGCTATCCTCTATGGAATTTCAGTAGCTATGAAGTATTTTGGACTTTCTTGGTGGTTCAGGGGTAAAACATCTGACTGCAATGCAGGAAATGCAAGTTTGGTCCCTGGGTTGGGAAGATCCCCTGGAGGAGGGCATGGCAACCCACTCCAGTATCCCTGCCTGGAGAATACCATGGACAGAGGAGCATTCATGCATGCAAGCTACAAAAATAAGTGAGAGGCAATTCTTTCCTATATTCTTTAGTGGCTAATATGATACATCTAGATACTACATGCATATCATGAGAGTAACTGACCCCAAATAGTTCTGTATTCCAAATAGTTCTTAATTTCCAGTAGATGGGCATTAAGATGGTGTTTTATTTATTGAGACCTTTAATTATGCTTATACTATAATTTACCCCTTTGAGTTAAGTTTGTCACATCATGTATGCCCACATGGTATTCATTTCTGATTCAATTTCTGACTTGTTCTTATCACAACAAATCCAGTTAGGTCAATTCAGTCTTTCTAAAGAGTAAAGATCCAGGGCTTCCCTGGTGGTCCAGTGGGTAAGGACACTGCCTTGTAGTGCAAGGGGCACTGGTTTGATCCCTGGCCTGGGAAGATCCCACGTGCCTCTGAGCAGCTAGATCAATGTGTCCAATTACCGAGCCGAAGCTCTGGAGCGCATGCGCCCAGAGCCGGCACTCTGCGACAGCAGAGGCTACCGCGATGGGAGACCCGTGTGGGAACAAAGATGGATGAAAATAAATAAACGGAAGACCAATAGAAGTGGCCCGCCCGTCCCACTCCCTCCCCAACCTGCACCCACCGTACCCCCCCCCCAAAAAAAGAGAGTAAAGAGCCAAATCTTTCTAGAGTAAAGATCCAAATCAAATGCTGCTTCCACGAGGTATGGATCTCCTTTATTTTATTCTTATTTGTCTTATGCTTGTCACAGAGTACTTTCCACAGCGTGCCTACTATTAGACCTCTGATTCACAAATGGAAATTATTTTGCCCTCCTTCCCTTGGGGACCTTTGGCAATGTCCAAAGACGTTTTCGGTTGTCACCATGGGATGGAGGATGTTACTAGTGTCTCATATGCAGAGAGGTCAAGGACAGTGTTAAGCATGCTATAATCCACAGAGTACTCCCTCCGTTACAAAGAACCGTTCAGTCCCAAATTTCTAGAGCATTAAGATTGAAAAGAAACTTTGTATTAAACAAAGGAAAGACATAAACTTCTTAGGACTTAAGACTCACAGGTGCTTAGTTCAGCTCTGGCTCCAATATTTACTACCTGTGAGACACTGGGAAAGTCTTAATTTCTGAATCTGAATAGTCTCATCAGTAAAATGCAGATAATTATTTTACAGATGCTCCCCTCACAGAAATATTGTAGGGTTCACAGCAATAATGCATTACAAAGGCCTATAAACATATTACAATTGTCATTTGATACACTGAGCTTGGATGTATACCGATGACTATAATAGTAGTAATTGTGCAGGCTATTTACATATATAGGTCTCGAGCTCAGTCGTGAAATCTAGGCTGAATTTCAAATTTAACTAGAATCTTACTCATTTTAATTTCATCTCAATGAGTATTTATTGAGCAGGATCTCTTAGCTGGCATTCATGTAGGTGCTATAGATATAAAAATGAGATATTCTCCCAGAATTAAGGGACTCTTTTTTAGGAGGAAATAGAGTCATAAACCAAAATTATAATACCATGTAAAAATAATCTAAGATAACAGAAGATAGGTGAATAATGTTTTTTAGAAGCGGAGCAATTCAACAATATTTTAAAAGTTTATGGGCTGCATTATTACTGGCAACAAAAAAACTTTCTTTACTACCTTACTTTACTGATCCCCATGGGGGAAAATACACATTCTTATGACTTAAATTATACACTCTACAGAGTAGCTAAGAGTCAATAAGGAACTGAAATTGCTTTTTAACAATGAATATGTTAAATCTGACCATATAGAAAAGTAACAAAAAGGAGGCAGTTCTCTAGTCTTTAATTCTGAAATGGGACCACTAGCCATGACTCAAAACAGCAGTATATACTGTGAATTGCTCATTGCTGTAACTGAGGTATAAAATGCTCTCAGAATGCAAAAGAGGGCTTCCCTGGTGGTCCAGTGGGTAATGACACCACCTTGCAGTGCAAGGGGCGCCGGTTCGATCCCTGGCCTGGGAAGATCCCACCTGCCGTGGAGCGGCTGGACTGACGTGTCCAATTACTGAACCGGAGCTCTGGAGCGCGTGCGCCCAGAGCCAGTGCTCTGCAACAACAGAGGCTGCTGCGATGGGAGGCCCATGTGGGCCAAAGAACAAAGATGGATGAAAATAGATAAATGAAAGACTAATAGAAGTGGCCTGCTCGCCCCCCTCCCACCCTAACCCGCCCCCATAAAGACACTGGGAAAGTCTTAATTTCTGAATCTGAATAGTCTCATCAGTAAAATGCAGATAATTATTTTACAGATGCTCCCCTCACAGAAATATTGTAGGGTTCACAGCAATAATGCATTACAAAGGCCTATAAACATATTACAATTGTCATTTGATGCACTGAGCTTGGATGTATACCGATGACTATAATAGTAGTAATTGTGCAGGCTATTTACATATATAGGTCTCGAGCTCAGTCGTGAAATCTAGGCTGAATTTCAAATTTAACTAGAATCTTACTCATTTTAATTTCATCTCAATGAGTATTTATTGAGCAGGATCTCTTAGCTGGCATTCATGTAGGTGCTATAGATATAAAAATGAGATATTCTCCCAGAATTAAGGGACTCTTTTTTAGGAGGAAATAGAGTCATAAACCAAAATTATAATACCATGTAAAAATAATCTAAGATAACAGAAGATAGGTGAATAATGTTTTTTAGAAGCGGAGCAATTCAACAATATTTTAAAAGTTTATGGGCTGCATTATTACTGGCAACAAAAAAACTTTCTTTACTACCTTACTTTACTGATCCCCATGGGGGAAAATACACATTCTTATGACTTAAATTATACACTCTACAGAGTAGCTAAGAGTCAATAAGGAACTGAAATTGCTTTTTAACAATGAATATGTTAAATCTGACCATATAGAAAAGTAACAAAAAGGAGGCAGTTCTCTAGTCTTTAATTCTGAAATGGGACCACTAGCCATGACTCAAAACAGCAGTATATACTGTGAATTGCTCATTGCTGTAACTGAGGTATAAAATGCTCTCAGAATGCAAAAGAGGGCTTCCCTGGTGGTCCAGTGGGTAATGACACCACCTTGCAGTGCAAGGGGCGCCAGTTCCATCCCTGGCCTGGGAAGATCCCACCTGCCGTGGAGCGGCTGGACTGACGTGTCCAATTACTGAGCCGGAGCTCTGGAGCGCGTGCGCCCAGAGCCAGTGCTCTGCAACAACAGAGGCTGCTGCGATGGGAGGCCCACGTGGGCCAAAGAACAAAGATGGATGAAAATAGATAAATGAAAGACTAATAGAAGTGGCCTGCTCGCCCCCCTCCCACCCTAACCCGCCCCCCCCCATAAATAAATAAATAAATAAAAGAATGCAAGAGAATGGTATTTGGGGGAAGCTATCTAGGACAGTCCAGGTAGCTATATAATGTTGCCAGTTATTTCATTCATAGGAAATAATTACTCAGTAAACAATAGATAAACTGAACAGGATTACTTGACAGTGATAGAGGAAGTATGGATCGATTTTGCCCCTCTCTCTACCACGTTTGATTGGAAGGAAGAGTACCAAATATCCAGGGACGTCTCATTGAAAACTGAATGTACCATCCTGACTATACACTGTCTTGGGTACTCAATAATTTAATAGCTATTATATTACTAACATGTACTTCCTAGAGGATCCATCATCATATTCCCTTTCATGGATCTCCTAACCTAGAAAGTACTCAGTATTGCTAGGCTAATGTCTCCAAGCCATTTTAATCTAAAGAGCTCCTCAGTGGTTCAAGAAGAACCAACAAACTTACAGTGGCCCTTCATGTAAAAAAATTTCATAAAGTAAGTGAAAAACTACCATTCCATACCATGAACACAGTGAATATGACACAATTGGACAGCATCTAAGATCTCTCTAGGATAAAGTCCAAGAGATCTTTCCCATTTTTGTGAGCTTTACTTTCAGTGAACCCAACAGGTCCTCCCATAGAAGATGTAAGAAAGAGGCTCTCATGGCTCTTGGAGACATAGGGGAAGAGTATCACTGTGAAATATCAATATGACCAGATTCTTCTCCATAACAAAGATCTGTTCTCCAAGAGAAAAATGCTTTGCCAGAACTTTACCCTGGCTGTGGAAGGACATTTCTCCTTTTTTGGATTGTTTTAGATTTCTCGTCTCATCTAAGAAAATTCAGAGTCAGTAGGAGTCAGGGCTCCAATGAAATAGGTCTGGAATGCTGCTGCCAGGTATGGAGCAGAAGTAAAGAAGCTATACAAGTGAAGAAACACTTGTGAAAGTCACAGTCCCAACACAGAGACCCATGATAACACTGAGATCTAGTTGGAAGATTACAGAATACATCATCTCCCCCACATTTTCCTCATATGCCAACAGAATTATGATATAATAATAGTGAACTACAGCTGAAAGATCTATAGTCTCTCTTTCTCCCTCACTTCTCTTTCTCTCTCTCTGGGGAGTACTTGGGAAAAATCAAAGTCAAGATGGGAGATATAGACCAAGCCACTAGAGTAATTTGAAAGCCTTTGGTATCCATCGCCATGCCATGAATAGCATTAAGTACAGCCCAACCTCTGGTAGTATTAATGTAAGTTCTTACACTAAAGGATGTTTGCTTCAGTTCTTATTACTTGATACAACATGTATGGCTTTCAAAAAAAAAGTACAGAGCAAGAAAAAAACACTGTCTAAAGGGATAAAAGAACTATCAGATCCAAACTCAGCTATGATACAATGTTGGCATTATCAGATAAGGGATGTGAAATAGGTCACAAAGAGTTGGACACGACTGAGCAACTGAACAGCAGTGAAGATTAGTATGTTAAAGTTTTAATGGAAAAAGTATACAGCATGCAAGAAAAGATGGCAATATAAGCAGAGAGAGGGAAACTCTAAGAAAAACCAAAAGTAAAATCTAGAAGTTTAAAAAATGCTATAACAGAAATAAAGAATATATTTAAATTAGATTAGTTAAAAATAAGTAGTATAAACTCTGAAAATCACACAGAATGTTTTAAAATAAGTATATAGGACATGAAAAAGAGAAACAGACTACTCACAGAAATTCTCAATAAAATCAGAGCAAGAAAAAAAGAGGGGAAAAAAGAAACAAAAAACAAATGCAATGATAGAAAACAATTGCAAATATAGCCAGTATAACATACAGGCATTATTCTAATAATATCAGTAATCACTTTAAATGTGAATTCTTGAAATCCAGCAATTAAAAGCCAGTGATTGTCAGAACAGGTTAAAAAACAACCAATTTGATTTTCTCTATAAGAAATCCATTTTAAATATAAACACTCAAATAGATTAAAAGTAAAAGGGATGGAGAAAGATACACCAAACTAATCAAAAGAAAACTGGATTAGCTATATATTCATTTCAAACAAAACTAACTTTAGAAAAAGGCAATTAACAGGGGTAAAGCTTGGTATTACATATGATAAAGGCATAACTCACAATGATCAAAACTTATAAGATGCCATAAAAGCAATGCTTAGAAGGAAAGTTATAATATTAAATTCATGTTTTATGTTTTATTTTTAAATTAATTAATTAATTTTAACTGGAGGATAATTACAATATTTTGATGGTTTCTGCCATACATCAACATGAACTGGCCACAGGTATACACATGTCCCCCCAATCCTGAGTACCCCTCCATCACCTCCCCACCCTATCCCTTTGGGTTGTCTTAGAGCACTGGCTTAGGGTGCCCTGCTTCATGCATTGAACTTCATTGGTCATCTGTTTTACATATGGCAATGTAAATGTTTCAGTGCTATTCTCTCAAATCATCCCACCCTTGCCTTCTCCCAGAGTCCAAAAGTTTGTTCTTTACATCTGCATCTCCTTTGCTGCCCTGCATGTACGATCATTAGTACTATCTTTCTACATCCCATAAATATGCATTAGTATACAGGATTTATCCTTCTCTTTCTGACCTACTACACTCTGTGTAATAGGCTCCAGGTTCATCAACTTCATTAGAACTGATTCAAATGTATCTCTTTTTATAGCTGAGTAATATTCCATATTAAATGAAATCTTAGAAAATAATAAAGATCTAAAAATCTATAACCTAAATAAGAGATAAAAATAAAAGAAACAAAAAACAAATGCAATGATAGAAAACAATTGCAAATATAGCCAGTATAACATACAGGCATTATTCTAATAATATCAGTAATCACTTTAAATGTGAATTCTTGAAATCCAGCAATTAAAAGCCAGTGATTGTCAGAACAGGTTAAAAAACAACCAATTTGATTTTCTCTATAAGAAATCCATTTTAAATATAAACACTCAAATAGATTAAAAGTAAAAGGGATGGAGAAAGATACACCAAACTAATCAAAAGAAAACTGGATTAGCTATATATTCATTTCAAACAAAACTAACTTTAGAAAAAGGCAATTAACAGGGGTAAAGCTTGGTATTACATATGATAAAGGCATAACTCACAATGATCAAAACTTATAAGATGCCATAAAAGCAATGCTTAGAAGGAAAGTTATAATATTAAATTCATGTTTTATGTTTTATTTTTAAATTAATTAATTAATTTTAACTGGAGGATAATTACAATATTTTGATGGTTTCTGCCATACATCAACATGAACTGGCCACAGGTATACACATGTCCCCCCAATCCTGAGTACCCCTCCATCACCTCCCCACCCTATCCCTTTGGGTTGTCTTAGAGCACTGGCTTAGGGTGCCCTGCTTCATGCATTGAACTTCATTGGTCATCTGTTTTACATATGGCAATGTAAATGTTTCAGTGCTATTCTCTCAAATCATCCCACCCTTGCCTTCTCCCAGAGTCCAAAAGTTTGTTCTTTACATCTGCATCTCCTTTGCTGCCCTGCATGTACGATCATTAGTACTATCTTTCTACATCCCATAAATATGCATTAGTATACAGGATTTATCCTTCTCTTTCTGACCTACTACACTCTGTGTAATAGGCTCCAGGTTCATCAACTTCATTAGAACTGATTCAAATGTATCTCTTTTTATAGCTGAGTAATATTCCATATTAAATGAAATCTTAGAAAATAATAAAGATCTAAAAATCTATAACCTAAATAAGAGATAAAAATAAATGAAACTTTGAAATAGGAAAGCAATAGAGAAAAATCAGTGAAACAATAAAATTGGTTATTTGAAAAGATCAATGAAAGGGATGACTCCTTAGCCCAGTTAAGCAAAAATAAAAAGGAAAAGAAACAGACTTCCTGTTGGATGCAGGTTTCTCACAGTTGGAGTGGAAATTTACAAATAAACAAGGGGAAGAGGCTAAGAACAATCCAGGTGGTAGTGGATTAGAGTTGAGGACATCAGTAGTAACTCACGATTAGCTTAACATACATACAGATGGTTACATATGGAAATATTTATAGCTGTGTTTATACGGATGAGTTAGCATACACATATATATTTCCTCCCTTTGTAACTGAGAGGGCCTAGAAGCAAACACCCAGTGGTAATAAGCATGCATATACACAGTGCCCAGAACTTGGTTTATAATATTCTCCATTGAAAGGAACCAATGTACCTTGAGAGATGGCTGGACTATAAATGATAAACTTGTAACATCTTAAAGTAAGGAACTACTAAATACACACACACGCACACACAAACACAATGATGTCAAAGAGATACAAAAGTCAGCTGAAAAAAGCTCCTACAATGTGAGCACACAATCAGTAAGACAATTCAGATAATCTGAAATTTAAAATAAACATCCATGAAACTATACTGATACAAAAGACTGATTAAATAAATAACTGTGGGAGAATAGACAAACCTCTCTTGTGAAGAATTCCAAACAATTTATTTAGATACTATACCATCTAACTTTTTACTCCTTGGGTATGGGATTCATAAAGTGACTTTCTTCCAAATAATAAAGTATGGGAAGGTGGGAGGAGAATTCCAAAAAACAAATTATTTAGCTAACATAATCATAAGTTTGTTCTAGCATCTCCTTTCTGCCCTGCACTAACTATCTTTCTACATCCCATAAATATGCATTAGTATACAGGATTTATCCTTCTCTTTCTGACCTACTACACTCTGTGTAATAGGCTCCAGGTTCATCAACTTCATTAGAACTGATTCAAATGTATCTCTTTTTATAGCTGAGTAATATTCCATATTAAATGAAATCTTAGAAAATAATAAAGATCTAAAAATCTATAACCTAAATAAGAGATAAAAATAAAAGAAACTTTGAAATAGGAAAGCAATAGAGAAAAATCAGTGAAACAATAAAATTGGTTATTTGAAAAGATCAATGAAAGGGATGACTCCTTAGCCCAGTTAAGCAAAAATAAAAAGGAAAAGAAACAGACTTCCTGTTGGATGCAGGTTTCTCACAGTTGGAGTGGAAATTTACAAATAAACAAGGGGAAGAGGCTAAGAACAATCCAGGTGGTAGTGGATTAGAGTTGAGGACATCAGTAGTAACTCACGATTAGCTTAACATACATACAGATGGTTACATATGGAAATATTTATAGCTGTGTTTATACGGATGAGTTAGCATACACATATATATTTCCTCCCTTTGTAACTGAGAGGGCCTAGAAGCAAACACCCAGTGGTAATAAGCATGCATATACACAGTGCCCAGAACTTGGTTTATAATATTCTCCATTGAAAGGAACCAATGTACCTTGAGAGATGGCTGGACTATAAATGATAAACTTGTAACATCTTAAAGTAAGGAACTACTAAATACACACACACGCACACACAAACACAATGATGTCAAAGAGATACAAAAGCCAGCTGAAAAAAGCTCCTACAATGTGAGCACACAATCAGTAAGACAATTCAGATAATCTGAAATTTAAAATAAACATCCATGAAACTATACTGATACAAAAGACTGATTAAATAAATAACTGTGGGAGAATAGACAAACCTCTCTTGTGAAGAATTCCAAACAATTTATTTAGATACTATACCATCTAACTTTTTACTCCTTGGGTATGGGATTCATAAAGTGACTTTCTTCCAAATAATAAAGTATGGGAAGGTGGGAGGGAGTAACTTCACAGAAAAGAAACCGAACCAGGTGATTAAGTCATATCATCAACAGGGCATTAAGAGTCGTGTCATGTTGCTAACTTGCATCCTTGATATGATGTCATAAGAAAACTACTTTACTTCTGTGATTCTAATGCCTCACACTTGTAACTCCAGTGTGATTATAAGGAAAACACTACCCAATTGTGAACTGAGGGACATGCTACAAAATATTTGCTCAATATTCTTCAAAAATATCAAGGTCATCAAAAACAAGGAAATTCTGAGAAACCATAATAGTTAAGAGAAGAGTAAGAAGATGTGAAAATTAAATTTCATGCAGTGTTTTGGATGGAATCATGGAACAGAAAAAGAACATGAGGTAAAACTAAGGAGACAAAGATACAGACTGAGTTAATAATGATGGGTTTATATTGATTTATTAATTGCAATGTATTAGCTTAATAATGTAAGATGTTAATAGTAGAGGGAAGTGGATATAGGGAACTATCAGTACTATCTGCAATTTCCCTGCAAATCTTAAACTATTCAAAAATTTGTAAAAATTATTTATTTGGCAACTGGACAAGATGGCATTTAGAATATTAAAAAAAGGTTTTTTTTCTTTATTGGCCACTTCTATTGGTCTTTCATGTGTTTCCATCTTTGTTCTTTGGCCTGTGTGGGCCTCCCATCGCAGTGGCCTCTCTCGTCACAGAGCACTGGCTCTGGGTACATGCGCTCCAGAGCTCCAGCTCAGTAGTTGGACACATTGGTCCAGCCGCTCTGTGGCACGTAGGATTTTCCCAGGCCAGGGATCGAACTGGCGCCCCTTGCACTGCAAGACATTGTCCTTACCCACTGGACCACCAGGGAAGCCCGGTATTTAGAATATTTATTTTAGGCCTTATATTCAGTGATTTCGAAATAAGATATTTGCAACTGCTAAGTGACAAATAGCAGCAAGATGCATATATCCATTAAAATATATATATATATACATTGAGAGAGACCAGACATATGTACATATATGCATGATTGTGTGTATATGTTTTTGTAGATCTAATATAACTACACTTATCAGGATCTATAAGACAATGTTAAGCATAGTGATCACTGCAAGCAGAAAGCTGCTGGGTAACATAGGGAGCCCAGCCTGGTACTTTGTGATGACCTAAAGGGGTGGAATGGTGAGGAAAAGGAGCATAAGAGGGAGGGAATATATATATATATATATATATATATATACATATATATATATACACATATATATATGTATGTATATATAAATATACATACATACATATACATCTATCTATCTCTCTATACACACACACACACACACACACATATATATATATAGTTATGACTGATTCACGTGTCTGTATGGCAGAGACTACTACAGCATTTTAAAAGCAATTATCCATCAACGCAGTGAAGCAATGGAAAAACAGACAAAGAGAACAGACATATGGACATTGAGGGGAATGAACAGTGGGTGCGAGGCATAGAGGGAGTAACCTGGAAACCTATACTATCATATGTGAAAAAGATAGCTATTACCGTTGCACTGTGGGAATGGGGGATCCTGCAGGGGTGTGGTGCGATGGCCTGGAGGGGTTGGATGGGGGGGGACTGGGATGGGGTAGGATGTAGAGGGGGACAGGGATATACATATGACTGATCTGGGAACATACATGTATGTGAACAACAAAACTCTGTAAAAAAATAAAAAGAAATAAAAAAAAATTACAAAAAAGAGTAGTTCTCTCAGATGATATGATTATGGACAATTTTCACTTTCTTCATTTTATTCCAGGGAATCGGAACTGGCCCGCTTGGACACATTGGTCCAGCCGCTCTGTGGCCCGTAGGATTTTCCCAGGCCAGGGATCGAACTGGCGCCTTGCACTGCAAGACATTGTCCTTACCCACTGGACCACCAGGGAAGCCCGGTATTTAGAATATTTATTTTAGGCCTTATATTCAGTGATTTCGAAATAAGATATTTGCAACTGCTAAGTGACAAATAGCAGCAAGATGCATATATCCATTAAAATATATATATATATACATTGAGAGAGACAAGACATATGTACATATATGCATGATTATGTGTATATGTTTTTGTAGATCTAATATAACTACACTTATCAGGATCTATAAGACAATGTTAAGCATAGTGATCACTGCAAGCAGAAAGCTGCTGGATAACATAGGGAGCCCAGCCTGGTACTTTGTGATGACCTAAAGGGGTGGAATGGTGAGGAAAAGGAGCATAAGAGGGAGGGAATATATATATATATATATATATATATATATATACATATATATATACATATATATATATACACATATATATATGTATGTATATATAAATATACATACATACATATACATCTATCTATCTCTCTATACACACACACACACACACACACATATATATATATAGTTATGACTGATTCACGTGTCTGTATGGCAGAGACTACTACAGCATTTTAAAAGCAATTATCCATCAACGCAGTGAAGCAATGGAAAAACAGACAAAGAGAACAGACATATGGACATTGAGGGGAATGAACAGTGGGTGCGAGGCATAGAGGGAGTAACCTGGAAACCTATACTATCATATGTGAAAAAGATAGCTATTACCGTTGCACTGTGGGAATGGGGGATCCTGCAGGGGTGTGGTGCGATGGCCTGGAGGGGTTGGATGGTGGGGGACTGGGATGGGGTAGGATGTAGAGGGGGACAGGGATATACATATGACTGATCTGGGAACATACATGTATGTGAACAACAAAACTCTGTAAAAAAATAAAAAGAAATAAAAAAAAATTACAAAAAAGAGTAGTTCTCTCCAGATGATATGATTATGGACAATTTTCACTTTCTTCATTTTATTGATAGTATTTTAAAAACAACTGACCAAGGACACGATTATTTTTGTAAAAGAACACAAGTATTTTTGTAAAATAAAAATAAGGCAAGAAAAGCTTTTATTTTATAAGTCAATGAGTATCCATGATGAGTCATGCTTGTCTGCTCTATGTGCCCCTCCTCCACCTAACCAATTCTTGATGCTTACTTCTATCATTGCATTTACAAAAAAATTATGTATTTATGTTACTTGTTTGTCTTCCTTCCTAAATTATAAAATTCTTAAGGGCAAAAAAAATCTTGTCACTTCTGTATTGCTACGGTCTAGTATAGATGCCAGTATATTGTGCAGTTAGGGGCATAGGCAGAGGGCAATGCAGGGTGAAATCTTAGGCAAGTAACTGATCCAGTTTCCTCATATGTAAAATGAGAAATCTGGGCTACTTCCATCTCTGGGGTTCCTTCCAGATCTGAGATTCAACATTCTCTACCCATCTCAATGAATTAGGCATAATTTCACAAAATAAGAACTCTGGGGAAAGTATGTGACTTGCCCAACTTTTTCTTTTGCATCTTCTGGAAGATGACAGAAGATTGAGATTCAGGAAATGTCTGCCCAGTGGGAATTGGTTCAGAAAGCCTTTTTTGTAGGTTTTAAATAATTTATTGTTTGCAGTTAAATTTGTCCTTGAAAATTTACAAAGGTTTGAACAAATTGGAGTAGTTAAAATAAGGAAGGATTAAATACAAGGATAATCATTTCATTAAGCCCGCACTGAAATTATTCTTTAAAACACTTCTGCAATTTCAGAAAATACTCATTGTGATGTAGTGAACATATTGCTATATGTGTCAGTCTGATTATACGGCCTTTTCCTTGGACCTGAGATTAAGGAAGAATGATGAAAAAGGACAAGTCCCCTACACATCTTGAAGTCAAACCTTGAGACCCTTCCAACGTCAGTGGTCCTGCCATCTCTCAGTCAGTATCATTCTCCAGTTGTCTGACTTTTTCCCACTGACACTGATGGCTTGAGAGGGATCAAGTTCATCTAGAAGAGCGTACTACAGCTTGTTTTACTTTTCTATCAAGCTGCAACAAATTACTACAAATTTAGGAGCTTAAGAGACCACAAGTTATATGACAGTTCTAGAGGTGAGAAATCCAAAATGGGTCTCACTGGACTAAATTAAGGGGTTAGCAAGTCTGCGTACCTTTCTGAGGGCTCTTGAGAAGAATCCATTTCCTGCCTTTTCCAGCTTGTAGAGGCTACCGACATTCTTCCAGTCTTGGGTCCTGTCTCTAGCTTCAGTACCGGCAGCACAGCATCCTCAATTCTTTTCCTGACACTGACATTCTATTCCCATCATCACTTCTTTCTGGCTCTCCTCCCTCTCACCAGTAAGGACCTTGACTGTCATATGGGGCCCACCCATATAATCCAGCATAACCTCCCCACTGCAAGATACTTAATTTATTCATATCTACAAAGCACCTGTGATATGTAAAGTAACATACTGACAGCTTTGGTATGAAGGCCATTTCATCTGGGCACTTCCTTTGGGAATCTGAGATTCAACATTCTCTACCCATCTCAATGAATTAGGCATAATTTCACAAAATAAGAACTCTGGGGAAAGTATGTGACTTGCCCAACTTTTTCTTTTGCATCTTCTGGAAGATGACAGAAGATTGAGATTCAGGAAATGTCTGCCCAGTGGGAATTGGTTCAGAAAGCCTTTTTTGTAGGTTTTAAATAATTTATTGTTTGCAGTTAAATTTGTCCTTGAAAATTTACAAAGGTTTGAACAAATTGGAGTAGTTAAAATAAGGAAGGATTAAATACAAGGATAATCATTTCATTAAGCCCGCACTGAAATTATTCTTTAAAACACTTCTGCAATTTCAGAAAATACTCATTGTGATGTAGTGAACATATTGCTATATGTGTCAGTCTGATTATACGGCCTTTTCCTTGGACCTGAGATTAAGGAAGAATGATGAAAAAGGACAAGTCCCCTACACATCTTGAAGTCAAACCTTGAGACCCTTCCAACGTCAGTGGTCCTGCCATCTCTCAGTCAGTATCATTCTCCAGTTGTCTGACTTTTTCCCACTGACACTGATGGCTTGAGAGGGATCAAGTTCATCTAGAAGAGCGTACTACAGCTTGTTTTACTTTTCTATCAAGCTGCAACAAATTACTACAAATTTAGGAGCTTAAGAGACCACAAGTTATATGACAGTTCTAGAGGTGAGAAATCCAAAATGGGTCTCACTGGACTAAATTAAGGGGTTAGCAAGTCTGCGTACCTTTCTGAGGGCTCTTGAGAAGAATCCATTTCCTGCCTTTTCCAGCTTGTAGAGGCTACCGACATTCTTCCAGTCTTGGGTCCTGTCTCTAGCTTCAGTACCGGCAGCACAGCATCCTCAATTCTTTTCCTGACACTGACATTCTATTCCCATCATCACTTCTTTCTGGCTCTCCTCCCTCTCACCAGTAAGGACCTTGACTGTCATATGGGGCCCACCCATATAATCCAGCATAACCTCCCCACTGCAAGATACTTAATTTATTCATATCTACAAAGCACCTGTGATATGTAAAGTAACATACTGACAGCTTTGGTATGAAGGCCATTTCTCTGTCAACCATGTACCTGTCTTTCTCTCGTTATCCAACAGAGTGGACCCCCTTATTTTCATGGCAATCTCTGAGTTAGGTACTTTGAGGTACCAGTCACATCTTGTCACAGAGAAGTCATTCTTTGGTCAATTCTATAAAGATGACCTTTTCCTTTAGATTGACACAGGAGGCTCTAATTACAGCATGTAATACTTTTCTATTCAGTTTGTTTTTTCTTAAGAGTATAGCTTTGATAAGACAGGCTCAAATTTAAATCTGGACTCCATCATCAATTATCTGTGTCATTTCGAATAAACTGCTTTCTTTTCCAAGTTTACTATCTCTAATTCTTCCACATTTTCTACCACTTATAGAAGACCCCACCATCCCTGAGATTTTGTTCATGTGAGATTTGAAGGACACCAGGGTGTCTAATATTTTATAGTAATAGTCATAATTGAACTTCATAGACTTGATACAAATACAGAAGTAGAGAATAAATAAAATTTTATGATTTGGGTGGGCTTTTTACTTGAAAAGTCTAAGTTTTGATGTATTCTCTCTGATTTCAATATTTGCTGTCTAGGACCTATAAATACCAAAAATCTTTGAAAAACTACCCAAATGTCCAATAAGACACCCAGATGATGAAGTACCATGCACATTAAAAGAGATGATGTTTGTAAAAGAGAGTTTTATTCTTAATATCCTGGTTGATCCCTCTCCTAGCCTGATCTTTGTTGTCTCTGAAACTTAAGGTGTTCTGCATGTGCTATGGTTCTGGGAGTCCAATTCTTTTTACCCTTTTAAAAACTTAAAGTAGGTTCTACCGACATTCTTCCAGTCTTGGGTCCTGTCTCTAGCTTCAGTACCGGCAGCACAGCATCCTCAATTCTTTTCCTGACACTGACATTCTATTCCCATCATCACTTCTTTCTGGCTCTCCTCCCTCTCACCAGTAAGGACCTTGACTGTCATATGGGGCCCACCCATATAATCCAGCATAACCTCCCCACTGCAAGATACTTAATTTATTCATATCTACAAAGCACCTGTGATATGTAAAGTAACATACTGACAGCTTTGGTATGAAGGCCATTTCTCTGTCAACCATGTACCTGTCTTTCTCTCGTTATCCAACAGAGTGGACCCCCTTATTTTCATGGCAATCTCTGAGTTAGGTACTTTGAGGTACCAGTCACATCTTGTCACAGAGAAGTCATTCTTTGGTCAATTCTATAAAGATGACCTTTTCCTTTAGATGGACACAGGAGGCTCTAATTACAGCATGTAATACTTTTCTATTCAGTTTGTTTTTTCTTAAGAGTATAGCTTTGATAAGACAGGCTCAAATTTAAATCTGGACTCCATCATCAATTATCTGTGTCATTTCGAATAAACTGCTTTCTTTTCCAAGTTTACTATCTCTAATTCTTCCACATTTTCTACCACTTATAGAAGACCCCACCATCCCTGAGATTTTGTTCATGTGAAATTTGAAGGACACCAGGGTGTCTAATATTTTATAGTAATAGTCATAATTGAACTTCATAGACTTGATACAAATACAGAAGTAGAGAATAAATAAAATTTTATGATTTGGGTGGGCTTTTTACTTGAAAAGTCTAAGTTTTGATGTATTCTCTCTGATTTCAATATTTGCTGTCTAGGACCTATAAATACCAAAAATCTTTGAAAAACTACCCAAATGTCCAATAAGACACCCAGATGATGAAGTACCATGCACATTAAAAGAGATGATGTTTGTAAAAGAGAGTTTTATTCTTAATATCCTGGTTGATCCCTCTCCTAGCCTGATCTTTGTTGTCTCTGAAACTTAAGGTGTTCTGCATGTGCTATGGTTCTGGGAGTCCAATTCTTTTTACCCTTTTAAAAACTTAAAGTAGGTTCCCAAATGTACTCTCTTTCCTTCCCTGGTCTCCCTCTTTGTTAAAATTATATTAAATCTGCTGAAAGTTCAATGTTTGACTAGATATCTAGTGCATTGTTAGCCACATAACTTATTCGAGATGACTCAAAATATATAGACTATTTCTTTTCCTAGCACAGTGTCATTGGCATCCTCCAACATGACAGAGAAAAATCCTTAGTCCTACCTGTAAAAGGGTTCCACACCTTTATCACATTTTTGTAATCTGTGCCCTGATTCCTTCATTTTCTTTTCCTATTTTCTCATTTACCTTTCCACCTTCAGTTACTTTTTATTTAAACAATGTTATCTGTCTGGCTCATTGCAAACATGTTAAATAATCTGTATTAAACAATATAATGTGTACAAGATGCAGTCAGAAAAGTTTCCTTCTCAATCTTATCAAGTAATTATTATAAAATGTATCACCGATCATTGTCCTCCAGGATTTTTCACTTAAGAATGCCTGCCGGCCATCAAGCCATGTTCAAGCGGGTAGATCTGACTCTTTTCTGTTAGCCACACAGCAGTCCATTGAATGGTCATGCCATGATTTGTTCTTTCTAATGCTCTCTTTATTGTTTCTGCAGAAAGCAGTGTGTCCCTCATTGCATTTATCACTCCATGTACTTTTTCAGTGGTGATATACCAAGAAAGGACGTAAAAGCAGGCCTACCGCAATTTCCTTAAAAATATATTTTCTGCTCAAATTTCTCACTTCTGGGTCTCTTGCCTTGGAGGAGTTTGGGAGAAGTAGAGAATAAATAAAATTTTATGATTTGGGTGGGCTTTTTACTTGAAAAGTCTAAGTTTTGATGTATTCTCTCTGATTTCAATATTTGCTGTCTAGGACCTATAAATACCAAAAATCTTTGAAAAACTACCCAAATGTCCAATAAGACACCCAGATGATGAAGTACCATGCACATTAAAAGAGATGATGTTTGTAAAAGAGAGTTTTATTCTTAATATCCTGGTTGATCCCTCTCCTAGCCTGATCTTTGTTGTCTCTGAAACTTAAGGTGTTCTGCATGTGCTATGGTTCTGGGAGTCCAATTCTTTTTACCCTTTTAAAAACTTAAAGTAGGTTCCCAAATGTACTCTCTTTCCTTCCCTGGTCCCCCTCTTTGTTAAAATTATATTAAATCTGCTGAAAGTTCAATGTTTGACTAGATATCTAGTGCATTGTTAGCCACATAACTTATTCGAGATGACTCAAAATATATAGACTATTTCTTTTCCTAGCACAGTGTCATTGGCATCCTCCAACATGACAGAGAAAAATCCTTAGTCCTACCTGTAAAAGGGTTCCACACCTTTATCACATTTTTGTAATCTGTGCCCTGATTCCTTCATTTTCTTTTCCTATTTTCTCATTTACCTTTCCACCTTCAGTTACTTTTTATTTAAACAATGTTATCTGTCTGGCTCATTGCAAACATGTTAAATAATCTGTATTAAACAATATAATGTGTACAAGATGCAGTCAGAAAAGTTTCCTTCTCAATCTTATCAAGTAATTATTATAAAATGTATCACCGATCATTGTCCTCCAGGATTTTTCACTTAAGAATGCCTGCCGGCCATCAAGCCATGTTCAAGCGGGTAGATCTGACTCTTTTCTGTTAGCCACACAGCAGTCCATTGAATGGTCATGCCATGATTTGTTCTTTCTAATGCTCTCTTTATTGTTTCTGCAGAAAGCAGTGTGTCCCTCATTGCATTTATCACTCCATGTACTTTTTCAGTGGTGATATACCAAGAAAGGACGTAAAAGCAGGCCTACCGCAATTTCCTTAAAAATATATTTTCTGCTCAAATTTCTCACTTCTGGGTCTCTTGCCTTGGAGGAGTTTGGGAATGGTCTGCCAAAATTATTATTTAGCTGCCTATTTTGAAACATGAACAGACAATTACTAGAACCCAGCTCCCTCTCCTGCCAGTGCCTTAGTGACTGTGGTTGAATTAGGCTAGCCTCGTGTCAGAATCAGGGGAAGTGAGAGGGAGCACTGTGCTGACTTAAGAAAGTATCTGCTGAAAACACAATTGCTTTTATTCTATAATGAGGTGAACAGACACGCATACATGTGTGGTGTGTGTGTGTGTGTGTATACTACACATGTGTAAACATATATATCAACATATATAAAACATTGTATTTATAGATACCGATATATAAATGTATATATATATATGTGTGTGTGTGTGTGTGTGTGTGTGTGTAAATATGTTCTACTGTCTGATTTGAACATTCAATTTCATTAGTATTTAGTATATTTCATTAATTAGCAACTTATAATAAGGCTGAGGTACGAAAATATCATTCTACTTACGGCATTCTGAATATTGTTCTGAGTGACATCCTCACACAAAAATATCACCATCTGGGAATCAGAAATGGAGCCTCATACTTATAAGCAGTTCTTACCTCTTGGAGTTTCTCTCTTTCTCTCTCTCTCAATCTTTCTCTTCCCCATCCCACCCAAACACCCACCTCTCCTTTCCTAGAATTGGCTACTGCTCATGACTACACATTTATTTGTCAATTCTCTGCTGCAGCTCTAGAGTCTCATTTTGATTTGCTCCAATCCATGAAGAATTTACTCTCCTTCTGTCTCTTCCTCAGTGAACTCTTCAATCTCATCTTTGCCGATGGCATTTAGCATCATTCTACTTATTTCTAACCATTGCAGTCCCTCAATGACACCTGCATTCAGCTTGAGCCTGTTAGCTTAGTTTCAATCAAAAGATTCTTACAAACAAATGAAGGAAGCTGAGTCGGGTAGATCTGACTCTTTTCTGTTAGCCACACAGCAGTCCATTGAATGGTCATGCCATGATTTGTTCTTTCTAATGCTCTCTTTATTGTTTCTGCAGAAAGCAGTGTGTCCCTCATTGCATTTATCACTCCATGTACTTTTTCAGTGGTGATATACCAAGAAAGGACGTAAAAGCAGGCCTACCGCAATTTCCTTAAAAATATATTTTCTGCTCAAATTTCTCACTTCTGGGTCTCTTGCCTTGGAGGAGTTTGGGAATGGTCTGCCAAAATTATTATTTAGCTGCCTATTTTGAAACATGAACAGACAATTACTAGAACCCAGCTCCCTCTCCTGCCAGTGCCTTAGTGACTGTGGTTGAATTAGGCTAGCCTCGTGTCAGAATCAGGGGAAGTGAGAGGGAGCACTGTGCTGACTTAAGAAAGTATCTGCTGAAAACACAATTGCTTTTATTCTATAATGAGGTGAACAGACACGCATACATGTGTGGTGTGTGTGTGTGTGTGTATACTACACATGTGTAAACATATATATCAACATATATAAAACATTGTATTTATAGATACCGATATATAAATGTATATATATATGTGTGTGTGTGTGTGTGTGTGTGTGTGTGTGTGTGTGTGTAAATATGTTCTACTGTCTGATTTGAACATTCAATTTCATTAGTATTTAGTATATTTCATTAATTAGCAACTTATAATAAGGCTGAGGTACGAAAATATCATTCTACTTACGGCATTCTGAATATTGTTCTGAGTGACATCCTCACACAAAAATATCACCATCTGGGAATCAGAAATGGAGCCTCATACTTATAAGCAGTTCTTACCTCTTGGAGTTTCTCTCTTTCTCTCTCTCTCAATCTTTCTCTTCCCCATCCCACCCAAACACCCACCTCTCCTTTCCTAGAATTGGCTACTGCTCATGACTACACATTTATTTGTCAATTCTCTGCTGCAGCTCTAGAGTCTCATTTTGATTTGCTCCAATCCATGAAGAATTTACTCTCCTTCTGTCTCTTCCTCAGTGAACTCTTCAATCTCATCTTTGCCGATGGCATTTAGCATCATTCTACTTATTTCTAACCATTGCAGTCCCCTCAATGACACCTGCATTCAGCTTGAGCCTGTTAGCTTAGTTTCAATCAAAAGATTCTTACAAACAATAAGAGTGAGAAAGGAAGCTGATTTCCTGTGTCTCTCAGAGACCAGGGAAAGCATTTAGGCTGCTATGGCACAAAGTAAAGGTCCTGATAACCAGGCTTACCTCCCCCAGTTGAAGCAAATCTCAGGGAACAAGCGACGTTCATCCTCTGCAGATGCTGACTGTCATAGTCCTGTCCATGAGTTCCACTCACCTGTAACAAAATCCCCACTGCTCAACTGTCTGAAAGTTGCACAGGTGGATAGTTCCTGCAGGAAACGGCATAGCATTTGCCTAATCTTGCATAGTATTTTCATAATCCACGCCCATTTGTCCTAAGAAAAAAAATTTGTTTTCCTGATCTTTTACATCAGGAAGCATTTGAAACAGGGGACTGAAACTTCTTCAGACGAATGAACCAGACTATAGGAGACATCTTGCATTCCTTGGCCCCACAAGAATATGAGAGATCTACTTTGTGCCAGACTGTGGGCTGGGATAAATCACTCTTCTCTCCCCTATGGAGCTTGCCACCTTTTGAGGGCCAAGACCAGTGGCTCCCATGGAGGAGTATTAAGAGGAGAGAGGCAGAGCGAAGGTATTGTCTAATGGGAATTCGGTAAGGCTTCACTTCACCAAGACATAATGCCTGCCATGAGTTTTGAAGCATGATTAGGCTTTTCCCTGATGAATAAAGATTGAGCAAGGCTTGGAGCTCTAGGGAGAAGGCACGTACAAGGCACAAAATTACTGACCAGAGAGATACATTTGGGGAATAGCAAATTGTCTGTATGGCTGAAACACAGGGTGTGGGGTAGCTAAGGGGAAAGAAAAGACTGAAGAGAAAGGAATTCTCACCTGGTAGGCTGACCTATGATTTAGAAAACAATGACTGTGAATCTGGCAACTTACAGAGATTCTACACTTCAGGCTCTGAACTTAGGTTATCATTTGTAGTTGTGAGAGAGAAGCATTGATGGGAAGAGTTCAACATACATTTAGTTTCTCTATATGCTCAGAAAATGAGTGGTTTGGTTGGGCAAATGACCAAATTTGAATTAGGGCATTCCATACCAACTTCCAACTAATTAGAATAATTAAAGAATGCTAAATATTAAAGCTGCTATTATTAGCACATGGAAATCTTCCTCTGATACTTCAGAGGATCTTCAAGGCTTGAGAAAGGGTCAGGACTGTGATCAGCAAGAGTATCACTCCGTGTAAGGTCCAGGGTGACTGCCCACAAGATCAGAGCGGAAGGAGGAGGTGAGATTAGTTCTCCTATTCTAAAAATCACTTGCGTTTAAGTATTTTCATACTTTTGCATTCTGAGAAGCCTCCTAACAGACTGAATTTGGGTCAGCATAATAAATGAAGCATTGCACTAATAATGTTAATGCAAACAGATAATCAGGCTAAACCACATTTCCCCACGTGATCTAACAAACATATGGTCTTGTGGTTGAAACTTGGCAAGTTAATTGTCATAAGAACCCTGAAAGGAAGGTGGAATGAATTGGTAATTTTATCCCTAGGTGAGACCTCTGTCCTTGATATTTCCCTGTTCCCACAGAACGGCAAGCCCTTGAACTAGCAAGCACATTCTATTGTTAACATTTCTTCCTTGGTGAATTTGCATTAGTGATTATAATTTGCTCCATTAATATTAGCTTTATAGCTTCATTAAGTGCTTTCACATACATTATCTTACTTTATTTCTATAGACTTGCCCTTACCCAGGGCAGGGAAGTTGTTTTTTATTGCTGTTTTTTTTTTTTTTTCACTCCTGTGTTTAACATGTAAGAAGCTAACACTCTGAAAGATGACTCGCTTTATCCTAGGTAACATGACCTGAACCACAATGCTTGCTTCTATCTCTAAGTCTGAATACCCTTTTGCAATATCACTGCTTGAGGACATTTCCTTAGAAGGGAGCTGTCCACAATTAGTAACGTGTATTGTTTGGATGGTCTCCAGGAACTCCTGACCATTTTCCAGAGCTCTCAAGTGATTTTGGATGGCACAATGTCCATCTTCCCTAACCACCTCCAATGTCCTGACCAGGAAACCACCTCATTAAAAACTGGTTTCTTTTCTTCCACCTTGTCTTTGACCTCTCTTGTACTCACCTGGCCTCCTTTGGTTCTATCTCCTGCCTCTACTGGGATTCTCCCTCTTCATCTAGCTTCTTAGAATGTCATATCTCTTTTGAATGCCTTTACTGTATCTTGTGTATATTATTATCATATCACTTGTCTATGTGACTTTCTAATCCACTAAACTTGAAGATTCTTTACAGTTGAGCCAATCACTTATCTTTGTTCAGAACCTTGCAATTATTAAAATTGCAAGGTTATTGCAGAAAAAATTTGCAGAAAATATTCCTCTGTATTTCTGATCTCAATAAATTATATAAGAGAGTCCAAACCAGAAACATGGAAATTATTTTTCAAAAACCTTTTCTTTTTTAACTTTATGCCACAAGCTCTTTCTTAGTATTTATTAGTTTCATCCATCTTTATTCTTTGGCCTGTGTGGGCTTCCCATTACAGTGGCCTCTCTTGTGTCAGAGCACCGGCTCTGGGCACATGCGCTCCAGAGTGCTGGCTTATAATTGGACACACCAGTCCAGCCACTCAGAGGGATGTAGGATCTTCCTGGGCCAGGGATTGAACCAGTGCCCCTTGCACTGCAAGGAGGACTCTTTACCCACTGGACCACCAGGGAAGCCCCATGGAAATTATTTAAGGCATATCTCTTCTTCCTCATTCTCATCACAATCAAGCCCTGTCAATTCTTCCTAAATTGCTTCAGATTTATCTTTTCTTCTCTGTCTCCACCAACACTGCCTGTTTAAGCCTGAACATTTCTGAGTTTTTCAGTTACCTTGTTTGAAGTACCACAAAATTTTTTTCTATACATCACATCCATGCATATCTTGCATCCTCTTTTGTTATAAACTTACCCTACTTCTTTGCCTATATAGTTCCTATTCATTATATAAGACTCAGCTCAATCAATTTATGTTACTTATTCATTCCACCATTGATGAAACCTCATCTGAGCTCCAGTGCTACCCAATCACCCACAATTAAGTTATCTGCATTCTCATTCATGTCTTTTATGACTAGTACTGCATAATCCTATACATGAGTGTATCAGCTCCCTGGGATCTCTTTTTAACTTAAGGAGACAACTCCAGAGTTTAGAAATCTCAGTTAGCTTCAAATAGTGAAGGTCACACCATAGCAGAATCTTGGGCTGCCTTCTTTGCTGGTTTTGGGTGGGAAAGCTGGGTGGGTGTGGGTAACATTAACATCAATGATCCAACTTATAGTGACAAAGGGAATTTCATTCCACAGCACAACTGAATGATCTAGTTTCTTTTCTGTTTGCTTATTCCTTATGGCTTTACAGTTACTATTCATCTCCACAGGTCTGTCAGGCACTGCCTACCTTAGAAGGTTTATGCATTCCTGACTTCACCTAGTTCTGACATATCACTCTCCAGAAGGGTGCTTTATTGTCTATATTTCCACCAGTGGTTGAGGAGAGATCTCACCAGCCAAGCACTTGCTAACTCTGGGTGTTATCTGATTTTCATCAAGATGAGTATAAAGCTGGGTGTCTGTATTGTTTAATTTTCATTTCTCTTACCACACTTTCACTGGCATTGAGCGTCTCTTCATATATGTATTATCCTTCCATGTTATCCTTTCCTTGACTTGTATAGTCATAACCTTTGCCTATTGTCTATCATGTTCATTTTTATTTCTTCTCATTGATTCATTAGAGTCTCTTGTATTTTCTAGAGTAATCCCTTGTTGGTTTGTGAAGTTGCAAATATGTTCTCCTAATCTGCCACCCATATGTTAATGTAATCTATAGAGCAGTTTACTAAACAGAGGTATTTAATTTTGATGTTGTCAAATCCAGCGTTTGCCTTATGGTTTGTGATTTGGGGTTCTTATTTAAGAAGTCCTTCCCCACCTAATGATTTTAGAAATTAACCTTTTTTCTCCCATTTATTCTATATCTTTGACTTTTATATATCGGTCTTTTATATCTTTGGAGTTTACTATTAGATATAGTATAAAGGTGGACCTAAACATATTCTTATGCATATTATTAATCAGTTTTTTGAATACCATCCACTAAACAATCTTTAGTCAACTCACTTTCCCTTACTTTTGTTTGTGGTGCCATTTATTTAGTATATCATATCCTGCTCTGTCCCTGTCTTTGTCTCTCTGTCTTTATATGTGTGTATGTGTGTGTCTTTGTGTATGTCTATGTCTCCTTCTGTATTCCATATATGTCTCTGTATCTATTTATCTATTGAGAGATACCCACAGATAAAGTCTCACACACACACACACACACACACACACACACATATATACACACACATGAACACTGGCACATATGCTATTGGTTTTGTTGCTTTGAAGAACTCTAATACAGGTGGAGAAGAACAATATGGATATATTCATTAATACATAAGTCCGTGTCTGACAATTTTGCTGAACGCTCTTATTTGTTACCATATTATGAAAATCTCATTACCTTCTATGCAGACGATCATATAATTCACAGCAATATCTACATTGCCCGCTAACTTTCTATCTTCAAAGCTTTTCTTTCTTCTTCCTCTTGTGCTTCTTTTTTTTATTGCATTGGCCAGCATATCTTAACAATACTTTAAACACTACAGAAGTAGTGATAGAAGGCATGTTCTTGTCTTATTCCCTACATTAAGAGGATCAAGCTTATATTCCTCTGTTGCAAGTGATAGTTTCTGGATATCTTTAATAGGTACACTTTATCAGAATAAGGACCGTATCTTCTAGTTTTAGTTTTCTACTTATTTTTAAGTGTGCCTTTTATGGACCACTTTCCTGAAATAAATCCTCATTGAAGTATGGTATTATCTTTTAAAGACACTAAGTATCCCCTTGTTGCTCTTTCTAGTCGCTAAGTTTTGTCATACTCTTCTGAAATTCCTTGGACTGTGCCCCACCAAACTCTGTCCATAGAATTTTTCAGGCAAGCATACTGGAGTGGGTAGCCATTTCCTTCTCCAGGGATCTTCCTGACCCAGGAATCAAACCCAGGGTCTCCCATTTATTCTATATCTTTGACTTTTATATATCGGTCTTTTATATCTTTGGAGTTTACTATTAGATATAGTATAAAGGTGGACCTAAACATATTCTTATGCATATTATTAATCAGTTTTTTGAATACCATCCACTAAACAATCTTTAGTCAACTCACTTTCCCTTACTTTTGTTTGTGGTGCCATTTATTTAGTATATCATATCCTGCTCTGTCCCTGTCTTTGTCTCTCTGTCTTTATATGTGTGTATGTGTGTGTCTTTGTGTATGTCTATGTCTCCTTCTGTATTCCATATATGTCTCTGTATCTATTTATCTATTGAGAGATACCCACAGATAAAGTCTCACACACACACACACACACACACACACACACATATATACACACACATGAACACTGGCACATATGCTATTGGTTTTGTTGCTTTGAAGAACTCTAATACAGGTGGAGAAGAACAATATGGATATATTCATTAATACATAAGTCCGTGTCTGACAATTTTGCTGAACGCTCTTATTTGTTACCATATTATGAAAATCTCATTACCTTCTATGCAGACGATCATATAATTCACAGCAATATCTACATTGCCCGCTAACTTTCTATCTTCAAAGCTTTTCTTTCTTCTTCCTCTTGTGCTTCTTTTTTTTATTGCATTGGCCAGCATATCTTAACAATACTTTAAACACTACAGAAGTAGTGATAGAAGGCATGTTCTTGTCTTATTCCCTACATTAAGAGGATCAAGCTTATATTCCTCTGTTGCAAGTGATAGTTTCTGGATATCTTTAATAGGTACACTTTATCAGAATAAGGACCGTATCTTCTAGTTTTAGTTTTCTACTTATTTTTAAGTGTGCCTTTTATGGACCACTTTCCTGAAATAAATCCTCATTGAAGTATGGTATTATCTTTTAAAGACACTAAGTATCCCCTTGTTGCTCTTTCTAGTCGCTAAGTTTTGTCATACTCTTCTGAAATTCCTTGGACTGTGCCCCACCAAACTCTGTCCATAGAATTTTTCAGGCAAGCATACTGGAGTGGGTAGCCATTTCCTTCTCCAGGGGATCTTCCTGACCCAGGAATCAAACCCAGGGCTTCTTTACTGTGTAAAGAATGGCAGCTTAGGATCTCTCTAAATCCTGAACATAGTCAGACTGCATAACTGGATCTGGTCCTTTATTTTTCAATTACTGATGAAACCCTGATCACCTGGCCTCACATCAATCTGCTAATTTCTTCTTCAGGGCTGAAAACAAGTGCTGTACCTATTACAACCTCTACTCCTTCCTCTCACCAAAGGGATTTTCATTTATCCTGAGTTTAGAGGTGAGTTAATCACAGCACTCACTCAGTCTAATTTCCCTCTTCTGCAGCCAAGTACTTTAGGCCACTGGCCAAACACTGTGCTGAGAGAATGGTACAGGTGGAATTCAGCTGTGATGCCAGTGCTTCCATCACAGTGAGGTGGGGAGCAGCTCTGCCTGTGACAGAATGGATTGTGCTTCTACCAGTGAAAGGATATGTTAACCCAATTAAATAAAGAGGCTGTTCCAGGCCTTTCATTAACATAGAATTTTACTTGTGAAAGGTTTTCCCATTTGCAGCGGGCTTCCTTTCTCCCCTTTCCTGCTCCTACCAAACTGGAATGAATCCACAACCTTTTCACAGAGCAGTGGTATTGAGTAAAATGTTTCTTTACAACTTAAGAAATGCAAACTACTCTACAAATATCCTCCTGGGTCTGTGGATAGAGCTGGAGGGGCAGGAAACCTCCTAGCTAAAATATATCTAGAGACATTTCTGCATTTCCTTCTCCCTTCTCATTGTTTTAGGAACACAAGTGTTGGCAACGTGACACTTTTCACGGAAGTAGAGCTGGAGGCCCAGAACTGGCTATGAGTGTGTGCAGTATTAGGGAAATGAAGGCTTTCTAGCCTTCAGTCCCAGGAAATATGACTTCATAGTACCCTCCCTCTCCACCCTCCAATTTTTTTTCCATAACTGTGGCCATGGGAACATCAACTCTCCCTCCCACAATATAGAACCCAGTTTTATATCAAGGCTTCCCATGACTAAACAAGTTGTCCGTGATGAAGCTGCAGTGCAAACCTAGATCTTTATTGCTCCAGAGCTGAGGGACTTTAACAGGCCAAGTGTTTAGAGTATGTTGCTTCACATGTGTTCATAGCATATCTTCCTTGAACTATCTGAAGTCCAGACCAAAGAGACCACATTTCTTCAATCAATCATCAAAACAAAATGATACCTCTAAGCATGATGAGACGGACTATTTAAAACAAAGAAGGTTCTGTAAAAATCTAGTAAGCACTATTACTATATACCTTGCTCCTGGGTTCCAACCTTTTCAGTAAATATTCACTAGATGTTTGCTATCTTTCTCAGTCTCCATTAGAAAGTAAGTTAAGTTCAAAATAAGAGACATTAAAGCCATTCATAGGCAAAAATTGTGGTTTCTATTTCACTAGCCCCTTACCAAGGCCTAGAAAAGTACTTTAGGCCACTGGCCAAACACTGTGCTGAGAGAATGGTACAGGTGGAATTCAGCTGTGATGCCAGTGCTTCCATCACAGTGAGGTGGGGAGCAGCTCTGCCTGTGACAGAATGGATTGTGCTTCTACCAGTGAAAGGATATGTTAACCCAATTAAATAAAGAGGCTGTTCCAGGCCTTTCATTAACATAGAATTTTACTTGTGAAAGGTTTTCCCATTTGCAGCGGGCTTCCTTTCTCCCCTTTCCTGCTCCTACCAAACTGGAATGAATCCACAACCTTTTCACAGAGCAGTGGTATTGAGTAAAATGTTTCTTTACAACTTAAGAAATGCAAACTACTCTACAAATATCCTCCTGGGTCTGTGGATAGAGCTGGAGGGGCAGGAAACCTCCTAGCTAAAATATATCTAGAGACATTTCTGCATTTCCTTCTCCCTTCTCATTGTTTTAGGAACACAAGTGTTGGCAACGTGACACTTTTCACGGAAGTAGAGCTGGAGGCCCAGAACTGGCTATGAGTGTGTGCAGTATTAGGGAAATGAAGGCTTTCTAGCCTTCAGTCCCAGGAAATATGACTTCATAGTACCCTCCCTCTCCACCCTCCAATTTTTTTTCCATAACTGTGGCCATGGGAACATCAACTCTCCCTCCCACAATATAGAACCCAGTTTTATATCAAGGCTTCCCATGACTAAACAAGTTGTCCGTGATGAAGCTGCAGTGCAAACCTAGATCTTTATTGCTCCAGAGCTGAGGGACTTTAACAGGCCAAGTGTTTAGAGTATGTTGCTTCACATGTGTTCATAGCATATCTTCCTTGAACTATCTGAAGTCCAGACCAAAGAGACCACATTTCTTCAATCAATCATCAAAACAAAATGATACCTCTAAGCATGATGAGACGGACTATTTAAAACAAAGAAGGTTCTGTAAAAATCTAGTAAGCACTATTACTATATACCTTGCTCCTGGGTTCCAACCTTTTCAGTAAATATTCACTAGATGTTTGCTATCTTTCTCAGTCTCCATTAGAAAGTAAGTTAAGTTCAAAATAAGAGACATTAAAGCCATTCATAGGCAAAAATTGTGGTTTCTATTTCCTGCTTCAGGAGGTCTAGCCCCTATCTTACCAAGGCCTAGAAAAGGGTCCAGAAACAGGACATGTACTATAATTCAAACCCAACTTTTTCACTATATTCTTTTTCATTATATGAATCACTAAGAATTATGGTTCAACAAAGTCGAGTCTAAAACTTTTAAGAGTAGGGATGTAACAGCACTGTGCTCAAGAGCTTAAGAGTCAACTATGTCTTTCTGTTTTGAAAAACTCTAAGGAATTACTCTCTTTGGGATTCTAAGCTATGGAGCAACACAGCAAGACCACAGCACAAAGTTGATGAACAGGTGAATTATGGAAGGAAGCAAAATCACTCCAATCCACCAGGTCTGAGCACAACCAAGGGGTGCTCAGTGGTACTGAAAGTGTTCTACCTTGGATTGAGACTTAAACCTAGGGCCCAGATCTGATCAAATCCTGCTTGGGACTTGAACCCACGTGGCTGGGACTTGAACCCAGCCAAAACCCTGTTTGGAACTTGAATCCGTGTGACTAGGGTTTAACCCCAGCCAAAGCCCTGTTTGGAGCTTGAACCAACATGGCTGGAACTCGAACCTAGTTAGCCAAAGCCCTGTTTGGGACTTGAACCCACGTGGCTGAGGCTTAACCCCAGCCAAAACCCTGCTTGGGACTTGAACCCACCTGGTTGGGACTTGAGCCCAGCCAAATGCCTGCTTGGGACTTGAACCCACGTGCCTGAGGCCTAACTCCAGCCAAAACCCTGCTTGGGACTTGAAACCCACAAAGTCAGGACCCAATCCCGGCCAAAACCCCTATCTGGGACTTGAACCCACATGGTCGGGACTTAATCCAGCACTCACCTAGCGTCTGGACCCACTGAGGCTCACGTTCTTTGTGCCTCAATGCAGAAGGAATTCAGTGAGAGGCAGAGTGATAGGCAAGAAGTGGATTTATTAGGATAGGACACTTGTAAGAGGTGCAAGTGGGCAGGCGGGAAAGCTCTGCTCTGCCCTCCTAATTGTGTGGGCAGCAATATATATATATGGGAGGGTAGAAGACCGCCTTCTTCAAGAAGACGTAGATGCAGACGTAAGCTACACATCATTAGCTCCTCCTTCCCCAGCTCTTCCTGCTTTATTGAATAAGAAGCAGCTTTCTTGAGTTATCATTAACTTACTGGCCTCCCAACTTTTCCCAGGTTTTACCTTTCTACCTACAGTCCCCTACTCGGAATTTACAACTACCTAACTACTCCAGTCTGTCCCTACCAGTACTACTGGGGACCCATATGGCAGGTGACTCCACCATGCAGGGCTTGGAGAAGAGCCAGGATTCAGGGCCTGAATTTCTGGGAAGATTGGACAGTCTTCATGGGTCTGGTTTTTCAACTTAAGCAAAGAATAAACAATCGAGATAAGCTTGTTAAAGGCAGGCCAAGGAGGGGGAACAAAGGAGCTTGGTGATATGTATTTCCTTTATGAGCAAAGGCTCACCCTCCAGGGTCAGGAAAGGAATGTTCTACATTGGATTGAGACTTAAACCTAGGGCCCAGATCTGATCAAATCCTGCTTGGGACTTGAACCCACGTGGCTGGGACTTGAACCCAGCCAAAACCCTGTTTGGAACTTGAATCCGTGTGACTAGGGTTTAACCCCAGCCAAAGCCCTGTTTGGAGCTTGAACCAACATGGCTGGAACTCGAACCTAGTTAGCCAAAGCCCTGTTTGGGACTTGAACCCACGTGGCTGAGGCTTAACCCCAGCCAAAACCCTGCTTGGGACTTGAACCCACCTGGTTGGGACTTGAGCCCAGCCAAATGCCTGCTTGGGACTTGAACCCACGTGCCTGAGGCCTAACTCCAGCCAAAACCCTGCTTGGGACTTGAAACCCACAAAGTCAGGACCCAATCCCGGCCAAAACCCCTATCTGGGACTTGAACCCACATGGTCGGGACTTAATCCAGCACTCACCTAGCGTCTGAATCCACTGAGGCTCAGGTTCTTTGTGCCTCAACGCAAAAGGAATTCAGTGAGAGGCAGAGTGATAGGCAAAAAGTAGATTTATTAGGATAGGACACTTGTAAGAGGTGCAAGTGGGCAGTTGGGAAAGCTGTGCTCTGCCCTCCTAATTGTGTGGGCAGCAATATATATATATGGGAGGGTAGAAGACCGCCTTCTTCAAGAAGACGTAGATGCAGACGTAAGCTACACATCATTAGCTCCTCCTTCCCCAGCTCTTCCTGCTTTATTGAATAAGAAGCAGCTTTCTTGAGTTATCATTAACTTACTGGCCTCCCAACTTTTCCCAGGTTTTACCTTTCTACCTACAGTCCCCTACTCGGAATTTACAACTACCTAACTACTCCAGTCTGTCCCTACCAGTACTACTGGGGACCCATATGGCAGGTGACTCCACCATGCAGGGCTTGGAGAAGAGCCAGGATTCAGGGCCTGAATTTCTGGGAAGATTGGACAGTCTTCATGGGTCTGGTTTTTCAACTTAAGCAAAGAATAAACAATCGAGATAAGCTTGTTAAAGGCAGGCCAAGGAGGGGGAACAAAGGAGCTTGGTGATATGTATTTCCTTTATGAGCAAAGGCTCACCCTCCAGGGTCAGGAAAGGAATGTTCATAAGAAGTGGGGGCAGGGGGGTTGCACACATACCCAACTTGGTAAATATTTTCTGTTTCTCTCATTCTCTATAGGACACTTTAGGCTTATTTGGAGTCAAATTTCCTCTCAGGTTTGTAAAATAGTTTACATTGCTAACAAAAGCAATTTCATCTGAAGGGTGAAATATCACTTGGTAATAAAAGCTGTTAAGAAAAGAATCCAGTCTTCTTTAAATAACTGACCTTTCCTTAAATTGTCAACATGGCATCTTTAACCCTATCCATACCTGAGACTAAAACAAGCAAAAACAGTCATTTCCCAAAGACTTCCAACATTTACCACTTTAGCTGGAAGCTAAAATCCAAAGACTCAACCAGGTTTATTAGGAAATTTTGCTCTTAATTTGTCTTCATAAATTAACCTTTTGTTATTAAATTCTAGGATTATTGCATTGGGCCAAAGATCAAGACATTGTTGCTTTGTTGGAATTTTTGATATTGCCTATATGAATTAGCTCATATACCTTGATTTCAATGGCACTGAAGTTTTACAGTCTCAATTTTAGATTCTTTTTGTAAGAATGTAAATATGATATTCTATATATACATATAAGATCCCTTGGAATTTCTATAGTATTTTAAGATACTATGCTTTGATCTTAGACAATAGTACCATTAAAGTTTACATTGGAAGAGAGTAGAACTGACATGTAAAAAATGTATATATTGTAGATATATAAGCTAATATTTATAAATATAATATATATTATTATATATTAATATATATATGAGTAACATGATATGTATAATAGTATGTAGTATATAATATATAGAGATATATATAATGGGCTTTCCTTGTAGCTCAGCTGGTAAAGAATCCACTTACAACGCAGGAGTCCTGGGTTTGGCTCCTGGATTGGGAAGGTCCCCTAGAGAAGGCAAAGGCTTCATGAGCTGCTCTATTGGCGTGCTTGATGCCCACTCCAGTATGCTCGCCTGGAGAATTCCATGGATTGTCCATGGGTCTCAAAGAGTTGGACACGACTAAGCAACTTTCACTTTCAAATGTGTGTGTGTGTGTGTCTGTGTGTGTGTGTTTGTCCTCACAAATAATTTTATAAATAGGCCAGTGAGTACTCTGATTCACTCCTTTTATACTATAATTTCACTCTTGAGCTCTTGAATGTTGAATTTTACTTTACTTCCTGGCTAATTGGAGTAGATCTATAAATAATTTTATCAAGTAAGGTAGGTATGTCATTAGTATATCATATGAGCTTCCATTTATCAGAAAAGACATTACTATTGCTTTCTCATAACTGTCTGAGTTTGAAATACTTGGGTCTAAAAACTTCATTGAGAGAGACATTGAAGGTTATGACATTTAGTTATATATTGACATTTAAGGTTATAAATGAGAAACAGAGATAAATTAATGTTTGTTTCTTTGTAGAATGTCTGTTTTGCTTATGTGGATCATAACTGATTTTTATCTTTATCCTAGTAGTTTGTCTTTATCCAGATGTCTAGATGTATGTGTCATTTCTTTGACTTCACATAGAGCAGAAAATGTTCTATCATTATCATTTCATGTCTTTTCTACTTTGTCCAAGCTTTCATTCAGAAATAAGGCTTATCTGCAAGTTGGCCATTCATGTTTGTCCTTAGAGTATATAATATTTGTTCTCAGCATTATTCCCTCCTTGCATAGTTCCTCTGTATTCTGGAAAAAAATCACAAATGTAACATTCATGTCACTGATAATTTTTTTACATATAAGTTCTACTCTTTTCAAGTGTAAACTTTATTGCTGCCATTGTATTTCAAGATTCCTTGACATCCTATATTATCTCACTTAAGCCCATTTTAACTCCACACGTCTACCTTTTCATCTCAATCTACTCTCCTCTCTTTATGACTGTGTCTATGCACGTTTCACAAAAGACCATATCTTTTTGATCTGTGCCAAATTGTATTTGGGATCATGAATGGATGATCTGTGGAAACCCTTTTCTTGTTTTCTCCGGTGAAATGCCAGATGTCCTATGTGGAGGCTGTTCTCTCTTAGACTCACCATGCTGTTCCCTTACTGTTACTGTCCATCCCCTTAAAGGTGAGATCCAGTCACTCCCACATTTATTTTCAGACAGGGTGAAATGATAGCCCTTTTCTTACTCATATTCCACTTGTTGACTTCCCTGCTCATGTCTAGAATGTGAGGGCATTCTAGGTGGCACAGGGGTTATACTATAATTTCACTCTTGAGCTCTTGAATGTTGAATTTTACTTTACTTCCTGGCTAATTGGAGTAGATCTATAAATAATTTTATCAAGTAAGGTAGGTATGTCATTAGTATATCATATGAGCTTCCATTTATCAGAAAAGACATTACTATTGCTTTCTCATAACTGTCTGAGTTTGAAATACTTGGGTCTAAAAACTTCATTGAGAGAGACATTGAAGGTTATGACATTTAGTTATATATTGACATTTAAGGTTATAAATGAGAAACAGAGATAAATTAATGTTTGTTTCTTTGTAGAATGTCTGTTTTGCTTATGTGGATCATAACTGATTTTTATCTTTATCCTAGTAGTTTGTCTTTATCCAGATGTCTAGATGTATGTGTCATTTCTTTGACTTCACATAGAGCAGAAAATGTTCTATCATTATCATTTCATGTCTTTTCTACTTTGTCCAAGCTTTCATTCAGAAATAAGGCTTATCTGCAAGTTGGCCATTCATGTTTGTCCTTAGAGTATATAATATTTGTTCTCAGCATTATTCCCTCCTTGCATAGTTCCTCTGTATTCTGGAAAAAAATCACAAATGTAACATTCATGTCACTGATAATTTTTACATATAAGTTCTACTCTTTTCAAGTGTAAACTTTATTGCTGCCATTGTATTTCAAGATTCCTTGACATCCTATATTATCTCACTTAAGCCCATTTTAACTCCACACGTCTACCTTTTCATCTCAATCTACTCTCCTCTCTTTATGACTGTGTCTATGCACGTTTCACAAAAGACCATATCTTTTTGATCTGTGCCAAATTGTATTTGGGATCATGAATGGATGATCTGTGGAAACCCTTTTCTTGTTTTCTCCGGTGAAATGCCAGATGTCCTATGTGGAGGCTGTTCTCTCTTAGACTCACCATGCTGTTCCCTTACTGTTACTGTCCATCCCCTTAAAGGTGAGATCCAGTCACTCCCACATTTATTTTCAGACAGGGTGAAATGATAGCCCTTTTCTTACTCATATTCCACTTGTTGACTTCCCTGCTCATGTCTAGAATGTGAGGGCATTCTAGGTGGCACAGGGGGTCAGGGCCCACCGGAGGGGAACAGCAGTTCTTCTTTCCTGGCCTTGGTAATTCCAGCTACTTATACGAGCATTCTACTTGATTTAGAGTAGAGAGATGGTTTTATACAGATCTAGCAGATACATGGTAGGTCTAAATAAATATTGCTAAAAACAAAAAAAAATAAAATGTGAATAGGCACATCTTCTGGATCCACGACCAGTCATTATAAATCTTTTAACTAGTATATAATCTTCTTGCCTTGGGTCTTTCGTGCTTTGAGCCTGAACAATAGGTGAAAATTGACCATACCAAGCTTGTGCTCTGTAAGTTTTCCTTCCTCAGTCTTGGGTTTCACTGTTTTCATCATAGGATGTTGCTCTCCAGAAGGCATTCTGCCCAACCCTGCCTTCTACGTCTCTACGTCTCTACGTCTCAGAGTTCTAAGATCTGTAGTTTCTGCCTTAAAGCATAGAAAGTGGAAGGTGAAGAGTTAAGGGGTAATAAATACAGTTCCAATCTTGTGGGTACAAGTCCTGGTTCTTTAAGTCTACAAGGGATGATTTGAAACAATGACAACATCTATTATTTCTATAATGATACTGTTTCATTTATAGCTCAGGAGACCCTGGTTTAATTCCTGGGTTGGGAAGATCCCTTGCAGAAGGGATAGGCTACTCACTCCAGTATTCTTGTGTTTCCCTGGTGGGTCACACAGTAAAGAATCCAGCTGCAATGTAGGAGACCTGGGTTTGATCCCTGGGTTGAGAAGATCCCTTGGAGAAGGAAATGGCTACTCATTCCAGGATTCTTGCTTGGAGAATTCCATGGCTCATCCATGTGTTGCAAAGATTTTGATCTGTGCCAAATTGTATTTGGGATCATGAATGGATGATCTGTGGAAACCCTTTTCTTGTTTTCTCCGGTGAAATGCCAGATGTCCTATGTGGAGGCTGTTCTCTCTTAGACTCACCATGCTGTTCCCTTACTGTTACTGTCCATCCCCTTAAAGGTGAGATCCAGTCACTCCCACATTTATTTTCAGACAGGGTGAAATGATAGCCCTTTTCTTACTCATATTCCACTTGTTGACTTCCCTGCTCATGTCTAGAATGTGAGGGCATTCTAGGTGGCACAGGGGGTCAGGGCCCACCGGAGGGGAACAGCAGTTCTTCTTTCCTGGCCTTGGTAATTCCAGCTACTTATACGAGCATTCTACTTGATTTAGAGTAGAGAGATGGTTTTATACAGATCTAGCAGATACATGGTAGGTCTAAATAAATATTGCTAAAAACAAAAAAAAATAAAATGTGAATAGGCACATCTTCTGGATCCACGACCAGTCATTATAAATCTTTTAACTAGTATATAATCTTCTTGCCTTGGGTCTTTCGTGCTTTGAGCCTGAACAATAGGTGAAAATTGACCATACCAAGCTTGTGCTCTGTAAGTTTTCCTTCCTCAGTCTTGGGTTTCACTGTTTTCATCATAGGATGTTGCTCTCCAGAAGGCATTCTGCCCAACCCTGCCTTCTACGTCTCTACGTCTCTACGTCTCAGAGTTCTAAGATCTGTAGTTTCTGCCTTAAAGCATAGAAAGTGGAAGGTGAAGAGTTAAGGGGTAATAAATACAGTTCCAATCTTGTGGGTACAAGTCCTGGTTCTTTAAGTCTACAAGGGATGATTTGAAACAATGACAACATCTATTATTTCTATAATGATACTGTTTCATTTATAGCTCAGGAGACCCTGGTTTAATTCCTGGGTTGGGAAGATCCCTTGCAGAAGGGATAGGCTACTCACTCCAGTATTCTTGTGTTTCCCTGGTGGGTCACACAGTAAAGAATCCAGCTGCAATGTAGGAGACCTGGGTTTGATCCCTGGGTTGAGAAGATCCCTTGGAGAAGGAAATGGCTACTCATTCCAGGATTCTTGCTTGGAGAATTCCATGGCTCATCCATGTGTTGCAAAGAGTTGGACACACTGAGTGACTTTCATGTCATTTTCATGATAGTATCTCTCTCTACTTATGGTTTAGGAGTATATATGCAGTGAATGGCACACAGAAGCTGATTCCTAATTGCCTTCCCAGCTTTCCTAAAAGAAGCTTGTACATTCTGTCATATCACAGACTTTAGCATCATCTGTCCACACCAGGAAGTGAATTTATCCTTACCTAGCTATCCTACCCTACCCAACGTGTGTGCGTGCATACTAAGTCACTTCAGTTGTGTCTGACTCTGTGCAGCTCTATGGACTACAGACTTCCAGTCTCCTCTCTCCATGGCATTCTCCAGGCAAGAATACTGGAGTGGGTGATCATGCCCTCCTCCAGGGGATCTTCCCAACCCAGAGATTGAACCTGTGTCTTTTATGTCTACCTGCACTGGCAGGTGGGTTCTTTTCCACTAGCTCCACCTGGGAAGCCCAGGCACAGTTTAAATAACATCAAATCACGGAAACCACTTTTGTCCACTCCCTACCATTCAGTGATTAAAACTCCTCCAAACCTTCACTTAATAATCGCCTGGGTTCTGCTGGACATGTGAATGTAAATTGGGAGCTCTCTATTTTCGAAGGCAACTGATTCCAATTTCAGCATCCCTGGTGGTGGATCATGACTCTCAGAGTGAATCCAGGTCTCCAACGCTGCTGATTTTATTTTACAAGAATATCTTCCATGCACGTTTCAAATAACCTTGACCCACATTAAAATAACAGCCAGAATTTTCCCCTTTTGTTTTTGAAACAGTAGCTCATAGCTGAAGCATGCCTCTATACCTGCCATTCCTCTTGCCTGGTACTGCTTGTGACCTCTGCCCTCCTTTTGTTTCAAATAGAGCTGATGCCACAATATCTGACATGATTAACTACGATGTCTCCCCAGCTGCTTGATTAACTGCGAAGTCCACTTGCCCTCCTGAGCAGCAAGGACTCCCGATTGTCATATGGGTTGCAGCCCTGGGAGACTGGGCAGTTTATGCTCTCATCAGCAGTGAGGTCCACTTCCCTTGGGAATGGGTGGGTGTTCATTGCTGTTGAGCAGAAGGACAGCTGTTTGTCCTTGGCTTCATGTGGGTCCTCATAATCCCTAAAGCACTTTCTATACAAGAGATTTCTAGCACTTCTCATTGCCATGAGGCATCCATGGCTCTGGGGCAGGGGTTTTTGTGCATCGACATGAACTCCCTGTTGCCAAAACCGTAAGGAACGTGCAGAGGAAATGATACTCTACTTCCAAATGCGGATAGAAAATGAGTGGCCTTGCTGCTTCCTGCCACTTTGTTCTGTAAAAGCTATTTCCATTGCAACGTGCAAAGAACAATGAGAGAACAAAGAGTCTTTGAGGCAATGTCAGTCATGAACATTCTCCAGCCCCTGGCAGGAGTGGGCAGCCTTAATTCAGCCAGAGGTTAGGAGCAAAGATATTTCTGCCAATAGAGTGACAGCCCAGGTGTTCCTTTGATGGCATCTTTAATCACATTGCCTCTTCCTCCATGACCCAGCCATCACTGGTCATTCAATAGGTATTAAACAAACACTTATTATGCTCCAGGCTCTAGAAATAGAGCAGAAAACAAAACCATCAAGGAGTCTCACCTCATGGAATGGACCTTCCAGCAAGGGGAGGGGAACAATAAATAAACAAGCAAATAAATGTCAAGGTGATTCTAGGTGGTGATGTGTTATAAAGACAATGCAAGGTGATGGAAGGAATGGTGAAAAATCCTTTAGATTGGGTGGCGAAGGGAAGCCATTCAATGGGATATAAATGATACAACAAGAAGCCAGATGAACTGGGTGTTCTCCATTTGCCTTCATCCATACTCCTCTTCTCTCCATTCTGCCTCCCTTCCCAGCTCATTTCCAGTGGGATTTAGCCAGTGAGACACCAGAGGGCAGGAGGTAGGAGAGTAATTCTTTTTCTTTGGTGGGGGTGGGTGAGTAGGGAGGGAGGGGGCATGAGGGCCACTTCTACTGGTCTCCCATCCGTCTACCTTCATCCATCCTTGCTCTCTGGCCCATGTGGGCCTCCCATCGCGGCGGCCCCTGCTGTCACAGAGCACTGGCTCTGAGCGCATGCGCCCCAGAGCTCCGGCTCGGTAATTGGACACATCGGTCCAGCCGCTCCGCAGCACGTGGGATCCTCCCAGGCCAGGGATCAAACCGGCGCCCCTTGCACTGCAAGGCAGTGTCCTTACCCACTGGACCACCAGGGAAGCCCAGGAGAGTAATTCTTAGAGCCCGAGACTTGTCCTCTCCAAGGCAGCTCTCAGGGGGCCCCCCTCTCCGGCTCCAACTCCAGCTGGGTTCAGTAATATGGGTCCTTCCACTACAGCCCTAGTTCCTCTGGCCTTGGAGGAAGCCTTTCCCCTCAATCCAACCCAAACACAGCCTCTCAACCAAAACATTTGGGATGAATTCTGCTTCTTGCTGGAATCTGAAATAGCACACCTTATGAAGATGCAGGGACAGAGCATTCTAGGTGGAGGCATCACTATTATTGTACGGACAAAATGAACACGATGATAATTACCCTTTGTGTGATTTTTTTATAGATTAGGAAGTGTTTTCACATGTATAATTTCATTTAAATCCCATGACGACATAGAAGTTTGGGCAGTGATGACTTTCATTTTACAAAGAAGGAATGGGAAGTACCAGGAAGTAAATCACGTGCCAAAGGGTGACATGAATAGTCATTACTAGAGTCTAATCTCAAATGAGGTTTTTGGCTCCAAGTCTAGGCGTCTCCAATTCCATCCCCATCACCTAGCAGACAGGAGGGAAAGAGAATCCAGGGGCATTTTCCCAGGGACCAGCTTAGCAGCTTCAGTAGCAGCTCACAAAATTCACCACATTCAGCAAATAGCCAACCAGAATCTTTAATTCAGCCATACAGTCCCATGAAATACAAAACCCTCCCAAGATAAAAAATGACGAAGATAATCATCAAATCTTATCAAAGGGAACCCCAGGTGATTAAACTTTATAATAGTTTTGTTTCAGAGAGCATACATTGTCCACCTTATTCAAAACATGACTTTTCTCTAAATATGTATAAGCAGTCACAAATAATCCATCTTAAAGGATCTGAAGGAAGTAGCTGTTTATTAGAATCATTCAACATAAAAGCGTATTAATAGAATTATTTTGAAATTCAAGTAATGAATGTATACTTAGTATGTCTTGGAGTTGAGAATTTTGTATAAATCATTCTCAGAATGGGTACATTCATAGTCATGACACCAGCCATACGAGCAATATAGTATGGACCTAGGATTAACAGAATTTATTCTCAGAAGAGGAACAGGCCACAGAAAAATTCAGTTTCCAGCTGTAGATCATTCATTCCAAGACTTCTACAAGCCCACCTTCCTAATTAACTTATCATTTGCAGTTTAAAAGATCTACACGCACCTCTGTGACACGCCAGTTGTTAGTCCTCTAGGGGTTTCAAAGCCAGACTGAACATCTGGATTTGCAGCATATCCTAAAGGTCACCAGATTCAGTGTGGGAGAAAGAGAAGGATAGATGGGCATGTGACAATAGGCAGCCACCAAGACAAATGGTGCCTGCTGGCCCAGGCCCGCCTCGGAGAGCTTAGACACATTAAGACCACACGGATATCTGCTGAAGGATGAATTGTTATATGGCTTTGGAAAAAGTCAGTGTTTCCATTTCTTTCTCTCCCACTTGGCATTTTGGAGCCTGCTGTCAGGATTCACACCGATTTTTGGCTTGGTTTTAGAGGCTTTTTTCCCCTTACTACAGTTGAGTTTAAAGAAAAACAGCACAAAGAAATTGTTAAGAGAGAAAAATCATGCTCCAGATGGTTCTGAAGAACTCAAAACTGACCCAGAGCCCAAGAAAAGGCCTTTCATTTATAGAACACGGAGGGAAATGATATTCCTTTTATTTGGTCACACAAGCAGCAACTGAAAATACCCTGAACATCCATAAAAATGCACTCCAGCATGTGTGTCCTTGTGTGTCTGTGTGTGCACCTGCATGCGCACACTTGTGTATCCATGAGGATATGGTATGTATTCTGTCAAAACTAGAGACTCAGAGACACTTGAAAATACCCTGAACATCCATAAAAGTGCGTTCCAGCATGTGTGTCCTTGTGTGTCTGTGTGTGCACCTGCGTGTGCACACTTGTATATCCGTGAGGTTATGGTATGTATTATGTCCAGACTAGAGACTCAGAGACACTATGGGGAGGATTCATTTGCGATCTTCTTATTCTCTAACCGCTTCTATGATAAAGGACATCTCCAAACACTGAGAAATGGTCAAAGTCAGTTGCCCAATGGTAGAAAGGTGCTGACAAACCCACTTTGGGAAACGCAGACTTTCCCTCAGTGTATTTAAACTATGCAAAGGGAAATGGAGTCTTAGACAAAATAGAAGTGTGGCAAGGGATATGCCCTGCAGGTGGTGAAGAGTCAGGCTGGCAGCAGGTGTAATTGTCTTTTTAGTTATAGGTCACAGAAACTGTACTCAAACAAGCTTAGCCAAACAGTAAGTATAAAGGATTTATTAAAAGGTTTTTTTGGGGGGGTTGGTAATGCAGGAATCAGGGCAGCATAAATGGTCAGAGCCTAGGACCTGTGACTGATATTATTCTTACTTTCTCTCCATCCATTCTTTATATCAGTTTGCCTCTGTTTTGTTTTTCTTTTTGACTGTATTGTTGAATCTCAGTTGCCCAACTGAGGATAAAACTCATGTCCTCTGCATTGGAAGTATGGAGTCTTAAACCCTGGCCCACCAGGGAAGTCCATCGGTCTGCCTCTTTTTGACCCCATTCACTTCCTGCACACAAGTTTTCACCTGGAGGTGGTGAATGTAGTCATGGGCAGTTGGAGCTCAATCAAAAAAGACACACACTGTTTCTTGTTGGTTCTGTGTAGAATACGTCTTAGAAAGGTACACCGATGAGTTTGGCTCTCATCACACATTATCCTCTTGAGCAATCATAGATTATGACTGTCTAGCCTGCGTCTCCAGAATCAGAATCTGTACAAAAACAAGCCACAGTGTAGGGAGGAGCAGTTGTGTGGGGAGGAGCAGTCACAGAGGACGGTGGTGGAAGTGCTCTACACAGACGAACAACAATGTTCCCTACAGTGGCTAAAGGAGGCTTACCAAGGCTTCCTCAGTAGCTCAGCAGTGAAAGAATCTGCCTGTAATGCAGAAGACCTGGCTTAGATCCCTGGGTCAGGAAGATCCTCTGGAGGAAGAAATGGCAACCCACCCCAATATTGCTGCCTGGAGAATCTAATGGACAGGGGAGCCCAGTGGGCTACAGTCCATAGGGTTGCAAAGGATTGGATGTGACTGAAGTAACTTAGCATGTGCACATGCATGATCTACATAGGACTTCCCTAGTGGCTCAGATGGTAAGGTATCTGCCTGCAATGCAGGAGACCTGGGTTCGATCTCTGGGTTGGGAAGATCCCCTGGAGGAGGCAGTGGCAACCCGCTCCAGTATTCCTGTCTGGGAAATCCCACGGACAGAGGAGCCTGGTGGGCTACAGCCCATGGGGTCGCAAAGAGTCAGAAACAATTGAATGGCTAAACAACAACAACAAAAAAACAAATTAGGTTGAGTCAGCTTGTGTTAATCACACTTACTATCCCAAATAATATACAATTCAAAGACGGGACAGAAGTTTTAAAGCAGGAGACCGGTTTCTGTTTGCATTTAGTGTGGAATGTTCGCAGCTCCCACGGCCACCAGATGCACGTGATGTGACATGCCACCTCCCAACCTTGTGTCTCTTTCTCTAATCTGTTCTTCTTTCAGGTCCTGGAGCACAATGGGCTCTTGCCTTCCTTTGGATGTAATATGTTTTATTTCTTCACCCTATAAATGTTTCTTCCCTTGCCATTTGCATGGTTAAGACCTTATCATACTTCAGGCTCCCGTCCTCAGAAAGGGCTTCACTCAACACCCTGTGTAAGTAAGTCTTGCCCTTTAATTCACCAAAGCACTTTGTTTAGTTTCTATGTTGCATCACCAGTTTGTAACTGATGTATTTCTTTGTGTAATTGTTTATCAGGTCTCTGCTCGAGACTGTAAACTGGTAAAATAGGTCCCACGTCTGATTCTTTCCTCACTATAGTCTCAGTATCTGTAAATGTGACCCACCCCATTCTTGTATTCTTGCCTGGAGAATTCCATGAACAGAGCAGCCTGGAGGCCCACGGTCCATGGGGTTGCAAAGAGTCCAACAGGATGGAAGAGACTAACACTTTCAGTTGCACAGTAAAGACTCATATAAGTTTTTGTTGAACCAATGAATCAATGGCTAGATACATTGTGCAGATGAATGTAGCAGCAAGCAAGGAATAAAAAAGATAAAAGGAAATACAACCTGAAAGGTAGGAGAGGGATACACGGTGTGATCCTGGGAGATTGTGCACACAGGGCTGCAAGGCTCTGAACACCAGGGGGCGCCATTTGCATAGACTACAATGATACTGGGGCCCCTGGAGTTAGTCTTTTCTAGACCACATCCACCCAGAGTTTGGTACATCTACTTGTTAGGAACAAAAGAGCCAGTTCTAGAAACCCACGGACTTTTTGAGCTGCCTCAGCCTTAAGGTCAGCGATTCCTAAATTATCTGTGGTGAAGGACCAGTTTTGTAAGTGATTTCCAAACCGCTGTTCACCAAAACTTTTGTAAATGACAATAAAAATGAATTGCTAAAAAAGAAAATGAAAAACTCAGAAGATATGCAAAATTAAAACCCAAATTTGTAAATAGACTGAACATAAAATCACTCTATCCAATTGCTATAAAAATTAATAAATTCTTTTAACTTCTGTACTTAGCTCATTGCTGAGTAACAACGGTTTACAGATCGTCACTGGTCTGCAAACCACACTTAGGGCATCACAGTTTTAGTGAAAACTCAAGTTAGACTGAGAGAGCAGCCACTTGGCTAGGTGGCTGTTAGCACCCCGCACGGAGTCCTCATGGTGATCCTGTAAGAAGAGCAGAATCTTGAAGAGAGTGAGGGGGGTTGTGTAAGCACAGCATAGATGCCATTTTTAATAAAGTTGCATTCATCATGGAGTTTTTGTATTGGTTGTAATTCTTAAAAATTATATTAAAATAATATTTTCTTGATTCTCGAGTTTTTTGGTGTCCCCTTAAATTTTGCATTGAAAAGAAATCCCTTATTCACCTTTCCCTAGTCCAGACCCTGAGGAAGGCATAATATTTGCTATTATTGATTATCATAGATTAACTGCTATGAGTTCTTCTACGTGAATAAGGGGCTGAGACCGGAACACAGGTCTAGGCTTTCTATTACATTACACCCCTGCCCATACTGAGCATCTACCATTCTTTCACTCAGTCACTCCTTCATTCATCCACTAGCAATGTCAATAGTTCGGGGTGTGCTTCATGTGGAGCTGGAAGTAAGCCAACTCCAGCAGCAGGAAGGGCCAGGAAGCTGGAAGTCAAAATTTGTTGCCATAGTTTGGTAAAAAATTCCTAAAATCACGGTGTGATCCTGGGAGATTGTGCACACAGGGCTGCAAGGCTCTGAACACCAGGGGCGCCATTTGCATAGACTACAATGATACTGGGGCCCCTGGGTTAGTCTTTTCTAGACCACAACCACCCAGAGTTTGGTACATCTACTTGTTAGGAACAAAAGAGCCAGTTCTAGAAACCCACGGACTTTTTGAGCTGCCTCAGCCTTAAGGTCAGCGATTCCTAAATTATCTGTGGTGAAGGACCAGTTTTGTAAGTGATTTCCAAACCGCTGTTCACCAAAACTTTTGTAAATGACAATAAAAATGAATTGCTAAAAAAGAAAATGAAAAACTCAGAAGATATGCAAAATTAAAACCCAAATTTGTAAATAGACTGAACATAAAATCACTCTATCCAATTGCTATAAAAATTAATAAATTCTTTTAACTTCTGTACTTAGCTCATTGCTGAGTAACAACGGTTTACAGATCGTCACTGGTCTGCAAACCACACTTAGGGCATCACAGTTTTAGTGAAAACTCAAGTTAGACTGAGAGAGCAGCCACTTGGCTAGGTGGCTGTTAGCACCCCGCACGGAGTCCTCATGGTGATCCTGTAAGAAGAGCAGAATCTTGAAGAGAGTGAGGGGGGTTGTGTAAGCACAGCATAGATGCCATTTTTAATAAAGTTGCATTCATCATGGAGTTTTTGTATTGGTTGTAATTCTTAAAAATTATATTAAAATAATATTTTCTTGATTCTCGAGTTTTTTGGTGTCCCCTTAAATTTTGCATTGAAAAGAAATCCCTTATTCACCTTTCCCTAGTCCAGACCCTGAGGAAGGCATAATATTTGCTATTATTGATTATCATAGATTAACTGCTATGAGTTCTTCTACGTGAATAAGGGGCTGAGACCGGAACACAGGTCTAGGCTTTCTATTACATTACACCCCTGCCCATACTGAGCATCTACCATTCTTTCACTCAGTCACTCCTTCATTCATCCACTAGCAATGTCAATAGTTCGGGGTGTGCTTCATGTGGAGCTGGAAGTAAGCCAACTCCCAGCAGCAGGAAGGGCCAGGTGATACACGACCTTGAATGTGAAGTTGAGGAACATATATTTTATCTGGAGTTCCTGGGGGATCATAGAAGTGACACCGTCAGACTGAATATTTAGAAGGTTTACTCTGAATACAGCGGGGGTGACTTGGTAGACAAGAGTGGGCAGAACTGGAGACCAGTTAATAGAAGGGCACAGCAATCCAGGGTAAAGAAGAAAAAGAAAGTTAAGATGCTGGGTACATTTGGAAAGAATCTTATCACTGGGATTCTGAGGGTTCAAGCAAAGAGCAAAACGACCCCTGCTACCTGCAGGCTGTGCTCTATATCATGCTCACTGGAATGAGGAAAGATATTATATAGGTCTATTGGAGAAATCAAGCAATATAGAACTGTGCACTGGGAGTGGGGAGGGATAAGGAGGAAAACCCAGTGATAAGTGAGAATCTGGAGAGAGGAAAACGGGTGCAAGGAGACATGGAAATACAAGAAACTGGTAAGGGAGAGAGCAGAAGGCAGGCAGCATCTGCGTCTCAAGGACAGGAGGAAGGAGGAAGGCGGGAGTGGGCGGAACCAGCAGTCAGAGTCTCAGCAGCACTAAAATTGTCCCTGCCACTTGGCAGGAGTCAGTTCAGATGTCCCAGATCCAAGAGCCAGGGCCTTCTCCTCATTCACATAACGGCACAAGGAGCAAATTGGTGAGGTTCATGGACCAAAAGATCCCTTGGCAGATATCAGTTCTTTCCCTGGAGGTGCTTCAGGCCCTCAAAGCACTGTTTATTGAAGTGATGGTGATGACAATGATTCATTTCTGCCAAAAGGTTTTATCTGGGACATAACAAATTTTAAAAACGCTATGAGTCCCTTTCCTTTACGTGAAGCATAATATTTGCTATTATTGATTATCATAGATTAACTGCTATGAGTTCTTCTACGTGAATAAGGGGCTGAGACCGGAACACAGGTCTAGGCTTTCTATTACATTACACCCCTGCCCATACTGAGCATCTACCATTCTTTCACTCAGTCACTCCTTCATTCATCCACTAGCAATGTCAATAGTTCGGGGTGTGCTTCATGTGGAGCTGGAAGTAAGCCAACTCCCAGCAGCAGGAAGGGCCAGGTGATACACGACCTTGAATGTGAAGTTGAGGAACATATATTTTATCTGGAGTTCCTGGGGGATCATAGAAGTGACACCGTCAGACTGAATATTTAGAAGGTTTACTCTGAATACAGCGGGGGTGACTTGGTAGACAAGAGTGGGCAGAACTGGAGACCAGTTAATAGAAGGGCACAGCAATCCAGGGTAAAGAAGAAAAAGAAAGTTAAGATGCTGGGTACATTTGGAAAGAATCTTATCACTGGGATTCTGAGGGTTCAAGCAAAGAGCAAAACGACCCCTGCTACCTGCAGGCTGTGCTCTATATCATGCTCACTGGAATGAGGAAAGATATTATATAGGTCTATTGGAGAAATCAAGCAATATAGAACTGTGCACTGGGAGTGGGGAGGGATAAGGAGGAAAACCCAGTGATAAGTGAGAATCTGGAGAGAGGAAAACGGGTGCAAGGAGACATGGAAATACAAGAAACTGGTAAGGGAGAGAGCAGAAGGCAGGCAGCATCTGCGTCTCAAGGACAGGAGGAAGGAGGAAGGCGGGAGTGGGCGGAACCAGCAGTCAGAGTCTCAGCAGCACTAAAATTGTCCCTGCCACTTGGCAGGAGTCAGTTCAGATGTCCCAGATCCAAGAGCCAGGGCCTTCTCCTCATTCACATAACGGCACAAGGAGCAAATTGGTGAGGTTCATGGACCAAAAGATCCCTTGGCAGATATCAGTTCTTTCCCTGGAGGTGCTTCAGGCCCTCAAAGCACTGTTTATTGAAGTGATGGTGATGACAATGATTCATTTCTGCCAAAATGAACTATAAGAAATTTAATCTGTAATCTGGGATCATACATATCTGTAAACAACAAAACTCTGTAAAAGTAAAAAGTAGAATAAAAATTAAAAAAAAAATTTAGTCTGGCTGATCAAAAGAAATTGTATCAAGCACAGTTCAAACATGCACAATGACTTTCAGGAAAAATTAATTTAACATTTAAATTAATATGTAATTGACACTATGATTCAATCTTTAGAGAGCTTACAGAGCACAGTAATGATACTGACCATTTTTTTTAAGCTTTTTTTCTTTTTTTTTAAAACATTTATTTTATTTATTTATCTTTTGGGGGGTGGGGTGGAGAGGGAGGGGGACGGGTGGGCCACTTCTATTGGTCTTTCATTTCTCTATTTTCATCTGTCTTTGTTCTTTGGCTCCTGTGGGCCTCCCATCGCGGTGGCGTCTGTCGTCGCAGAGCGCTGGCTCTGGGCACATGCGCTCCAGAGCTCTGGCTCGATAATTGGACACATCAGTCCAGCCGCTCGGAGGCACGTAGGATCTTCCCAGGCCAGGGATCAAACCGGCGCCCCTTGCACTGCAAGGCGGTGTCCTTATCCACTGGACCACCAGGGAAGCCCATGATACTGACCATTTTTATAATAAAGAAGAGAAACCCCTGATACTGTGGAGAACTTTACATTCCTCTATCCTTTGTCACTCACATTATGCCTTTATGTTTGCATTTGGTTTGCATATTAATTATGCAATTATTCATTCTTTCATGATTTTATAAGGTTGAAAGGGCACAGATTATTATTTCCATTTTGAAGAAGTGAAACTGAGGCCCAGAATTGGTGCAGAGATTTGCCCAAGGTCACATCTAGGCCAAGCATTAGAGCTGCCCCAGGACTCAGCTCTCTTAACTGAGAACCCTTTCTGCTCATTTCCATCATCCACTCCAACAGCCTGTGTTGGTTGGCTTTTCTGGAAGCACGATGTGATGATCATGTCATCATCATCCCCCCAAAATCTGCAGCAGGACACCTGTGAGGGGTATCACATACTTCCTATTCAAGGCAGCTCAACAGCTTTGAGCTTAGTGTCAAAAGGTTTAGACTAAAAAAAAAAAAAGGTTTAGACAATCCCGCACTGAAAATTCCCATCTCTGTGACCTTGGGCAAGGCACTAAGTCCTGAGAGTCTCAGTTTCCTTAGCTGAAAATGGCAGCCCTGTAAATATCCGGAAGATAGAAGAAAGCTCACTCCTTGAGCACCTCCCATGTACCCAGAACTGCCAGACACTTTTGTTGTTCAGTCTCTTAAGTTGTGTCTGGCTCTTTGCGAGCACATGGACTGCAGCATGCCAGGCTTCCTTGCTGTTACTATCTCCAGGAGTTTCTTCAAACTCATGGAATGCATCATTTACTCAGTCAATACATTGACTATTTCTGACAACTTACTATGTGCTGAGTACAGTTGTAGGTGTTGGAATAGCTAGGACAAGAGAAATCGCATGGTCCTGGAGGCCCACCTCCTCCCCTTCCCTATCCAGCAAGGAAGGTTAGCTCACTAGGACAGGGGCCAAAGCAGTCAGTCACAGGGCTCTGGTATTCCAGCTTACTAATGAGGACATTTCTTTACCAGGAGTTTTCTACTGTCCTGTGGTCGCTCCCTCTTCACCCTTATAAATATGTATTATTTCAGGGTAATAGAAGCTTTCTGTCTACCAGAGCGATTTTAATGGAGTTCCTTACCTGGGTCCCTTTCTCTGGAATAATAAACCTTGAAGGATCATGTACGTTCATCTTCTTTCTGCTAATAAAATTTCCCCCCAAACACCCCAGTTTATATTTATACTACACAATATTAGTGGCATACATGCCGATGCCTTTGTTGCAGAACACAAAGACGTTCTTCTTGTGGACAAGGCAGACAGCAAACTAATAAGAAAAGACCCTGTCACTGACTCCTCTCAACTTTACTATATCTGCTTAGATTTGAATTCATGCAGGAGATCTTGACACTCATCTAACTATAGCCAACATTCTCAAGCATCAAGCATCATCTACAGGCTAGAGGAATCCTCTTCTGGAGCACATCAGCTGCTTCCGTCAGTTTCCTTTGTGTTGGTTGGCTTTTCTGGAAGCACGATGTGATGATCATGTCATCATCATCCCCCCAAAATCTGCAGCAGGACACCTGTGAGGGGTATCACATACTTCCTATTCAAGGCAGCTCAACAGCTTTGAGCTTAGTGTCAAAAGGTTTAGACTAAAAAAAAAAAAAGGTTTAGACAATCCCGCACTGAAAATTCCCATCTCTGTGACCTTGGGCAAGGCACTAAGTCCTGAGAGTCTCAGTTTCCTTAGCTGAAAATGGCAGCCCTGTAAATATCCGGAAGATAGAAGAAAGCTCACTCCTTGAGCACCTCCCATGTACCCAGAACTGCCAGACACTTTTGTTGTTCAGTCTCTTAAGTTGTGTCTGGCTCTTTGCGAGCACATGGACTGCAGCATGCCAGGCTTCCTTGCTGTTACTATCTCCAGGAGTTTCTTCAAACTCATGGAATGCATCATTTACTCAGTCAATACATTGACTATTTCTGACAACTTACTATGTGCTGAGTACAGTTGTAGGTGTTGGAATAGCTAGGACAAGAGAAATCGCATGGTCCTGGAGGCCCACCTCCTCCCCTTCCCTATCCAGCAAGGAAGGTTAGCTCACTAGGACAGGGGCCAAAGCAGTCAGTCACAGGGCTCTGGTATTCCAGCTTACTAATGAGGACATTTCTTTACCAGGAGTTTTCTACTGTCCTGTGGTCGCTCCCTCTTCACCCTTATAAATATGTATTATTTCAGGGTAATAGAAGCTTTCTGTCTACCAGAGCGATTTTAATGGAGTTCCTTACCTGGGTCCCTTTCTCTGGAATAATAAACCTTGAAGGATCATGTACGTTCATCTTCTTTCTGCTAATAAAATTTCCCCCCAAACACCCCAGTTTATATTTATACTACACAATATTAGTGGCATACATGCCGATGCCTTTGTTGCAGAACACAAAGACGTTCTTCTTGTGGACAAGGCAGACAGCAAACTAATAAGAAAAGACCCTGTCACTGACTCCTCTCAACTTTACTATATCTGCTTAGATTTGAATTCATGCAGGAGATCTTCGACACTCATCTAACTATAGCCAACATTCTCAAGCATCAAGCATCATCTACAGGCTAGAGGAATCCTCTTCTGGGCACCAGACTCATCCATTCAGCTGCTTCCCGTCATCTCCACACATAGACTAGAGACGCTGCAAACTTCCCCTCTTCCATTCTTAGTCACCTTCAATCCTGACATTCAGGCTAAGAACCAAGAATCGTGCATATGTGCTAAGTCACTTCAGTCGTGTCTGACTCTGGGTAACCCTGTGGACTGTAAGCCCGCCAGGCTCCTCTGTCCATGGAACTCCTCAGGCAAGAATACTAGAGTAGGTAACTGTTCCCTTCTCCAGGGGATCTTCCCGACCCAGGGAAGAACCAAGAATCAGTCAGCCTCAATCTTTCCCTCACCCTTTCTTCCTTCTACCAATCTGTCACCACACCCTGTCAAGTCTTGCATGTCTGGCCTCTAAGTCTCTCTCCCCACACCCACTCTGCCTTAGATTCCATACTAAAATCTGGGCTCACGCACACAACAGACTATTGACTGGTTCTCCCCTGCCATTATCCCTCCCTCTAGAACTCTCTGCACCCTGCAGCACTGTGAGCTTCCTAGAGTAGACACTCAAGAGGATTACTCTCCAATTTTCAAAAGCTTGTAGGAGAAGGGCTGAACTTCCAAGTATGTATGACTCAGCTCTTTCTAACCCCCTTTCCCAACTTCCTCCCCCGGTTTCTCTGGAAGTGGCCTACACTGGTCACCTGGTCACTGTATCATTTCCAAACATAACTTGCCTTTTTGAGACTATGTAAATCTGCAAATCCTTCCTCAGATGCCCTTCCCTCTCCTCAACCTTAGCACCTTAGCCCTCCCTCTATCACAACCCACCCTCATGCTCAACACATTTAAAATGCCTTCTCCACTTCTGGCTAGAGAAACTCTGGGCTCTCAAAGCACCTAGAAAGAATTATCTTAATATATCTTCTTTACATGCTTATTTTCCCACTAGACTGTGAATTCCTTAAAGAGCTAACTCTTTGAAGCCCTAGTGCCTAGAGACTGATACATGATAATATTATAACAACTATACTCATGAAATAGCAATAAACACTGATAATATTTGTCATTACATAGTGCTTACTGTGTTCCTAGCAGTTAAACTGTGTATGTGAACGTATCCACGCACATGCATGTATATTCAAATAACCTTCGAAAGAATCTGTGAAATGTTAAATAAATGCTATTATTAATTCCATCTACAGATGAAGAGACACTTCCCCCACAACTCAGCAGTAAAGAATCCACGAACAGTGGAAGAGATGAAGGAGATTAGGGTTTGATCTCTGGGTTGGGAAGATCTCAACGGAGGGCAAAGCAACCTACTCCAGTATTCGTGCCTGGAGAATTCCATGGACAGAGGAGCCTGAAGGGTTACAGTCCATGGGGTCACCAAGAGGCAGACACAACTAAAGCAACTTAGCATGCATGCACAGAGGAAGAGATTGAGGCAAATCTGTTAACCGACTAGGCAACTATCACATAGAAAGTTTGTGAAAAAACTAAGTTTCAAACTCAGGGCCAGAGTCCTTGGTCTTCACCACTAAGTTTTACTGCCTTTCACAGGGCATTCTAGAAAATTTAGATGTGACTGCCCAACTGAATGGATAAATTAGAACACTCAGCAGAATGTAGTGATGAGGATAAGCATATTTAAAAGCCGGAGACAAAGATCTATGATTTTACTTTTAGTACCTACAGTGTTTCAGGGCCCAAGCAGGGCAAAAGAAAAGGGAAAGACAACTGGTGTGTTTAGCACAGTTAAATCTTTCTAACCCCTTTCCCAACTTCCTCCCCGGTTTCTCTGGAAGTGGCCTACACTGGTCACCTGGTCACTGTATCATTTCCAAACATAACTTGCCTTTTGAGACTATGTAAATCTGCAAATCCTTCCTCAGATGCCCTTCCCTCTCCTCAACCTTAGCACCTTAGCCCTCCCTCTATCACAACCCACCCTCATGCTCAACACATTTAAAATGCCTTCTCCACTTCTGGCTAGAGAAACTCTGGGCTCTCAAAGCACCTAGAAAGAATTATCTTAATATATCTTCTTTACATGCTTATTTTCCCACTAGACTGTGAATTCCTTAAAGAGCTAACTCTTTGAAGCCCTAGTGCCTAGAGACTGATACATGATAATATTATAACAACTATACTCATGAAATAGCAATAAACACTGATAATATTTGTCATTACATAGTGCTTACTGTGTTCCTAGCAGTTAAACTGTGTATGTGAACGTATCCACGCACATGCATGTATATTCAAATAACCTTCGAAAGAATCTGTGAAATGTTAAATAAATGCTATTATTAATTCCATCTACAGATGAAGAGACACTTCCCCCACAACTCAGCAGTAAAGAATCCACGAACAGTGGAAGAGATGAAGGAGATTAGGGTTTGATCTCTGGGTTGGGAAGATCTCAACGGAGGGCAAAGCAACCTACTCCAGTATTCGTGCCTGGAGAATTCCATGGACAGAGGAGCCTGAAGGGTTACAGTCCATGGGGTCACCAAGAGGCAGACACAACTAAAGCAACTTAGCATGCATGCACAGAGGAAGAGATTGAGGCAAATCTGTTAACCGACTAGGCAACTATCACATAGAAAGTTTGTGAAAAAACTAAGTTTCAAACTCAGGGCCAGAGTCCTTGGTCTTCACCACTAAGTTTTACTGCCTTTCACAGGGCATTCTAGAAAATTTAGATGTGACTGCCCAACTGAATGGATAAATTAGAACACTCAGCAGAATGTAGTGATGAGGATAAGCATATTTAAAAGCCGGAGACAAAGATCTATGATTTTACTTTTAGTACCTACAGTGTTTCAGGGCCCAAGCAGGGCAGGAAAAGGAGACAAGGTGTGTAGACACATACTGGACAGTCCACTGGTGTTGAGTTTAAATGGAGCACAGGTTTGATAAGAAATATGTGGCCAAAATAATGTAGGAGCCAAAAAGAATGGGGCAGAAAGAAGGAGAGTTGAGAAGGACAGCTGAAAGTCTTCCCACTTTCCTTGGGGCTGGTCAGCTCTCCTCTTCTTGCTTCTGTATCGCACAAAGAGAAGAATCCAGAATAAAGCCTTCTAACAGGCAGCAAAAGATTCGTTTGTGCAATTTCCTAATACAATGAAACATTGGCCTGATTCTAGTCAACCATTCTCCTCCCACCCCCTCGCCCCACGTTGGCCAGGCTAATATGAAAAGCATTGTATTGAAGAAGTTTGGGCATGAATTTTATCACTCCCTGACCAATTCTGAACAATAGAAGAGGAGGCATTACTATGAAGTTTTAAAACTCATACTACTTTGAAATTATCACGTAAGAATTGTCACAGGGGAACTCAGTAAGATTGCGATTTCTTCTTGTTTTACACCACAGGACTGAAAAGGGAGTTGAAAGAGATTAATTACATTCCCTGCTAATCAATGCAAAGACATATTTTTCTGCTTCTCCATCTCATAATTTTTATTTCATCTAGTTTGGGCTTTTTTAGGGTTGCCAGATGTCCCAGTTTCAGTGGGACAATCCTACGTTTTGAAGGTACGTCCCATCTGCTCTTGAAAATATTTCTGTTCACTGCTCTCTCGTGGACTGTAGGGTTTTTAGAGCTGCCAGCCAGAGTACGGCTGCTGGAGAGAAGATGATAAATTATTGTAACACTATAAAACAATCACTCACATCCACCGCCACCCCACCTTAGCAATGCTGTGAATTAATTCTGTAGAATTCTTTGTCATGAAAGGTGAGTCTCCAAGTCTCCAGATGGGAATGTGAAGTTTTTCCACCCTGGCTTTGAGAAGACAGAAGAAGTAGGCAGGGCCGGAAAGCACGCATACACTGATCACTGGCTTTGCCATTGGAACACCTGGTTCTGCCATTTTCCTCAAGAGTGACTTGGTCCAGTTGGTTAAAAGAGCAAACAGGTTTTGGAGCACCTACTGTCTATTTCACTTGATGTTAGGTACTTCTGATAAAGTAGCTGATTAATTTCTATAATAATGTAGGATAGCATAAGTTTTGTCCTCATTTTATAGAAAAGAATGCTGAGACTCAGATACACTGAACTCAGAACAACATGGTACCAAACTCCACTCTTTTCACTACAGATGACTCACTTTCTTCATCTGTTATGCAGAAATAACCAGAATCTACACCTCGTAAGATATGAAACACAAGCTGATGAATAAATTTTCAAAGGTCTCTTCCAGGGCTCCACTATCACCAGGATGAGGAAACTTGTCAACTGAGGTCCCCTCAGTGGAAGGTTTTAAAAGAACAAGTTCCACTGAGCAAACAATCTTAGAGCTGTTCCAGGCAAATTTTAACTTCAGATTAGATGTCAAGAACGACCCTGTCAGAGATAAACTCAGTGAGTTAGGGCCATGGAGCCAAATTATCTTCATCCTTTGTTTTCTTTCATTCCTCCCTTCTCCTAGTTGAGGTCTTGAATGCGGAGCTTCAGTTCAGCTATCACTTTGGTAGGGCAACCCATGACATTATGAAAGTGAAAAAGTCACTCAGTTGTGACAGACTCTTTGCAACCCCATGGACCGCAGCCTGCAGGCTCCATGCCAGCCTGCCATGGCATTCTCCCAGGCAAGAATGTTGGAGCGGGTCACTGTTCCCTCCTCCAGGGGATCTTCCCGACCCAAGGGATCTAACCCAGGTCTCCCGCATTGCAGGCGGAGTCTTTACCAGCTTAGCCACCAGGGCAGCCCAAGAATGCAGGAATGGGTAGCCAGCCATCTCATCGAGAGAGAATTGATCACATTTACTGTAACAGCACAAGGCCCTTGTTAACAGCAGAGGCCAGGCTGGGCAAATGCTGTGGGCGGCATCGAGGTAATGTCTAGGAGAGAGGCACTGCAGGGGAAGCTGGGTTACCAAGAGGCAAATGAGAATGTTCTGGAGTCCTGCAGGGAAGACACGTGATTTCATCAATATATGCTGTGTAGTTTTCATTGCACCAGTAGCTTGATGTTTTTTCCCAGGCCCATGGCTTTGATCCTGCGATGCCTCAACAGCAAAGCCTCCAGGGGAAGAGAGTCAATAATCTGTCCTGTGGGCCTTTGTCAGTGGATCTGAGGAACAAATGTGTGAGTGGTGGAGCGATCCTAAAATACCGCTCTCACGTCAGCTGTCATCACTTTGGATGTTTTGCTGGCAGCGCATCACACAGCCTACGCATCTCACTGTTTTCCTCCTGCCCTTCAACAAGGCATTTTCTCCTGGTGATGATGAAAACATTCTTGGGGACAATGTTTTCTTAGATTTCAGTTCTAGGCTTACTCTTTCCTTTTTCCACCTCTTTCTGTCCTTTCCTGGGGATGGGGGCAGTTTTTATCTGATACACTTGTGGAAGTCCTTCAGAGGGTCTGTACACCCACAATTTTTCAGAAGTGTGTATATATACGTACATTCCATCCAATTTTCCAAGGGATCCATGACAGCGAAATAATTAAGATCTAATACAGTAAAGTGTCCCTTTTCCCGGGGTTATAAGGACCACACAGAGCAATCTGAATAGGTGATAGGAACCCCAGCCAGTGTTTTAACCCGGGGGGAAGAAGAGTTGTTTCTAATCCCAATTCCCTTATACCACAAGCAAACTACTTTAGCTCCAAATTCTTCTGTTTTCTCAGCTGTTCTGGGGGCTCCATGTATCTGTCATTGACCGACTCTACAGCTTCTTGTTCCTGCCTCTGGGGCTCCAAGCACAGATTTTCCACCAGTTCTGAATAAGCTACACCTGTCACATCTTGGTTTCTGTGATTCTGACCTCTAACCATTCTCCCATCACACTGTCCAATAACTGCCTACTTACATGCCAGCCACCTCAGTTCGCATCATCCTGGGGAGTGGTAGCCCTGACTTCATCATTTACCACCAAGGTCAGACAATGGGGATGAAGGAAGGAAGGAATTAGAAATCAGCTTCTCTGAATCTCCATGCGCTCCATCTCTTTGCACACAGCGGAAGGAGAAATGAGCTCTCTTGGCACGAGTTTCTAAGGGCACAGAGTGGGTGAGGGTGCAGGCAACATAATTGCCTTCCAGCTCTCTGGGTGCAAAGGAGCATTTGAGTGGCTTGTTTAAAACAGATTCCTAGGCACCACCTGCAAAGATTCTGATCCCATTTGGGATGAGGCATCTGAACGTGCACCCGGCTGCACCTGCGAGGTGTGCTTTGTCAAAGTGGCTGGAGACCGGACAAGAGTGGGCTGAGAGAACTGCAGCCTCTCTTCCTGAGATCAGAAACAGGTCTGAAGAGCAGAGGAATCACTCAATTTTCTTGATTGTCCTCTGGGTGGCGCTGTGCCGACGCTTCCGTGAAATGGCAAGTGGCTCCTGAAAACTCATTCCTCAGGGCTCGCCCCCAAGGTGGGCTTCTGCTGTGGTTTTAGAATCGCCACAGCCAGGAATTTATATGAGGTGACGTCTGGCAAGTATGAGATTCTCATCCAGATTCCTCTGCTCATCCTGATTCCTGTTTCAAAGACAGCAAGATGTGTCTGGGTCCCAGTGGTGCTTGTTACATCTCACACAAAAAGCACCAAGCTCAGAACGGCTGGGGACTCCAACTACTTGACTAGTTACTTTTATCCTTCACTGTGATTTTTAATTACAGAAGTAATGCGTGTTTTTATAGAGGATTTCAAAAAAGAGCATATAAACAAAAATAATTTTTAAAAGTCACCTGAAATCACACCACCCACAAATAACTACCGTTAACATTTAATGCATATCCTTAAAAGGATACTGTTTGGTAACCTGCTTTTTCTAACTTAACAATATAAGGAGAACATTTTTCAGCTAGTAATCACATTCAAATTTCTTTTTGAAGTTTCCCAGTATTATAGTATTTGATTTATAAATGGACCATGGTTTATTTAACCAATTCCATACTATGAGAATTACAGTATTTTTCTCTCTTTCCTTCTTCCATCCTTCCCTTGCTCTCTCCCTTTTTATTTTTATGACCATTTCTGCCATCAGCATCCTTCCAGCTTACAGTTACCCTTTCACACCCTTGTCCAGTGATGTCCTAAAATACAAATTCTGAAACAGAATATCTGGGACAAAAGAATACATACCTATAGTTTGTAGTTCTTAGTGCTTTATGGAAAAGTGGCCCACTTTGGGGCTTCTCAGGTAGCTCCGTGGATAAAGAATCTACTTACAATACAGGAGACTTTTGCTCCAGGTGTAGCATCCGTGGGACTCACAGACAGAGGCATCTGAACGTGCACCCGGCTGCACCTGCGAGGTGTGCTTTGTCAAAGTGGCTGGAGACCGGACAAGAGTGGGCTGAGAGAACTGCAGCCTCTCTTCCTGAGATCAGAAACAGGTCTGAAGAGCAGAGGAATCACTCAATTTTCTTGATTGTCCTCTGGGTGGCGCTGTGCCGACGCTTCCGTGAAATGGCAAGTGGCTCCTGAAAACTCATTCCTCAGGGCTCGCCCCCAAGGTGGGCTTCTGCTGTGGTTTTAGAATCGCCACAGCCAGGAATTTATATGAGGTGACGTCTGGCAAGTATGAGATTCTCATCCAGATTCCTCTGCTCATCCTGATTCCTGTTTCAAAGACAGCAAGATGTGTCTGGGTCCCAGTGGTGCTTGTTACATCTCACACAAAAAGCACCAAGCTCAGAACGGCTGGGGACTCCAACTACTTGACTAGTTACTTTTATCCTTCACTGTGATTTTTAATTACAGAAGTAATGCGTGTTTTTATAGAGGATTTCAAAAAAGAGCATATAAACAAAAATAATTTTTAAAAGTCACCTGAAATCACACCACCCACAAATAACTACCGTTAACATTTAATGCATATCCTTAAAAGGATACTGTTTGGTAACCTGCTTTTTCTAACTTAACAATATAAGGAGAACATTTTTCAGCTAGTAATCACATTCAAATTTCTTTTTGAAGTTTCCCAGTATTATAGTATTTGATTTATAAATGGACCATGGTTTATTTAACCAATTCCATACTATGAGAATTACAGTATTTTTCTCTCTTTCCTTCTTCCATCCTTCCCTTGCTCTCTCCCTTTTTATTTTTATGACCATTTCTGCCATCAGCATCCTTCCAGCTTACAGTTACCCTTTCACACCCTTGTCCAGTGATGTCCTAAAATACAAATTCTGAAACAGAATATCTGGGACAAAAGAATACATACCTATAGTTTGTAGTTCTTAGTGCTTTATGGAAAAGTGGCCCACTTTGGGGCTTCTCAGGTAGCTCCGTGGATAAAGAATCTACTTACAATACAGGAGACGTAGGTTTGATCCCTGGCTAGGGAAGATCCCCTGGAGGAGGGCATGAAAACTCAGTCCAGTATCCTTGTTGGGAAGATCTCACAGACAGAGGAGCCTGGCAGGCCACAGTCCACAGCCTTCAAAGAGTCAAATATGACTGAAGCAACTGAACATGCACACTCAACTCACACCACTAGTGAATGCGACAGACCAGCTAGACCTCTGAAGGGATACTCTGAAGTCTTTAACAATTTGTCCTGCTGCCAGTTTGGAAGAATTTGTGGTGATAAATTAGCTTAGCAGCCTATATTCCTGGGAGGCAGGGAATTAGGCTGTAGATGGAATACCGTCACAGAGGGGCTGTTGAATCTGCTGTGTTCTATGAGAGCAGTCTGGATGGAGAGCCCGCTCAACCTCTCCACCCTTACCGCTTGGGCTTGGGAGTCTGAAATTTACCAAAACTACCACAGAATTAGTTCAAGAGAATAAATCTGGGCTAAGGGCTGGTAGCACTGCATACAGTGGCTAATGTAAATTCAGTGTCCATTCTGCTAATCTTCTCATCTTTCTTTTGGACAATGATTTCTGTTGTTCAGTCACTCAGTCATGTCCTACTCTTTTTGATCCCAAGGACACGGCAGCATGCCAGGCCTCCCTGTCCTTCACTATCTCCCAGAGCTTGCTCAAACTCATGTCCGTTGAGTCAGTGATGCCGTCCAACCATCCTGTCCTCTGTCATCCCCTTCTCCTCCTGTCTTCAATCTTTCCCAGCATCAGGGTCTTTTCCAATGAATTGGCTCTCTGCATCAGGTGGCCAAAGTAATGGAAGCTTCAGCTTCAACATCAGCCTTTCCAATGGATATTCAGGGTTGATCCCCTTTATGTTTGACTGACTTGATCTCCTTGTGGCCCAAGGGACTCAGTGACTCTCTCTTCTTCCTATTGAGCTGAATTTCCCAAATAAGGGGCGTGGGAGAATGACTGTGACTTCATGCTTTGTCCCAAGGCAGGTGACCCAACAACATCCATAGGCAAAATATTGGAATCTGCCCTATCCCAGCATGCATGAGAGGGGGAATAGGCTTACCAGGGTCAGAGTTAAAATTCTATGTGGCCATGAAGTTAGGATGGAAGGATCCCATATGATAACATTTAGCATTGAAAACCATGAACATGAAACAAAGGCCAGGAAGCAGAAAGAGGCAGGAAAGCTGTCAAAGGATACAACGATCTGAGTTGGACACGGAGTCCAGAACCTGAAGCCACAAGGCCAGGAGTAAAGACAGGTGGTTGGAGGGCTTGGGCACAGTGCAGGGTGTTTTGTTACTCTGAGTTTGCTTTTACCACCTACATGGTCATGGCACTTGGATGAATCACACACAGCCTCCACGCACACAGACTCATAGCCCTTTGCCCAGAGGGCCAAGGCAGATACAACCAGTTCTTCCAAGTGCACAATGTTGTGGTTATTATTAACTATTTGGCTGCAGGATGACCACAGAGAGAAGAGATTTGCCCAAATAGCAAGAAGCCTGGCAGGCCAGTGTGCCAGGGATGGATGAGATAGGGCTGAGTGTAGGTAGGGAGAGACCATACTATTGTATATACCATACATTCAAACCATATGAATGTATTTGTTTCATAATTAAATGGAAAATGAATTAAATATAAAGAAAATTTTTATTAAAATTCATTTTGCTAATCTTCTCATCTTTCTTTTGGACAATGATTTCTGTTGTTCAGTCACTCAGTCATGTCCTACTCTTTTTGATCCCAAGGACACGGCAGCATGCCAGGCCTCCCTGTCCTTCACTATCTCCCAGAGCTTGCTCAAACTCATGTCCGTTGAGTCAGTGATGCCGTCCAACCATCCTGTCCTCTGTCATCCCCTTCTCCTCCTGTCTTCAATCTTTCCCAGCATCAGGGTCTTTTCCAATGAATTGGCTCTCTGCATCAGGTGGCCAAAGTAATGGAAGCTTCAGCTTCAACATCAGCCTTTCCAATGGATATTCAGGGTTGATCCCCTTTATGTTTGACTGACTTGATCTCCTTGTGGCCCAAGGGACTCAGTGACTCTCTCTTCTTCCTATTGAGCTGAATTTCCCAAATAAGGGGCGTGGGAGAATGACTGTGACTTCATGCTTTGTCCCAAGGCAGGTGACCCAACAACATCCATAGGCAAAATATTGGAATCTGCCCTATCCCAGCATGCATGAGAGGGGGAATAGGCTTACCAGGGTCAGAGTTAAAATTCTATGTGGCCATGAAGTTAGGATGGAAGGATCCCATATGATAACATTTAGCATTGAAAACCATGAACATGAAACAAAGGCCAGGAAGCAGAAAGAGGCAGGAAAGCTGTCAAAGGATACAACGATCTGAGTTGGACACGGAGTCCAGAACCTGAAGCCACAAGGCCAGGAGTAAAGACAGGTGGTTGGAGGGCTTGGGCACAGTGCAGGGTGTTTTGTTACTCTGAGTTTGCTTTTACCACCTACATGGTCATGGCACTTGGATGAATCACACACAGCCTCCACGCACACAGACTCATAGCCCTTTGCCCAGAGGGCCAAGGCAGATACAACCAGTTCTTCCAAGTGCACAATGTTGTGGTTATTATTAACTATTTGGCTGCAGGATGACCACAGAGAGAAGAGATTTGCCCAAATAGCAAGAAGCCTGGCAGGCCAGTGTGCCAGGGATGGATGAGATAGGGCTGAGTGTAGGTAGGGAGAGACCATACTATTGTATATACCATACATTCAAACCATATGAATGTATTTGTTTCATAATTAAATGGAAAATGAATTAAATATAAAGACTATATATACTGATTTATTTCAGTCTAGGCAGAAGCATAGGGCTTCCCTGGTGGCTCAGATGGTAAAGTATTTGCCTGAAATACAAGAGACCTGGGTTTAATCCCTGGGTTGGAAAGATCCCCAGGAGAAGGAAATGGCAACCGGCTCCATTATTCTTGTCTGGAGAATCCAATGAACAGAGGAGCCTGGCGGGCTATAGTCCAGGGATGGCAAAGAGTTGGACACAACTGAGGACTAATATTTTCACTTTCACTTTCGGGCAGAAGCATGTGACGAATTGTCTCCAAAGGCCCCACTTGTCACTTTCAACCAGACGTAAGGCTCAAGTGCAACTTTATCTTTCCAAACATTTTAAAATATTAATTCCCATCTACTTTCACCATATGTACCCAAAACCAGCTACATAATCTTGTGAGGCCCAGTGCAAAACAATAATGCAGAGTCTTCTGTTAAAAACTTAGGACTTTCAAGATGAAGACAGTCATATATTATATTAAATGTTGGGCCCTTCCAAGCATGGAATACACTCATTGCTTAAGAAGTATGTATCACTTCTTAACATGTGTATCATGTTATTGGGCAGAAAGTTCCATGTGTCTATTAGGTCTAGTTGGTTTATTATGTTGTATATGTCCCTTATTTCCTTATGTATCTTCTGTTTAGTTATTTCAGCTATTATTGAGAATGGATATTGAAGTCTACAACCATTACTGAAGGCCAGTATTTTTCCCTTTAATTCTGTCGTTTTTTGTTTCATGTATTTTGGTGGCCTTTTATCAGGTACACAAATGTTTATAACTAATATATCTTCTCGCTCTATTGACTCTTTTAATAATATACAAGGTCCTTCTTTATCTCTTGTAACTTTTTAATGTAAAGTCTACTTTATCTGGTATTAATATAGCTATAGCTATTCTCTTTTGATTACCATTTGCTTGGAATATCTTTCCATGAGCTCACATTCAACTATTTGTGTCTCTTTTAGATGGAATTTAATTGGATCATTCTCTTTTGATTGAATAGTTTAATCCACTTACATTTAAAGTCATTACTGGTAAGAAGAGACTTCTTTCATTTTGGTGTTTGTTTCCTATATGCCTTGTAGCTTTTCTGTCCCACAATTCCTGGATATCATCTTCTTTGGGGTTATAGTTGACTTTCCATAGTGACATGTTTATATTTCTTTTTCATTTCCATTTTGTATATTCTTTATTTGTTTTCTTTATTGTTGCCATCAGTTTAATTAACACCTTAATTGGGTTGGAAATCCAGAAGGAAATCCCCTAGTCTGGAGAATCCAATGAACAGAGGAGCCTGGCGGGCTATAGTCCAGGGATGGCAAAGAGTTGGACACAACTGAGGACTAATATTTTCACTTTCACTTTCGGCAGAAGCATGTGACGAATTGTCTCCAAAGGCCCCACTTGTCACTTTCAACCAGACGTAAGGCTCAAGTGCAACTTTATCTTTCCAAACATTTTAAAATATTAATTCCCATCTACTTTCACCATATGTACCCAAAACCAGCTACATAATCTTGTGAGGCCCAGTGCAAAACAATAATGCAGAGTCTTCTGTTAAAAACTTAGGACTTTCAAGATGAAGACAGTCATATATTATATTAAATGTTGGGCCCTTCCAAGCATGGAATACACTCATTGCTTAAGAAGTATGTATCACTTCTTAACATGTGTATCATGTTATTGGGCAGAAAGTTCCATGTGTCTATTAGGTCTAGTTGGTTTATTATGTTGTATATGTCCCTTATTTCCTTATGTATCTTCTGTTTAGTTATTTCAGCTATTATTGAGAATGGATATTGAAGTCTACAACCATTACTGAAGGCCAGTATTTTTCCCTTTAATTCTGTCATTTTTTGTTTCATGTATTTTGGTGGCCTTTTATCAGGTACACAAATGTTTATAACTAATATATCTTCTCGCTCTATTGACTCTTTTAATAATATACAAGGTCCTTCTTTATCTCTTGTAACTTTTTAATGTAAAGTCTACTTTATCTGGTATTAATATAGCTATAGCTATTCTCTTTTGATTACCATTTGCTTGGAATATCTTTCCATGAGCTCACATTCAACTATTTGTGTCTCTTTTAGATGGAATTTAATTGGATCATTCTCTTTTGATTGAATAGTTTAATCCACTTACATTTAAAGTCATTACTGGTAAGAAGAGACTTCTTTCATTTTGGTGTTTGTTTCCTATATGCCTTGTAGCTTTTCTGTCCCACAATTCCTGGATATCATCTTCTTTGGGGTTATAGTTGACTTTCCATAGTGACATGTTTATATTTCTTTTTCATTTCCATTTTGTATATTCTTTATTTGTTTTCTTTATTGTTGCCATCAGTATTACACTTAACATCTTAAAGTTCTATCTCTCTAATTTGAATTTATATCAACTTAACTTCAATGACACATAAAAATCTGCTTCTTTACAGCCCCATCCCCTTCTTTTTTTATTTTTCCAAAATTGCACCTTTATGTACTATGTCCCTAAAACATAAACTGTAATTATTTTAAATGCACTGATCTCTTAAATCACATAGGAAACAAAAAGTAGTGCTACAAACCATTGTTACAATAGTACTAGTTTCTATAAGTTGCCCATGGTTTACCTTTATTGATATCTCCATTTCTTCATACAGCTTTCAGATATCATCTAAAGTCATTTAAAGTAAGTAAAGTTCATTTCATTCTGCAGGACATTTTGGGACATTGTGTCAGTATGCTGATTAAATTAAAATTTTTCCAATAACTGAAAAATAAATTTCTAAAAATTAGTTTTTAAATTAAAATTAATTCAAATAAAATAAAATGTAATATACTTTTTTAGTTTCTCTAGTCACATTTCAAGTGCCCAGTAGCAATGCTAAAAATCAGATTTACCATCTTGGTCATGAAATGATTGGATTAGTTTGTATTTTATGTCACTTGGGGTTCTATCACTTAGTAATCCAAAATGACTGAAAACCCTAGCATCAAAGAGCACCTCGGCTCATTCACTTCACATCATGCACATATTCTGGGCTGGTCTCCTCATCTATGAGTTTTAGCCATTTCTTAGGGTATTTCATAACCTTAGCATGCTGATTATAAGTGAACATACCACATCATTTTTTAAAGCTTTCTAAATGAACTTCAAAGTTATTCTATCACACTCCTCAAATACCTTTGCTTTTTTGTTATATATTTACATGTTTGCTCCTAAATTTTTGGAAATTGTCAAGGTGACTGTACCAGAATCAGTAAGGCCTGGGTAAGAAGAGACTTCTTTCATTTTGGTGTTTGTTTCCTATATGCCTTGTAGCTTTTCTGTCCCACAATTCCTGGATATCATCTTCTTTGGGGTTATAGTTGACTTTCCATAGTGACATGTTTATATTTCTTTTTCATTTCCATTTTGTATATTCTTTATTTGTTTTCTTTATTGTTGCCATCAGTATTACACTTAACATCTTAAAGTTCTATCTCTCTAATTTGAATTTATATCAACTTAACTTCAATGACACATAAAAATCTGCTTCTTTACAGCCCCATCCCCTTCTTTTTTTATTTTTCCAAAATTGCACCTTTATGTACTATGTCCCTAAAACATAAACTGTAATTATTTTAAATGCACTGATCTCTTAAATCACATAGGAAACAAAAAGTAGTGCTACAAACCATTGTTACAATAGTACTAGTTTCTATAAGTTGCCCATGGTTTACCTTTATTGATATCTCCATTTCTTCATACAGCTTTCAGATATCATCTAAAGTCATTTAAAGTAAGTAAAGTTCATTTCATTCTGCAGGACATTTTGGGACATTGTGTCAGTATGCTGATTAAATTAAAATTTTTCCAATAACTGAAAAATAAATTTCTAAAAATTAGTTTTTAAATTAAAATTAATTCAAATAAAATAAAATGTAATATTCTTTTTTAGTTTCTCTAGTCACATTTCAAGTGCCCAGTAGCAATGCTAAAAATCAGATTTACCATCTTGGTCATGAAATGATTGGATTAGTTTGTATTTTATGTCACTTGGGGTTCTATCACTTAGTAATCCAAAATGACTGAAAACCCTAGCATCAAAGAGCACCTCGGCTCATTCACTTCACATCATGCACATATTCTGGGCTGGTCTCCTCATCTATGAGTTTTAGCCATTTCTTAGGGTATTTCATAACCTTAGCATGCTGATTATAAGTGAACATACCACATCATTTTTTAAAGCTTTCTAAATGAACTTCAAAGTTATTCTATCACACTCCTCAAATACCTTTGCTTTTTTGTTATATATTTACATGTTTGCTCCTAAATTTTTGGAAATTGTCAAGGTGACTGTACCAGAATCAGTAAGGCCTGGGAACATAACACCGCACACTGCCAAATGTTTCCCTCTATCATGATTCATCTGCTCTAAGATGATTCCTTTCCATCGCCACATGAGCTCGTGTTCTACTTCACCTGCCTGTCTGTATGAGTTACAGTTAACTTCTAATTTTCTGTATCATCTAGGAAGCCAAGAAAGTAAGTGGAGAATGGCTTGCGTGCTGCTTTCCTTTTATATAACTCTATACAATAGCATCCTATACTGGACATGGATCATTCTCTAGAAATTTCAGAATTTTTATATAAATAATAAGACTTAAACAGTCAACGTCCACGTCAGTATGAATGAAAGGAAAAGAGGAATTAAAATGATGCAGCCAACAAATAGAAGCATCTGTATTAAAAAAGAGTTTTCTAAGTCCTAGTTGTGTGCTCTTCTAACACATCATTTTGAACCTCCCATATCAGGCTTCTGCTGGAGCTAGCATGACACTAAGTGCACTTAGTGCATATAACAAACTTCTACCTTAGGCACTTTTCCTATGTGCTCAGGATGTTCTACAGTTCAAAGAGCAGCCTTATAGAAAAAGTAGATCCTTGTAGAAAAGGATATTATTCTGCTTTATCAGATGTCAAACTTTGAGCAAGTTTCTTCAACTCTCTAGAACACAGTTCTGAACTCAAAATGAAGGATAAATAAATCAAAAAATTCCATTACTTGATACTGGGAAATAAGTGATTAATTGAGTTGTCAGTTGCCACTGTCTCTGAGATGTTACTTGAAATTTCTATAGTGCAAAACAACAGGGAATCATTCTCTAGCTCGGATTCCAAATAAGAAGGTCACACTTTCCTTCTAATGGATGTTTTTCCCACAAGAAAAAAATATAGGAAGGAACAGGAAGCAGATGTTCAACCAAGGACAACAAATGGTCCTTGAGGAGCACAAGGCATAGGATGAAATGAGGTTTACAAAAGGTCATGGAGTGAACCCATGAGTGAGGAGTTCAGGTCAAAGGAAAATAACCATTGCCATTCTTATATTTCATCTGCTCTAAGATTTTGCTTTCTAAATGAACTTCAAAGTTATTCTATCACTCCTCAAATACCTTTGCTTTTTTGTTATATATTTACATGTTTGCTCCTAAATTTTTGGAAATTGTCAAGGTGACTGTACCAGAATCAGTAAGGCCTGGGAACATAACACCGCACACTGCCAAATGTTTCCCTCTATCATGATTCATCTGCTCTAAGATGATTCCTTTCCATCGCCACATGAGCTCGTGTTCTACTTCACCTGCCTGTCTGTATGAGTTACAGTTAACTTCTAATTTTCTGTATCATCTAGGAAGCCAAGAAAGTAAGTGGAGAATGGCTTGCGTGCTGCTTTCCTTTTATATAACTCTATACAATAGCATCCTATACTGGACATGGATCATTCTCTAGAAATTTCAGAATTTTTATATAAATAATAAGACTTAAACAGTCAACGTCCACGTCAGTATGAATGAAAGGAAAAGAGGAATTAAAATGATGCAGCCAACAAATAGAAGCATCTGTATTAAAAAAGAGTTTTCTAAGTCCTAGTTGTGTGCTCTTCTAACACATCATTTTGAACCTCCCATATCAGGCTTCTGCTGGAGCTAGCATGACACTAAGTGCACTTAGTGCATATAACAAACTTCTACCTTAGGCACTTTTCCTATGTGCTCAGGATGTTCTACAGTTCAAAGAGCAGCCTTATAGAAAAAGTAGATCCTTGTAGAAAAGGATATTATTCTGCTTTATCAGATGTCAAACTTTGAGCAAGTTTCTTCAACTCTCTAGAACACAGTTCTGAACTCAAAATGAAGGATAAATAAATCAAAAAATTCCATTACTTGATACTGGGAAATAAGTGATTAATTGAGTTGTCAGTTGCCACTGTCTCTGAGATGTTACTTGAAATTTCTATAGTGCAAAACAACAGGGAATCATTCTCTAGCTCGGATTCCAAATAAGAAGGTCACACTTTCCTTCTAATGGATGTTTTTCCCACAAGAAAAAAATATAGGAAGGAACAGGAAGCAGATGTTCAACCAAGGACAACAAATGGTCCTTGAGGAGCACAAGGCATAGGATGAAATGAGGTTTACAAAAGGTCATGGAGTGAACCCATGAGTGAGGAGTTCAGTCTTTCAGCATACCTGCAGATATGTGATATAAGTCAACAGAGAAATTACAGCACAATGTCAGCTCATTGCCACAGTCACTTGAGGGAACATGGACTTAGAATATTCAGGTTAATGAGATAGAGAGCTACCACTTCTCCTACCATCTTGAGGCAAAGACCACACGAAACTTAAAAATTATTGTCTAGAAGCAGAAACATTAACAATAATTACCTAGAAGTAGAAAGGCCTATCATTAAAAAACTGATCATTATCATCAAATTAACAATATTAATGGTGGTGATGACACCAATGATAGTGAAAGGCTGATTTATCAATATTTATTTTGTTTCTCTTACAGCTAGTGAACTAAGACAGGTCTGAGGAAGAAAGCAAAATATCACAATGGGAAAAATACAGAGGACTTGCAATTCAGAAGCTTAGGGAAAAGGGAACACAGGAAGTTGCACAGGTCTCTTTATACTAGTCCACAGTCTTCTGCATGGTCCAGGCTAATTCCCCAGAGGAATACATTGTGATGTCAGTCCCAAACAAGTCTCTAAACAATATAATGAATAGTCAACACAAATCCCAGAGTGCACTCACTGGAGTGCCTTCTTTCCTAGCCTTGTCCTCAGTCAGGTCATATTTTGGACAGGAAGAAGGGTCAATGTGAGACCTAGAAGTAATCATCAAGGTCACACTGCAATCATCAAGGTCACACTGCAACAATGACCAGAAGTATATTTGTATGTTTGGGCTAGAGCAGGGACAAACTAAGGAGCTCTGTGCTTACTGCATGAGCCTCACTCTCACCCTTGTGCCTTTGTGTAGGTTTGTCCCTTTTCCTACGACTGCCTGGCTACTCTTTACCCTTCAAGTCCTAGTTCATGGGTCACTCCTCCAGTAAGCCTTCCATGAACCACACTCTCTTTCACACACACACATTTTCTCCCAGAGGTGAGACCCCACAACTGTACTCCTATGGCGTTATAGGCTCACCTCCACCAAAGCAAGCATCACATAATATACCAGAGGGAGAGGTTTTTTTGATCTCACATCTCCAGAATTCAGCAATCGCCTTGAGCTGAGTAACCATTTTAGTCCCTCCAGATCCCCAGTACCTAAGACAATGCCTCCCATGGTGACTGACTTTATCTGCCTAAAGTGGAAATAATCTCTGAGACTCCCTGGCAGTCCAGTGGTTAAGACTCCATGCTTCCACTGCTGGGGGTGTGGGTCCAACCCCTGGCTGGGCAACTTAAGGTCCAACATGCTGCATAGTACAGCTAAAAAAACAAAACAACTACCAAGACTCCTTACTACCTGAAGATTTTGGGCACCTTATAATCAATTGGAAAGGTCAGAGGTCAAAGTGGATCTTTATTTCTGTGCCATAAAAAGGAAAGAATCTGCTCTAAATGAACCAGAATGGCAATAAAGGCAAGGGGCAGGCCCTATCTTTGTCCTACCTCCATAGGCCTCAATCCAAAATGTCAGTCTGAAAACCTTTTTTCCTGAGGATGTGTTAAGAGCTCTTGTGTTCAGCCTGGCACCGACGCAGTTAAAGCTGCACCATTTGCTGTGTGAGGCTTTGATTCTGCTGACTTTATTTCAAGCAATCAAAATATCTAAGAATACATTGTGATGTCAGTCCCAAACAAGTCTCTAAACAATATAATGAATAGTCAACACAAATCCCAGAGTGCACTCACTGGAGTGCCTTCTTTCCTAGCCTTGTCCTCAGTCAGGTCATATTTTGGACAGGAAGAAGGGTCAATGTGAGACCTAGAAGTAATCATCAAGGTCACACTGCAATCATCAAGGTCACACTGCAACAATGACCAGAAGTATATTTGTATGTTTGGGCTAGAGCAGGGACAAACTAAGGAGCTCTGTGCTTACTGCATGAGCCTCACTCTCACCCTTGTGCCTTTGTGTAGGTTTGTCCCTTTTCCTACGACTGCCTGGCTACTCTTTACCCTTCAAGTCCTAGTTCATGGGTCACTCCTCCAGTAAGCCTTCCATGAACCACACTCTCTTTCACACACACACATTTTCTCCCAGAGGTGAGACCCCACAACTGTACTCCTATGGCGTTATAGGCTCACCTCCACCAAAGCAAGCATCACATAATATACCAGAGGAGAGGTTTTTTTGATCTCACATCTCCAGAATTCAGCAATCGCCTTGAGCTGAGTAACCATTTTAGTCCCTCCAGATCCCCAGTACCTAAGACAATGCCTCCCATGGTGACTGACTTTATCTGCCTAAAGTGGAAATAATCTCTGAGACTCCCTGGCAGTCCAGTGGTTAAGACTCCATGCTTCCACTGCTGGGGGTGTGGGTCCAACCCCTGGCTGGGCAACTTAAGGTCCAACATGCTGCATAGTACAGCTAAAAAAACAAAACAACTACCAAGACTCCTTACTACCTGAAGATTTTGGGCACCTTATAATCAATTGGAAAGGTCAGAGGTCAAAGTGGATCTTTATTTCTGTGCCATAAAAAGGAAAGAATCTGCTCTAAATGAACCAGAATGGCAATAAAGGCAAGGGGCAGGCCCTATCTTTGTCCTACCTCCATAGGCCTCAATCCAAAATGTCAGTCTGAAAACCTTTTTTCCTGAGGATGTGTTAAGAGCTCTTGTGTTCAGCCTGGCACCGACGCAGTTAAAGCTGCACCATTTGCTGTGTGAGGCTTTGATTCTGCTGACTTTATTTCAAGCAATCAAAAATATCTAATTTGCATTCACATTCACATCAGTGGCCCATATGTTAGCCCTGCTTAAAAGCTATAGGCTTGCATTCATTATGAAAGACTTGGCTCCTCTTCCTTATCTTTTCACTTGAAAATTATTGAGATACTGTCGCTACAAAGGGTTATATTTAGCGAAGACACAGCGTTTCCGCATGCGTATGTGTCTCTGCCCGTGTCTGTGTGTCTGAAAGGGATTTGATATTTGCATCTTCCTCCAAAATATCTGATAACTTTCAAAATGGGAAGAGGAAGAGCCGTCTCTTTCTCTAGCCACTTCATATGTGAAAGCGTTGCCTCCTACCTAAGGCATCATTAAAATACCACGTTGCAATATGTCAGTGCACATGACTCTAGACCACACACTGAGCCCCGATGAGCAGACCCCTCTGGAGAGCTGCAGTGAGGAATTCAGTTTCTTGAGAGGGCATTCAACTAGGATTTGCTCCTGGGATTCAATCACGTCTCAATTAGATTCAGCTAACCAGTGAGAAGGTCTTTCCTGTGTCTTCTTTTATTTATCAAAATGTTTGGACCCCCCACCCTGTGATAAGCACTCTTGGATGTCGAGTCAGAGAGATTTGTAATGAAGGGTTTCTGCTATCCAGGAATTTACAGGGAGCAGGAGGGCGAGCGTTCCAACAACAACTCTGTTGGAAACAAGAGAATACTGGTGTGCGCAAAGTGCTCAGGTTGCACTCTGAGAAGATGGGTTCTTCCTGGAAAGTCGGAGCAGAGGTCAGGTGGGAAGGGAGGAGGCTGGAGCAGGGCCCATTTAATCTGGATGTTCATGAAGGAGCTCATGGTGGGGGGAAAGCAGAGAGAGGACAGAACAGTAGGAGCCAGAGGAAAGGGGGAGCTCTACTCTATCCCCTGGCAGATTCTGATACCTGAGCGCCCCACCCTCATGGGATGTAAATAAAACACATAATGGCTGGGGCGTGTACAACCAACTAATTACAACAGTTTCTTTGTTCTCCAGGATATACAAGTAAATGGCCAAGTGATTGCCTTGCCAATGGGAAGAAAACCAGGCAATTAAGGACAGGAGTCAGAAGTCTAGGTCTTTTTCACTTGCTTGGATCTTTTCCCTGCTCTGTATAGGCAGGGCTATGGAAAGAAAACTTAGAAAAATATTTCGAAAGTTTTATTATTAGAGAAGGCAATTGCAGAAGATGTATATGACTTTTAAGTTAGATCAAAGAAAGTGAACTGGTTCAATACCATGTATGTATATTCAGTATTTTAACTACTAGTAGCAACACCACCCCCCATCAAATAACTCCCCACCCCAACAACTCTGGACAGATTGAGAGCCCTCATCCCCACCCTGAAGTTGGAATACTTGGTTGAGACATCCAGGGCTCTGCTCTGACTGACATAAAGAACACGAAATGCCACTCAACATGCCAGCTATGCTTAGATTGCTTTTGAATCCTAGCTTTACCATTTCCGAGATGATTCTGGGTAAATTGCTTGGCTTCTTCCTCATCTGTAAAATGGGGATGACACTATTATCTCATAGGGTTGCTGTAAGAAGCAAATTGGACTCATGGTGGTGGCCATAGTGGTGTTAATAGTGCTAAGTGATACTTCCTACAGTCCCAGCTCAGGAGAACAACCCTAGGCTGCTATTCCTGCTGGAATAGGCACCAAGATTGAATAAGAAATTAGGCATGGAAATAACCTCTATGTGAACTTCTTGTTCAGTGGTTGAGTTGTGTCTGACTCTTTGCAACCCCAGGAACTGCAGCATGCCAGGCTTCCCTGTCCTTCACTGTCTCCTCGAGCTTGCTCAAACTCATGTCCACTGAGTCGATGATGCCATCTGAGGATGAAAGACCTGTGTTGCCTGTTTGAAATGATGATATATATGAATTTCATATATTCTTTTTAAATCTGAACAGACTTAGAAATGAAACTTGTAGTGACAGAAGGCCAACTTCGTGTCATGTTTTCCAGATGAATCAAGTTCAGGAAGTAGAGAGCAGACTAAAGCACATGCTGAGAGAAAATCAGAGAGTGCACACAAGTGCAAGCCTGCTGCCTCTATTGAAGGTAGCCCAGGCTCTGTCCACTTCCCACTTCTCAGTTCCAGTCCCCAGGAATTCTGGCTGTGCTTTGTTTTCTGTCCTTTGATTTCCAGAAATACCCCTTGTGTGACATTATGATAAAGGTCTGCATTTTAAAGCTACACTGACAGACTCTCTGTTCTAGACATCCAAAAATGTCCAAATACAAAGCAGTTGCAGGCATGTCATTGTCCACCTCTGAACTGTAAACTACGAACAGTTTTAAGTAAAGAGCTAAATCAATTTTTTTACTTAAAAAAAATTTCAAACATATTAAAAATATTATGAAGAGTTAATGTGAACATGTTAACCTAATAATTAGTCTTTATAACTGACAGGTTAAATAGTTTTGCCATGTTGGCCTCATAATTTTTTAAAAGAAATAAAATATTTCAGTACAGGTGAAATCTCTTAGATACTCATCGTCAATTCTATTTTCCATCCTTCTCAAAAATAGCAGCTATGTTGAATTTGGTATTTATCATTCACATATACATATATATATATATATATATATATATACATGTATACATATGTATAAACATATACATATATACTAGAGAAGGAAATGGACAATCCACTCCAGTATTCTTGTCTTAAGAATTTCATGGACAGAGCAGCCTGGCAGGTGACAGTCCATGAGATCATAAAGAGTTGGACATGACTGAAACAATTTAGCATGCACACATACATATATATAATAAACATTTATATATAAGTGTCACACATACATATTTGTATGTATCTATACAAATATGATGTAATTGACAAAAATCTACTTTTTCTATTTCAATGTGTTTGAAAGCTATCCATATAGATATTTGACTCTATTTCATTATATGATTAAATCATAAATTGTTCTGTTCATCATTTGGGTTTTCTTTGATTTTTTGCTGTTACAGTTAATGCTTCAATGAACATTCTAGCACAAATATTCCTACAGACACATTGAAACTATCTCTAGGATAACTTCTTAAAGGCAGATATTGAGTTCTACCATTCATGAACATGGTGCAAATCCTTTGGTTAAATATCTTTCAAGTCCTCCAGAAGTTTTTTCTCAGTATTGGCCTATTGGCCTGTTGGCCTGTTGGACGAAGAGTGTGAACATATTAAAGGAGACAGTGACAGATTCCAAGATTTACATCTTGATTAAATGGAAAGATGGAATCATAACTTAACTTCATGTGGAAAACTCTAAGGAGAGCCAATTGTGTGGGCATGGAGTTTAGGAGTTTTGCTTTGGACACTTTGAGTTGTGTCTTAGACATTTAAATAGAGACATCAAGTAGAAAATTGGTCTAAAGGAGAAAAGATACATAATGGAGATGCAAATTTGAGATTCATAAATGTATGATTAGTATTTTTTGGGGGGCCACTTCCATTGATCTTTTATTTATTTATCTTTGTTCTTTGGCCTGTGTGGGCCTCCCATTGCAGTGGCCTCTCTCATCGCATAGCGCCAGTTCTGGGCACATGCATTCCAGCACTCCAGCTCGGTAGTTGGACACATTGGTCCAGCCGCTCCACTGCACATGGGATCTTCCCAGGCCAGGGATCGAACCGGCGCCCCTTACACTGAAAGGCAGTGTCCTTACCCACTGGAGCACCAGGGAAGCCCCTATGATTAGTATTTATAGCCACCAGGTTGGAATATATCAGTTAGGGCATGAGTGTAGACAGAGAAGAAGGATGCTCCAGGATTAAGTGCAACATTATTAAGAGACTGAGGAGATGTGGAAGAACCAGAAAGAAAATTTAGAATTGGCCAATGAGATGGGAGGAAACACAAGAGAGTAGTGTGTCCTAGAGGTGAGGATAAGAAAGTATCTCCAGAAGAGAGACTGATTAGGTTCAAAGCTGTTCCTGGGACAAGTACAATAAGAATGGAGAATAGATCACTGGATTTGGCAATGAGGAAGCTACTAGGGAGGTTGATATGAGCAGTTTTGGTGAAGTGGTGTTGGCAGAAGTCTAATTTAAGTGACTTCAAGAAAAAAAAAAAGAGGTGAGAAATAAGAAAGAGTGGGAGGGTTTGATTTTTGCTGTTACAGTTAATGCTTCAATGAACATTCTAGCACAAATATTCCTACAGACACATTGAAACTATCTCTAGGATAACTTCTTAAAGGCAGATATTGAGTTCTACCATTCATGAACATGGTGCAAATCCTTTGGTTAAATATCTTTCAAGTCCTCCAGAAGTTTTTTCTCAGTATTGGCCTATTGGCCTGTTGGCCTGTTGGACGAAGAGTGTGAACATATTAAAGGAGACAGTGACAGATTCCAAGATTTACATCTTGATTAAATGGAAAGATGGAATCATAACTTAACTTCATGTGGAAAACTCTAAGGAGAGCCAATTGTGTGGGCATGGAGTTTAGGAGTTTTGCTTTGGACACTTTGAGTTGTGTCTTAGACATTTAAATAGAGACATCAAGTAGAAAATTGGTCTAAAGGAGAAAAGATACATAATGGAGATGCAAATTTGAGATTCATAAATGTATGATTAGTATTTTTTGGGGGGCCACTTCCATTGATCTTTTATTTATTTATCTTTGTTCTTTGGCCTGTGTGGGCCTCCCATTGCAGTGGCCTCTCTCATCGCATAGCGCCAGTTCTGGGCACATGCATTCCAGCACTCCAGCTCGGTAGTTGGACACATTGGTCCAGCCGCTCCACTGCACATGGGATCTTCCCAGGCCAGGGATCGAACCGGCGCCCCTTACACTGAAAGGCAGTGTCCTTACCCACTGGAGCACCAGGGAAGCCCCTATGATTAGTATTTATAGCCACCAGGTTGGAATATATCAGTTAGGGCATGAGTGTAGACAGAGAAGAAGGATGCTCCAGGATTAAGTGCAACATTATTAAGAGACTGAGGAGATGTGGAAGAACCAGAAAGAAAATTTAGAATTGGCCAATGAGATGGGAGGAAACACAAGAGAGTAGTGTGTCCTAGAGGTGAGGATAAGAAAGTATCTCCAGAAGAGAGACTGATTAGGTTCAAAGCTGTTCCTGGGACAAGTACAATAAGAATGGAGAATAGATCACTGGATTTGGCAATGAGGAAGCTACTAGGGAGGTTGATATGAGCAGTTTTGGTGAAGTGGTGTTGGCAGAAGTCTAATTTAAGTGACTTCAAGAAAAAAAAAAAGAGGTGAGAAATAAGAAAGAGTGAGCAGAGACAACTCTTTTAAGGTGTTTTGTTGAAAAAGTTAGCAGATGAATGTCCTGATAGCTCCAGAGGGATGTGAGTTCAAGAGAGAAGCCTGTTGATATGGTAGAACTCAGAGCACATTTATATGCCAATGAAGATGATCCAGGGAGGAGTGGGAGGTGATGATAAAGATATTACAGAGGGGAGTGGGATGCTTACTGCAGCAGGGATACAGGGACTACAAACAAGTTTTAATTGGCTAGTTTTAAATGGAAGCATGAGCAGAAGCCACAGCATGAGAAGTAGATAATACAGGCACTGATGGAGGCAGGTGAGTAGGAGTGAAAGAGGTGAAGCTTCTTTTTTGATTGTTTCTATTTTCTCTGTGGGATAGGACATAAGGTCAGCAATTAAGAACATGAAGGGCGATGATACGGCAGAATTTTGAGGAATGAGCACATCTACTGGCTTCAATAACTGATCTAAAATGAATTAACCCCTTTTCTTTTAATCTGATGAACCTCTGGAAATGGAAGGCCAAAGTGAACCAAGTTCTTTTCTGGTATGATCAGTGGTTCAGGATATTCAAAAGGTTAAATGAACTCCTACATTAATTGAGAAGAATTGTTTCATTCCCATGTGCTGAGTACTAAGTTGCTTCAGACGTGTCTGACTCTTTGTGACCCCATGGACTGTAATCCACCAGGGTCCTCTGACCATGGCATTCTCCAGACAGGAATACTTGAATGAGTTGCCATTTCCTACTCTAGGGGATCTTCCCAACCCAAGGATCGAACCCCCATCTCTATGTTTTCTGTTTTGGAGGTGGGTTCTTTATCATAGGCATCCCTATAATCCGTCACTCATCTTCATTCTAATGATTTCACTCTCTACATCACCATAACCCACCTCTTACCCTGTAGTCAGCTTTTTTTTGAACACATATATTCATTTTATTCCCTATATTTATCAGATGTTGAACATCTCTTTACCTACCATACTGATTCATACCTTTTAGACAGATTTTCTAGTAGGAGCTTTATTTCCTCCAACTATTGGCTCTTGTCTTTACTGCTTTATGTTGGTCATCTAAGTATATTATAATTAGCTGTTTGCATATGGGTCTCACTCACTAATCTGAAAATCTTAGAACAGAGGTCAGAAAACTTTTTTCTGTGAAAAGCAAGATAGTAAATATTTTAGGCTTTGTGGGCCATAAAGTCTCTGCAATAACCACTCAGCTCTGCTGCTGTAGTGGAAACACAGCCAAAGACAGGAAAATGGGCCTGGCTGTGTTCCAGTAAAACTTTATTAACAACAAATCATTACAATAAATCAACAAAACTTTAGAACTTTACTTAAAACTTTATTTCTCTTCTTTTTTTGATTTTTTCCAACTGTTTATATATGTGAAAATAATTGTTGGCTCATGGGCTGTACAAAAACAGACTGAACTGGATTTGGTCCACAGGTCATGATTTGCCCGTCTTGTCCTGGAAATCTGTGATCATACCTTTTCAGCTTTGCATCTGTATTACTCATCCTGGTGCTTGACACATATACGCTCACTAAACTTTATCAAATAAATGCATAAAGAAAAAGCTATAGGAGTAAGTTAGCATGCCTGTTCTCTCCATTCACATGGCTTGGGGCCCAGGACCTTCAGTTGTGGGGCTATTAGAATATGAACAGAGCATGTTCAAAGCCTAGCCAGAATCCTCTAGGGCTCTCTTCACATCAGGGCCAATAGAATCACTGAAAACAGTTCACCGTCAGGTTAATATTTCCAAAGAAGTGAGAACAAAAAGTCAAGGCCAACTTGTGGGGCTGAACTGGATGGAGAAAGAGGGACACCCACGGGAACTGAACACGAGCAGCTCAGAGCAATCCAATGTTAAGGCGAAGTCTGAGAGGTTCATCTACTGCTGCATCAGCAGCTGCCACAACCTTGACTTCTCTCCTACAGCTGCAGGCAAGGGTGTCCTGAGTCCTTGAGAGAACAGCTTGAGCCATGAGGCTTATGTGAGATGACAGGAAGTCATTGTAACAGAGGGGTGGGATAGAGTAGGAAAAAAAAAAAAGTGAGATGGTTGACATGGCGCCAGATTGACAGGAGTTTTATAAACCAGGCAGAGGGTGTTAGACATGAAATATGATCAGAGAGTTAGAGCCATGAATTTTTTTGCTGGGGTGAAGATGGGATTTAAAAAAGGGTGTTTTTTTTTTTTTTTTTTTGCCATTTATAGGCTTGGGAGAGACAGAGTAAAAAAAGAAAGTTGAGAGTTTCTTGAATAAATTCAGGTGCGACATGATGAAGGTTGGCAAAGGAAATGAGGGGAAATGGTGGTTTTAAGAGCAACTTCAAAGGAACAACTGTTAAGACTCTGCATACCCTCCGTGTGTGGAAAGAGATAAAGATAGCACCAGGATTGTACGCATAGCTGACTGAGAAATACGTAGTTCCTTTCTCAAGAGAGACAAGAGATAGAGAAGAGGAGGGGAACATGTTTGAGATGCATGGTTTAGTTTTGGTTAGTAGAGTTTTGGATGACCATAATAAATTCAAATGGCTGTATCCATCAGGCTAAAAGATAGAATTGGGCTTGGGAGATGTGTAGTGGTATACCAATAAATGTTTAACCATTGGTTCTCCAGGAATAAAAGCACTCTAACACTGTATTGCCAGTTTCTGTAATGTCAGTGCTCCTGCTATGACTGAGTTTAAGCTACTGATCTAGTGTGACTTGAGGCAGAGTTGGAAAAAGCTGCCAGTGGGGACTGGCGGGAGCTGATCCCAGCATGCCACTGGAAGATGGCAGAGATGGAGACTTGAAAATAAAAGGGTGGGGGGAGGAAACAGAGCTGGGTGAACCTTAGAAATCTTGGGCTGAGTCTTTCATTTTACAAAGATGAAAGGAGATCTGAACTTTTGAAAGTAGTAGTAGGGTGGTGTAGAGATAGAAGAGTGAAGTATAATGGGTGTAGGCTTTACACACAGCATGGTGTTATAAAAACATCCCATTGGAATATTGAGAAAATTATGATCGAAGTCTGAGAGGTTCATCTACTGCTGCATCAGCAGCTGCCACAACCTTGACTTCTCTCCTACAGCTGCAGGCAAGGGTGTCCTGAGTCCTTGAGAGAACAGCTTGAGCCATGAGGCTTATGTGAGATGACAGGAAGTCATTGTAACAGAGGGGTGGGATAGAGTGGGAAAAAAAAAAAAGTGAGATGGTTGACATGGCGCCAGATTGACAGGAGTTTTATAAACCAGGCAGAGGGTGTTAGACATGAAATATGATCAGAGAGTTAGAGCCATGAATTTTTTTGCTGGGGTGAAGATGGGATTTAAAAAAGGGTGTTTTTTTTTTTTTTTTTTTTGCCATTTAGAGGCTTGGGAGAGACAGAGTAAAAAAAGAAAGTTGAGAGTTTCTTGAATAAATTCAGGTGCGACATGATGAAGGTTGGCAAAGGAAATGAGGGGAAATGGTGGTTTTAAGAGCAACTTCAAAGGAACAACTGTTAAGACTCTGCATACCCTCCGTGTGTGGAAAGAGATAAAGATAGCACCAGGATTGTACGCATAGCTGACTGAGAAATACGTAGTTCCTTTCTCAAGAGAGACAAGAGATAGAGAAGAGGAGGGGAACATGTTTGAGATGCATGGTTTAGTTTTGGTTAGTAGAGTTTTGGATGACCATAATAAATTCAAATGGCTGTATCCATCAGGCTAAAAGATAGAATTGGGCTTGGGAGATGTGTAGTGGTATACCAATAAATGTTTAACCATTGGTTCTCCAGGAATAAAAGCACTCTAACACTGTATTGCCAGTTTCTGTAATGTCAGTGCTCCTGCTATGACTGAGTTTAAGCTACTGATCTAGTGTGACTTGAGGCAGAGTTGGAAAAAGCTGCCAGTGGGGACTGGCGGGAGCTGATCCCAGCATGCCACTGGAAGATGGCAGAGATGGAGACTTGAAAATAAAAGGGTGGGGGGAGGAAACAGAGCTGGGTGAACCTTAGAAATCTTGGGCTGAGTCTTTCATTTTACAAAGATGAAAGGAGATCTGAACTTTTGAAAGTAGTAGTAGGGTGGTGTAGAGATAGAAGAGTGAAGTATAATGGGTGTAGGCTTTACACACAGCATGGTGTTATAAAAACATCCCATTGGAATATTGAGAAAATTATGATATACACAATAAGAAAAATGTAATTCCCAGTGATTACCAGTAGACAGGAAAATAATAATGCTCAATTTTCTGCTCTAAGTTCTGATTTGCCTATTGTCCGTTTTATTTGGCTACCAGCACAAATTACTTCAAGTGCTAAGGCTTTAATTCTTCATGCACATTCAATTTCACTAATTCCTATAATATAACAAAATAAGGAAATAATCTTCGTAGGTTTTTACCTGAGCACCCTAAAGAGAAGGCTATAAACTCACCACATCTCAGATTCCATAAAGAGCACTAGAATGTCCAGGAGCTTGGAGGGAATTCATCTATTTATTGTCTCTGAGGTAGTGGAGATGAACGGTCTTCTTAGTCCTTCCTCATGATTCATAAAACCTTACTTTTAAGGAGACTGCTCTAGGAACAGCTGTTACCACACATCCCACTTCATTTGGTATAGCTTTTCTGCAAGGGAAGTAAGAGGCCCCTTAGAATGCAAGAGCTACAGGTTTTATCAAACCCTCACATTCAAGGGAAGTTCAGTAAATATTTTTTCTTTAGATAACTTGAACTTCAATGATGTGACAGTTCTCCACAGTCATAACACATTGAGTATAGCCAGTTTTCCTATGTTAGGAAAACAGAGGCTGGTTCAGCTTCATGGCGTGTTGTGGAATTATTTTTTGTGTTGTGGAATTATTTTCCCCCAATAAAGCCTCACTGGAATGTTGCTTCAGCATTCCTTCTTAATCTAAGTTTTATGAATCAATTGAGGTTCTGTAAGAACTTAATTTTATGAAGCAGGTAAGATCCTCCTATGTGGAACTGATCTACAGATATCTTTCAATTTTGTGAAAATAAAAAAAATCATGTCTCTCTTTAAGAGTTTAAACTAGGTGAGATCAGACCTGTAGACCACTGATAGATCTCAGAAGGCAATATTGATACTAACTTCAGAAAGTTACAAGACCATTGATAATTTTAAACACATAAGGACCACATGATTTACCATGATTCACTTTATCTTATTGAGAAAATGTTCATAGGGAAACATCTGCTGTCTTGCTTGCAAATACTTATGAGTACAAATCTCTGTAACCTGCTTGTAACCTGCTTGTAACTCACTCATTCTTGCTCCTGGGTGACCCTCCTCTCAACTACTCAATCAGTAAAGTTTCAATTTATCAGTTTCTACTGTTATTTCAGCTTACTTCTTTAATCAAGATTAAACTGGCCTTGTGGCCTTCAGACTCATCTCATCACATACGAAACGTACATACTCTGACACTCACACACAGCACTCACTCACACAGGTCTACAAAAGCTTTAAAGGATATTACTCTTTTCTAAAGGCTTTCTTTGGATTAGGTAGTATGGCAACGGAGGAACTATGTTATATTTTGTAGACCCAAATTTTATTTAAAAAGAAAAAAGAAAACCTTCTTAACTGGCAGGTTTCCCAGCCTCCTTTCTTTCTTAAACTTCCACTGTTAACTCTTTCTCCTCTCCATTCTCTCATATCAGTCCTATGACCTCCTTTCTGTTCATTTTCTTCTCTGCTACGGTCTGAATGTTTACGTCCCCCAAAATTCACATGTTGAAATCCTACTGCCCAATATAATTGTGTCAGGAAGTGGAGCCTTTGGGAGGTGATTAGATCATGAGCATGGAGTCCTTGTGAATGGGATTGGTATCATATAAAAGGGACCCCACAGAACTCCGTCACCCCTTTTGTTGGTGAGGATGCAGCAGAAGTCTGCAACCTTGAAGACAGCTCTCACCCAACAATGCTGGCACCTTGATCTTGGACTTCTAGCCTCCAGAACTGTTAGAAACAAATTTCTGTTGTTTATAAGCCACCCAGGCTGTGGTATTTTGTTATAGCAGCCCAAATGGACTTAGACAGTGACCATCTTTTTTGTTAAGGAAAGCAATCTGGTCCTTTCTTAAATTCTCTCAAAAAAAATCTTCATATAAAGCCCATGTGAAAGAAAATGTGGTAAATATTTTTGCTTTATTTTTTTGTCCTGTTGTAAAAATACTTTGTCATGATTGTTGTGCAAACAAATAGTTTGTTTTTATACCAAATCACTGATGTAATCTGTGTGTAAGTTGTGACTGTTGCTGCTGCTCCTTCTTCTCACTTCTTTTTTTCCCACAGAATGAATCTTCTGTGTCCCTCAGAAAGAAGGGGAGTAGGATCACTATGCTCTCTGTGAGCTTTTGTCTGCAGGTCAGTTAAGTGTCTACACTGAGAATAGTAATCCTCATCGCACTGAAGATGATCTCACTGAAGACCAGAGGTTCCCTTTCTCAACCTGTTCCTAGTACCACCCACTCCCTTCCCTCTGAGTGAAAGCAGACTACATTAGTGAATTTCCCATTGTGGGTCATGAGTCACTGCAGATACTGAAATCATGGTAGTAGGTCACAGTAGTTTTTTTTAATGAAATATGATAGAAAAGAAAAAAAAACTGCAATGAAATCGATAGGAAGGGTGAGTAAAGTTTTATGAAATATTCAGTTATAACTAGAGCAACACCTATTTCTTACTGTGCATAAGTTAAAAAATGTTCGGAAGTTTGACAGTCACTACTTTAAGTAATGTTTTAGTTAAGAGTTCAAAGATTGTTTTCAGCCTTGCAGAGTAGATTGGAGTGGGGAGTTAGACATGATCCCACTCTGGGTATTGTGTGCCCTGTACCAAAACAAAGCTTCCCCTAGGGACTTTGGGATAGGGTATTCTCAGGTATTCTCTCTTCAGGCTGTCTGCTAGGCTCCGGACTTGTCCTGGCTTCAAGGGGAGGATGGTGGAGTCTTAGGGAGGTTTGCTTAAGCATAATTGACTCTGGTCTTTGCGTGTACTCTGATGGGTAGAAAGTAGCAGCCTTTAGCTGAATTCAGAGCAACTGTGCCCAGCCACTCAATACCTGGGTGTGGTGTGCACTACAGTCCCCTCTTTCTTGTTAGCCTCCAGAACTGTGAGAAATACATTTCTGTTGTTTATAAGCCACCCAGGCTGTGGTATTTTGTTATAGCAGCCCAAATGGACTTAGACAGTGACCATCTTTTTTGTTAAGGAAAGCAATCTGGTCCTTTCTTAAATTCTCTCAAAAAAAATCTTCATATAAAGCCCATGTGAAAGAAAATGTGGTAAATATTTTTGCTTTATTTTTTTGTCCTGTTGTAAAAATACTTTGTCATGATTGTTGTGCAAACAAATAGTTTGTTTTTATACCAAATCACTGATGTAATCTGTGTGTAAGTTGTGACTGTTGCTGCTGCTCCTTCTTCTCACTTCTTTTTTTCCCACAGAATGAATCTTCTGTGTCCCTCAGAAAGAAGGGGAGTAGGATCACTATGCTCTCTGTGAGCTTTTGTCTGCAGGTCAGTTAAGTGTCTACACTGAGAATAGTAATCCTCATCGCAATGAAGATGATCTCACCGAAGACCAGAGGTTCCCTTTCTCAACCTGTTCCTAGTACCACCCACTCCCTTCCCTCTGAGTGAAAGCAGACTACATTAGTGAATTTCCCATTGTGGGTCATGAGTCACTGCAGATACTGAAATCATGGTAGTAGGTCACAGTAGTTTTTTTTAATGAAATATGATAGAAAAGAAAAAAAAACTGCAATGAAATCGATAGGAAGGGTGAGTAAAGTTTTATGAAATATTCAGTTATAACTAGAGCAACACCTATTTCTTACTGTGCATAAGTTAAAAAATGTTCGGAAGTTTGACAGTCACTACTTTAAGTAATGTTTTAGTTAAGAGTTCAAAGATTGTTTTCAGCCTTGCAGAGTAGATTGGAGTGGGGAGTTAGACATGATCCCACTCTGGGTATTGTGTGCCCTGTACCAAAACAAAGCTTCCCCTAGGGACTTTGGGATAGGGTATTCTCAGGTATTCTCTCTTCAGGCTGTCTGCTAGGCTCCGGACTTGTCCTGGCTTCAAGGGGAGGATGGTGGAGTCTTAGGGAGGTTTGCTTAAGCATAATTGACTCTGGTCTTTGCGTGTACTCTGATGGGTAGAAAGTAGCAGCCTTTAGCTGAATTCAGAGCAACTGTGCCCAGCCACTCAATACCTGGGTGTGGTGTGCACTACAGTCCCCAAAGTCATCTGGATTGTGCCATCTTGAGGGGCTCATACTGTTGTATCATTGGGGATCAGAGACAAACCCATGTGTGTCTGCCCACTGCCTCTCTCTAGCCTTCCCTGGGTCCTGGACACCAGGGGACAGTGAGGGCCTGTGGACAAAAGGGAACCACTGCAGTCTTGCCCACTGTCTCACCAGCAGTGTTGTCCTCTTGACCCCTGTGCAAGGTAGAAGCAGCCACATCTGGGTATTTGCCCTCTTTGCCGGCTTCCAGGTGTCCACAGTAGCGTTCCCCTTAGTCACTTTCAGTTTGGTAAAGGAAAGTGGCCAGCCCTGCAGGCCTAAACATAAGATCAGGTAAAGGTCCAGGTAGTAAAGGCTCTTAACAAAATGGAATGCAGATAATCCATCCTAGCTCAGGAAAAGGTGCTGGGGTCCCAAGTGCAAAAGAGTCCCAAGGTAGATAAATGTAACTGGTGGTGACTAGACCTCTTCAGGTGAGCCTTGGTTTCTTTGAAGTGGGTTGAGGAGTCCTGTGAGTCTCTTAAATAAACCCAGGAAATTGCTGGTAAGAACAGGAAACACCCACTGTCTGATGTCTCCTCCCATGTCTGCTTGTGAGGTGAATGAAGCTTGGGTGATCTTTTATTTACTGAGGTCCCAATATCAGCACAAAATACCAGCTGTTTCAGCAATCCGGTGGGTACTCCATGAGAATTCTTCATTATTTTTGACAGAAAGGAGGAAGCATAAGACCCCTGCCTCAGACAGCTGTGTCACCCACTAATGAACCAACTGTGTCAGGAACTAAGGTGGCTAAGCTGCTCTGGGAACTCCGTTGACCCCCTTGGGTTTTTACCAAAACAAAGCTTCCCCTAGGGACTTTGGGATAGGGTATTCTCAGGTATTCTCTCTTCAGGCTGTCTGCTAGGCTCCGGACTTGTCCTGGCTTCAAGGGGAGGATGGTGGAGTCTTAGGGAGGTTTGCTTAAGCATAATTGACTCTGGTCTTTGCGTGTACTCTGATGGGTAGAAAGTAGCAGCCTTTAGCTGAATTCAGAGCAACTGTGCCCAGCCACTCAATACCTGGGTGTGGTGTGCACACTACAGTCCCCAAAGTCATCTGGATTGTGCCATCTTGAGGGGCTCATACTGTTGTATCATTGGGGATCAGAGACAAACCCATGTGTGTCTGCCCACTGCCTCTCTCTAGCCTTCCCTGGGTCCTGGACACCAGGGGACAGTGAGGGCCTGTGGACAAAAGGGAACCACTGCAGTCTTGCCCACTGTCTCACCAGCAGTGTTGTCCTCTTGACCCCTGTGCAAGGTAGAAGCAGCCACATCTGGGTATTTGCCCTCTTTGCCGGCTTCCAGGTGTCCACAGTAGCGTTCCCCTTAGTCACTTTCAGTTTGGTAAAGGAAAGTGGCCAGCCCTGCAGGCCTAAACATAAGATCAGGTAAAGGTCCAGGTAGTAAAGGCTCTTAACAAAATGGAATGCAGATAATCCATCCTAGCTCAGGAAAAGGTGCTGGGGTCCCAAGTGCAAAAGAGTCCCAAGGTAGATAAATGTAACTGGTGGTGACTAGACCTCTTCAGGTGAGCCTTGGTTTCTTTGAAGTGGGTTGAGGAGTCCTGTGAGTCTCTTAAATAAACCCAGGAAATTGCTGGTAAGAACAGGAAACACCCACTGTCTGATGTCTCCTCCCATGTCTGCTTGTGAGGTGAATGAAGCTTGGGTGATCTTTTATTTACTGAGGTCCCAATATCAGCACAAAATACCAGCTGTTTCAGCAATCCGGTGGGTACTCCATGAGAATTCTTCATTATTTTTGACAGAAAGGAGGAAGCATAAGACCCCTGCCTCAGACAGCTGTGTCACCCACTAATGAACCAACTGTGTCAGGAACTAAGGTGGCTAAGCTGCTCTGGTCCAGAGGCACTCCTGTTTAACCCACTGGGAGACATTATGGGTATTGTCATAGACTGTATGGGTTTGTCATAGGTTTTCTTCCAAGGGGCAAGTGTCTTTAATTTCATAACTGCAGTAACTGTCCACAGTGATTTTGGAGCCCAAGAAGATAAAACCTGTCACTGTTTCCATTGTTTGCTCATCTATTCACCATGAAGTGATGGGACTGGATGTCATGATCTTAGTTTATTGAATGCTTAGTTTTAAGCCAACTTTTTCACTCTCCTCTTTCACCTTCATCAAGAAACTCTTTAATTCCTCTTTGCTTTCTGCCATAAAGGTGGTATCATCTGCATATCTGAGATTACTGACATACCTTATCATCCTTGAAATAGAATGCCCTCAATTATGCCCTCAAGGTTGGAGAAACTGTGAATGTTCTAGTAGAATATGATAATCACTTCCACACAGTTGAACTGGCACTCAATTCAAGATGGTGGTAGTGGGCCATATGCAGGGACAATGTGATGTTGCTCCTGGCACTGCATTCTGACAAGAACCCAGAATGCAGCTCCGCCCATGGTCAATTGGGAGAATTAGAGAGCTTGTTCTCCAGAGCCTGAGCTCATGCCTCAACATTTTCCAAAGAACAAACTTTCTGGGCTTCTCTGGGTTTTTTTAGTGATAAAGAATCCACCTGTCAATGCAGAAGACATGAATCTGATGCCTCATCTGGGAAGATCCCACATGTTGCAAAGGGCAACTTCCACAACATGTTGCAAGGGCAACTAAGCCTCAGGGGTTGGGGTCCTGATGAGTTTTCTTAAATTAAACCCAGGAAATTGCTGGTAAGAACAGGAAACACCCACTGTCTGATGTCTCCTCCCATGTCTGCTTGTGAGGTGAATGAAGCTTGGGTGATCTTTTATTTACTGAGGTCCCAATATCAGCACAAAATACCAGCTGTTTCAGCAATCCGGTGGGTACTCCATGAGAATTCTTCATTATTTTTGACAGAAAGGAGGAAGCATAAGACCCCTGCCTCAGACAGCTGTGTCACCCACTAATGAACCAACTGTGTCAGGAACTAAGGTGGCTAAGCTGCTCTGGTCCAGAGGCACTCCTGTTTAACCCACTGGGAGACATTATGGGTATTGTCATAGACTGTATGGGTTTGTCATAGGTTTTCTTCCAAGGGGCAAGTGTCTTTAATTTCATAACTGCAGTAACTGTCCACAGTGATTTTGGAGCCCAAGAAGATAAAACCTGTCACTGTTTCCATTGTTTGCTCATCTATTCACCATGAAGTGATGGGACTGGATGTCATGATCTTAGTTTATTGAATGCTTAGTTTTAAGCCAACTTTTTCACTCTCCTCTTTCACCTTCATCAAGAAACTCTTTAATTCCTCTTTGCTTTCTGCCATAAAGGTGGTATCATCTGCATATCTGAGATTACTGACATACCTTATCATCCTTGAAATAGAATGCCCTCAATTATGCCCTCAAGGTTGGAGAAACTGTGAATGTTCTAGTAGAATATGATAATCACTTCCACACAGTTGAACTGGCACTCAATTCAAGATGGTGGTAGTGGGCCATATGCAGGGACAATGTGATGTTGCTCCTGGCACTGCATTCTGACAAGAACCCAGAATGCAGCTCCGCCCATGGTCAATTGGGAGAATTAGAGAGCTTGTTCTCCAGAGCCTGAGCTCATGCCTCAACATTTTCCAAAGAACAAACTTTCTGGGCTTCTCTGGGTTTTTTTAGTGATAAAGAATCCACCTGTCAATGCAGAAGACATGAATCTGATGCCTCATCTGGGAAGATCCCACATGTTGCAAAGGGCAACTAAGCCTGTGGGCCACAACTAATGAGTCTGTGCTCTAGAGCCCAGGAGCCACAACTACTAAGCCCATGTCCTACAACTACTGAAGCCTGATGGCTCTAAAAGCCTGGGTTCCAGAACAAGAGAAGCCACAGCAGTGAGAAGCCTGTACACCACAAGTAGAGAGTAGCCCTTACTCGCCACAAGAAAGAGAAAAGTCCACACATCAATAAAGACCCAACATAGTAAAAAAAAAAAGAATCAATTTTAAAAAGATAAGTTTTCCTTTGCTTCTGAACTGAACTTGGTCTTGTTCTACTGGCTTGAATGATACCAGACAGGAGGACCCCGGTTGGGCCTGACTTTAAAGTGTATGGAACAAAAACATTTGATGGAAAACTGCAGGTTCTAGTAGTTGCCTGAAAACCACCAGCTGACACATTCTGTCTGGTAAGGCCAAGAAACGTTAAATGTCAAAACCTGCTGAATGGATATCAGTAAATCATAAAGAAAAAGATCAGAACTGCAAGAGGCATGCTCTTTCAAAGAAATGCACATCACCAGCATTTTTGATGATACAGAAGATGATGCTGATGGAAAAGAATGAACACCAACAACACTGAGCTGGAAACTGACTCAGAAAACTCCAACCCTGAAGTTTTATTTTGCTTGAATTTTTCTTCACTGTATATGAAAAAGAAAAATGTATAAGCTACTTTAGCATATAAAACAAAAATTCCAATTGGATAAGAGTTATTTTACCATAGTTTATCAAGGTTGGAGAAACTGTGAATGTTCTAGTAGAATATGATAATCACTTCCACACAGTTGAACTGGCACTCAATTCAAGATGGTGGTAGTGGGCCATATGCAGGGACAATGTGATGTTGCTCCTGGCACTGCATTCTGACAAGAACCCAGAATGCAGCTCCGCCCATGGTCAATTGGGAGAATTAGAGAGCTTGTTCTCCAGAGCCTGAGCTCATGCCTCAACATTTTCCAAAGAACAAACTTTCTGGGCTTCTCTGGGTTTTTTTAGTGATAAAGAATCCACCTGTCAATGCAGAAGACATGAATCTGATGCCTCATCTGGGAAGATCCCACATGTTGCAAAGGGCAACTAAGCCTGTGGGCCACAACTAATGAGTCTGTGCTCTAGAGCCCAGGAGCCACAACTACTAAGCCCATGTCCTACAACTACTGAAGCCTGATGGCTCTAAAAGCCTGGGTTCCAGAACAAGAGAAGCCACAGCAGTGAGAAGCCTGTACACCACAAGTAGAGAGTAGCCCTTACTCGCCACAAGAAAGAGAAAAGTCCACACATCAATAAAGACCCAACATAGTAAAAAAAAAAGAATCAATTTTAAAAAGATAAGTTTTCCTTTGCTTCTGAACTGAACTTGGTCTTGTTCTACTGGCTTGAATGATACCAGACAGGAGGACCCCGGTTGGGCCTGACTTTAAAGTGTATGGAACAAAAACATTTGATGGAAAACTGCAGGTTCTAGTAGTTGCCTGAAAACCACCAGCTGACACATTCTGTCTGGTAAGGCCAAGAAACGTTAAATGTCAAAACCTGCTGAATGGATATCAGTAAATCATAAAGAAAAAGATCAGAACTGCAAGAGGCATGCTCTTTCAAAGAAATGCACATCACCAGCATTTTTGATGATACAGAAGATGATGCTGATGGAAAAGAATGAACACCAACAACACTGAGCTGGAAACTGACTCAGAAAACTCCAACCCTGAAGTTTTATTTTGCTTGAATTTTTCTTCACTGTATATGAAAAAGAAAAATGTATAAGCTACTTTAGCATATAAAACAAAAATTCCAATTGGATAAGAGTTATTTTACCATAGTTTATCAAGCAGTTTTTATTTTATCTTAGTGGTATATAATACAAAGTTCATTTTACCTCCAATAGCACCTTAAATTGATGGTACAGAGAAGTATATTTTTAACTTCATTTCCCTACTGGCGACATGTCCAAAGATCACAAAACATGACTACTGTAGAACCATAATCCACCTTTCCTAATTCTTGTCTTACTTCATCCCATTCTATAAAGGAGAGTTCTGATGCTAAGCTACCAGGCCCTTAAAAGCAGACTGTCTTTTATTAGAATCCAATAAATTCTAGAATCTGATATGTAATGTTGCTCATTTTCTATCTGTTTTTTGAATAAGAAAAAAATGAATGAATGACATTATGAACATTTAAGCATTCAAAGAGATGTGCTGTTTGCTTTATGAGTGGTGATGACCAGTTAGCACCAAACTGTTTCAGAAATAGGCTGTCATTTTCCTTCTTCTGGAACAATGGAATGATTTCAGAATGCGGGTCAGGAGGCAGAGCAACTCATCTTTCATAAAGATATCATTGTTTCAAGCCATTAAAGAGGAAGGGTGAAGAAGAAAAAAATACCCATCTTTCACCAAACTTATCTAAATTTAATCAGCAAAGCCAAAAGAAAGGAACTTTATTTGTGAAGGTTTGCTATTCCTTTCTACATGGAGGAATGCATTTTCCTTTAATTTGTGCATGGAATCTCTAAAGATAACAGGATGTACAAGCCCAGATCTAGATAAATTCAAGCCAGTACCCAAGACACTCTGAGTCATTCAGGAGGCTCATCAGTGATGGAAATGTGCCACTTTTGCCTAAGGCAATGTCATTGCTCAGGGGAAGGTAAAGCGCAAATGTTAGGTCAAGGGAGTTGTATACGCAGAGTACCCACGGGCATAAGAGCTTTCTTCAAAGAAAAATGTAGAGAGAACTATGACAGAAAGTATGCAAATTGCCTCAAAAAATGAGATAAGAAAGTCTTTGAGAACTATGTGAAGCCCTTGATAAACCCATAGCTCTGATGCCTCATTTACATCCCAATTAATTAGAGAACCCTTCTAAGGGAGACAGAAAACTCGGATTGAAAAAAATTGCAGCAGTACTTGGGCCCTAACGTGTAAATAATCAATAAGATGTCTGATGGACCAACCTTATGCAGAAGAGATTTTTGGCTTTAGATTTGGGGAAAGTCCCTTTTATGGAAATAGAGAAAACACTTTAAGTCATCAGTTGAGGAAAATATGCCACCTAGCTCAAGATGAAAACAGAATCAAAAGGAAAATATAAACAGAAAACTCAAGAAGACCTAGATTCCTAACAAAAGTAGTTATCTGACCATTCACCTAACCAAAATGGATAATTGCTTTGTCCTTAAGTCCTGAAGTGGGGACAATTTTATCACTCTTATACCTTCAAAGGTTTGGGGTTGCTCATTTTCTATCTGTTTTTTGAATAAGAAAAAAATGAATGAATGACATTATGAACATTTAAGCATTCAAAGAGATGTGCTGTTTGCTTTATGAGTGGTGATGACCAGTTAGCACCAAACTGTTTCAGAAATAGGCTGTCATTTTCCTTCTTCTGGAACAATGGAATGATTTCAGAATGCGGGTCAGGAGGCAGAGCAACTCATCTTTCATAAAGATATCATTGTTTCAAGCCATTAAAGAGGAAGGGTGAAGAAGAAAAAAATACCCATCTTTCACCAAACTTATCTAAATTTAATCAGCAAAGCCAAAAGAAAGGAACTTTATTTGTGAAGGTTTGCTATTCCTTTCTACATGGAGGAATGCATTTTCCTTTAATTTGTGCATGGAATCTCTAAAGATAACAGGATGTACAAGCCCAGATCTAGATAAATTCAAGCCAGTACCCAAGACACTCTGAGTCATTCAGGAGGCTCATCAGTGATGGAAATGTGCCACTTTTGCCTAAGGCAATGTCATTGCTCAGGGGAAGGTAAAGCGCAAATGTTAGGTCAAGGAAGTTGTATACGCAGAGTACCCACGGGCATAAGAGCTTTCTTCAAAGAAAAATGTAGAGAGAACTATGACAGAAAGTATGCAAATTGCCTCAAAAAATGAGATAAGAAAGTCTTTGAGAACTATGTGAAGCCCTTGATAAACCCATAGCTCTGATGCCTCATTTACATCCCAATTAATTAGAGAACCCTTCTAAGGGAGACAGAAAACTCGGATTGAAAAAAATTGCAGCAGTACTTGGGCCCTAACGTGTAAATAATCAATAAGATGTCTGATGGACCAACCTTATGCAGAAGAGATTTTTGGCTTTAGATTTGGGGAAAGTCCCTTTTATGGAAATAGAGAAAACACTTTAAGTCATCAGTTGAGGAAAATATGCCACCTAGCTCAAGATGAAAACAGAATCAAAAGGAAAATATAAACAGAAAACTCAAGAAGACCTAGATTCCTAACAAAAGTAGTTATCTGACCATTCACCTAACCAAAATGGATAATTGCTTTGTCCTTAAGTCCTGAAGTGGGAGTGGGGGACAATTTTTATCACTCTTATACCTTCTTTCCCAAATGGCTGAATCATCATTAAGGTGACAGTAAGAGGCTGCTAAGGGAAGGGGTAGGGGTGGAGAGACAATTAATAGTTTAGTGGTCTACATAATAAAATGATCTAAGAAAGACTCCACAGCTCAGCAGCACTATGTATTCAGCATGTGTTCAACACTTTTGGAGCTCATACTTCAAGTCTCAAGCTTCTACTCCACTGGCTTCTGATAGAGAACCCTCGGCAGAGTTCAAGAGAAAGCACTTATAGCAATTCATCTGCTTCCATTGGTATGAACCAATAGAAAAAAGTAATCAGAAAATTCAACCCCAGTACTGGCTCTGTCTGCAACTGCACATAAGACACTGGAACACTGGTTCACATCACTGGGCATCAGTTTCTTCATATTTAAAGTGAAAATGCAGCAGTAGATTACAGGACCTTACAGATTCATTGTACATAGGTCACTTCTGCTCCCATGAAATTTAACTTTAGGCAGTAAAATGAAATTATAAATACAAAGCCAAATGGCAAGTCAGAAAGGGAGAAATAAATATGTTCTATAAGTGTGCAATGGAAGACGAAATACTTTGGGGAGGAGTTTCAAGTGAAATTTCATGGCTTGAGTGTCATTTAGAATGAGTAGAACTTGAGATTACAGAGAATTAGGGAAAAGCATTTCAGGCAGAAGTTAATAGCAAGAGCAATTCTCAAAAATAGAGAGGTTCCTATGGAAATAGGAAGGAAAAGAGGGAAAGGGAGTAAGAAGGAAGATGAAAACTAAGATTTATTAATTTCCTCCCATGCAATAGGTTCTCTGTTAGGAAATTTAAATGTGTCAATCACTTAATCCATAGGACAATAGCAAGTGTCAATTATTAGTCTTCCTTTATAAGTAAAGAAACAAAGTCTCAGAAAATTTAATATGTTTAGAGTCATATAGCAAGTAAAGGTGAAAGGAATGATACGAAAATCTGTCTGCCTAGCTTCAGGGATGAGTTGGTACTCTTCAAGAGCACCGAGGAATTAGATAGGTTGAGAGAGGATAGTATTAGCCTCACAACTAAGATCTTAGGGCTTCCCTGGTGACACAGATGGTAAAGAATCTACCTGCATCTGGGAACATGCATGTCTGTAAACAACAAAACTCTGTAAAAGTTAAAAGTAAAATAAAGGTTTCATTAAAAAAAAAAAAAAGACTCTACCTGCAATGCGGGAGACCTGGGTTAGATCTCTGGGTCAGGAAGATCCCCTAGAGAGGGGAATGGCAACCCACTCTAATATTCTCGCCTAGAGAATTCCATGGACAGAGAGCCTGGCGGGCTACAGTCCATGGTGCTGCAAAGAGTCAGACATGACAGAGATCACATGCTAAGATCTTGATGTTGGTAATATATTTATTTGGAGACTGTGGGTCAGGGAGTTAGGGCTCACTCAAGAAGGATCAAGTTGGCCTTGACATGACATTCACCCATGACAGCATCTTAAATTCCCAGTGGGTCCCATCATGAGAAGGCATGGGAGGTGTAGGGTGAGGAAGAATGTCCCACTATAGAATGAATACATTTCTGCACATAGGCTATGCTTTTCACATGTCAAAGGTTCTTATGTTTTTTACCTCATTTCTTCCTGATGACTCTGGGAGACAGTAGAGGAAGTTGTATTAATTCCTTTGACAAAGGAGAGTCTTTGTGGTCAGCCTGAAACATTGGTGTAATTAGCAGCAGAACTGGGAATGCTCAGGTTACCTTTCTTTGGGGAGGAGTTTCAAGTGAAATTTCATGGCTTGAGTGTCATTTAGAATGAGTAGACTTGAGATTACAGAGAAGGAAGATTTCAGAAAACTTAAAAGAGAGGTTCCTATGGAAATAGGAAGGAAAAGAGGAAAGGAGTAAGAAGGAAGATGAAAACTAAGATTTATTAATTTCCTCCCATGCAATAGGTTCTCTGTTAGGAAATTTAAATGTGTCAATCACTTAATCCATAGGACAATAGCAAGTGTCAATTATTAGTCTTCCTTTATAAGTAAAGAAACAAAGTCTCAGAAAATTTAATATGTTTAGAGTCATATAGCAAGTAAAGGTGAAAGGAATGATACGAAAATCTGTCTGCCTAGCTTCAGGGATGAGTTGGTACTCTTCAAGAGCACCGAGGAATTAGATAGGTTGAGAGAGGATAGTATTAGCCTCACAACTAAGATCTTAGGGCTTCCCTGGTGACACAGATGGTAAAGAATCTACCTGCATCTGGGAACATGCATGTCTGTAAACAACAAAACTCTGTAAAAGTTAAAAGTAAAATAAAGGTTTCATTAAAAAAAAAAAAAAGACTCTACCTGCAATGCGGGAGACCTGGGTTAGATCTCTGGGTCAGGAAGATCCCCTAGAGAGGGGAATGGCAACCCACTCTAATATTCTCGCCTAGAGAATTCCATGGACAGAGAGCCTGGCGGGCTACAGTCCATGGTGCTGCAAAGAGTCAGACATGACAGAGATCACATGCTAAGATCTTGATGTTGGTAATATATTTATTTGGAGACTGTGGGTCAGGGAGTTAGGGCTCACTCAAGAAGGATCAAGTTGGCCTTGACATGACATTCACCCATGACAGCATCTTAAATTCCCAGTGGGTCCCATCATGAGAAGGCATGGGAGGTGTAGGGTGAGGAAGAATGTCCCACTATAGAATGAATACATTTCTGCACATAGGCTATGCTTTTTCACATGTCAAAGGTTCTTATGTTTTTTACCTCATTTCTTCCTGATGACTCTGGGAGACAGTAGAGGAAGTTGTATTAATTCCTTTGACAAAGGAGAGTCTTTGTGGTCAGCCTGAAACATTGGTGTAATTAGCAGCAGAACTGGGAATGCTCAGGTTACCTTTCTTCTCCTTCTTTTTCCATTCTCTCTGATAATCCTCTCATGAGCATCTACTCTTTTCAAGTTTGCATGGCATTTAGATAAAAAAAAAAGTCATTTATATACAGTATCCCACTAAATGTAGTCCTCCCACAATTTATTCCCATTTTGCAGATGAGAAAACTGAAGTTTAGAAAGGCTAATCACAAAACAAACTATGTTTGATGGAGAAGACTCTCTATGAGGAACTATGAAAGAGATACAGATGATTTCTTTCCTTAGGAGTCTGAAAGACAGAGGAATGTGGAATCACAAGTAAAGCTAAAATTCTAGCTGGCAGCTCTCTTCAAATACTTGATAGCTATCACAGATAAAAGAAGTTAGATTTGCTAACCTATTCATCTTTATAAAGGAACAACAAGAACCAGTTGACTTCATAAAAGTGAGACAGATTTCAATTCAGTTGAAAGAAAAAATTTTTTCAATGTTTTCTGCTTATAGAGGAAATGGGTGATGATAAGGGGAACATTTGAAAACAAAGAAAAATTAACTGGCCATAATACTATAATCTAAGGGTTGTATTAACATTTTAGTATATTTCTTTCTATCATTTTTCAATGACTAGGAATGATTACTTCATGGCAAATAGATGGGTAAAAGGTGAAAACAGGGACAGATTTTTATCTTCTTGGACTCCACAAAATCACTGTGGACAGAGACTGCAATCATGAAATTGAAACACACTCATTCCTTGGAAGAAAAGCTATAAGAAACTTAGACAGCATATTAAAAAGCACAGACATCAGTTTGTTGACAAGGTACATATAGTCAAAGCTATGGTTTTTCCAGTAATCATGTATAGATGTGAGAGTTGGACCATAAAGAAGGCTAAGCACCAAAGAATTGATGCTTTCAAACTGTAGTGCTGGGGAAGACTCTTCAGAGCCCTTTGGATAGCAATGAGATCAAAGCAGTCAATTCTAAAAGAAGCCATCTCTGAATATTCATTGAAAGGACTGATGCTGAAGCTAAAGCTCCAATACTCTGACCACCTGATGCAAAGAGCTGACTCACAGGAAAAGACCTTTACGCTAAGAAAGATTGAGGGCAAGAGGAGAAGGGGACAACAGAGTATAAGGTGATTGGATGGTATTGAAAGTGTTTTACCTCAATTTGAGACTTCAACCCAGGGCCCAGACCTGATTGAACTCTGCTTGGGACTTGAACCCACACGGCTGGAGCTTGAATTCCAGCCAAAAACCTGTTTGGGACTTGAACCCACGTGACTGGGGCTTGAACCTAGCCAAAACCTGGTTTGGGACACAAACCCACGTGGCTAAGTCTTAACCCCAGCCAAAACCCTCCTTGGGACGTGAATCCACATAGTCAGGACTCAATCCCAGCCAAAACCCTGTCTGGGACTCAAACCCACATGGCCGGGACTTAATCCAGCACTCACCCAACGTCTGGACCCACTGAGGCTCAGGTTCTTCGTGCCTCAATGCAGAAAGAATTCAGCGAGAGGGAGAGTGATAGGCAAGAAGAGGATTTATTAGGATAGGGTACTTGTAAGAGGTACAAGCAGGCAGGCAGGAAAGCTCTGCTCTGCTCTCCTTCAATTGAGTGGGCAGCAATATCTATAGGATGGTAGAAGACCACCTCCCTCAAGTAGATGCAGATGCAGGACATACATCATTGGTGGCTTCTTCGCCAGCTCCTCCTTCATCAGCTGTTTATACCCAGTCGAACCTGCTTTAGTGAACAGTGAGCAGCATTCCTGAGTCATCAACTCACTGGCCTCGCAACCTTTCTCAGGTGTCTCCCTTCTACCTAGCATCCCCTACTAGGACTCTGCAACCACCTACCTATTCTACTCTGTCCCTATTGGTATCACCAACTCAATGCATGTGAGTTTGAGTAAACTCCGGGAGATACTGAAGAACAGGGAAGCCTGGTGTACTGCAGTCCATGGGGTCGCAAAGAGTCAGACACAACTTAGGAAATGAACAGCAACTCATATGATTAAATAACAGAGATGATATTATACATAAACTTTTGTATGCTATTTTTCACTCAACATTATATCATCTTGTAAGTGTTTTTATCAGTGACGTTCACGGGGGAAACTCTTCAGAGCCTTTACGCAAAAAGAAAGATTTAAAGGGCTAAGCAACCCAATACTCTGACCACCTGATGCAAAGAGCTGACTCACAGGAAAAGACCTTACGCTAAGAAAGATTGAGGGCAAGAGGAGAAGGGGACAACAGAGTATAAGGTGATTGGATGGTATTGAAAGTGTTTTACCTCAATTTGAGACTTCAACCCAGGGCCCAGACCTGATTGAACTCTGCTTGGGACTTGAACCCACACGGCTGGAGCTTGAATTCCAGCCAAAAACCTGTTTGGGACTTGAACCCACGTGACTGGGGCTTGAACCTAGCCAAAACCTGGTTTGGGACACAAACCCACGTGGCTAAGTCTTAACCCCAGCCAAAACCCTCCTTGGGACGTGAATCCACATAGTCAGGACTCAATCCCAGCCAAAACCCTGTCTGGGACTCAAACCCACATGGCCGGGACTTAATCCAGCACTCACCCAACGTCTGGACCCACTGAGGCTCAGGTTCTTCGTGCCTCAATGCAGAAAGAATTCAGCGAGAGGGAGAGTGATAGGCAAGAAGAGGATTTATTAGGATAGGGTACTTGTAAGAGGTACAAGCAGGCAGGCAGGAAAGCTCTGCTCTGCTCTCCTTCAATTGAGTGGGCAGCAATATCTATAGGATGGTAGAAGACCACCTCCCTCAAGTAGATGCAGATGCAGGACATACATCATTGGTGGCTTCTTCGCCAGCTCCTCCTTCATCAGCTGTTTATACCCAGTCGAACCTGCTTTAGTGAACAGTGAGCAGCATTCCTGAGTCATCAACTCACTGGCCTCGCAACCTTTCTCAGGTGTCTCCCTTCTACCTAGCATCCCCTACTAGGACTCTGCAACCACCTACCTATTCTACTCTGTCCCTATTGGTATCACCAACTCAATGCATGTGAGTTTGAGTAAACTCCGGGAGATACTGAAGAACAGGGAAGCCTGGTGTACTGCAGTCCATGGGGTCGCAAAGAGTCAGACACAACTTAGGAAATGAACAACAACTCATATGATTAAATAACAGAGATGATATTATACATAAACTTTTGTATGCTATTTTTTCACTCAACATTATATCATCTTGTAAGTGTTTTTATCAGCTCATTAAAATCTCTCCATAAACGTAATTTAATGGATGCATAAGATTCAATTGTATGACTGTATCACAATTTATTTAACTAATGTCCCATTTTTGGACATTTATGTTCTACATAATTTTTGGCTATTATGAAATAATGCTTCAGTGAAACTCTTATGCATAAATCTTGTTTCATAGTTTATAGAATTTTATAAGCTTTATTTTTAGAAGTTGAATTACTTAATAAAAAGTATGATTATCTTTAAGACACTGATACATATTGCCATTTTCCCTCTGAAATTAATACTAATTAACCTCTGCACTCTTAATTTTTCTCTTGCTATTCAAGATTCTACATGCTTCTGTTTGTATGTTCCTTCCTCACTGACTATTTCTTCTCAATATGTTTTTGCTTGCTTTTTCTCTTATGATTGCCTCCAAATTCTGGAGGGTCATAGTACCTCTCTATGACTCTCCCTTTTCTTCATTACTAATATATATATTTCCCTACATGAATTGAAACAGCCTCCTGGTTTTGAAAATAATATAAAACTCCCAAATATGTATCTCCACCATGATCTGTCCCTGCACACTGAACCTAGTATAAGTCTTCACATGACAACTGCACTTAGATGTGTAACAGATATTAAAACACATGCCCAGACTCTTGATTTTCCTCCTAACCCATCCCAACCTGCTTCTCCATAAGCCTTTCCCAGTCCAGTAACTGGAAATCCCATCCACTCCACCGTTCACAATGAGGATTACTCTGAACTTCTCTCTCCTTTACCCACCAAATCTAATCCACCCATAAGTCCTATCCATTCATTCTTCAAAACCTATCCTCATATGATTCTCTCTGATCCCATTTCTCCAATCTATGAGAGAGAACTTCTTAGTGGGGCAAGAAACAGTGCTTGGAGTTAACTGAAGTTTGAAGTGCCTGTGTTTATGGAAGCTATTTGAGCATCTTGGATTCCAGGAGAAATTTTACCTCCTCCTGCCAGAGGAAGGAAGCCATAAGTCCATGCAAAGCAAGTTTTGGTACAGGCCCTCCTGCCCAAGAGCTTGTGTTCTCAGCCATGTCTGAGTCTTTGCAACTTGTTGGACTATAGCCCACCAGGCTCCTCTGTCCATGGGATTTTCCAGGCAAGAATACTGAAGTGGGTTGCCATTCCCTTCTTCAGGAAATCTTCTCGGCCAAGGAACTGAACCCAGATCTCCTACATTGTAGGCAGATTCTTTGCTCTCTGAGATTCTTTATATTCAGTTTAACAAGGGATATAACTAACAGACAGTATCTGAACATGTTCTGTCTGCTTATATCTGTGAATGACTGCCCATATGATTCACTCTACGAGCTTGTCCTCTGTAGGAAATCCCTATTGGCTAAGCCAGTCTCTCCATAGGAACTGTTCTGGAAGGACAGATACAGGAATGGGCATATCCCAATGTAGAAGAAGAAACCTCAAAGAAGGTTTTACAGTGGATCTGGGGGAGAGAAGCTTGCTCATTTTTTGAGTGGATGCAGGAAACATCCTTTGTTCTTCCCTTGGACAATCTGAAGTGAGGTCCCAAGGTCTGAAACTGTGGGAGTCCGCTCTTTGCCAACAGAAAGACAAAACTTGCATGGTGGTGGTGGGGAGACAAGAGAGACGCAGACAAAATCCACAGCCTCTGGATTAATTTGACTCTGGCACCCACCCACTTTTGTTTTCAAGTGATATGTGAGCCAATAAATGTTCTATTGTTTAAATCATTTGGAGGTGAGCATTCTGTGTCAGTGGGACATCAAAGGGGAATGTCAATGAGATGGAAACCAAGGGAGTGATCTGGCCTGAAGAAGTAAATTTGAGAGACAGTCACACAGAGTTTTTAAACTCACAGGATAGGATGAATTCATTTAAAGAAAGACAATCACTGGAGAGCAGAATATGCTCCAGATTCAAATTCAAGGAACCACAAACGTAAGACTCTGGATAGAGAGTGATAGGAGCCAACCAGGAACCATCAGGATCCGTGGACTTATTGCCTCTGACACCAAAGAAGACTTATTGCACTTATATTCCTAAGCATCTTGGATTCCAGGAGAAATTTTACCTCCTCCTGCCAGAGGAAGGAAGCCATAAGTCCATGCAAAGCAAGTTTTGGTACAGGCCCTCCTGCCCAAGAGCTTGTGTTCTCAGCCATGTCTGAGTCTTTGCAACTTGTTGGACTATAGCCCACCAGGCTCCTCTGTCCATGGGATTTTCCAGGCAAGAATACTGAAGTGGGTTGCCATTCCCTTCTTCAGGAAATCTTCTCGGCCAAGGAACTGAACCCAGATCTCCTACATTGTAGGCAGATTCTTTGCTCTCTGAGATTCTTTATATTCAGTTTAACAAGGGATATAACTAACAGACAGTATCTGAACATGTTCTGTCTGCTTATATCTGTGAATGACTGCCCATATGATTCACTCTACGAGCTTGTCCTCTGTAGGAAATCCCTATTGGCTAAGCCAGTCTCTCCATAGGAACTGTTCTGGAAGGACAGATACAGGAATGGGCATATCCCAATGTAGAAGAAGAAACCTCAAAGAAGGTTTTACAGTGGATCTGGGGGAGAGAAGCTTGCTCATTTTTTGAGTGGATGCAGGAAACATCCTTTGTTCTTCCCTTGGACAATCTGAAGTGAGGTCCCAAGGTCTGAAACTGTGGGAGTCCGCTCTTTGCCAACAGAAAGACAAAACTTGCATGGTGGTGGTGGGGAGACAAGAGAGACGCAGACAAAATCCACAGCCTCTGGATTAATTTGACTCTGGCACCCACCCACTTTTGTTTTCAAGTGATATGTGAGCCAATAAATGTTCTATTGTTTAAATCATTTGGAGGTGAGCATTCTGTGTCAGTGGGACATCAAAGGGGAATGTCAATGAGATGGAAACCAAGGGAGTGATCTGGCCTGAAGAAGTAAATTTGAGAGACAGTCACACAGAGTTTTTAAACTCACAGGATAGGATGAATTCATTTAAAGAAAGACAATCACTGGAGAGCAGAATATGCTCCAGATTCAAATTCAAGGAACCACAAACGTAAGACTCTGGATAGAGAGTGATAGGAGCCAACCAGGAACCATCAGGATCCGTGGACTTATTGCCTCTGACACCAAAGAAGACTTATTGCACTTATATTCCTAAGCTCTTGCCAACACAGTACAATGTTTGGTTTAATTTTCCCCACTACTGTTTATAACATCTTCCCCAGACTTAAAACTTGCCAAAGCTCTCATGCAAATGGGAATTGTTTTCATGTAAAAATCAATTAATATGCATGAAATGGATTATTTTAGTGTTTGAATTGTATCCCCCCAAAACACATTTTAAAACTTGACAAAGCAATGTGAATACAAATTTCTGTTTCTTTTTCTCACATGGGGAAAGTCCTTGCTAAAAAAATTCAAACAAATGCACGTAGTACTATGAATTTACTAACTCTGGGTATAGGGTTGTTTTCTTCTTTTCAGTCTACAAGTACGGAAAGGTGATTGCCCGAAATGAGCTTTGTGGGCCAGGACCCAGGATGGTGAGGCCATCGTGAGCTTCAGGAGTCTTCTCATATGCTTCTTTAGGGACCATGGAAAAGTGGGGTGCATGGTCATCAGGGAGGGTGAGAATGGCCATTTTCAACTTCTAGGGAGATGGTGTAAAGCAAAAGCCTTGGAAAAAGGCTGATTTGAAAAAAAAAATTGACCTTTATAAGGACTATCCTAAACAGAAATACCCTGTTTAACAATTATTAATATTAGAAAAATCATCTTTAAAAGGAATTCATCTTGGCAGGTCTCTGTCTCTCAGAGACTTGGTACACTTCACCTGGACTGTATCTTGTGCCCTGACATTTTATCTGGGAGCCCCATACAGTCCTTAGTCAAGGAACCAAGTTGCCCTTAGCCATCTGGTATGGTGGACTCTGGGCTCTTTTCTTGCCTGCTTGTTCCAAAAACAGACCTTCAATCCTCAACATTCCTTCACAAAAAATATTACATACGTTCTGTCATGTCTCTTTCAACCAAATAGATTTCTGATGGCCCACTGCCTATACAGAGCAGTTCACATTTCTTTTCAATCATAACAATTCATTCCAGAAAAGAGTTTGTCTTCATATGGCACACCTCACTGAAACTACTTCACATTAACTTTCATTTTTTGCAGATAGGAGCCAACCAGGAACCATCAGGATCCGTGGACTTATTGCCTCTGACACCAAAGAAGACTTATTGCACTTATATTCCTAAGCTCTTGCCAACACAGTACAATGTTTGGTTTAATTTTCCCCACTACTGTTTATAACATCTTCCCCAGACTTAAAACTTGCCAAAGCTCTCATGCAAATGGGAATTGTTTTCATGTAAAAATCAATTAATATGCATGAAATGGATTATTTTAGTGTTTGAATTGTATCCCCCCAAAACACATTTTAAAACTTGACAAAGCAATGTGAATACAAATTTCTGTTTCTTTTTCTCACATGGGGAAAGTCCTTGCTAAAAAAATTCAAACAAATGCACGTAGTACTATGAATTTACTAACTCTGGGTATAGGGTTGTTTTCTTCTTTTCAGTCTACAAGTACGGAAAGGTGATTGCCCGAAATGAGCTTTGTGGGCCAGGACCCAGGATGGTGAGGCCATCGTGAGCTTCAGGAGTCTTCTCATATGCTTCTTTAGGGACCATGGAAAAGTGGGGTGCATGGTCATCAGGGAGGGTGAGAATGGCCATTTTCAACTTCTAGGGAGATGGTGTAAAGCAAAAGCCTTGGAAAAAGGCTGATTTGAAAAAAAAAAATTGACCTTTATAAGGACTATCCTAAACAGAAATACCCTGTTTAACAATTATTAATATTAGAAAAATCATCTTTAAAAGGAATTCATCTTGGCAGGTCTCTGTCTCTCAGAGACTTGGTACACTTCACCTGGACTGTATCTTGTGCCCTGACATTTTATCTGGGAGCCCCATACAGTCCTTAGTCAAGGAACCAAGTTGCCCTTAGCCATCTGGTATGGTGGACTCTGGGCTCTTTTCTTGCCTGCTTGTTCCAAAAACAGACCTTCAATCCTCAACATTCCTTCACAAAAAATATTACATACGTTCTGTCATGTCTCTTTCAACCAAATAGATTTCTGATGGCCCACTGCCTATACAGAGCAGTTCACATTTCTTTTCAATCATAACAATTCATTCCAGAAAAGAGTTTGTCTTCATATGGCACACCTCACTGAAACTACTTCACATTAACTTTCTGTGTTATTGTTTTTTTCCAAGCAGCAAATGAAAACTTGTGATCCTCCTGAGTTTGATTGGCATTCATGTCTCATTTGTTCCGCAAATTATTTTTAAAAGATGTATTTTAAAATGTAGGGCATTTCGTCCATCAGCAGAGGAATGGATGAACAAGATGTGGCACACATACACAATGGAACATTACTCAGCCATAAAAAGGAACAAAATTGGGCCATTTGTAGAGATGTGGATGGACGTAGAGATTGTCATACAGAAAGAAGTAGGTCAGAGAGAGAAAACAAATATCACGGAGACCTGGGTCCATTCCCTGGGTTGGAAAGATCCCATGGAGAAGGGAAAGGCTACCCAATCCAGCATTCTTGCTTGGAGAATTCCATGGGTCGCAAAAAGTCAGACACAACTGAGAGATTTCCCTTCGCTTCAATGCATTTAGTGGAATCTAGAAAAAATGGTATAGATGATCTTATTTACAAGGCAGAAATAGAGACACAGACGTAGAGAACAAATATATGAATACTGAGGGAAGAGGGGGATGCATTAGGAGATTGAGACTGACTTATATACACTATTGATACTATGTGTGAAATAGATAATTAATGAAAACCTACTGTATAGCATAAGGGACCCTACTTAATCCTCTGTGATGACCTAAATAGGAAGGAAATTCCAAAAGGAGAGAATGTATACAAATAGCTGACTCACCTTGCTCTATATTAGAAACTAACACAGCATTGTTTTGAAAATGCCTTGAATAATGCATTTACTATTTAAGTTAATGAAATGTTTTCTTTTGAGGAAAATTATGTTTTCTTTGTAATAATCAGAGACAGTGTTGAAAATCAGTGTCTTAAATACAGGGGTTTCAAATTCAAATGGACACCAAAGCAATTACAAAAACAAGTGAAGTGGAGTTGCATTAAAAAAAAAAAAGACACATTGGAATAATTTTTACTTTTACAATGAAAGAGGATGGTTCATTAAGCATGCAGTCTATTGTTTATCATTTTTGATGGGCACAAGTATAGAGAAACATTTCTCTACTAAAAGAAAAGAAATAGTATTAGTATAACCATAAGCAATAAGACTAAGCAACTGAACAACAACACACTACTGTAAAGTAAGTATACTCCAACAAAAATACATTTAAAATTTTTTTAAATAAATAAAATGTAGGACATTTCAACATAAAAATCCAGGCTCCTGGTTTATTTTGCAAATTCACAAAACCTAGGAACCCTGGGCTCGATTCCCACCTGGTACCAGTTGGACCTCACCGTCATCCAAACCCTATGACTTCCTCATGGATGACTTTTTAAATTGTTGTTGTGAAGAGTAAACTAGATGATCAAAAAAGGACTTGGTCCTGCATCTGGCCTATGGAAGCGATCATAGCTAGTGGTCTAGCTGTTACCATTCTTATATCAAGACAGTCTGATGATGATGGTGATGATGAAGACAATGAAATGAGATAAGATGATGAACTTGATGCTGGAGGAGAAGACGAACGGAGGGAAAACAGAGATGAGACTACCCCGACTGGTAGAAAAAGAAGCTAAGACTAAACCAATCTTTTAATCAAGTAAAATGAACCCTCAGTATAAAATACAATGAACCCTCAAAAAGGCAATTATATCCCATTGTAATGGGATGCTACTAGTGCATCTTGCATAAGCCATCTCTTCCAGACACAGGGTCCCACATTTCTAAATTGGTTTACACAGCACACATCTTCCCATAGCCGCTGAAAGACCTGTTTAGCCACAATAGGATAAAAGTCCACATTAGACTGCACTCAGCAAATGAAATGCAAAACCCAAGGAACAAAGATTTAAATAACAGAGCTGACAGCAGAGAGTTATATTCCCACACCTTTGGCAGCGTGTGCAGATCTTTGACATTTCACCAAAGTTAAATGTTCCATCTCTAGAACCTGACTTGTTCTTCACTATTTTTATTGTGTTGCAGCTTTAAAAAATTGCCAATTAAGTTAAACTGAACTGTCACACAATCAGCTTCTATAATTACCAGCAATGGTTTATGATAGGTTCAAGCAAACAGAGGGTCTGAATTTTTTTTTTTTTTTTTTGCCAGAGTTGTAGTTCCTTTTTGTAGAAACAATTATCATGGTGGTGTTTCCCAGCAAAGGGAAAATGTAGCCTGAAGCCATTACATATTTCATTTTCAGTCCAGCAGTTTTAGAGTTCTTGCTTTTCCCAGTGACTATTCAGTGGGAGGAAAAGACAAACAAGGGCTCTGGGTAAAGCATGGTCTCTCACAAAGTAGGCAGCAAGACCGCCAGACCCTGGACAAAAGGAACACTGCCCTAACCCAGTGCTCAAGCAAAGCATCAGACTTGGTTTTTGAAATAAACGCCTATTCCCACCGTACCAGTTGGACCTCACCGTCATCCAAACCCTATGACTTCCTCATGGATGACTTTTTAAATTGTTGTTGTGAAGAGTAAACTAGATGATCAAAAAAGGACTTGGTCCTGCATCTGGCCTATGGAAGCGATCATAGCTAGTGGTCTAGCTGTTACCATTCTTATATCAAGACAGTCTGATGATGATGGTGATGATGAAGACAATGAAATGAGATAAGATGATGAACTTGATGCTGGAGGAGAAGACGAACGGAGGGAAAACAGAGATGAGACTACCCCGACTGGTAGAAAAAGAAGCTAAGACTAAACCAATCTTTTAATCAAGTAAAATGAACCCTCAGTATAAAATACAATGAACCCTCAAAAAGGCAATTATATCCCATTGTAATGGGATGCTACTAGTGCATCTTGCATAAGCCATCTCTTCCAGACACAGGGTCCCACATTTCTAAATTGGTTTACACAGCACACATCTTCCCATAGCCGCTGAAAGACCTGTTTAGCCACAATAGGATAAAAGTCCACATTAGACTGCACTCAGCAAATGAAATGCAAAACCCAAGGAACAAAGATTTAAATAACAGAGCTGACAGCAGAGAGTTATATTCCCACACCTTTGGCAGCGTGTGCAGATCTTTGACATTTCACCAAAGTTAAATGTTCCATCTCTAGAACCTGACTTGTTCTTCACTATTTTTATTGTGTTGCAGCTTTAAAAAATTGCCAATTAAGTTAAACTGAACTGTCACACAATCAGCTTCTATAATTACCAGCAATGGTTTATGATAGGTTCAAGCAAACAGAGGGTCTGAATTTTTTTTTTTTTTTTTTGCCAGAGTTGTAGTTCCTTTTTGTAGAAACAATTATCATGGTGGTGTTTCCCAGCAAAGGGAAAATGTAGCCTGAAGCCATTACATATTTCATTTTCAGTCCAGCAGTTTTAGAGTTCTTGCTTTTCCCAGTGACTATTCAGTGGGAGGAAAAGACAAACAAGGGCTCTGGGTAAAGCATGGTCTCTCACAAAGTAGGCAGCAAGACCGCCAGACCCTGGACAAAAGGAACACTGCCCTGACCCAGTGCTCCTAACCTGCCACGCACATCCCTCCACAGGACGAGATCACACATCACAACCAAATTCACGGGGTTTCTGTCTGGCAACAGATGTTTTGATGCATAAGGATATAGACCTAAAGCTAGATTTATTAACAATCAATAAGTGGCAAAGACATGAGACAGCTAGTGGGGAGGTGGCACAAGGAATATTTCTGGGGTTAAACCACTGTTCCTTTATCTCCTTGTTGAGCAAGTAACTTAATCTCATTAAGTCTCAGTTCTCTCATGTGTAAAATAGGATTGAGTGTGTGCTTAGTCGTTAAGTCATGTCCAACTCCATGGACGATACCCCACTAGGCTCCTCTGTCCATGGGATTTAGCCCACTAGGTTCCTCTGTCCACGGGATTTCCAAGGCAAGAATACTAGCGTGGGTTTGCCATTTTCTTCTCAGGGATCTTCCCAACCCAGGGATAGAACTTGTGTCTCCTGCACTGGCAGGTGAATTCTTCACTACTGAGCCATCTGGGAAGCCTCAAATACAGTTACTGGTAACATTTAGCTCAGACAGCTGCTTTGAAGATGAACCCATAGTAATGGGTTACACTGTGTCCAATACAGTCCTAGGTGCTAGGGATACAAGACTGAACAAAGTAAACAAAACAGTTCAGAAGAGCTTAGAGGAAAACTGTCTAGCACATAATAGGCAAATTCAAGATGAGAGGCTGGGATTTTTGTATTATTTTATTGTTATATGTGGGATTTGTTTTTGTCATTATTAGCTATTATAGTTTATACACAAAACAATATGATAGTTTGCTACTCCCATGTCACCCTTGGGAAAACTGAAGTTCAGAGAACATAAGTGGTTTACACAAGGTCATAGGACTAGCATGTTAATGAGTTCAGTTTCAGATCTAAGTTTATGAGATTTGTGTCCATGTTCAACCTACACTCAGAGCAGTGTCAGGTCCTAAGCCTCTGTTGTGCGATCGGGCATGAATTCCACACTGTCCTTGCCTCTCAATCACAGCATGACCTTAAATCTTTATTATGCCCCATGGTCAACAGCTCGATGTTGTGGGCATGGTCATTTTCCTAGAGAGAAAATGTAGCCTGAAGCTATTCAGTGGGAGGAAAGGGGAAAACAAACAGGGGCTCTGGGTAAAGCATGGTCTCTCACAAAGTAGGCAGCAAGACCGCCAGACCCTGGACAAAAGGAACACTGCCCTGACCCAGTGCTCCTAACCTGCCACGCACATCCCTCCACAGGACGAGATCACACATCACAACCAAATTCACGGGGTTTCTGTCTGGCAACAGATGTTTTGATGCATAAGGATATAGACCTAAAGCTAGATTTATTAACAATCAATAAGTGGCAAAGACATGAGACAGCTAGTGGGGAGGTGGCACAAGGAATATTTCTGGGGTTAAACCACTGTTCCTTTATCTCCTTGTTGAGCAAGTAACTTAATCTCATTAAGTCTCAGTTCTCTCATGTGTAAAATAGGATTGAGTGTGTGCTTAGTCGTTAAGTCATGTCCAACTCCATGGACGATACCCCACTAGGCTCCTCTGTCCATGGGATTTAGCCCACTAGGTTCCTCTGTCCACGGGATTTCCAAGGCAAGAATACTAGCGTGGGTTTGCCATTTTCTTCTCCAGGGGATCTTCCCAACCCAGGGATAGAACTTGTGTCTCCTGCACTGGCAGGTGAATTCTTCACTACTGAGCCATCTGGGAAGCCTCAAATACAGTTACTGGTAACATTTAGCTCAGACAGCTGCTTTGAAGATGAACCCATAGTAATGGGTTACACTGTGTCCAATACAGTCCTAGGTGCTAGGGATACAAGACTGAACAAAGTAAACAAAACAGTTCAGAAGAGCTTAGAGGAAAACTGTCTAGCACATAATAGGCAAATTCAAGATGAGAGGCTTGGATTTTTTTGTATTATTTTATTGTTATATGTGGGATTTGTTTTTGTCATTATTAGCTATTATAGTTTATACACAAAACAATATGATAGTTTGCTACTCCCATGTCACCCTTGGGAAAACTGAAGTTCAGAGAACATAAGTGGTTTACACAAGGTCATAGGACTAGCATGTTAATGAGTTCAGTTTCAGATCTAAGTTTATGAGATTTGTGTCCATGTTCAACCTACACTCAGAGCAGTGTCAGGTCCTAAGCCTCTGTTGTGCGATCGGGCATGAATTCCACACTGTCCTTGCCTCTCAATCACAGCATGACCTTAAATCTTTATTATGCCCCATGGTCAACAGCTCGATGTTGTGGGCATGGTCATTTTCCTAGAGAGAAAATAAGAACAGTGGGTAAAAGTGAGGAAAGGATAAGATTCAGTTAATCATGAGGAAGAACTTTTTAATAATTAAAGTAATTAGTGTAATTAAAGTAATAGTTAAAATAATTGATATGGGTTATGATACAGGGCACCAGAAGAGGGGAATTCTTGTCTTCAAATAGAAGTTTAAAAAAAGGCAGACATGACTGAGCGACTGAACGGAATGGAACGGAACCATGTTGCCTAGGGGATTGAATTATTCATTGGTCCTGAGCTCCTACTTCCCCAATCTGAGAATCTCTCCAAGAGCTTGATAAAAAATACAGATTCTGTGGACTCCTTCCCAAATTTTTAAATTCATCATTTTAAAGTGTCTAGGGCATTTGGTATGTAGCTCAGATATCTGTCTTAAAAATTAGATAAACTAATAATGTATTCACATATTTATCTAACAAGTATTTATTGAACCAGGTCCCAGGCCCTGTCCTGAAAGCTGAGGATATAACAATGAACAAAGTTAGCAAAGTGCTTAATGAAAGGGCCTTAGAGGAAAACCATGGAGCACCATGCTCAGCACAGAATAAGCACATGATAAGTGCTAGCAATAATTTTGATAATCGTGTTATTTTACTATGCAGACTCCTGAGACGTCTCTGTCCTTAGGCAAGCTGAACTGAAAACCTGGTTCTGAGAGGTAGGTGACCATGTCACGTCTCAGGAATGGCATCTTGCACAAACACTTGTATTATTTTATTGTTATATGTGGGATTTGTTTTTGTCATTATTAGCTATTATAGTTTATACACAAAACAATATGATAGTTTGCTACTCCCATGTCACCCTTGGGAAAACTGAAGTTCAGAGAACATAAGTGGTTTACACAAGGTCATAGGACTAGCATGTTAATGAGTTCAGTTTCAGATCTAAGTTTATGAGATTTGTGTCCATGTTCAACCTACACTCAGAGCAGTGTCAGGTCCTAAGCCTCTGTTGTGCGATCGGGCATGAATTCCACACTGTCCTTGCCTCTCAATCACAGCATGACCTTAAATCTTTATTATGCCCCATGGTCAACAGCTCGATGTTGTGGGCATGGTCATTTTCCTAGAGAGAAAATAAGAACAGTGGGTAAAAGTGAGGAAAGGATAAGATTCAGTTAATCATGAGGAAGAACTTTTTAATAATTAAAGTAATTAGTGTAATTAAAGTAATAGTTAAAATAATTGATATGGGTTATGATACAGGGCACCAGAAGAGGAGAATTCTTGTCTTCAAATAGAAGTTTAAAAAAAGGCAGACATGACTGAGCGACTGAACGGAATGGAACGGAACCATGTTGCCTAGGGGATTGAATTATTCATTGGTCCTGAGCTCCTACTTCCCCAATCTGAGAATCTCTCCAAGAGCTTGATAAAAAATACAGATTCTGTGGACTCCTTCCCAAATTTTTAAATTCATCATTTTAAAGTGTCTAGGGCATTTGGTATGTAGCTCAGATATCTGTCTTAAAAATTAGATAAACTAATAATGTATTCACATATTTATCTAACAAGTATTTATTGAACCAGGTCCCAGGCCCTGTCCTGAAAGCTGAGGATATAACAATGAACAAAGTTAGCAAAGTGCTTAATGAAAGGGCCTTAGAGGAAAACCATGGAGCACCATGCTCAGCACAGAATAAGCACATGATAAGTGCTAGCAATAATTTTGATAATCGTGTTATTTTACTATGCAGACTCCTGAGACGTCTCTGTCCTTAGGCAAGCTGAACTGAAAACCTGGTTCTGAGAGGTAGGTGACCATGTCACGTCTCAGGAATGGCATCTTGCACAAACACTGCATGAGTGTTTCTTGGCTAGATGATTAACGAATTTTCCACTCATGTTGATTCGTCTGCAGCACTGAATTGTAGAAAAGCAGAAGACAAAGGGATGAACTGGCACTTTCTGGAAGTACTACAAGCTTCTTCTAGACTGTAGACCTTGAGAGGACAGATTTCATGTTTATTTCTGCTCTAGCTCAACAGTTACCTTGTACAAAATTGGTTCTTGGTTGGTGTTTACTTAGAGAATGGATAGATAAATAAATAAATAGAGGCAGTGTTTTTTAACTTGTCTGATCATATGGATTCTCATTACTCACCCCAGGTTGACTAAGTCAGAATCTTTAGGGACGAAGGTCTGGGAGTCAATGTCTTTAGCAGTCTATCTTCCCCAGTGGTGGTGATATCAGGAAAGTGAGGCTCATTTGACTGACCATACAAGACCTGAGATGTTCCCTTGACTCAATAGACTCTCAACTTGGTTGAACATCATGGATATTGGCCTGGAGATGAATTCCCATGCTCAGTTTTCCCCAGTTCCTTTCTGAAATGCATACAGACTGAGGGGATCAGTGGTGTATGCTGGATTAAGCACTTGAGGCTAATTCACCTCACTTTTCTGCCTCCTTCTCCCCTATACTAAGGACCTTTTTCAGACAAATTTCCAAAGAATCTTCCTAAATGCTCATTTTAAGGAGGAAAGCAAAGCTACAAGAAGTGCATTTTTTTTTTTTTTTTGGCTTGCTGAAATCAAAACCTGTGTTTTCTTCTTCTCCCACTGATTAGAATCTCAGCATTCCACCAAGACAATCGCCAAAAAAGGAAAAGCAAATTAGCAGGGCTGTTTCTGAGGATATGAAATACTTTACAATTAAATAAGGTACGGTCGGGCTCGGGGCTGATCACTGGTGATGGGTAGGTTTCTGCGATTGCTGCAAATGAATTCAGCACAGGACAGCGTTCCAAATGGCTCCTACAAGCTTTCCCTTTATTATTTTTATTTGGTTATGTGCTGACTCTCATCCAGAATTGCACTTAATGCCCTAGTCTGAAGTTGTTGAAATGGCCCCCCATGGCATAGTGTGACAGTGAAAGGATATTGCCTCTGGAAGCTGCTAATGGTCCATGAAAAGGAAACAGCAGCAGACAGGAAAGCAATGCTCCAAAATAATGTCAGATAAAAATATTCACGTCTTCACTTTCATGTCCATCTACTGGGAGAGAGGTGTGATCACAGGGAAGGCAATGATTTCCAAAACAGGCAGAGGTGGAAAGAATGCAGGCATGCAAGGTTAAAAATACACCCACATTCACACGTATATTTTTCTACTGTTCATAATTAAAAGACGGAATTTACATTTGGAAACCTAATTGAGCTCCAGACTCTAAATGCAGAAGGAAAAGCGCTCTGGAGCTATGATGCTACGCATGGCGGTCAGACGTGGGCAGGGTTGTTAGCTCATCTATCTAACCAGTCAGCACATGTGGTTTATTACGTGCCAGGCCATGTATTAGGAGCTGGGGATATGGAAGTGAGTAAGACAAGTCCCTGGCCAGAAGGAGCCCACTGCTGGCAGGGAAGAGAGACATAATATGCATCTTATGGTAGCATGGCAAGTCAAAACGAGATGCTGGAGGAGCTCAGAGCATTCAGGATTCAGGGAGGCGCTGGCATCCAAGTTCATACACTGCAAAGAGAAGGTGAAGAGAGCTGCTGGGTGGGAGGATGAGGGGAGAAGTAAGAATGTTCAGGCAGTGGGAAAGTTAGCTGCAAAGACACAGCGTGAATAAGAGGTGGATGAGCTGGAAGAGTGTTGAGAAGCTGAGTATGGAGGAAAGAAGAGGTGCTTGTGGAAGAAGGTCCAGGTAAAGCTGAGAGGAGGTGTGTGTGGGGGGGTGGTTGAGAGAGAGGCCACCTGGTCAGAGGCTATGCAGGTCTGACTGGCTCTTGGTGACAAAGGACCCCTCGCTATTGACAAAGATCCCCACATACCTTTGTTGTATACTGAGGGAGTATCTGGCTCTCACTGTCTTGAGTAACAGTATGAGGGAAAATGTTACTACATATTTATATTAATTAATGAAATGCATTCATTCAGATGCCTCCCCTCGTGTTTTCCACTTCTCCCCATGTGTGAGTTATGCAAATTACATATGCTGTGTTGTATGGCTATTTTTGATAAAGGCAACAAAGGCCTTCTGACCTCAAATCAGCAATGCCGTGGTTTAGTAATGATCAATGGATTGAGAGCTTGAAGGTCTGGGTCTTAGTCTTAGTTCTACTACTAATTACCTGTGTGATTTGATCAAACATTTCGCTGCCCTTTTCTGGATCCAGCCTTCTCACCTGTGAAATGGGGTGGGGTGCGTGGCTGCCAAGCTGCTGTCTAGCTTGGACACTGAGGAATTCTAAGACTATCCTTGGTGCCCTTAACACAAGAAGAGTTTCTGAACTCCTCGGTGCTACTTGGAGGTTTTCCAGGAAGGGAAGATAAGGAGACAGATGGTAGTCAAGGCAGAGGCCAGGGACCCAAAGCCACAAACCAGACAGGAGTCTCATGTCTACACCTGCCCTTCCCCATTCTGGAAGCCAGAAGCTCTGTGAACTGACCTTCTGTTCTAATACACATCCACAGACGTGGACCCCACAACCTCATGAAGACATGACAGGAGAATAACAAACAGCATGTATTAAGTTCTTACCAGGTACCAGACTTGGTGCTAAAGGAAGCCCATTACAGAAATGAGAAAACTTCACTTGGCGAGTTGTATTGATAACTTGCCTAGGGCATCATAGCTAAAAACTGGTAGACTCAGCATTTGGACCCAGGGTTTTGCCTACCTCACTCAGAACTACCATGACCCTCAGGTATCAGAGTCTATTAAGAAGCTGGGAATGAGTTAATTAACAATTTATTAAAACTATTATGATGCATTTGGTACAAGGCTGAGTGCCAAGAGAGTAATACAAGTATGAAATGTGGTACCTGATTCCCAGGATCTATCTATAATAAAAAGAACAAACACTTAACGGAGTGCTTATGATATGAAAAACTTTATTCTAAATGCTTTAAATGTATTAATATATAAAATCCTCAAAGTAACTTTATGAGAGAAATGCTATTACTTTCTTTCCCCTTTTAGTCATGGATTACATAGATTGTAGGATGGTATATATACATATATATGAAGACTCAAGAATTTATTGGCTGATCATTCAAATACTCTCTTACGGATATGGTAGACTTCATGTTACCTTTTCATAAGAAAATAATTTAAACCAGTCTAGACTTGCACTGTCCAATATGCTAGCCACTAGCTAACATGTGACTATGAGAACTCTATATGCGATTAACCTGAATTAAGATGTTCTGAAAACATAAAATTGTCAAACCAAGGTTTGAAAGTTTAACAGATAAAGGAATATGAAATGTCTCAATAATATTTATATTGATTTCATGTTGAAATTATATGGGCTACCTGGTGTTAGAGAAATACACATTATCAAAAATAATTCCGTCTTTTCCCTTTTTTAAAGTCGCTACTGGGAAAATATTCACAAGACATATTTCCATTGGAGGGTACTGGCCCAATCTGGATTTTCTCCAACCCTCAAGCCTCAGATTGATTTTTGCCAGTTCTAAAGCGGTAACAATATACATTACATGAATGAATAAACAGAAGTCACCAAGGAAAAGTACACACACGTATTCATGTGCACACAGTTTAGAGGGTTGAAAACCCCAAAGTCTTCATGGTCTTTAGTGGGTGTGTATCTATGTGCACGCCTGCCCAGGCATGTTCCACTCTTTGTGAAACCACGGACCATAGCCTGCCAGAGCTCCTCTGTAGGTGGGATTTTCCAGGCAAGAATCCTGGAGGGGGTGGCCAAATCCTTCTCCAGGGGATCTTCCTGACCCAGGGATTAAACCCCAGTCTCCTGCATTTTCAGGATTGGATTCTTTACCATTGACCCAGAATATATAAAAATGCCAGTAAAAATTAGAATGCCAGTCAATATAAATGCACCTTTCATATTAAATTTAAATGTAAACTCTACCCAGTGTCATGATCTGTCCAGGTTGTTATGACACAGTACCATAGACTGGGTAGCTTAAACACTAAAAATTTATTTCTCAGATTTCTGAAGACTAGAAGTTTAAGATATCGGTGTGGGCCAGTTCCATTGCACACAAGGGCTCTCTTCCTTGTCTGCAACAGACCGCCTTCTTGCTATGTCTTTACGTGGCCTTTCTTCTATATTCACACACAGAGAGAGAAAGGCACATGCCTTTCTTCTTCTTATAAAAGGGAAAGTCCTATCGGAGTCAGACCCCATCTCTATGTCCTCATTTAACCGTATTTACCTCCTAAGGACCCATTCTCTAAATACAATCAAGCTGCAGGTTAGGGCTTCAACATAGAATATTGAGGCGAACACAGTTCAGCCCGTAACACTCAGTTTGGTTATCCTTTGTTGAAAAAGGTGGAAAATAATTCCTTTGTAACTGTCTGCATTACATGTTGCCTAGAAAGAAAAGATTTGGTTTTCCAATGTAGCTATAACCTGGAAGTTTTCAATCTTGAGTATTTTTCCCTCTTTCTTCCTCATGCAACAATAATAATAATAAAATAATAATATTTTGGAGGAAAAAATATTACCCTAACAGACAGCCATGTTTACTGAGCAGTGATTTCCCCACAGAAATTAATTCAAAGCAAGCTTACTTTCTATATTTAAAGAAGATATAAATAATTCATATTTTCATATCATCAGCACTGTGCGTTTCCTACACCAGGGTACCTGTAATTTTTTTCAGTTTATCTGTTCTAAATTTTGGATCCATAGCTCATTATCACATTGTTTGTGCTTCTGTTCCAAGGTGGTAATTTAATAGTCTTCCGTAGAATTATGTTCAATTAAAATGTATTCAGTTCTACCATTCTGAACGTTTTTAGTTTTTAATTTAATTGCTGTAGGCTTTATTTTTATGTGCCATTGACATGTTTTATTTGCTCACTACCCTCACATAAACACCAGACCTTCTAAGTAAATGAAATCCTTGACAGTTCTGAATGTGCCTGAGTGTCTTCTCCCTCCACACGACATGACTCATTCACGCCAGCCTCTCAGAAGGCACTGACTCAGCAAAATTTTCTTTCTAGCGTCTTAAACACTTTGATTCTTTAATGGTCTGCAGAGTGAAGAATTTTTTCTTTTTACCAACTCCTGTTGCTTTTTTGAAAAGCCCGTTTAGCCTATTTATATTGTGTCGTGCTACATTCAGCATGGGTTTGCATATTACATATTCATGGCATATATCTAGATAGATTTACAAGCAAGAACCCAGGGAATTCCAAGCTGTAAACTGCAGACACCTCATTGGTTTTTTCCACAAAAGTTTGCAAATTACAGATCGTGCTTTTCGTGAGGGAAGCTCTGGAAGTGTGGCAAAATTGTTATATCTACCACCTACAATATTTACACTGGAAAGAGGATATGACATGCCTCAAGGGATAAGAATGTTAAGCAGGGGATATAAAAGGTAAGACAGAGAATTTTAAGTCAAAGCTCACTTCTTGCACTTAAGATAGGATGAAAATTTTAATACCATCCACAGTTGTCTATGTTTCAAATGATTCCAGCAAAAGTAATACACTGGTGTTTGGAGTAAGCAAACAAGTCAGTTGGTTCTCTGCAGCCTGGTAAAGACACTAACCTTACCACAAAGTCTCTAAGAGAACCACGCAAGAGACCCTTCAGAGAAGATAACTGACAGGATTTCTACTATCACAAATCGCCTCCAAACCCCTTGGATTTTGTCCACCCCTGTTGATGGGGAAAGGTGAGTGAGGAAAGCAGTGGTCAGAGGTGTGGTAGGACTGTTCTAGAGGAAGAGTTGAAAGTCAGGGGAGGAACGTGATGGTGGCTGGGGCCCCATGACTTGGGAACCAGAGATGCACCTGTCCCATTCACTGAAGGCAGCAAACCCACAGCCCCAGCCTCCTTGACATCCCCACGTACCTCATCATTAATGCAGTGATATCTTGACTCTTTGCTGCAACCATGCAAGCAAGGATGAGTTCCTCTCTGTGATTCCCTGGATTAAGTTCTCACAGGCTCGAAAAAGTCCTTTGGTTTTTTCTAAGTTGCCATTTTCTTTGAAATGATCAAGAGCTCACAGTTTACATGAATATAAATAAAGACCTTTGAAAATAGGGGTGTGGATAGGCTTAAGGCACTGTAATAATTCCATTTTCTTAATCCAAAAAAGGAAAATGACTATAATTAGGCTGAGATGTCTGCCAAGTTTCAGCCTGGAGGGACTATTTTGGCCAAGATATAAACCCCTGAGAATAGAGACTCGTAATGGATGCATCAAATCACACTAAATAAAGTAGCTGCTTGGAATGCATATTACATATTCATGGCATATATCTAGATAGATTTACAAGCAAGAACCCAGGGAATTCCAAGCTGTAAACTGCAGACACCTCATTGGTTTTTTCCACAAAAGTTTGCAAATTACAGATCGTGCTTTTCGTGAGGGAAGCTCTGGAAGTGTGGCAAAATTGTTATATCTACCACCTACAATATTTACACTGGAAAGAGGATATGACATGCCTCAAGGGATAAGAATGTTAAGCAGGGGATATAAAAGGTAAGACAGAGAATTTTAAGTCAAAGCTCACTTCTTGCACTTAAGATAGGATGAAAATTTTAATACCATCCACAGTTGTCTATGTTTCAAATGATTCCAGCAAAAGTAATACACTGGTGTTTGGAGTAAGCAAACAAGTCAGTTGGTTCTCTGCAGCCTGGTAAAGACACTAACCTTACCACAAAGTCTCTAAGAGAACCACGCAAGAGACCCTTCAGAGAAGATAACTGACAGGATTTCTACTATCACAAATCGCCTCCAAACCCCTTGGATTTTGTCCACCCCTGTTGATGGGGAAAGGTGAGTGAGGAAAGCAGTGGTCAGAGGTGTGGTAGGACTGTTCTAGAGGAAGAGTTGAAAGTCAGGGGAGGAACGTGATGGTGGCTGGGGCCCCATGACTTGGGAACCAGAGATGCACCTGTCCCATTCACTGAAGGCAGCAAACCCACAGCCCCAGCCTCCTTGACATCCCCACGTACCTCATCATTAATGCAGTGATATCTTGACTCTTTGCTGCAACCATGCAAGCAAGGATGAGTTCCTCTCTGTGATTCCCTGGATTAAGTTCTCACAGGCTCGAAAAAAGTCCTTTGGTTTTTTCTAAGTTGCCATTTTCTTTGAAATGATCAAGAGCTCACAGTTTACATGAATATAAATAAAGACCTTTGAAAATAGGGGTGTGGATAGGCTTAAGGCACTGTAATAATTCCATTTTCTTAATCCAAAAAAGGAAAATGACTATAATTAGGCTGAGATGTCTGCCAAGTTTCAGCCTGGAGGGACTATTTTGGCCAAGATATAAACCCCTGAGAATAGAGACTCGTAATGGATGCATCAAATCACACTTAACTATGGCAGAACAAGTAGCTGCTTGGAATGCAATCACTCAATGATCATGCTTCATGTTAGCATTTTAATTAAAATAAAGAATACTTCTTCCTTTTCGTTATCACATTCTTCTCAGATATCATTACCAGATAAGATACTTAGATTAGAAAAAAAAAATAGAAAGAAACCCAGAAATCTGTAAAATACAAAATTAGAAATCAAACACCAACTTCATCATATCCCCACTCATAATCATGACAGACTTGGGGGCAAATAATAATAACAATAAGCAAAGTGAGACTTTAGAAAGACTAAGTTTTGGTGTTTTCATGTCTTGGTCTATTTAGTATGAACCTCACATTCACTAGGGATACAGGAAATTTAATTTTTAGGAAAGTTGAGTAGAGTTTAATTAATTATAGTTGCAGAGCACTAACTGGAACCTTAATGATTTGAAAGAATGAATTCATCTCCCAAAGAGCCTAACCCCCTCTCAGGGAAAATTTGCACACAGGGGTAATCAAAATGATTATTGAGTGAAGTTACTCAGTTGCAGTCAAAAACTGCAGCTATGCTACGAATTTCATTGCCCAACCCATGGAGACTTCAAAAGCAAGGTGGCATCTGGCATATAACACCAAGTCCAACTTAGATGAAAATAAATGACACCAGCAAAGGTCAACCTGAAAAGAAATGACATCTTGGTAGCTAGGGGAATTGACATAGGTGATAAACAGGGTCTTATTAAGAAACACTCATCATCCAGATACAGCAGATGCTGGCCACAAACAACTTTAATGGTCATAGTAAAGGGTGCTGGCTAAACATCAGCCTCAATTATATAGAAGGTGGAATAAGGTTTAGAGGAACCTACCCAAGCTTTGATAAATGAGATTTTGTGAGACCCTGTTTAAAAAAAGAAAAAAAACGTTTGTCTCTCCCACCAATCTGTTCTGTGACTTGAAGATGCAGGACCTACATCTCTGAATGAATGAGACATCCATTCATCTTCTCTACCTCTTGAAGTACTTGAGAAGATGACTGAAGGATGACTCCCTGATCCCCTGATCATCTCCCTGTCTCACTCTCCCCACACCTGTGGGCGCTGAAAACTCCAGAAAACTGCCAGGAAGAGTAAAAAGCTGAGGATGGGCTGATGGTGATCCATTGCATTCTAGGAAATGACCCTCAAAACAAAGCACTTAAGTCAGAGATGTGAACAAGAAGATACCTAGCAATAGCAGTGTTGAAAAACTATGCTGCCCATCGTTGCCATGTTACATTGTTGCCTCATAGTTGCAAAGTTGATACTACAGTTCTAGACAAAAAATGTCTTAAAGTAATCCATTATGTGAGAACAAGCAACAGTATTAACACAAAAGAACAAATTCGTGTGTAAATATAAAAAGGATGACATACAAGAAATATTAAAAGTTTTGGTGTTTTCATGTCTTGGTCTATTTAGTATGAACCTCACATTCACTAGGGATACAGGAAATTTAATTTTTAGGAAAGTTGAGTAGAGTTTAATTAATTATAGTTGCAGAGCACTAACTGGAACCTTAATGATTTGAAAGAATGAATTCATCTCCCAAAGAGCCTAACCCCCTCTCAGGGAAAATTTGCACACAGGGGTAATCAAAATGATTATTGAGTGAAGTTACTCAGTTGCAGTCAAAAACTGCAGCTATGCTACGAATTTCATTGCCCAACCCATGGAGACTTCAAAAGCAAGGTGGCATCTGGCATATAACACCAAGTCCAACTTAGATGAAAATAAATGACACCAGCAAAGGTCAACCTGAAAAGAAATGACATCTTGGTAGCTAGGGGAATTGACATAGGTGATAAACAGGGTCTTATTAAGAAACACTCATCATCCAGATACAGCAGATGCTGGCCACAAACAACTTTAATGGTCATAGTAAAGGGTGCTGGCTAAACATCAGCCTCAATTATATAGAAGGTGGAATAAGGTTTAGAGGAACCTACCCAAGCTTTGATAAATGAGATTTTGTGAGACCCTGTTTAAAAAAAGAAAAAAAACGTTTGTCTCTCCCCACCAATCTGTTCTGTGACTTGAAGATGCAGGACCTACATCTCTGAATGAATGAGACATCCATTCATCTTCTCTACCTCTTGAAGTACTTGAGAAGATGACTGAAGGATGACTCCCTGATCCCCTGATCATCTCCCTGTCTCACTCTCCCCACACCTGTGGGCGCTGAAAACTCCAGAAAACTGCCAGGAAGAGTAAAAAGCTGAGGATGGGCTGATGGTGATCCATTGCATTCTAGGAAATGACCCTCAAAACAAAGCACTTAAGTCAGAGATGTGAACAAGAAGATACCTAGCAATAGCAGTGTTGAAAAACTATGCTGCCCATCGTTGCCATGTTACATTGTTGCCTCATAGTTGCAAAGTTGATACTACAGTTCTAGACAAAAAATGTCTTAAAGTAATCCATTATGTGAGAACAAGCAACAGTATTAACACAAAAGAACAAATTCGTGTGTAAATATAAGATGACATGAAAGAAGGAAAAAAGGTCTGAATAAAGAGGATCTTATACTGATAAAAGATGTTACAGCAATGATACAAGAAATAAAAGTGTATTGAAATATGGGACAGAATGAAACCAACAGAGAAACATTTTACAGAAACACAGTAATGGTAGCATTTTTTAAACCTCTACCTGAATAAAATAAAAAATAAGGTTCATAGAATTAATAAATGAATGTGACAGTTGTTTATTGGCAAAGACCAACAAAACAGGCAATTCTAAAGTAGGTAAAAATGACAAGAAAGAAAAAAAAAACCAAATATGCAACATTTAGAATGATAGAATATAGATGAAAAGGTGACAAGCATAAGTGAATACTGGCTGTAGCTCTGTGAAACTTAATTTGAAAATACAGATAAAATGAGTAATTTTCCAAGAAAGTATGAATTACCAAAATATAACTGAAGAAGAGAAAGAAAATGTAAATATATTAATAATTATGGACAAAATTAAAAGTATATTTTAAAACTTACTTAGCCCAGATGGTTTCACAAGCAGGGGTGTAGGCCCTGTAAAAAATAGATAAATTTTATACAATTCCAGGACATAGCAAAAGATGGAAATTTCCCAAGTGATGTAAGTTAGCAAAATGGTGATACTTAAAACATGGTTTTAAAATAGAGTTCCACAAAACGGAGGTAAATATCACTTGCTAATGTAGATACAAAAAAAAAACCCTAAATAAAATGTTTAAAAAAATACGAGTTTATATACCATGGCCAAGAAATAGTTCAGCCAGAAACTTAGGAACGATTTAACATTTTGAAATTAATGTAATTCATGGTAATAATAGACAAATAAGGAAAAGCATGTAGTTATCTTGAAAATGCTGAAAATCTGCAATCGTGTTTAAAGGAGGAAAAAATTAAATAAATCCATAAGTAAAAGGGATAAAAGAGAACATTTCCACTCATGGAAAAATTCTAGTCTATGAATGGCAAGTGATCTTCTTGTCTGCTCATGCCGACAAGTTGACCATAGCTTATGGGAGTGGCTGTGGGGTAAGTGGGTGAAGTGCATCAACATAGTCCAAATTCTGCAGAAAGAGTTCTGAGCTTGAGTCCCAGTTAGCATCATTAGTGAAGGGCTGGGCAGAGATAGCACACATTTCATTAGTGCCTTGAAATCAAGAATAAGACCAATATGTTCATTTTCATATTGATATTCAGCATTTTCTGAAAGGTCTAGGAAGCACGAAATAACAACTCTTGGAAAAGAGAGGGGGAAATGTTACTTTCGTTGCCAATGCTGCTGCTGAGCTGGGGTTGAATCAGGAGCACAGTAAGAGAAGCTCACCATTGTGGCAGTTCATACAGCAGGTGAAGGGACGACAATGGCAGCACAGACCTGAGCCTGGGAGCTGAGGCAGCCTCACGGCTCAGCGACAAGACCACCAGTAACAGCAGGAGGATGAAGCCCACCCTGTACTTTCTCCAGGCTTGCTCCTACTTTGAGAATGAAGTGCCTATAGCACCAATCTGGCCCTGGGATATCTCTACTAGAGTATATTTCCAAGGAATTAGGGATGTAGGAGACATGAGACATCTTTAAAAAATAATGAGGCAATTTATTGTTATAGGAGGGACAAGAGCCAGCCAGGCAGAAGTCCTGGATTCTGGCCCTGCATCTTCTGTAGAGCCTTGCAAGTATCAGTTGACTTCTGTGGTTATTACCTTCAACATAAGGCAACTTGAAAAAACACTCTAGCATATCACCCCTTTCCACTAGACAACTACATCTTTTACAAGCAGAAATAAACACAATTTCTAGTGAACTGAGCCCAGAAATTAGTCAAACCAAAGATAGTCATTATTATTATCACATTGTCTTTGAGAAAATAGAAGTGGGACAACAATCTTCATCTCAGCTTCTGCTAAATAAAGACTTCTCACGTACTCTGTGCTAAAATGTGTTGAGCATTAAGTTATCTGAATGGAGTTCTATTTGGCAACTGATTAAATTAACTGCTCTAAAATTTGTCAAACATTTATGCCAGCTGATTTGGTTGTCTGACAATGGGAAATTTGCTTTGAAAGATTGTGATACTACATTAATGGCAATACCCTTCCAACTCCTCAATTAAATATCATGAATTTGAACAATAAGGCCATTCAACAAACAAGTAAGTAAATAAATGTCCTTAACTTTCAGGAGGAAAGGGAAAAAAACATGTATTTCCCCATCAGCACTTTTCAATTACTACATCATAATTAGGAGTTAGTAATTTCACATCATTTTATTATGGGTGACATTTATACCTATGTATATGACCTATTTTTATTCTTTTATGTTCATTTATTTTGGCTGTGTCAGCTATTATTTGTGGCATATGGAAGCATTTAGTTACAGCATGTGAACTCTTATGTGTGGAATCTAGTCCCCTGATCAGGGATCCACACTGGGCCCCTGAATTGGCAGCATAGTGTCTTAGCCACTGGACCACCAGGGAAGTCTTGACCTATTTTTAAATACACTCTTAAACATACTGCATGAAGAAACTGATTTTTGTCGACACTCATTCTGATTTTGTACAAATTTCAAAAGACGCCTTGAGAAGACAGAAAATCTTGGAATGAAAGAAAACTAAGGAATAATAATAATATCTCTAGTTCACCTTAAGTAGGTATATATTGTATTCAAGTTGACACTCTACATAAAAAGAGTGGTTTAGAATTAAGACTTGGGAAACAAAATTCAGTTCTGATATTTACTAGCCTTCCTGTGCCTCCAATTCCTCATTTGCCAAGGGATAAAAAGAGCACTTACTTCCTGTGATTGTTATTAATAAGGTAATACGTAAAGCACTTAGAGTAGTGTCTAGTCCACAAATGTGGGCTGCTATTTCTGTGTGTGCTATCTCATTTCACCCTTAGGTGGATCACTCCTTTTCATGGTGAAGGGACTTGCATAACTCAATGAAGCTAAGAGCCTTGCTGTACAAGGCCATCTAAGACAGATGGGTCATAGTGAAGATTCTGACAAAACAAGGTTCACTGGTGTAGGAAATAGAAACCCACTCCAGTATCTAAAATGTGTTGAGCTATTTGAATGGAGTTCTAACTGATTAAATTAACTGCTCTAAAATTTGTCAAACATTTATGCCAGCTGATTTGGTTGTCTGACAATGGGAAATTTGCTTTGAAAGATTGTGATACTACATTAATGGCAATACCCTTCCAACTCCTCAATTAAATATCATGAATTTGAACAATAAGGCCATTCAACAAACAAGTAAGTAAATAAATGTCCTTAACTTTCAGGAGGAAAGGGAAAAAAACATGTATTTCCCCATCAGCACTTTTCAATTACTACATCATAATTAGGAGTTAGTAATTTCACATCATTTTATTATGGGTGACATTTATACCTATGTATATGACCTATTTTTATTCTTTTATGTTCATTTATTTTGGCTGTGTCAGCTATTATTTGTGGCATATGGAAGCATTTAGTTACAGCATGTGAACTCTTATGTGTGGAATCTAGTCCCCTGATCAGGGATCCACACTGGGCCCCTGAATTGGCAGCATAGTGTCTTAGCCACTGGACCACCAGGGAAGTCTTGACCTATTTTTAAATACACTCTTAAACATACTGCATGAAGAAACTGATTTTTGTCGACACTCATTCTGATTTTGTACAAATTTCAAAAGACGCCTTGAGAAGACAGAAAATCTTGGAATGAAAGAAAACTAAGGAATAATAATAATATCTCTAGTTCACCTTAAGTAGGTATATATTGTATTCAAGTTGACACTCTACATAAAAAGAGTGGTTTAGAATTAAGACTTGGGAAACAAAATTCAGTTCTGATATTTACTAGCCTTCCTGTGCCTCCAATTCCTCATTTGCCAAGGGATAAAAAGAGCACTTACTTCCTGTGATTGTTATTAATAAGGTAATACGTAAAGCACTTAGAGTAGTGTCTAGTCCACAAATGTGGGCTGCTATTTCTGTGTGTGCTATCTCATTTCACCCTTAGGTGGATCACTCCTTTTCATGGTGAAGGGACTTGCATAACTCAATGAAGCTAAGAGCCTTGCTGTACAAGGCCATCTAAGACAGATGGGTCATAGTGAAGATTCTGACAAAACAAGGTTCACTGGTGTAGGAAATAGAAACCCACTCCAGTATTCTTGCTTGGAGAACTCTATGGGCAGTACGAAAAAGCAAAAAGATATGACACCCAAAGATGAGCCCCCCAGGTAGAAGACATCATCCAATATGCTACTGGGGATAAGCAGAAGGCAATTACCAATAGCTCCAGAAAGAGTGAAGTGACTGGGACAAAGTAGAAATGACACTCAGTTGCGGATGTGTCTGGCAGTGATAATAAAGTCCAATGCAGTAAAGAACAATGATGCATGGGAACAGAGAAGCTTTTGTCCAAGTATTAAGGTAAATTGGATGTGGTCAAGCAGAAGATAGCAAGACTGAACACTGACATCTTAAAAATCAGCTAAGTAAAATGGATGGGAATGGGCAAAACTAATTCAGATAACAATTACATCTACTACTATGGGCAATAAACCCTTAGAAGAAATGGAGTAGCCCTCTGGGTATAATCTCAAAAAAGAATGATCTCAGCTCATTTTCAAAGCAACCTGTTCAACATCACAGTAATCCTAGTTTATGGTCCAGCCACTGATGCCAAAGAAACTTAAGTAGATCAGTTCTATGAAGACCTACAACATCGTCTAAATTTAACACCCAAAAAAGATGCCATTTTCATCACAGAGGATTGGAATGTTCCTTTTGATTGTGGTTATGATACACCAAATTTCACCTTCCTGGTAAAGACACTGTTGCAGTTGTTTGTGTGTCTGTTAGCATAACTAACGCTATGTGTGCTCAGCCACTTCCATCATGTCTGACTCTTTGCTATACTATGGATGGAAGCTCTGCAGGCTTCTCTGTCCATGGGATTCTCCAGGCAAGAATACTAGAGTGGGTTTGCCACGCCCTCCTCCAGAGGATCTTCCCAACCCAGGGATCAAACCTGTGTCTCTGGCATCTTCTGCATTGCAGGTGGATTCTTTACTACCAAGCCACCAAGAAAGCCCAACTAGCGCCATATTGGATCCTTAAACTTTCACTTCTCCTTCTGACGGTCACTCTAATGTACACTGTATAGTCAAGGGCTTTGTAGTTAATAGATATTTAACAATCATTAGGACGAGGCAGCCTCTACCCTCCGTTAGTCCTAAAACAATGATGAAAACCTTCCTTGATGTATTTCCGCCACCCACTAGCTATCCGTTTCATAAATCATGACTTAGGAATGAATGTCTTCTTTCCAAGGACCTACTCCCATGCAACAAGTTAACTATAAATTTGTCTAATGGCCCCTTGGTATTTCAGAGTGCAGCTTCTAGACTGTTGTCCACCTGATCTAGATCTCTCCCTGTAAGTTACTCCATAATAAACTGATCTATTGATTATATGGAGCTGCCTGCCTTCTTTTTGGTCTCAAAATGCCTTCTCAGTTTGATGGGTGTTTTTATTTCCCTTGGTTCTCTAAAATCATCATTTAATATTAAAAATACCAAAGATTTTTAAAATGTATGCTCCTGCAAGCAATTATCCTCCAATTAAAAGTAAATTTTAAAAATATGTTCAACATTTTAACTAACAAAAATCTCATTAAAAGTGAACATCTTTAAAAAGCATTTTTGAGAAACACAATGAAAACATATACAAGAGTTAGAATAATTTTCAAATCTTCCTTAGCAGGGGAGAGAATTGAATAGTTTATACATAAGTCTTTTTACATGGATGGCATTAAATCAGCAAAGACATCACTGTAAGAGCAAACAGTGGGTGATAAATCACACACCCACTAATAGTGGGTGATAAAAGCTGGAGGAAAAGGAAGGTATTAAGGGAGAATCAAGAATGCTCGCATAAAGGGGGTGAAGGAACAAGTCTGAGAAGAAGGGGAGAAAATGGTGTGAACATATAGAAGCCATATTCCACATTCTCTATATTAATACTATAAAGACTGGGCAAAATCCAACTTATAATACATCCAAAGAAATGATGTGTGGTTAATCATATTCTAAGAATGACATAATGGTACATCAACAAACACAGAGAAGGAAAAAATAGATGGCAAGCTGACTAGAGAAGAATTAGAACTTGAGAGCTGGACCGCTGAGCTTGGTGGGGTATCTCTCAGGATGGATGGACAACCTGGTGACACAGCCAGGTCAGCCTGGAAAGAGCACCTTTGTTTGGGCTCCACCCTCTCCTGTTTCTTGGCGGGAACTTGAGTACTGCCTCCTCTACTGCCATGCTGGTTCTGAGCATGGGTCCTTCTGGTGAGTCCACACATGAGTCATACCTATTTCCTCCTGTTCAAGCAGAAGTGGGGTGTCTGCTACGACCAGGACCCAAAGCTCCTGAAGAGAGGGGTCCCACAACCCTCCCCCCGCTCATCATCACACTCATGATTCCTGCTATCACTCAGCCCAGGGGTGAACAGGGCCCTATTTCTCATCATACCACATATGACACGTGGGCTTCAACATCATGCTGATTTTGGCTTGCAGCTTCTTAATCCCTCAGCTCCATTTCTGACTTGTTCTTATTACGCTACTTGTATTGAGACTTAGGTAGAAGTCATGAGGCTTGGGCTACAGTACAGCTCATGTGATAAATGCTACCCTTAGCCAGAATCACTCCTTGGACAATAATCTCAAATCTACCCCTAACATCTCTCTAGTCCTGATATTAATTAAATCTCTTGGGAGGTCACTGCACAGACCCTCCTGATTAAGTGTCTGAATAGTAATGACTTCTGAATTTCAACTCTCTTTTTGCCAGCACTAGGTTTTACATGAGTTTTCTTAGTCAATCGACAATCCTCTGGGATGGAAATCGTTCCCCATATTATGCATGAAGAAACTAGGCATCAGAGAATTAGATGCCTTTCTTAACATCTGCCAGCCAGTGCATTACAGAGGCAGGATTGATGCTTGAGTGTTCTGCACTCCAAGAACAAAACTCTTCACAGGCAGAGGAAATTCAGGCCAGGGGCTATGATGCTCTGACAGGGGTTCCCGTGCACTGGACACAACATACAGGGCTGCCTCTTGCCAGGTTTAAAGCCATGATGTTCCTTTAAATGGAATACCAAAGGAAGAGGACATGATAACATGATTTACTCTGTCTTTGAGCTTATGGCATCCCTTAACAACTTTTCATTCCTATAGATGTCTCCATCACATTAGATAGAAGAGGTAAAAAAGACTCGAGGATAACAAAAACTTTGTAAAAAGAATGGGTATTTTTCAAGTGTGAAAAATCCCAAAGATCTGAATTAACACAATGCATGCATACCTGCTCTGTGTACTCATACACAGTAAAGGTGTATAATCATATCAGAAATGTTTCTGTATTTCCGCTTTACAAGGCAATCAGCAACAAAGAACACAGCCATAGGAAATTAGGTGTCATTGTTTGATGCTGCCTTATGAAGTGGAAACATTGTCAATTTTAATTCCAAGACCCAAATGATTCTAAGATGGCAGAGAACAGTCATTCCACCTGATGTTCAGAAGCAACTAGACAATTGTAGGAGTGCACCTGAGTCTGTAAGAAACCAAAAATGACAATCAAAGCATGTGCAAATACTCTTCTTAGAGTATAGGGGAAAAAACAGCTGGCTATGCAGACTCTAGGTATAAACAGGCAGGGCAGACATAGGAAATAAGAAAATCCACCCACCATGTCCCCTTTCCTGGGCTCTCTTTCCTCCCCAGCTCCCATCCTCATGATATTCTCACTCAGGAGACTCTGTTTCTAGTTATCCACACAGTCTCAAGACTAAAAAGTCTTTAAGGAACTTATCTCAAAATGCGAAATTTTGATACTATTACAGGCAAGATGGGAACCCTTTCATACCCTTATATTCACAACTCAGGGACAACTGTCTCCTCTAAATTCATCACGGTGCATACTTTCTACATGAATATGTTCAGACCATTCAGTGAATACATTGCTTTTTCCCTGATTAACTTTATTTCTACCATTTTTGCTTTGAATCTATACAAATATAGAATTTTCTTTTCTAAATTGATAAATCCTTTCATTTTTTATGAACGTTTGCACTAGAATATATCCTTTTTTCATCCTTTTATTTCTACTTTAAGCATCGTTAGTTTAAGTTGTTTCTGTTATAAGTTGCATATGATGGCTGTTTTCAATCTACTTGGATAATTTTTACAATATGTTGATTGGAGTCTAATAGTACCATTGTATTTTGTAGCCCAGGCTTGGTGTGTCCTGTGCCACATGCTCCAGGCCTATCTCTGACAACGTGTAGCTTGGATAAGCAATTCCCACACCTTCTAACAGTATGTCCCCTCAAGCACCCATTTTGTCTCCCATGTTTTTTATGTTGTTGGGTTTTTTCCCTCTTGTGCTGTTCATCTATTTTTCTCCCTGTGTTTTAGTGTGGATATTTTCTACTGACCTAGTTTTCAGTTTTTTTTCTTTATTAACACAATGCATGCATACCTGCTCTGTGTACTCATACACAGTAAAGGTGTATAATCATATCAGAAATGTTTCTGTATTTCCGCTTTACAAGGCAATCAGCAACAAAGAACACAGCCATAGGAAATTAGGTGTCATTGTTTGATGCTGCCTTATGAAGTGGAAACATTGTCAATTTTAATTCCAAGACCCAAATGATTCTAAGATGGCAGAGAACAGTCATTCCACCTGATGTTCAGAAGCAACTAGACAATTGTAGGAGTGCACCTGAGTCTGTAAGAAACCAAAAATGACAATCAAAGCATGTGCAAATACTCTTCTTAGAGTATAGGGGAAAAACAGCTGGCTATGCAGACTCTAGGTATAAACAGGCAGGGCAGACATAGGAAATAAGAAAATCCACCCACCATGTCCCCTTTCCTGGGCTCTCTTTCCTCCCCAGCTCCCATCCTCATGATATTCTCACTCAGGAGACTCTGTTTCTAGTTATCCACACAGTCTCAAGACTAAAAAGTCTTTAAGGAACTTATCTCAAAATGCGAAATTTTGATACTATTACAGGCAAGATGGGAACCCTTTCATACCCTTATATTCACAACTCAGGGACAACTGTCTCCTCTAAATTCATCACGGTGCATACTTTCTACATGAATATGTTCAGACCATTCAGTGAATACATTGCTTTTTCCCTGATTAACTTTATTTCTACCATTTTTGCTTTGAATCTATACAAATATAGAATTTTCTTTTCTAAATTGATAAATCCTTTCATTTTTTATGAACGTTTGCACTAGAATATATCCTTTTTTCATCCTTTTATTTCTACTTTAAGCATCGTTAGTTTAAGTTGTTTCTGTTATAAGTTGCATATGATGGCTGTTTTCAATCTACTTGGATAATTTTTACAATATGTTGATTGGAGTCTAATAGTACCATTGTATTTTGTAGCCCAGGCTTGGTGTGTCCTGTGCCACATGCTCCAGGCCTATCTCTGACAACGTGTAGCTTGGATAAGCAATTCCCACACCTTCTAACAGTATGTCCCCTCAAGCACCCATTTTGTCTCCCATGTTTTTTATGTTGTTGGGTTTTTTCCCTCTTGTGCTGTTCATCTATTTTTCTCCCTGTGTTTTAGTGTGGATATTTTCTACTGACCTAGTTTTCAGTTTCTTAATTTTTTCTTTAGCTGTATCTAATCTGTTGAGCCTATTTCATAATTTAAATTATTGCTGTTAAATTCTAGAACTCCCTTTTATTGTGAGTGTGCATGTCTTTGTGTGCCTGTGTGCATTTGGCTGTTTGGTGAAATTCTTCATTTATGTATTTTCTTGAATTTATTACTTAAGAGCCTGTGTCTAATTATTCCAATATCAGGATTACTTAGGAACTTGTTTCTTTATTCCTCTGGCTTTTGCATTCTTTCTTCTTGTATTTTAATATGCCTGATAATTTTTATTAAATGCTAGACATTGTGTATAGAAAAAATTCAAGGGTCAGAGTGATGTTATTTTCTTCCAGAGATAATTTACTTTGTTTCTAAATAGTTAACTAACTAGTTAAGGACAGTTTGTTTTACTCCAATCTGGAATTCAGCTGATTTGAAGCCAAAGTTCACTATTGTAAATGCTGGTTAAATTCTGTTAGCCCACATAAATATCTGTAAACAACAAAACTCTGTAAAAGTTAAAAGTCAAATAAAAATTAAAAAAAATAATAATGTTAGCCCATAGTTCTTGAGGATAGCTTTTATATTGATTACTCAGCATTAGACTTCCTCACTGTGTTTTTGGTACACTTGGGACCCCCTCACTGCAGTGGTGCAGGCACAGCATCTCAAGTTTCTGTGGATATCTTCCTTCTCTCTCAAAGTAAACCTTTTGTCATTTCACCAAACTAGTACATGGAGACCTTCCAGATAATGAAGACTTTGATACTAGAAAATTCAGTTTTGGTCTTTCTTCCTTGCCCTGGATGTACTCTATGTAGCCTATCTTCTGCCCTAGGTAGAAATGCAAACTCCATTCCCCACCTTAAGACCTTCTATTATGAAAAGAATCCATGGGTTGTCCCAGTTCAGCTTCTCATTTATACTCATGGTTCATTTCTCATTTCTCTTTTGATTTCCATTTTTCTTTCAATACCTTGCATGTTCATTAATTTTCACTGCTGTGTAGTTTTCCTTATATGAGTATGCCACATTTTACTTATCAAGCCTCCTTTTAATGGACATTTGACTCTTTCAGCAAAATCTTTTATTTTTTCTTTAGCTGTATCTAATCTGTTGAGCCTATTTCATAATTTAAATTATTGCTGTTAAATTCTAGAACTCCCTTTTATTGTGAGTGTGCATGTCTTTGTGTGCCTGTGTGCATTTGGCTGTTTGGTGAAATTCTTCATTTATGTATTTTCTTGAATTTATTACTTAAGAGCCTGTGTCTAATTATTCCAATATCAGGATTACTTAGGAACTTGTTTCTTTATTCCTCTGGCTTTTGCATTCTTTCTTCTTGTATTTTAATATGCCTGATAATTTTTATTAAATGCTAGACATTGTGTATAGAAAAAATTCAAGGGTCAGAGTGATGTTATTTTCTTCCAGAGATAATTTACTTTGTTTCTAAATAGTTAACTAACTAGTTAAGGACAGTTTGTTTTACTCCAATCTGGAATTCAGCTGATTTGAAGCCAAAGTTCACTATTGTAAATGCTGGTTAAATTCTGTTAGCCCACATAAATATCTGTAAACAACAAAACTCTGTAAAAGTTAAAAGTCAAATAAAAATTAAAAAAAATAATAATGTTAGCCCATAGTTCTTGAGGATAGCTTTTATATTGATTACTCAGCATTAGACTTCCTCACTGTGTTTTTGGTACACTTGGGACCCCCTCACTGCAGTGGTGCAGGCACAGCATCTCAAGTTTCTGTGGATATCTTCCTTCTCTCTCAAAGAAAACCTTTTGTCATTTCACCAAACTAGTACATGGAGACCTTCCAGATAATGAAGACTTTGATACTAGAAAATTCAGTTTTGGTCTTTCTTCCTTGCCCTGGATGTACTCTATGTAGCCTATCTTCTGCCCTAGGTAGAAATGCAAACTCCATTCCCCACCTTAAGACCTTCTATTATGAAAAGAATCCATGGGTTGTCCCAGTTCAGCTTCTCATTTATACTCATGGTTCATTTCTCATTTCTCTTTTGATTTCCATTTTTCTTTCAATACCTTGCATGTTCATTAATTTTCACTGCTGTGTAGTTTTCCTTATATGAGTATGCCACATTTTACTTATCAAGCCTCCTTTTAATGGACATTTGACTCTTTCAGAGCCAAAGTATGTTCCTCTTGAACACCTCCTTAGTGTGTGTATATATGTGTTTCTCTAGAATGTACACTGGAAAGTGAAATTGCTGGGCCTTAAAATATGTACATCTTCATACTTACTAGATTTTGTTGTTTTGTTTCTCAAAGTTGTTCTATCAACTGACATTTCCACTAGCAGTATATGAGAATATCTCTAATCCCACATACTTGCCAATAGCTCGTATCCTCAATTTCCTTTCTTGTTTTCCAATTTGACAGATATGAAATCTGTTTTTATTTGCATTTATCCTGATTACAAAAGAGGTTGAGCATCTTCTCCTGGGTTTCTCTATTCTTTCATTTGTTTACTCATTTTTCTACGTTTTAATTTTCTTCTTATTGATTCGTAAATGTGATACATTCTGAATGCTAATGCTGTCTTGGTTATAGAAGTTAGAAATCTCTCTCCAGTCTGGGCGTTGTTTTCTCAGATTTTTTTTTTTTTTTTTTTTTTTTTGCCTTTTGATGAAAAGAAAATTTCAATGTTGTTAAAATTATCTATCTTTTCCGTCTGGCCTTACATTTTTTTGGAAGATTGATTAAGATTTCTTTTCCTACTCCAACTTCATAAAACATCATGCTATATTTTCTCCTAAATGTTTAACATTTTGCTTCTTGCATTTAATTTTTAAATCCATCTTTATGTTTGATATGAGGAAAGCATCCAATTTTATCTTTTACTATATGGTTAATCATCAGATTCTTCTTGCTAAGAATCAGGAATGATTTTTGTGAATGGTCCATTGAGGAAAAAAGGGCTAACACTGGGTAACCTTTAGTAATTTGCTACAAACAGCAAGATTTGGGGGAAAAGCTTTTTTAAAATTATTTTAAAGCCACTCAAATTTCACTCTTCTATTTAGCCTTTGCCTGAAATTCTTTCCCTAAAACAAAGAAGCAAGTAGTCTTTCAGTCTGCAGCCCAACAATGAATTTTCCTATGTTAGCAATACTTTTTCTGGGAATATTCACATGCCCATCTCTTTCCTTCACTAATCTTTGGGGCCTTGGGGTTTGGTGCCGCGCCTTCTGATCTTTACACCCCTTGTGCCTTATATTTAATTGACACTAAATATTTGGCAGATTAATGAATTAATGAGCATTTTTGGAGCACTCAGAGGGGAGCTTGGACAAACCCCAGACAGCTTGCTTAATGCTGGATGGAATCCTGTATAAATACTTTACTCTTCTCACCCTGATGTCTAAAAGTTAAGGAAGAGAAAGATATTCTAAGCTATGCAATAATGAGTTCTAGAAGTGTCTTATCTTCGGCTTCTGTGAATTAATTTGGGAAGCAGCACTATTGCCAATAGCTCGTATCCTCAATTTCCTTTCTTGTTTTCCAATTTGACAGATATGAAATCTGTTTTTATTTGCATTTATCCTGATTACAAAAGAGGTTGAGCATCTTCTCCTGGGTTTCTCTATTCTTTCATTTGTTTACTCATTTTTCTACGTTTTAATTTTCTTCTTATTGATTCGTAAATGTGATACATTCTGAATGCTAATGCTGTCTTGGTTATAGAAGTTAGAAATCTCTCTCCAGTCTGGGCGTTGTTTTCTCAGATTTTTTTTTTTTTTTTTTTTTTTTTTGCCTTTTGATGAAAAGAAAATTTCAATGTTGTTAAAATTATCTATCTTTTCCGTCTGGCCTTACATTTTTTTGGAAGATTGATTAAGATTTCTTTTCCTACTCCAACTTCATAAAACATCATGCTATATTTTCTCCTAAATGTTTAACATTTTGCTTCTTGCATTTAATTTTTAAATCCATCTTTATGTTTGATATGAGGAAAGCATCCAATTTTATCTTTTACTATATGGTTAATCATCAGATTCTTCTTGCTAAGAATCAGGAATGATTTTTGTGAATGGTCCATTGAGGAAAAAAGGGCTAACACTGGGTAACCTTTAGTAATTTGCTACAAACAGCAAGATTTGGGGGAAAAGCTTTTTTAAAATTATTTTAAAGCCACTCAAATTTCACTCTTCTATTTAGCCTTTGCCTGAAATTCTTTCCCTAAAACAAAGAAGCAAGTAGTCTTTCAGTCTGCAGCCCAACAATGAATTTTCCTATGTTAGCAATACTTTTTCTGGGAATATTCACATGCCCATCTCTTTCCTTCGCTAATCTTTGGGGCCTTGGGGTTTGGTGCGGGGCCTTCTGATCTTTACACCCCTTGTGCCTTATATGTAATAGACACTAAATATTTGGCAGATTAATGAATTAATGAGCATTTTTGGAGCACTCAGAGGGGAGCTTGGACAAACCCCAGACAGCTTGCTTAATGCTGGATGGAATCCTGTATAAATACTTTACTCTTCTCACCCTGATGTCTAAAAGTTAAGGAAGAGAAAGATATTCTAAGCTATGCAATAATGAGTTCTAGAAGTGTCTTATCTTCGGCTTCTGTGAATTAATTTGGGAAGCAGCACAATGCCCCATTTACTTTCATTTTTCTTTTAAAGAGAAGCAGAGAAACATCATGCATACAAAAAGCTGCATTAGGCTGAACCCAGCTCCAAGTGGTTAAAGACTTACAACCCAATCCTGTACACATGGTTCTAATCTATTTTCATTTATTTTATTCCAATAATTAGTTATTCATACCTCAATTTTTTTACCTGCCTTAATACATTTGAACTCTGTAAAATTCTCCTTTGCACATGAATTGGTGTGAAATTTATTACCATATTCTTTCCACTTATTAAAAGGGATGTACTTTACAAATATGACTGCAGTGCAAATTTATTATTTACATCCTGAGCCCTAGCCTTCATAACTACTTAATATGGATAAGGTGTTTCATTTTCCAATGGAGTCCAGCTGCATCACTGGAATCAAACTTGTAATTGCCTCTTTGGGATTTAAAACCATTATAGTTGTGCTTTTATGTTCTCTTTTGTTTTGCTTGAATCACTTTTTCAGGTCTATGAAGTACAGCTGGCACAATAAAAGTTTGATCAATGCATAACCAATGCCGTGTATATTTCTTCCAGAAATATAAAACCCAGGTGAAAAATGTTAATCTATGAAAATTATCTCTGTCAGCTACTTATTCTTGGAATTTAAATGGGTTTCAGTCTTGAGGTAAGGGCTGAGCTTGGATTTCTATGTTAAAGTTTTCTGAGTTTACCAATGTTGTATGTTAGGGGCTGAAGAATATAGGGTCCTATTATTGAAAAACAGGTTATTTTATTGTCTATAAAATACTCTCTATATAGATAGGTGAAATCATGTACACTTACATTGTCTTAAATATCCTCTTGATTAGAAAATGGGGACAACAAACTGAATTATTTTATTTTTAATTCTTTTAGGGGGACAAATATCACAAACCCAAATCTGAAAAAAATATAACATAGTTATAAAGAAATATCTTTCAAAACCCTAACAATTTAAAACTGACTACTATCGTTTTTGTTTTTTTTTTTTTTTCTGGAGAAAAATATCTGGGTATGGTCAGTTTCACTTGAAAGTAGTATTATGATTTCAGAATGATGAGACTGTCTCTAATTTCTAAGTGCAGGCAGGGTTAATCATGGACAGATGTTCACCATTAGCTTTAAATTTCTTTGTTCTTGTCCATAAAATTAACTATATGTTGAAAGAAACACAAAACTGTGTCCATGGTTTCTTCCAGAAGAAAAATCCTTTATGCTTTATATAGAATATGACATTGAGAGCTACTACCTCCAAAACTCTGATTCTACCATTCCTACCACTTGGGATTGATCTGAACCGGAATTCTAGACTTACTATGTCAGGGGCAAGATAGAGGGATGACTTTTAATTTATACTTCTGAGGAGTTGACTAATATCAATTCGTTTCAAGGATCAGATTTAGGATAAAGAGGAGCAGCAAAGAATCTGAGGCACTAGGCTTATGTGTAAAATTTAAGGCAGCACCAAACAAACAAACAACAACAACAACAAACCCTTAAGTAATCAAGAGAATGGCTTCCCTTGTGGATCAGTGGTAAAGAATCTGCCTGCCAACGCAGGAGACATCAGTGCAGTCCCTGGGTTGGGAAGCTCCCCTAGAGAAGGAAATGACAACCCACTCCAGAATTCTTGCCTGGGGAATCCCATGGACAGAGCAGCCTGTTGGGTCAGAGTTCATGGGGTCACTAAGTGTCAGACATGACTCAGCAACTAAACAGCAGCAATTAAGATAAATATTTTAGTGCAAAATTTAAGAAGTTTTCTGAGTTTACCAATGTTGTATGTTAGGGGCTGAAGAATATAGGGTCCTATTATTGAAAAACAGGTTATTTTATTGTCTATAAAATACTCTCTATATAGATAGGTGAAATCATGTACACTTACATTGTCTTAAATATCCTCTTGATTAGAAAATGGGGACAACAAACTGAATTATTTTATTTTTAATTCTTTTAGGGGGACAAATATCACAAACCCAAATCTGAAAAAAATATAACATAGTTATAAAGAAATATCTTTCAAAACCCTAACAATTTAAAACTGACTACTATCGTTTTTGGTTTTTTTTTTTTTTCTGGAGAAAAATATCTGGGTATGGTCAGTTTCACTTGAAAGTAGTATTATGATTTCAGAATGATAAGACTGTCTCTAATTTCTAAGTGCAGGCAGGGTTAATCATGGACAGATGTTCACCATTAGCTTTAAATTTCTTTGTTCTTGTCCATAAAATTAACTATATGTTGAAAGAAACACAAAACTGTGTCCATGGTTTCTTCCAGAAGAAAAATCCTTTATGCTTTATATAGAATATGACATTGAGAGCTACTACCTCCAAAACTCTGATTCTACCATTCCTACCACTTGGGATTGATCTGAACCGGAATTCTAGACTTACTATGTCAGGGGCAAGATAGAGGGATGACTTTTAATTTATACTTCTGAGGAGTTGACTAATATCAATTCGTTTCAAGGATCAGATTTAGGATAAAGAGGAGCAGCAAAGAATCTGAGGCACTAGGCTTATGTGTAAAATTTAAGGCAGCACCAAACAAACAAACAACAACAACAACAAACCCTTAAGTAATCAAGAGAATGGCTTCCCTTGTGGATCAGTGGTAAAGAATCTGCCTGCCAACGCAGGAGACATCAGTGCAGTCCCTGGGTTGGGAAGCTCCCCTAGAGAAGGAAATGACAACCCACTCCAGAATTCTTGCCTGGGGAATCCCATGGACAGAGCAGCCTGTTGGGTCAGAGTTCATGGGGTCACTAAGTGTCAGACATGACTCAGCAACTAAACAGCAGCAATTAAGATAAATATTTTAGTGCAAAATTTAAGAAGTAAGTTTTTGAGGACTTCTTTGGTAGTCCATCGGTTAAGAATCTGCCTGACAATGCAGGGGACACCGATTCGATACCTGGTCAAGGAAGGTTCCACATGCCACAGGGCAACGAAGCCTGTGCACCAGAACTATGGAGCTCAGCTCTAGAGCCCAGAAGCCACAACTAGGGAGTGGCCCCGGCCCAGCAATGAAGACCAAGTGCAGCCAAAATGAATTAAAAAAAAAAAAAAAAAAACTGGCAGAGGGGATTTTTGTTCATCCCTGAAGATGATGCACCTCTTAAAACTGATACGACTGAGCCTAAGATGAATCCTTCACTCTAGAACTGGCCTTGCTTGGTTGTCCTAGTCCAAACATCACCTATAGAAATGACTTCCGCCTAGGATCTGGAACGTAAGGCCCAACCTAAACGAAGGACTTCCTGTGAAGGGTAGATACTCAGCTCATCATATAGACTCTGTGAAGTTCACCATCACAGCATACCTGGCATAAAAATAACTGTTCAATAAATATTCTGGAATAGGACTGAATATATCTGTGAATGAATGAGTCAATATATCTTTGGCATTATTAGTATATGGATGAAGAGGAAACTGTTAAAACATGCTCACTAAAATGAAGGTTACTTCCACATGGCTTGGCTATACCTCTGGAAGGCAACTTAACTAACGATAAACCTTAATATAAGATCTGTGTTTCAAGTTACCACAATATAAATTAAACATGAAACTGATAAATATGACATATTATATGATATATATGATATATCATATATATCATATGATATATGATATGATAAATATAAATATGATAGATTTTTTAAATGCCTTAGGAAGTCTTTAATTTCTCATATGAGGCAAATATAGTAAGCAAGCTATTTATTAACCAGACTACAGTTTAATCTTGAGATGAGCTATTATAATTTTACTTCTTTGGGGGAAATGGCATTTTTTTTTTGATGGCAAATTGAATTGTAGCCCTATTGATTTTTAAACCTATGAAATTATAAGAGGTTGGTTTTAGGATACCTCATTCAACCAAAATCAGGTCTATTTTCCTCTGTACTTTGAAAGAATATGTCAAGTCTTCTTGTATTGAATATTAAGAAGACAATGCCTGTGTGGGCTAATTAGTTCACTAGAGCACAGACATATTTGTTGTAGATAGCCAATTAAGTCCCATTCTCTATAACAAAGGGTATCAGACAATTTAAATTGGTAAAAAGCCAAGAGTCACTTACACAGCATTTGCTTAAACTTCCAAGCCTGTATATATTTAAATGCATACAAGTCTGGTACTCCTGGAATCCAGCTTAAATAAAATATTTAAAGACAAGGTGAAAACCCAGTTCAGGAAGAGTTGGGAATTATACCACTTCTTTTTTTCCTGTGCCTAGAACTTTCACCTGTATCTCTGTGCCATGCTGAGTATAACCAAATCCCCTTTTGATAAAGAAGCAGGTTTCTGGGGCTTCCCTGGTGGTCCAGTGGATAAGGACACCACCTTGCAGTGCAGGGGGCGCCGGTTCGATCCCTAGCCTGGGAAGATCCCACATGCCGTGGAGCGGCTAGACTGATGTGTCCAATTACCGAGCCAGAGCTCTGGAGCATGTGCGCCCAGAGCCAGTGCTCTGTGACAACAGAGGCCACCGTGATGGGAGGCCCACATGGGCCAAAGAACAAAAATGGATGGAAATAGATAAATGAAAGACCAATAGAAGTGGCCCGCCCGTTCCCCTCCCTCCCCAACATGCTCCCCCTCACCAAAAAAAAAAAAGAAGCAGGTTTCTTACATCTCATTTGTGGTTCAGTCAATCACAATTCAAAATCACTCAGCAGGGATGAATACAGTGGGAGGACTAGTCAGAGGTGCTGAGGCAGGTTAAGGCAACGGGAGTATTTCCAGCTAAGACACAGATCTGGGTACAGTGTTGCAGCCTTTGGCATCCAGTTGGAATTATAGAAACATATGGGAACTAGGACAAACGGAAAAGGCAGCAGAGGCACTATCATGTAAGGTCGTAGCTTTCATCTTGTTCTGAAAAATATGGAGCTACGAAAGATTTCAAACAAAGGGGTGACCTATAAGACCAGACTTGCCATTTGTAAGGGTCCCTTTGGGGGTTGGATTGGTCAACCAAAATCAGGTCTATTTTCCTCTGTACTTTGAAAGAATATGTCAAGTCTTCTTGTATTGAATATTAAGAAGACAATGCCTGTGTGGGCTAATTAGTTCACTAGAGCACAGACATATTTGTTGTAGATAGCCAATTAAGTCCCATTCTCTATAACAAAGGGTATCAGACAATTTAAATTGGTAAAAAGCCAAGAGTCACTTACACAGCATTTGCTTAAACTTCCAAGCCTGTATATATTTAAATGCATACAAGTCTGGTACTCCTGGAATCCAGCTTAAATAAAATATTTAAAGACAAGGTGAAAACCCAGTTCAGGAAGAGTTGGGAATTATACCACTTCTTTTTCTTCCTGTGCCTAGAACTTTCACCTGTATCTCTGTGCCATGCTGAGTATAACCAAATCCCCTTTTGATAAAGAAGCAGGTTTCTGGGGCTTCCCTGGTGGTCCAGTGGATAAGGACACCACCTTGCAGTGCAGGGGGCGCCGGTTCGATCCCTAGCCTGGGAAGATCCCACATGCCGTGGAGCGGCTAGACTGATGTGTCCAATTACCGAGCCAGAGCTCTGGAGCATGTGCGCCCAGAGCCAGTGCTCTGTGACAACAGAGGCCACCGTGATGGGAGGCCCACATGGGCCAAAGAACAAAAATGGATGGAAATAGATAAATGAAAGACCAATAGAAGGGGCCCGCCCGTTCCCCTCCCTCCCCAACATGCTCCCCCTCACCAAAAAAAAAAAAGAAGCAGGTTTCTTACATCTCATTTGTGGTTCAGTCAATCACAATTCAAAATCACTCAGCAGGGATGAATACAGTGGGAGGACTAGTCAGAGGTGCTGAGGCAGGTTAAGGCAACGGGAGTATTTCCAGCTAAGACACAGATCTGGGTACAGTGTTGCAGCCTTTGGCATCCAGTTGGAATTATAGAAACATATGGGAACTAGGACAAACGGAAAAGGCAGCAGAGGCACTATCATGTAAGGTCGTAGCTTTCATCTTGTTCTGAAAAATATGGAGCTACGAAAGATTTCAAACAAAGGGGTGACCTATAAGACCAGACTTGCCATTTGTAAGGGTCCCTTTGGGGGGTTGGATTGGAGCAGGGGCAAGATCAGAAGCCATGAGCCAGACACTGGTACAGCGAAGGTTATGATAATTTGACAACAAAGAGTGGCCTGAACCAAGATATAGGCTTTGAGGACGGAAACGAAAGCACAGAGCACATTCTGACTTAGAGGCTGTAAATACTTTCACTAAAAATACCTTTTGCTGTTTGCAAGCTCCAAAAGAAGTAAGTTAGACAAGAGACGGCAAAAGATCAGATTTGGATAAACTCTGAGATAATGAAGCACAGGGAAGCCTGGCTTGCTGCAGTTCATGGGGTCGCAAAAAGTCGGATACCGCTTAGCAACTGAACAACTAGGAAATTATACTAAAACTGGGAAGCACTCTGTACCTGTCTGAGGAGGTCTCACTGGAAGCAGAACCCTGAGGTCCTCAGCAACCTCTTCATAACATACCCTTGTACTGGCTTTTCCTTGTTGCTGCCACACTCCCCCGACCCTCCTTCTTCCTAGGATAAACTGCTTCCTATGATCCACGCTTTCCAGAAAACAGCTGCACCCAAGTCCTGATCTTGGACTTTGTTTCTGTACTGACTCCAACTAACACAAAAGCAATATCTGGCACACAGTAGGTCCTCAACAAATGTAATCTCTTGACCTTCCCCTTGTGAAAATGAGAACTCAGAGGCTCAGGGGCACTGAGTAACTTGCCTGAGACCACACAGCCTAAATCCAGCAGAGAATCCAAATCAAAGCTTCCTTCTGGTGGTTTCTACTTACAAGCTGGCTTTTGCTCTGTCCAGAGCAGATCAATGGGGACCCCTAGTGGCGTGAACAGGATGGACATATGGCCATAGACGTCTATGCCTTTAAAGAGCCTGATGTTCTTCAGAAGAGAAGCGTGAGGTCTGCGTGTGCACCAGGATTCCTGGGAGAAGTTCAGCCTAACAGGTTACACACCAGCTTCAAACCATCAAGGGAGGTTCCGCAACCACAGAGCTGCCCCAAAGATGACCCTTCTCTTTACTGCAGAGGAAAGATGACCACTTAATTCCCAGGGTTCCAAAGGAAGCTTCTCTCTCTCTGCATCTTAGACCTCCTTTTACTGGTCTGGATAATTTCTCATCTTTCTTGTATTGGCTAATGACTTTAGTCCTCAGTTTCTGAAGTAAGGGAAACCCCTGTCCTCCTGATGAAGTGTCAATAGGGTGAGAGAGCAGGGGACAAGGTCTAGGGGAAGAGTGGGGACCGATGATCCGGCTGCCTTGTGTTGGAGCATCTTCTCACCTGGCTGGGCACAGAGGCCCACAGGCCTCCTACACGGCGTAAACTTTTGCAAGCTCCAAAAGTAAGTTAGACAAGAGACGGCAAAAGATCAGATTTGGATAAACTCTGAGATAATGAAGCACAGGGAAGCCTGGCTTGCTGCAGTTCATGGGGTCGCAAAAAGTCGGATACCGCTTAGCAACTGAACAACTAGGAAATTATACTAAAACTGGGAAGCACTCTGTACCTGTCTGAGGAGGTCTCACTGGAAGCAGAACCCTGAGGTCCTCAGCAACCTCTTCATAACATACCCTTGTACTGGCTTTTCCTTGTTGCTGCCACACTCCCCCGACCCTCCTTCTTCCTAGGATAAACTGCTTCCTATGATCCACGCTTTCCAGAAAACAGCTGCACCCAAGTCCTGATCTTGGACTTTGTTTCTGTACTGACTCCAACTAACACAAAAGCAATATCTGGCACACAGTAGGTCCTCAACAAATGTAATCTCTTGACCTTCCCCTTGTGAAAATGAGAACTCAGAGGCTCAGGGGCACTGAGTAACTTGCCTGAGACCACACAGCCTAAATCCAGCAGAGAATCCAAATCAAAGCTTCCTTCTGGTGGTTTCTACTTACAAGCTGGCTTTTGCTCTGTCCAGAGCAGATCAATGGGGACCCCTAGTGGCGTGAACAGGATGGACATATGGCCATAGACGTCTATGCCTTTAAAGAGCCTGATGTTCTTCAGAAGAGAAGCGTGAGGTCTGCGTGTGCACCAGGATTCCTGGGAGAAGTTCAGCCTAACAGGTTACACCAGCTTCAAACCATCAAGGGAGGTTCCGCAACCACAGAGCTGCCCCAAAGATGACCCTTCTCTTTACTGCAGAGGAAAGATGACCACTTAATTCCCAGGGTTCCAAAGGAAGCTTCTCTCTCTCTGCATCTTAGACCTCCTTTTACTGGTCTGGATAATTTCTCATCTTTCTTGTATTGGCTAATGACTTTAGTCCTCAGTTTCTGAAGTAAGGGAAACCCCTGTCCTCCTGATGAAGTGTCAATAGGGTGAGAGAGCAGGGGACAAGGTCTAGGGGAAGAGTGGGGACCGATGATCCGGCTGCCTTGTGTTGGAGCATCTTCTCACCTGGCTGGGCACAGAGGCCCACAGGCCTCCTACACGGCGACAATTTGAGAAGCAGGAGTTTTATTTCTGCTCCTTTCCAAAGCCCTTGCAGCCTACAAGTGTTCATTCCAGATAGGTTGAGTGGGTGTCTGCCTTTGACAAGCACACACTCTTCATGGAGCTAAGCAGACTGCTCCACATCCTATTCTAAGAAGGTTTCTTTATTGGGTGTGCCCTGGGCCAACCGTGTCACCCTCGACTCTGGAAAGCTTGGGTGCATGCCATCACTGATCTGGGTGGACTCAGTATAGAGCCTAGGGAGGTCGCTCGGTGATGAGGGAGCAGATAGAGCCCAGTGGCAGAGCACAAAGCTGAGAATAGAGGCACTGGGTATTGAACCAGCCCAGGACAGGAAGGGGGAGTAAGAAGAAGGCAGAATTTGGCTTTCCTATTTATCCCAGTGGTGATGCCACCCTCTTCTCCTTCACCTGCTCCTCACATACATCAGGCACAGCACCAGTGCCAGGCATCCAGGATCCCCGTAAAGGCAGGGCCGTCTCCCCAAGTCTTCCTCCCCAAGGACTGCAGGCTTGTAAGCAAGACTGATTCCAGACAGATAACAGTGGGGGAAGTGTAAAACAAAATAAGCTAAGTGCAAAGGGCAGAGACAAAACAGATTTTTTTCAGGGCTCCAACTGTGGTAGATATTATAAGCAGAACAGATTTCATATGGAAGACATTGACAAGGAATAAACATAGCACCCAAAGCTAGAGTTTTCGAGGATTTGCTTCTTTGAATGCAAGCATTTAAAGAAAAAAAAAAAAAAACCTCACATTTTTATCAAACAATAGGCAGCAAAATCTCTCCCCCAAAATGGCAAAGGCAGATCAAACCTAGGTATGGGATACCTGTATTTGCAAGACCTGCTTCAAAAATCCCATTTCAATTTGCTATGAAAGCATGTGCTGCCCTAGCTCTCTAATCTGTGTTGAATGCTCAAAGGTTAAAGAGACTTGGCTGCATTTGTCTTAAGATATATCCTTTATTCTGATCCAATCATTTATTTGAATTTAATATTTTAAAGGACACTTCAAACAGACTTCACAAAGCCCCGTTACCATCAGGGCCATATTTATGATTTAATATTTAACTGGGGAGATTTGTAAAAACCCTTAAGAATTAATGGCTACAAACTTGTGAAGTTAAAAGGTTGGTGGAAGAAACTGTTTTCGAACAACAGGGGGACAATGCCCCTTATAGACTGGGCCCCCTGCAGATGGGATCACTCCCATAAGGTGAATAAAATTTGGCAATTGAGTGGCATATTGATTCCATCTCCCTAGAAAAAGCAGGAAGCACAACGGCCTTTAAATAAATATTCTAACGTACTTAACTTCTGAACTGGGAGGCTCAGTTTGTACTTTAAGAAGGGAGGTGAGATCAAGACAAAGCAACTTGAAAGGAAATTGTAAACAGTTATTTCAGCTCTTCTACAAACGTTCAAGAGAGAGTCCTGGAGATCTAGATCTGTCTGACCACATTAAAATGTACCTTTGCCTTTCAGATCTTCAGACTCTGGGGAAAACGTTTTTGATCTTCAGGATCCATAGGTGGTAGCTATAGTTTTATGGTGTCAAATATCAAGAAGAAAATTCAAAGCCTGAACATCTGTATATAGGTGAAAGGATTACATCTTAAGGGATGGTGAATTGTAATGGTTACTGAATTGTCCATTCAGATATCCCTGTGTCCTACAGACCAACGAGGCTGTTGGGTAGACTATGTCACAGTTCTTGACGTCCTTTACAGGTGGTTCAATAATTCTGAAAAACTATCCCAAGTATGTGAATATCCTGAAAATAAAAACATTTCAGGATCTGTTAGCTGCAGGCCAAGAAGGTCGCAGAATCTGTGCCATACATAATGCCAACCAGGTACAGATGAGAAATGCAATACCAGGCTGAAAATTCTGGCTGTAAAATGATATACCTACCTGTGAAGAGGGGTAACCATCAGCAGAGTCTCACAAACACCCCCAGACTGACCAGAGCAGGACTGAGGTAAAGGATGGACCATGGGAGCAAATCTCAGTGTCCCAAAATCCCATTTCAATTTGCTATGAAAGCATGTGCTGCCCTAGCTCTCTAATCTGTGTTGAATGCTCAAAGGTTAAAGAGACTTGGCTGCATTTGTCTTAAGATATATCCTTTATTCTGATCCAATCATTTATTTGAATTTAATATTTTAAAGGACACTTCAAACAGACTTCACAAAGCCCCGTTACCATCAGGGCCATATTTATGATTTAATATTTAACTGGGGAGATTTGTAAAAACCCTTAAGAATTAATGGCTACAAACTTGTGAAGTTAAAAGGTTGGTGGAAGAAACTGTTTTCGAACAACAGGGGGACAATGCCCCTTATAGGCGGGGCCCCCTGCAGATGGGATCACTCCCATAAGGGGAATAAAAATTGGCAATTGAGTGGCATATTGATTCCATCTACCTAGAAAAAGAAGGAAGCACAACGGCCTTTAAATAAATATTCTAACGTACTTAACTTCTGAACTGGGAGGCTCAGTTTGTACTTTAAGAAGGGAGGTGAGATCAAGACAAAGCAACTTGAAAGGAAATTGTAAACAGTTATTTCAGCTCTTCTACAAACGTTCAAGAGAGAGTCCTGGAGATCTAGATCTGTCTGACCACATTAAAATGTACCTTTGCCTTTCAGATCTTCAGACTCTGGGGAAAACGTTTTTGATCTTCAGGATCCATAGGTGGTAGCTATAGTTTTATGGTGTCAAATATCAAGAAGAAAATTCAAAGCCTGAACATCTGTATATAGGTGAAAGGATTACATCTTAAGGGATGGTGAATTGTAATGGTTACTGAATTGTCCATTCAGATATCCCTGTGTCCTACAGACCAACGAGGCTGTTGGGTAGACTATGTCACAGTTCTTGACGTCCTTTACAGGTGGTTCAATAATTCTGAAAAACTATCCCAAGTATGTGAATATCCTGAAAATAAAAACATTTCAGGATCTGTTAGCTGCAGGCCAAGAAGGTCGCAGAATCTGTGCCATACATAATGCCAACCAGGTACAGATGAGAAATGCAATACCAGGCTGAAAATTCTGGCTGTAAAATGATATACCTACCTGTGAAGAGGGGTAACCATCAGCAGAGTCTCACAAACACCGCCAGACTGACCAGAGCAGGACTGAGGTAAAGGATGGACCGTGGGAGCAAATCTCAGTGTTAGGACTAATGCCACAAAGTAGTGCCGCTTACAGGCCACATGCCTCTGTCTTAGTGGACACCTGGCCAGTTGGGAGGGCCAAACCAATCTGGAGCAGCTGTAAATGACACAGACGAAACCATGATGGCTCAGGGAACTGCCTCCTGCCTCCAGTATGGAGTAGGCAGGACCCCTTGGCAAGAGTGAATGACACAGCAGCCTCGGAAGGGTGAAAAGACAGCCCTGCCAGTGACTTCAGAAACTCTGAATGGGACCAACAGGGATGTCCTTCTGCAGGCTGGACCCCACATGGCAGGTCAGGTACCAAAGGGTATAGGGAAGAAAGCCATGGGCTCCAGAATGCAGAATTGCTTCTTTCCTACTCTCTCTTCTCAAGTACCTGGAGCCTTTATCTGCCAAAATAAAACTGCAGAGAATATAAGCTGTGTCTATTTCTTTTTGCCTGGAACTAAAATACATGTGAACAGGTATCTATAAAGTCACCAAAGAAGCCATCCTAACACTTCAAACAAGCATCCATTTCTGCGCCTACTCCCAAAGGTGAAGATTCATCAGCTGTATGAAAAGATTCACTTGACCAATAGAAGCAGAGGGGCCAGATTCCCAAAACTCTGTAGGTTTATGGCAAGAAACTTTAAAAATATCTTTGAAATATCTTTTGAATAACTTCAAAAATATATTTGAAGCTGTGCATTATGTATATATATAGCAATATATTCTTTTGTAAATACAGTATCTTTTAGAGTCGCATCTTCGCAATGATAAAAATCTGCTTCTCAGAGAGAATGTTTTCAGATGGAAAACAAAGGAAAATTTTCACAGTTCTTGACGTCCTTTACAGGTGGTTCAATAATTCTGAAAAACTATCCCAAGTATGTGAATATCCTGAAAATAAAAACATTTCAGGATCTGTTAGCTGCAGGCCAAGAAGGTCGCAGAATCTGTGCCATACATAATGCCAACCAGGTACAGATGAGAAATGCAATACCAGGCTGAAAATTCTGGCTGTAAAATGATATACCTACCTGTGAAGAGGGGTAACCATCAGCAGAGTCTCACAAACACCGCCAGACTGACCAGAGCAGGACTGAGGTAAAGGATGGACCATGGGAGCAAATCTCAGTGTTAGGACTAATGCCACAAAGTAGTGCCGCTTACAGGCCACATGCCTCTGTCTTAGTGGACACCTGGCCAGTTGGGAGGGCCAAACCAATCTGGAGCAGCTGTAAATGACACAGACGAAACCATGATGGCTCAGGGAACTGCCTCCTGCCTCCAGTATGGAGTAGGCAGTACCCCTTGGCAAGAGTGAATGACACAGCAGCCTCGGAAGGGTGAAAAGACAGCCCTGCCAGTGACTTCAGAAACTCTGAATGGGACCAACAGGGATGTCCTTCTGCAGGCTGGACCCCACATGGCAGGTCAGGTACCAAAGGGTATAGGGAAGAAAGCCATGGGCTCCAGAATGCAGAATTGCTTCTTTCCTACTCTCTCTTCTCAAGTACCTGGAGCCTTTATCTGCCAAAATAAAACTGCAGAGAATATAAGCTGTGTCTATTTCTTTTTGCCTGGAACTAAAATACATGTGAACAGGTATCTATAAAGTCACCAAAGAAGCCATCCTAACACTTCAAACAAGCATCCATTTCTCGCCTACTCCCAAAGGTGAAGATTCATCAGCTGTATGAAAAGATTCACTTGACCAATAGAAGCAGAGGGGCCAGATTCCCAAAACTCTGTAGGTTTATGGCAAGAAACTTTAAAAATATCTTTGAAATATCTTTTGAATAACTTCAAAAATATATTTGAAGCTGTGCATTATGTATATATATAGCAATATATTCTTTTGTAAATACAGTATCTTCTAGAGTCGCATCTTCGCAAAGAAAAAAATCTGCTTCTGAGAGAGAATGTTTTCAGATGGAAAACAGGATTTTTAGATGTAAAAGTACTGGCGAAGTGGTAAAGAGCAGAATAAAGAGTGCAGAAAACAGGATCTGTGAGTTAGAACACTAGAGCTTCACCCAGAGAACTCAGTGCAGGATGATATATATAGAATAATTAAGTAGAAAGATAAGTAACAGAGATGATTGATCCACAAGATCTAGTATGATGGTATGATGAGAGAGTACAGAAAACAGAAACATGCGGGAGGCTTAATTATTTAAGACTGAAATAGCAATAGAAAGATTCTTGTGATGAAAAAAAAAGCTAGCTGAAACTGAAGCTCACAGGTTCAGTACACAGGGTGGTGAAGAAACGCACACATATATACAGAAACTCACAAACTCTAGTGATGGTTTTCCATCTCCAAATATATATTTCTTTGTCTATATATATGTATATATATATATATATATATATATATAGGCATGAGTAATTTTTAAAAGATAATGTAGTAAGAAAAAATTATCAGATGAGAACTCAAAGTTAGAAAATAATTGGGGGAAATTGGGTGTCATTCATATCTGAAGACAAGAAAAAGACATTTTTCTGATTAGCAAGGGCTAAATAAGTTTATCAGCCATATAATTTTTCTTAAAAATGTCCTCTAAAAATATTTCAGTGCACCAAGAAAGGTTAAAAAAATAATGAATCTAAATACGTGTTTTTAAAAAGAAATGGTAGTGAGCAATGAAGGCAGCAAAGTTCAGTTAGCAGCTAAACAATCGCTAATAAGATTATAAACAATGCAAATGTCAAACATAATTCTTGAAAGAAGAGATACAAATTGTATTTTGAGAAATGAATTTAAAAACCACAAATTATTTCAAGTTAACTGAGAATAAGAGATGGGAGGAGACAATAAAAGCAGAAATACTGATAATCTGCTCTCACAGCAAGCAGAGGTGGGGAAATTAGCAGAAACTGACTAAACCCTCATGCTGATAACAATTGATTCAAATATTTTCAATAAAAAGATAATGACCATTGGAGAACACTAAGTGTAGAAATCTCAAACCACCACTGGAAAGAAGTCTAAGTAACAAAAATAACAAAGGAAAAGGGACGATTGACAACAAAATGGTAGGACATATAAATATAAAAATATTGAATTGAAAACAATTCAAAATATTCCATAACATGGGACTAGTTGAGTAAATTAAGGCCTATCCACACTCACAACTAAGTACTTTGATGTCATAAAAATTATGTTGTGTGTCTTGAAAAATGGACACTAGTTTAGTGGCAAATACACACATGCCCACCCCCACCCCCCCACACACACACATACCCACACATACCCCCAAACACACCCCAGTATGGAGAGGTTGACTCCACTTTTGTCGGACAGACATCAGGTGACACTCAAAATATCTGTTCATCTATACAGTGCTGATTCTGACCAAGCAGAACGAGGTCCAATTGCAGCCGCACTGCAAACTCCAGTAAAGTTAGAGATGCGTTTATAGAGAAGTATGAATACATACAGGCACTAACAGTTCTAGACGTAACCATAAAAATCAAAGTCGGGAAGGGTATAATCCTAAATATGTAAAGTGGTCATTTTTGGATTGTAAGATTAAGCATAACTTTTATTTTTCTTTATGCTAAGTCATGAACATAAAATAATGGTTTCAAAAGAGCAAGGGTTTTAAATTGCTTTTCCTGGAAACCTAATGCATTTCTTCTCATATGCAGTGATGTGTTTTCAGAAGACGTGGCCAGAGTACAGGTGTACAGCACACAGAGGATCATGTCACCATGAGCCAATTGGTCATATGGGGACATGAAATATTCAACCTCACTTCATTAGCATCATCCTTTAACTACAGCAGATTGCCAAAATTAATGTGAGACCCAAAACAAAACTCAGTAATTTCTTATCTGAAACATGGGTTAGAAAAAATAACTTATTAAAAAGTTTCTTTTCTTCTATAAAGCATGACAAGTACAAAACATACCTAGTATGTGGCATAGGGTTTTTAATTTAATGATCTGAAGAAATATATTTATGTTTTCCTCCATTTCACCTTCATAAGCATTTATTAATAATATTTATTTTTCCTTTCAGATGGAATTTTGATGGTTCGGGTCTCCAGATTGGAACCATATCCTTTCATAGCCTTAAAATCTGCATCACGATTCACTTTTATCAGTCTAATTATGTTCTAAGACAGAGCACTCAGTCTCTTACATTAAATGATTAATTAGCCCAGCTCTCCTCTGTGGGGCTGGTAGAGAACATCTATCTGCCCTGCCGAATGGTAGGGTCTGGTTTATCCCACCCACATAAAATTATGTTGTGTGTCTTTAAAAATGGACACTAGTTTAGTGGCAAATACACACATGCCCACCCCCACCCCCCCACACACACACATACCCACACATACCCCCAAACACACCCCAGTATGGAGAGGTTGACTCCACTTTTGTCGGACAGACATCAGGTGACACTCAAAATATCTGTTCATCTATACAGTGCTGATTCTGACCAAGCAGAACGAGGTCCAATTGCAGCCGCACTGCAAACTCCAGTAAAGTTAGAGATGCGTTTATAGAGAAGTATGAATACATACAGGCACTAACAGTTCTAGACGTAACCATAAAAATCAAAGTCGGGAAGGGTATAATCCTAAATATGTAAAGTGGTCATTTTTGGATTGTAAGATTAAGCATAACTTTTATTTTTCTTTATGCTAAGTCATGAACATAAAATAATGGTTTCAAAAGAGCAAGGGTTTTAAATTGCTTTTCCTGGAAACCTAATGCATTTCTTCTCATATGCAGTGATGTGTTTTCAGAAGACGTGGCCAGAGTACAGGTGTACAGCACACAGAGGATCATGTCACCATGAGCCAATTGGTCATATGGGGACATGAAATATTCAACCTCACTTCATTAGCATCATCCTTTAACTACAGCAGATTGCCAAAATTAATGTGAGACCCAAAACAAAACTCAGTAATTTCTTATCTGAAACATGGGTTAGAAAAAATAACTTATTAAAAAGTTTCTTTTCTTCTATAAAGCATGACAAGTACAAAACATACCTAGTATGTGGCATAGGGTTTTTAATTTAATGATCTGAAGAAATATATTTATGTTTTCCTCCATTTCACCTTCATAAGCATTTATTAATAATATTTATTTTTCCTTTCAGATGGAATTTTGATGGTTCGGGTCTCCAGATTGGAACCATATCCTTTCATAGCCTTAAAATCTGCATCACGATTCACTTTTATCAGTCTAATTATGTTCTAAGACAGAGCACTCAGTCTCTTACATTAAATGATTAATTAGCCCAGCTCTCCTCTGTGGGGCTGGTAGAGAACATCTATCTGCCCTGCCGAATGGTAGGGTCTGGTTTATCCCACCCACATAAACACACTTGCTAAGTGGCTCACTGGCCTTTCCCAAGGCTGTTCTGAGATCAGCAGTTTGAAGGTTCTGCTGAAGAATTGTTACTCATCCAGCACCTGCCATGAAACATTCAAAAGACTGTTTCATCTTTGAGAAAGTAATCTCCAAATTGTGTTCATATCAAAATAGAAAAAAAAAAAAAGAGAAGGGAGCTGTGCTGGGGAAGATGGGGGTTGTCACAAGCATGGGGACCCCTGGGGCCCACCAGTCAACCCACAGGCAGCTGCTGTGCATGACTGGCAGGCAATACTGTCCCTGATGATGGGGTATATACAAAGAAATAAGTTATTTACAGTTTATTAATATCCATGGAAATATACATAGAAGGAAAAGGCATCTCAGAGAAAGGATGAGATTGGTTTCAAGGAAGTGGTCCTGGAAATGAACACACATCATTGAAGAATGACTATTCAGTACTCTGTCCATGACTGAAACATGGCACTAGGGTGCCCAGCCAGGCAGTCACCTACTAGTAGCCACTGGAACTTTGGGAAGGGATTGAACTCAGGGAGGAAAGTCCAAGGATAGAAGAGGAGGGGATAAAGTAGAAGCAGTGGAATCAACTCGTGCACGGAGTAGAAAGAAGAGATAGGAGGAAGGCCTGCCGCTCAGCAAACAATAGCAGTGTGATCCAGAAAGGCAGCGAGGATTTGTGCACGTACTGTGCTGTGCTGTGCTGTGCTTAGTCGCTCAGTCGTGTCAGATTCTTTGTGACCCCATGGACTACAGCCTGCCAGGCTCTTCTGTCCATGGGGATCCTCCAGACAAGAATACTTCAGCAGGTTTCCATGCTCTCCTCCAGGGGACCTTCCCAATCCAGGGATTGAACCCAGGTCTCCCGCATTGCAGGTAGATTCTTTACCATCTGAGCCACCAAGGAAGTCCAAGAATGCTTGGAGTGGGTAGCCTATCTCTTCTCCAGGGGATCTTCCGAACCCAGGAATCAAATCAGGATCTCCTGCACTGCAGGAAGATTCTTTACCAGCTGAGCCACCAGGGAAGCCCTTTGTGCATGCTCTAGGCTAATCAAATGCTTGGATCATCCATTTCTGCCATTTCTCTGCTGGTCGCTCTCTGGGTCCTGGATCTTGGCTACACCCTTTGGTGCCGTGCAATCTAACTGGCCCTCTACCCAGCTCCTTCCTGTTCCCTCTTCTCCATCCCTGGTTCTTTTCTTCACGTCCTGTCTCCCTTGTTTAGTTCCTTGGTTTGCATTCTCATTTCTCATTGCTCACGTTTTTAACTTTTTCCTGTTCTGCACCTTGGGTATGTGACTAATCGGGACGGGGGAATGAAGTCAATATTAGTCTTATTTTTGTTAAGTGTGTTACACATCTTAAGTGTGTTACACATTCAGAAATGTCTGAAGCTTCAGAAAACCTTCAAAAGCACTCGCAAAATATTTCTATGAACTGAAACAATGTGAAGCACAAGAGGCCAACATGGCACAAAACCTGAGAAAACAGGGCAGGAAAAGCAAAATGGACATGTGCCAAAAATTCAGTACTCTGTCCATGACTGAAACATGGCACTAGGGTGCCCAGCCAGGCAGTCACCTACTAGTAGCCACTGGAACTTTGGGAAGGGATTGAACTCAGGGAGGAAAGTCCAAGGATAGAAGAGGAGGGGATAAAGTAGAAGCAGTGGAATCAACTCGTGCACGGAGTAGAAAGAAGAGATAGGAGGAAGGCCTGCCGCTCAGCAAACAATAGCAGTGTGATCCAGAAAGGCAGCGAGGATTTGTGCACGTACTGTGCTGTGCTGTGCTGTGCTTAGTCGCTCAGTCGTGTCAGATTCTTTGTGACCCCATGGACTACAGCCTGCCAGGCTCTTCTGTCCATGGGGATCCTCCAGACAAGAATACTTCAGCAGGTTTCCATGCTCTCCTCCAGGGGACCTTCCCAATCCAGGGATTGAACCCAGGTCTCCCGCATTGCAGGTAGATTCTTTACCATCTGAGCCACCAAGGAAGTCCAAGAATGCTTGGAGTGGGTAGCCTATCTCTTCTCCAGGGGATCTTCCGAACCCAGGAATCAAATCAGGATCTCCTGCACTGCAGGAAGATTCTTTACCAGCTGAGCCACCAGGGAAGCCCTTTGTGCATGCTCTAGGCTAATCAAATGCTTGGATCATCCATTTCTGCCATTTCTCTGCTGGTCGCTCTCTGGGTCCTGGATCTTGGCTACACCCTTTGGTGCCGTGCAATCTAACTGGCCCTCTACCCAGCTCCTTCCTGTTCCCTCTTCTCCATCCCTGGTTCTTTTCTTCACGTCCTGTCTCCCTTGTTTAGTTCCTTGGTTTGCATTCTCATTTCTCATTGCTCACGTTTTTAACTTTTTCCTGTTCTGCACCTTGGGTATGTGACTAATCGGGACGGGGGAATGAAGTCAATATTAGTCTTATTTTTGTTAAGTGTGTTACACATCTTAAGTGTGTTACACATTCAGAAATGTCTGAAGCTTCAGAAAACCTTCAAAAGCACTCGCAAAATATTTCTATGAACTGAAACAATGTGAAGCACAAGAGGCCAACATGGCACAAAAACCTGAGAAAACAGGGCAGGAAAAGCAAAATGGATTCCTACTGATGACTAATATAGGATGAATGTTGGCATAGCTCTATATACACAGTGCTTTCACAAGTGGGGTTTCCTTTCACCCTCAAAATAAAGTCACGAGGTGGTGAAAACAACTCTAGTAACATCGATGTTGAGAATAAGAATAATAGATAACAATATTAAGGACCTTTCATTAATTGTCTCAGTTCTCTCTCACAACACATGTGTGAGAAAAGAACCACTGTTAATTCCAATTTGTCGATAAGAAAATTGAGGAAGTGAGATTTGGAGAAGTATGCATCAAGTATGTATTCTTTGATCCAGCAGTTTCATTCTGAGGTATCATCCTGCAGATCTACCTCCATGTGGTGAACTGTTGAATGTATAAGAATATTAATTGCAGCCTTATATGCAATAACTGAAAATTACAAACAACTGAAGTGTCCATCAGTTAGTGGCTAACACAAGTAAATTACCATACTCTCGTATGATGGAACACAACCAACATACAGGTTTCAAGTAAGATGCAGAGGAGGATCATGGTATACTATCACTCATTCATTTGTGTGTGGGGAAATACACACACACACACACACGTGAACTATCTCTAGAAGGATACACAGGAATTAGTTGTCCCTGGGGAAGGGCCAGAGAGGCTGGGGGTCAAGGAAAGAGACTTTTTTTTTTTTTTTAAACCTTTATTTTACTTTTAACTTTTACAGAGTTTTGTTGTTCACAGACATGCATGTTCTCAGATTAGTCACAAAAGAGACTTTTTATTGAATATCCTGTGTACTTTTTGAATTTTGTACCACGCACTTGTGTCCTACATTTCCCTTTTTTATTTTTTCAAAAATATTTACAAGCAAATAATTTTCACAAATAATAAAAAGTAAAGTCACACAGAGAGCAACTGAGGGGGGTGAGAGCAGAGTGCTGAGCCACCTGACTGCAACGCCCTGGCATCTACCATGAGGCTGATGAGGAAGGCACCACTTCCGTCTTCACAGATGAAGAAACTGACTCCATGAGGTTAAACGGCTCACCTAAGATTATAAAACCAGCAATGGGTGAGCCAGGGCTCCAATGCCAGTTGCCCGACTGTAATGATAGCAGTATTGCTCAGTCATCCAATCCCATGTGGAGAAAGCACAATAAAGAGAAAAGAGCATGGGGAATTAAAATTGAACTTTCTTGTTGAGAAGAAGAAAATGAAGAGACACTTAACACATGAGGATTTAAATCTTAACTACCATGGCTCCTTCCTGTCATCCCCTAATCAGTGAGTTTCACTTGTCACTCTCCTAATAATAATGGCAAGACTACACATGCACAACAGTTATTGTCACCTTAAATAGACTTGAGGTGCTTGAAGGCTGCGGCCATTCATTCATCAGTCATTCAGCAAATACTTACGGAAGGCTCTATCTGGGCAAAGAACAGGGAGGTAAATCAGACGGAGCCTCTTTTCCTCAAGGATTCACAGGTTAATGGGGAGAAACCTTTTCTCATATGTCGTTTACAATTCACATTCTCCCCAAAGACGTGTGGTTGGAAACATAGTAGGTCTCCAGCAAGATGTGTTAAATGAATAAGTCTGAGTGGACACCATATCCCTCCCAGACACTGTGAAAGATGTTTCCAAGCTCTCCAATGGCTCCTCCTCACCTGGTCCTGAATCCCCTTCTCCAAGATACAGTCCTTCACTGAGTCTCTAAACCTGAATGAGAAAACTTTTCATTCAAGGGCATGGAAAGCTGGTAACTTCGGTGTAAGACAGCGATGATAACAACAAAAACCCTGAAAGTGCTGGATTCCAAGCAATAGTGTCTCAGCAAAGAAACGTGGTTCCCTCTCTCTATTCTTATTTTATTTATAAGTGTTTTGCTGCAAAGTGGGTGAACTGCCGAGCTCCATGTCACAGCCTGCAGCACAGCAAACTGGCTTTTTCTGAAGCTCATAATGTGATAATTAAATTGCTAACAGGCACCTTAGTGATGGCATTTGCTGAAGATGTGAAAGCCCTCTCAAAATTGCACCTTTCTGGAGGGGACTCATCAATGGAAGCACAGTGATCAACTCAGGGTGTCTTTTATATATATATATACATTTTTTTCTTCCATGAGTATATTAAATTTTTATGTGGAGCAAAATGGGACAGGACTTGTTTCCCTTCCACTGCACAATGATTTATTACCCAAAAAAGACCGCAGAACTAATTAGCAGAGTAATTAATTAATATAAATTTGCATATTTGCATTTGCAATTAGTGCAGCCGACTGATTAGTCTGAAAATGAGAAGTTTGACTCATTAGATGTTAGTGTCTGCTGGACCAGAAAGCGGCTGCCAGATGAGGCGGAAAAGGGTGGAATAAGCATGTGTGTTTCTTTTGTTAGAAGAATGGAGAATATGCTCAAATATCTGGGGCCAGACATCAGGGTTTGCAATTTAAAAAAAAAGATAGTAAATGATTTGCTTCCATTTCTGCTACTCAATGTTCCTTGCCCTTTTGCCTACAGCAAGTTATTCCAACCAGCCCTAGGAGTCAGTGTGCCTCTCAATCCCAGCTCCTCCTACTCCCCAAAGGCAGAGGGGTCTCTGTTGTTTGTGGGTGAGCGGGAAATCTGTCCCAAGAATCTGACTCCTGCACCCAATTCAGTGGTCCTGTCAAAACAGTTCTCCAGTGCTGATGAAGCCCCTCAGGGGACCATGGGCTGCAGTACCTTCCCTTCAGGGGATTCTGATTGCCATCTCTTTGTTCCTCCAGCTGAGAGCCAAGCTCAAAGCTTTTGCAGCTAGTTGACTGAGTGAATCCATTTCTGCAAGATGACACAGGGCAAATAACTATAAACATACTCCCAGATGCACCGACACACAGACTTCAAATAACAGACGTTAAGGACCCATAGTAAAATGAGGGATCTGCTCAAAAATTTCTGGTGAGCTAGTAGGGAATCAGGAAGAATGAGAAACATATCTCGATTTGACCTCACTAAGTCTATTTTTGGCGTAAGGATGCATATTACAATAGATGACAGTGGACTTGGTATGAATGCTTTCTTTAGTAATCTGTTGTTTTAGTCGCTAAGTCGTGTCCGACTATTTTGCGACTCCACAGACTGAAGCCCGCCAGGTTCCTCTGTCCATGGGATTCTCCAGGCAAGAATACTGGAGTGGGTTGACATTTCCTTCTCCAGTGTATCTTCCTGACCCAGGGATGGAACCCGTGTCGCCTTCATTGACAGGCATATTCTTTAAGCCACCGGGAAGCTTCTTTAGTAACAAGGGATACATTTAGTCTCAAGTCAAAAGGAAAGGGAAATAGGAGATTATTTCATTTGTTTATTTACCATTCTTGCTAAAACTGAAATGAGTTGTATATACATTCCTTAGTATCTTCTACCATTTACAGATGCCAAAAGAAATTTCTGAAAATATGTCACTTTAGCGCAATCCTACAGATTCTTCATAGATGAAAACTACCTCTGAGATTTGTTAATATATAAGAAACCTGTCTAATAACCATACAGTTAGTAGCGTTGAGAGTCAGCTCCTATCCTCAGGAGATAGAGATATTCTAGAGAAGAAATACATGTACATATTACATCAGAGTTGTACTTTTGTTCATCTCATCTTTTTTTTTTTTTTTTTGCATTATACTTTCTGGGTTCAAATAACATCAGATGACTCCCCCAGTGCAAACCCTAAGCCAGGGCCTCTGACTGCACAGTCCAGGGGACAGCCATCCCACTGTGGCCCTTCTTGCTTTTCAAAACTCCCTCAGACCTCACCTACCAAACTCTGCCCACAGAGCAAATTCCTCGCTCCATCATTTGTCCTCTAAAGCACTGGATCCTTGCTCCTAATACACTTCTTGCCAGGCAGGATTTCAACTCTCTCTTTATATCTTTGCCTCATTTCTTAAACCAATACCTTCTGGGCATTACTATCTTATATTTGCATCTCTGCGTCTCAGAGCCTGGCACACTACCTGATATACAGTAAAAAATAAATGTTGGTTAAATCACTCCACATGGATAAGTTAATGAAGGCATTTAAGGTTTGATTATAGAATACATTCATCAAGAGATATGCCTAGGAGCTAAAAAAAAAAAAAAAACAGCCCCAAAACATATGCAAAGAAAAAAGTAACTCTAAATGCAGTCAAATAAAAGAAAATAAAAATGATCAGTGGCTCAGTACAGTCCTCACTTGAAACTTTACTTGGGGTCTGCATGTTGTGTCGCTTGTCTTGGTTTTTCCCACTCTCAAGGTTCAAAGGAAAGTCTCTGAGGCTTAACTCTGGCATTTTACTGCCGGCAAATCACTTATTGTTCACATACAGGTTCAAAATAAAACTAAACAAGCAGCTTGAAGGTTATTTTCAACCATAACCTAAGGTTAATATATGGCCAATAGTGCTTAAAAATTGGAGCTGGGTTAAAAACAAATGCAGGGACTTCCCTGGCGATCCAGTGTCTAGGACCTTGCCTTCCAATGCAGGTGGTGCAGGTTCGATCCTTGTTTTGAGGAGCTAGGATCCCACATGCCTCATGGCCCAAAAGCCAAAACATGGAACAGCAGTATTGTAACAAATTCAATGAAGACGTTAAAAAAAATGTACAAAGATTTAGTGGTGAGGGAAAGGCTTGAGGTGGTATGAATCCACAATGAAAGGAAACAAGTCTGTTTTGATCAATTGTCAGATACTCTGTGTTTTTTTTGCTACACAGCCTTTCCTGGTAGACCCTACCCAGGTCCTTGTCAACCATGCGCTCTCTCCTGTCCATAGGGCAGGCATCTAGCACAATGGCTGTAATACAAGGGCATCTGATCAAGGTGAAATGGATCTGCATAAGACAGCCTGGACTTGCCTAGACATTATATCATAACATCTATGCACGTGCCACCAGAAAGCCACCTAAGACACACTGAGAGCAAATTCTTGGTTATAAACTTTTCCTTTTCCTACAAATTTTTATACACAAATGCTACACTGGTAGGCACTCAGTCACTCATGTATTTGTTGGTCTGTGTGCTTGAAATGTATTCTCCACGTATCTCCAAGATTTGAGGTAGCAATTGAGTTGAATATTTTTATATCCTTTGTAGAGCAATTCACCATTTAAAAAGCTTCCTTGTTTCCTAACAGTGCCGTAATACATATGATGAAATACATCTTTCTATTTGTTTCTATAAACTGCATGGTTTATTTTCTGGCAATGGATCACAGATATATTGAGAGAATACCAGCAACGATAATGCATGGCAATACCTTCTGTCTTTATCACTGGAATAGAGGGAAAATCAAGTTGTATCTCAGAAAATGTACGGCAGGAATAGCTATAATTGTCCATTCCATATTTGCTCGTTGGGAAAACGAACAGTGAGTTTTAAACTTGTCAGAAAACATAAATTAAGATTTGCTTATCCATTTAGCCATCTCCAAACGAGACATGAAAATACAGACTCATGCAAGACTACAGTCCAAACATGGCTTTTCTTTTGTACTAAGACTTTGATTTTTCGTTTTTGTGATTTAATTTCCTATTAAGACTATAGCCAGAAACAAAAGAGGTTTCATGGTGAGGACTGATCTTTATATTTAGAAAGTTACAACCCAAGAGGGACACACAGCTCTGCTAACAGCATAAACTTTTTTTGTGTGCCCTGCTAACTTGAACTGATTTTTTTTAAAGAATCATTTCAGTTCACTAGTCCATTAGGTGAATTAAACACTTTGGCTATTCTAGTAAACCACACTGCAGGCTTTAAACATTTTTTTCTGAAAAGAGAGGCACTTATGCCCCATGCAGGGCCTAAGTCTTCAGCAACTGCACTGCTCTGTGGGTTCCGCCTCCCTGGAATCCTCACTGACTGGCAGGCGCCTTCTGACCACCGACCTCTAACATTTCAAAGAGTATTTGGTGAATTCATCCTCTATCTTTCACAAACTATAAGGTTTAATAGCGATTAACACTAGACCACAGCACTTTCAAATTAACGTGCCACCAGAAAGCCACCTAAGACACACTGAGAGCAAATTCTTGGTTATAAACTTTTCCTTTTCCTACAAATTTTTATACACAAATGCTACACTGGTAGGCACTCAGTCACTCATGTATTTGTTGGTCTGTGTGCTTGAAATGTATTCTCCACGTATCTCCAAGATTTGAGGTAGCAATTGAGTTGAATATTTTTATATCCTTTGTAGAGCAATTCACCATTTAAAAAGCTTCCTTGTTTCCTAACAGTGCCGTAATACATATGATGAAATACATCTTTCTATTTGTTTCTATAAACTGCATGGTTTATTTTCTGGCAATGGATCACAGATATATTGAGAGAATACCAGCAACGATAATGCATGGCAATACCTTCTGTCTTTATCACTGGAATAGAGGGAAAATCAAGTTGTATCTCAGAAAATGTACGGCAGGAATAGCTATAATTGTCCATTCCATATTTGCTCGTTGGGAAAACGAGCAGTGAGTTTTAAACTTGTCAGAAAACATAAATTAAGATTTGCTTATCCATTTAGCCATCTCCAAACGAGACATGAAAATACAGACTCATGCAAGACTACAGTCCAAACATGGCTTTTCTTTTGTACTAAGACTTTGATTTTTCGTTTTTGTGATTTAATTTCCTATTAAGACTATAGCCAGAAACAAAAGAGGTTTCATGGTGAGGACTGATCTTTATATTTAGAAAGTTACAACCCAAGAGGGACACACAGCTCTGCTAACAGCATAAACTTTTTTTGTGTGCCCTGCTAACTTGAACTGATTTTTTTTAAAGAATCATTTCAGTTCACTAGTCCATTAGGTGAATTAAACACTTTGGCTATTCTAGTAAACCACACTGCAGGCTTTAAACATTTTTTTCTGAAAAGAGAGGCACTTATGCCCCATGCAGGGCCTAAGTCTTCAGCAACTGCACTGCTCTGTGGGTTCCGCCTCCCTGGAATCCTCACTGACTGGCAGGCGCCTTCTGACCACCGACCTCTAACATTTCAAAGAGTATTTGGTGAATTCATCCTCTATCTTTCACAAACTATAAGGTTTAATAGCGATTAACACTAGACCACAGCACTTTCAAATTAACGATAGCCCTGCCAGTTCTAATTGGTATTCTAATTAGCCCAACCGATTCAACTAATTAAGAACATTAAACTTTTTAACAAAGGCTATCTTGCTTTGTGTGTTGTAAAATGGAATCTAAGAGGGGTGGAGGTGGAGGGGGAAGGGGGAGGAGAACAAGCCTGCATTTACATTACAGACCTGGGGCAGCAGCGGGAGGGGGGGGTGGGAGGAGGGGCGGTGAGCTGGTGCCCCCTTCGATGGGGTGATGGGTCAGAGCAGGCTTGTATTCAATAGGTTTAAACCAGGTTCATGCAGCCTGAGACCTCTTAGAAGTAGTATTAAGGACAAGCCACTTCTGTGTTGGTTCATAATGAAATGGAACCATACAAACCTTTGTTACAGTGAAGGAGATTGAGGCTGTGCAACTGACTCTCAGCAAGTTCAAAAGTGTTTAATTGAAATTCCTATTTTCAAAAGTACTCTGTGCTCTGGTGAACTTGGCAATGGGGCAGGAAGACCAGTGCAGGCTATCCTGAGGGCTGGCTGGACTTACAGTGAAAATCAGAAATGAGGTGTCGTCCCCTGTTGTTTTCACATTCCATATCCAATTTGTCAGTAGATTCTGTGAGCCCTGTCCTTAAAACAGACTCAAATTCTGGTGACCTTTCTCACTTCCTATATCCAAGCCAACCCGCACAACGTAAGGGGATGCCCACCCCGAGGATGAGACACCAGTGCACACATGGCCCGAAGGGTGAGTGCGGTCTTCAGCTTGGAATCTCAGGTGCCCCCCTCCCCCTGCCGGCTTTCCCACCATCACAGCTCTGCACACACCACTGTCGTGCACCTGACACCTTTTGCCTCAGGACTTACTTCCACTTTCTTAAATCCTGTTCTTCAGCAGCAGTTCAAGGCCCTCCCATAACTACCTGTCACACTTGAGAAAGTCTGAAATCCTCACCAAAGCCCATCAGGCCAGACATGATCCATAACTAGATGCCTCTTTGGCGATTTCTCATGTTTTTCTCTTACTTGGTCACTACATTCCAAGCATGAGGGCTTCTGGGGGTGAACCAAGGTTAGGGTGGGGGGAGTCCATCCCACATGCAGCCCAGAGGGGGTACATTGTCTATAGAGAAATTTATTTATTTTTTTAAAGATTTTTTTGATGTGGACAATTTTTAAAGTCTTTGTTGAATTTATTACAATATTGCTTCTGTTTTTTGCACGCGAGACGTGGGATCTTAGCTCCTCGACCAGGGATCAAACCTATCCTCTGTGCCTTGGAAGCCGAAGTCTTAACCACCGAACTCAATTCCCCATAGCAGCAGGGAGGGGGTGGGAGGAGGGGCGGTGAGCTGGTGCCCCCTTCGATGGGGTGATGGGTCAGAGCAGGCTTGTATTCAATAGGTTTAAACCAGGTTCATGCAGCCTGAGACCTCTTAGAAGTAGTATTAAGGACAAGCCACTTCTGTGTTGGTTCATAATGAAATGGAACCATACAAACCTTTGTTACAGTGAAGGAGATTGAGGCTGTGCAACTGACTCTCAGCAAGTTCAAAAGTGTTTAATTGAAATTCCTATTTTCAAAAGTACTCTGTGCTCTGGTGAACTTGGCAATGGGGCAGGAAGACCAGTGCAGGCTATCCTGAGGGCTGGCTGGACTTACAGTGAAAATCAGAAATGAGGTGTCGTCCCCTGTTGTTTTCACATTCCATATCCAATTTGTCAGTAGATTCTGTGAGCCCTGTCCTTAAAACAGACTCAAATTCTGGTGACCTTTCTCACTTCCTATATCCAAGCCAACCCGCACAACGTAAGGGGATGCCCACCCCGAGGATGAGACACCAGTGCACACATGGCCCGAAGGGTGAGTGCGGTCTTCAGCTTGGAATCTCAGGTGCCCCCCTCCCCCTGCCGGCTTTCCCACCATCACAGCTCTGCACACACCACTGTCGTGCACCTGACACCTTTTGCCTCAGGACTTACTTCCACTTTCTTAAATCCTGTTCTTCAGCAGCAGTTCAAGGCCCTCCCATAACTACCTGTCACACTTGAGAAAGTCTGAAATCCTCACCAAAGCCCATCAGGCCAGACATGATCCATAACTAGATGCCTCTTTGGCGATTTCTCATGTTTTTCTCTTACTTGGTCACTACATTCCAAGCATGAGGGCTTCTGGGGGTGAACCAAGGTTAGGGTGGGGGGAGTCCATCCCACATGCAGCCCAGAGGGGGTACATTGTCTATAGAGAAATTTATTTATTTTTTTAAAGATTTTTTTGATGTGGACAATTTTTAAAGTCTTTGTTGAATTTATTACAATATTGCTTCTGTTTTTTGCACACGAGACGTGGGATCTTAGCTCCTCGACCAGGGATCAAACCTATCCTCTGTGCCTTGGAAGCCGAAGTCTTAACCACCGAACCATCAGGGAAATCCCTGTCGATAATTTTAAAAGGTTTAAAACACTGGCATCATCCATCTGCTTTCTACAATCTCCACTTTACTAGCAATTCTAAACCATACCAGTGAACACACTCTCAGCAAAAACAACAACAACAACAACAACAACCTCTTGTTGTTCTAAGTTCCAAATTGGTCCAAGTTCCAAACCATGTAAATTTCTGCCTATAGGCAAAATTCAGTTCACCACCTGTTTTTGTACAGGCCAAGAGCGAAGAACCATTTTGCCTTTTTAAACAGTTGAAAAATATCAAAAGAAAAATCAGTATTTCATGACATGTGAAAACTGTATGAAATTCAAATTCTATAGATAGAATTGTGTTGGAACACAGCCACATCCACTTGTTTATATACTGTATAAAGCTGCTTTCACATTACAACAGTAAAAGAGATCCTACAACCTGCAAAACTTTTATCAATTTTTACTGTCTGATCTTTAAAAGAAAGTGTATTCACCTCTGTTTTAAAGAACAGATTCAGTTGTTTGGGGTTTTAATATATGTTCTAAAGAGAAGCAAATTCAGAAAACTCCAGGTTACATAGTTGACCTTTGAGACACAGAACTACCAGGCAGGCACAAGGATACAAAGAGAACTTTATAGGATTATAGGGACAAATAGATAATGGAACAAAGCACCTAACACTTAGTAAACACAAATGAGTGTCCTAGCTCAGCTGTTAAAGAATCTACCTGCAATGCAGGAGATCCTGGTTCGATTCCTAGGTCAGGAAGTTTCCCTGTGGAAGGGATAGGCTACCCACTCTTATATACTTGGGCTTCCCTAGTGGCTCAGACAGTAAAGAATCTGCCTGCAATACCGGAGACCTGGGTTCAATTCCTAGGTTGAGAAGATCCCCTGGAGGAGGGCATGGCAATCCACTCAAGTATTCTTGTCTGGAGAATACCCATGGAGAGAGGAGCCTGGTGAGTTACAGTCATGGGGACCTGACTGAGCGATTAAGCATAGCACAGAGCCCTAAAGCAGTCTCCAAAGGTGTTCTCACAGACTTTGCTGGTGGTCCAGGACACATAGATACATATACAGATACACACACACATTCCTATGAATAAATGTGATTTCTTGGAAAGAGCTGGCACAAAATTTAGAATCATTCTTACAAGAATGCTTCAAAACTGGAGAAGCAAATGGCAACCCACTGCAATATTCTTGCCTGGAAAATTCCTGGATAGAGGAATGTAGTGGGCTATCATCTATGGGGTTACAAAGAGTTGGACACAACCTAGCAACTAAACCATTATATACATAATATAAATAATAATCAAGTTGTTTATCAAAATAAAAAGAAAGCTTCAAATATAAATGAAAAATGTAACACTAGTCAAACATCTATGTTAACACTGTACACTTCCACCACAGGGAACATGGCTTCAGTCCCTGGTCAGGAAACTAAGCTCCTGCAGGCTGTCAGCCAACAAACAAACACCACAAAGAAGCTTATCACAATCCAAGGGAAGAGACAGACCGGTAAGCAGGCAGTTACAATTCTTTGTGAAATCATAGCAGTCCAGGTACTTATAAGGAGGGATCTAACAGTCTGAGGAATGGTATCAAGTATTGAGCCTTTAGACTGACTCTGGTACTTCTTTTTTTTTTTTTTTTTTTTAAATTTTTACACCAAAAACATTTTTATTGGGGTATTACGAGAACTACTTTCCCAATGATGGCAGAGTAGAAGGATGTGTGCTCAGTCTGACTGGCATTTCTAAGGGGTCACTTCTGCAATATAATCATCACTCATCTCCAATTCTGAAATTTCTGTGCATTAAATTTTATCAGTACTCTTAATAAGAAGTGAAAGAAACTTAAACTAGAATTTTTTGTTATTCTTTTAATTAAAGTATAGTGAATTTTCAATGTTCTGTCTGCAGGGGCCTTCCACAGACAAGAAGGCAGCCAGATGGCCCCTGGCTGAACCGGGAGATCTCGGAGAGAGGTGAGTCTTCTGCCTGCCACCCAGCCCCTCGGCAAGCGGGAGACAATCAGACGTGACAAGGGTTCCGTCAAAGCAGTTCCGTTTTATTAGTGCAGACTCACAGCTTTTATAGGCAAGTGAAGGGAGTTTTGCATGGGACTTCCTATAGATTACACCAATCAAGCTTAAGGTCAAGCAATCATCCGCAAGCGCGGAAACCAGGGGAACCAATCAGAAATTTTGACCATCACTTAACAATTTAGATCACGCCCTCCTCTCTTCCTTTAGGCGCCATCTTAGCTCCAAACTGAAACAATGTGCTTAAGCTTCCTTATGCTTGCAACGGTCCTCTTTCAATTCGAGCCCCACACTGTCCATCTGTGCTATATAGCAAAAGTGACTCAGTTATATACACACACACACACATGCACACATATATACATATATTCTTTTTAAAATTCTTTTCCATTACGGTTTATCACAGGATATTGAGTATAGTTCCCTATGCTACACATTAGAACCTTGTTATTTATTCATTCTAAATGTTACAGTTTGCATCTACCAACTCCCAGTCCATTCCAGAATCTTTAAATTTATTGTTCCTACAACGGAAAGCCTAGAGTAGCTTGCTTCAGACATGGCTTGAACAAGAGGTTCAAAAACTGCCATTAGGGGTGGTGGTCCAGTGGGTAAGGACACTGCCTTGCAGTGCAAGGGGCGCTGGTTCGATCCCTAGCCTGGGAAGATCCCACGTGCCATGGAACGGCTGGACGGAGATGTCCAATTACTGAACGGGAGCTCTGGAGCGCATGCGCCTAGAGCTGGTGCTCTGCGACGAGAGAGGTCACTGCAATGGAAAGCCTACACAGGCCAAAGAACAAAGATGGATGAAAATGAATACATGACAGACCAAGAGAAGTGGCCAAAAAAAAATATATGTATATTTTTTAAAAGAAACAAAAGACTGCCATTAGGAGCTGCTCCTCCCATGTCTTGTCCTCTCTCCCTCTGGGAAGGCATCAGCCTCTCTTTAGACATAGCCAAGATGGCACAAGTCACTCCAGACTGACATACTTCCCGCTCATCAGCTTCAATGGTTTAAAAAAAGTGTCTTTTCCCAATTGCATCAAACCTTCTCTTTCAGACTGCCAAGATGGTACCACCCAGCCCCTCGGCAAGCGGGAGACAATCAGACGTGACAAGGGTTCCGTCAAAGCAGTTCCGTTTTATTAGTGCAGACTCACAGCTTTTATAGGCAAGTGAAGGGAGTTTTGCATGGGACTTCCTATAGATTACACCAATCAAGCTTAAGGTCAAGCAATCATCCGCAAGCGCGGAAACCAGGGGAACCAATCAGAAATTTTGACCATCACTTAACAATTTAGATCACGCCCTCCTCTCTTCCTTTAGGCGCCATCTTAGCTCCAAACTGAAACAATGTGCTTAAGCTTCCTTATGCTTGCAACGGTCCTCTTTCAATTCGAGCCCCACACTGTCCATCTGTGCTATATAGCAAAAGTGACTCAGTTATATACACACACACACACATGCACACATATATACATATATTCTTTTTAAAATTCTTTTCCATTACGGTTTATCACAGGATATTGAGTATAGTTCCCTATGCTACACATTAGAACCTTGTTATTTATTCATTCTAAATGTTACAGTTTGCATCTACCAACTCCCAGTCCATTCCAGAATCTTTAAATTTATTGTTCCTACAACGGAAAGCCTAGAGTAGCTTGCTTCAGACATGGCTTGAACAAGAGGTTCAAAAACTGCCATTAGGGGTGGTGGTCCAGTGGGTAAGGACACTGCCTTGCAGTGCAAGGGGCGCTGGTTCGATCCCTAGCCTGGGAAGATCCCACGTGCCATGGAACGGCTGGACGGAGATGTCCAATTACTGAACGGGAGCTCTGGAGCGCATGCGCCTAGAGCTGGTGCTCTGCGACGAGAGAGGTCACTGCAATGGAAAGCCTACACAGGCCAAAGAACAAAGATGGATGAAAATGAATACATGACAGACCAAGAGAAGTGGCTAAAAAAAAATATATATGTATATTTTTTTAAAAGAAACAAAAGACTGCCATTAGGGAGCTGCTCCTCCCCATGTCTTGTCCTCTCTCCCTCTGGGAAGGCATCAGCCTCTCTTTAGACATAGCCAAGATGGCACAAGTCACTCCAGACTGACATACTTCCCGCTCATCAGCTTCAATGGTTTAAAAAAAAAAAGTGTCTTTTCCCAATTGTTTCATCAGAAGCCTGGAGTTGACTCTCACTGGGCTCACTTGGTCACATACTGATCCCCAAGCAAGCACTCCATTCAGGGAATAGAATTCATCAACTGGCCAGAATTGGGCCCTGGGTCTAACCTATCTCCGGAGGTGGAGTTAGGACCACAAAAAAGCATGTGGACTGAACAGGACTCATCTGCCAAAAAGAAGAACATTGTGCCAAAATATACAGAAATGACTCTTGGCACTTGGAAACAGATGGCCACTACAAGTAAGCAAAAATTCAAAAAAATAAATCAACAGTGGCCCAGAAACTTAAGAAAATAACTAAAGCTGTGATTAGTTAAATAAGAACAGCCTCTTTTGCATTATTCAGAAGTTATGATTAACCAAGTAACTTCTTTCATATGGAGAAAAGAAAAAACATACAGCAGATAAATTAGCAGATATTTTTGGCCACAACTATTTTTCAGGATTTGCCTTTCTTGAAACAAACACTCATATGAAATAAGTATAATTCTAATCACAAATAGATGAGTCTTATATTTTTCATTTCCATTTGAAGCATTCTTATAAGAATGATTCTAGATGTTGTGTAAACTATTTCTAAGAAATCATATTTATGCATTGGGGTGTGTATATGTATCTATGTAATACGTATGTAGCTCAGTGTTTGACTTGTAAAACAGAAATGAAGGAAGACAATGCTCCCCCTTTTAAACTATGTTTTAAAGTAAATAATTAAGGGCATAATTTTTCGTCACCATTTGCTAGGCTAAGGTTAGGGGCATCTGAGTGAGCACTCACCCCAGAACAAAATTTAGGGGACACCTGTTATAAACTGGGGCTTCTTGAGGGCTCAGACAGTAAAGAGTCCACTTATAATGCAGGAGACCCAGTATTGATTAGTGCGTCAAGAAGATTCCCTGCAGAAAGGAATGGTTCCCCACTCCAAAATTCTTGCCTGGAGAATTCCATGTTCAGAGGAACCTGGCAGGCTGCAGACCATGGGGTCTCATAAAGTTGGACATAACTGAGCGACTAACACTTTCCAGGCTGACATACTTCCCGCTCATCAGCTTCAATGGTTTAAAAAAAAAAAGTGTCTTTTCCCAATTGTTTCATCAGAAGCCTGGAGTTGACTCTCACTGGGCTCACTTGGTCACATACTGATCCCCAAGCAAGCACTCCATTCAGGGAATAGAATTCATCAACTGGCCAGAATTGGGCCCTGGGTCTAACCTATCTCCGGAGGTGGAGTTAGGACCACAAAAAAGCATGTGGACTGAACAGGACTCATCTGCCAAAAAGAAGAACATTGTGCCAAAATATACAGAAATGACTCTTGGCACTTGGAAACAGATGGCCACTACAAGTAAGCAAAAATTCAAAAAAATAAATCAACAGTGGCCCAGAAACTTAAGAAAATAACTAAAGCTGTGATTAGTTAAATAAGAACAGCCTCTTTTGCATTATTCAGAAGTTATGATTAACCAAGTAACTTCTTTCATATGGAGAAAAGAAAAAACATACAGCAGATAAATTAGCAGATATTTTTGGCCACAACTATTTTTCAGGATTTGCCTTTCTTGAAACAAACACTCATATGAAATAAGTATAATTCTAATCACAAATAGATGAGTCTTATATTTTTCATTTCCATTTGAAGCATTCTTATAAGAATGATTCTAGATGTTGTGTAAACTATTTCTAAGAAATCATATTTATGCATTGGGGTGTGTATATGTATCTATGTAATACGTATGTAGCTCAGTGTTTGACTTGTAAAACAGAAATGAAGGAAGACAATGCTCCCCCTTTTAAACTATGTTTTAAAGTAAATAATTAAGGGCATAATTTTTCGTCACCATTTGCTAGGCTAAGGTTAGGGGCATCTGAGTGAGCACTCACCCCAGAACAAAATTTAGGGGACACCTGTTATAAACTGGGGCTTCTTGAGGGCTCAGACAGTAAAGAGTCCACTTATAATGCAGGAGACCCAGTATTGATTAGTGCGTCAAGAAGATTCCCTGCAGAAAGGAATGGTTCCCCACTCCAAAATTCTTGCCTGGAGAATTCCATGTTCAGAGGAACCTGGCAGGCTGCAGACCATGGGGTCTCATAAAGTTGGACATAACTGAGCGACTAACACTTTTATGCTTTTCTGTTACAAACTAAAGGTCTACACTCTAAAAAAAAATTGTACTTGAAGCCCTAACTCTCCACATGATGGTTTCTGGAGATGGGACCTTTGGGATGTAAATAAGGTGAGACTAGGTTGTGAGGTTGTGTCCCTCATGATAGGATTAGGGGCGTTATGATTGGAAGAAAAGATCTCTCTCTCTCTCTGTTTCACTCCTCCAGTTTGTGCTCCTAAAAAAGGTCGTGTGAATACACAGCGAGAAGGTGGCCATGTTTAAGCAAGAAATAAAGCCCTCACTTACCAGAAACCAAATTTGCTGACACACTGATCTTGGACTTACAGCTTCCAGAACTGTAAGAAGTAAATTTCTTTTGTTTAAACCAGTCTAGGTTTCTTTGTTACAGCAGCCTGAGCAGTCTAAGACAGCATCAAATCAATATAAATAACATCTTAATACAATGTTTTTAAAATTCAAAACTAATGCAGAAATCCACAATAAATAAACTATCAAAATTCTGTGCCTTCTGGGGTGCAATCTAGTTATCTTGCTTTGCCTATGACGTCTTGGTAACTATGAAGATAGCTCTGCTTATTACCCTTTGAGAACTCTCTCTGGGGTTTCCTAGGTGAAGACTCTGAGTGCCTTGTCACTGAGGATAGTGTTCTTGCAGGGCTGGCCTCATGGGGTCAGCTCTGCAGGCGCTCACTCAGAGCGACACTGCACCCTGAAGGAGTTCATGCTTGGTTTAATGAGCTTTAATCTACTCTTGCCATCTTGAAATCGTAATCATTTCCGAACTAGGGTCCCTGCCGCCTCAGTTTATTCTCAGCTCCACTAATTATGTAGCTGGCACTTTTCACCTGCTTCAGGTGAAAACAATGAAATAACAATAAATAATAAAAATACAATAATAAATAAATAAATTTTATAATAAATTTATAATAAATTTATTTATAATAAATAAATAATAAAATAACAATAAAATAAAATAACAATAAAATAAAATCCATGATTAGGGAAGATGTGGTACATGTATTCAATGGCATAGTACTCAGCTATAAAAAGAATGAAAGAATGCCACTTGCAGCAAGAAAGACAAAGACCATATGATATCACTTCTATGTAGAATCTAAAATATGACATAAATGAAAATGGCTACAAAACAGAAACTGACTCACAGACATACAGAACAGACTTGTAGTTGCCAAGGAAGAGGAGGAAAGGAGGGGTAGAGATGGGCTGGAGTTTGAGATTAGCAGATGCAAACTATTATATACAGAATGGACAAACAACAAGGTCCTGCTATATAGCACAGGAAACTATTCAGTTTTCCATAATAGACCAAAAAAAAAAATATGAACGAAGTCCTAAAAAAGGTCGTGTGAATACACAGCGAGAAGGTGGCCATGTTTAAGCAAGAAATAAAGCCCTCACTTACCAGAAACCAAATTTGCTGACACACTGATCTTGGACTTACAGCTTCCAGAACTGTAAGAAGTAAATTTCTTTTGTTTAAACCAGTCTAGGTTTCTTTGTTACAGCAGCCTGAGCAGTCTAAGACAGCATCAAATCAATATAAATAACATCTTAATACAATGTTTTTAAAATTCAAAACTAATGCAGAAATCCACAATAAATAAACTATCAAAATTCTGTGCCTTCTGGGGTGCAATCTAGTTATCTTGCTTTGCCTATGACGTCTTGGTAACTATGAAGATAACTCTGCTTATTACCCTTTGAGAACTCTCTCTGGGGTTTCCTAGGTGAAGACTCTGAGTGCCTTGTCACTGAGGATAGTGTTCTTGCAGGGCTGGCCTCATGGGGTCAGCTCTGCAGGCGCTCACTCAGAGCGACACTGCACCCTGAAGGAGTTCATGCTTGGTTTAATGAGCTTTAATCTACTCTTGCCATCTTGAAATCGTAATCATTTCCGAACTAGGGTCCCTGCCGCCTCAGTTTATTCTCAGCTCCACTAATTATGTAGCTGGCACTTTTCACCTGCTTCAGGTGAAAACAATGAAATAACAATAAATAATAAAAATACAATAATAAATAAATAAATTTTATAATAAATTTATAATAAATTTATTTATAATAAATAAATAATAAAATAACAATAAAATAAAATAACAATAAAATAAAATCCATGATTAGGGAAGATGTGGTACATGTATTCAATGGCATAGTACTCAGCTATAAAAAGAATGAAAGAATGCCACTTGCAGCAAGAAAGACAAAGACCATATGATATCACTTCTATGTAGAATCTAAAATATGACATAAATGAAAATGGCTACAAAACAGAAACTGACTCACAGACATACAGAACAGACTTGTAGTTGCCAAGGAAGAGGAGGAAAGGAGGGGTAGAGATGGGCTGGAGTTTGAGATTAGCAGATGCAAACTATTATATACAGAATGGACAAACAACAAGGTCCTGCTATATAGCACAGGAAACTATTCAGTTTTCCATAATAGACCATTATGGAAAAGAATATGAAAAAGAATATATATATATGTATAACTGAATCACTTTATGGTACAGCAGAAAGTAATGCAATACTGTAAATCAACTCTACTTGAATAAAATGAAGAATACTTAATATTTTTTTAAAGGTAAAATCCTTGATTCCACAGACTACACTGTGAAATCCAGCTCCAACTAAGCCTACCCCAGTCACAAAGGAAGATTATAAAACACTTGAGATAAAAGAAAAAGTTGAAGTTCACTCTGCAATGTACTATTCATCACACAAGTCATTAACAGCACAAAAGGAAACGAAGGTAAATCAGTGAGGTAGGTTCGAAATATCCATCAAAGTCATCATAAAGAAAACCATATTGGCCCTTGGCAGGATACTGTGCATATTGCATCAGAAATTTCAGTCCTGCAAGACACCCCATGAGAAAGCAAGTCACTCATATTAGGTTAACAAATTTGGGACATATTTCTACCACTTCCTGCTCTTGGAAAGTCATAATGTGCTTTGGCACATGGAAGAATCCAAGAGAACCACCTTGAAAGAAAACACCTTAGACCATGCAACTCTTTTCTTTGTGATTCCCATTAACAGTCTACAGAGGATTCATTGGGAAACACTGTAAAATCATGTAGCATGTTAATCAGAAAGTGTACTTTAAGAGGAAAAAATCAACTTGGGTTCCAAGAATAAAGAGGCATAGAGAGTTGCCAGGTAAAACACAGAATACCTAGTGGAATTTGAATTTCAGAGAGACGATGAATACTTTTTAGTATAAGTTTGTCCCCCACACAAATTTGTCTGAAATTCAAATTCAACTAGGCATCTTGCATTTTTATTTGCTAAACCTGGCAATCTTAGTAGTATACCCATTCTGCCATGTCCCCCAACCAGGTGTATTTCATATGGAGTGTGGGTGGCTTATGAAAACTGGAAGGTGCACGAAATCAAAGAGGCAGACGCTTCTCAAAGGAGTTCCTAAGGTGCTTGTGGGTTAATGGGAAACAAAACTTGTAGTGGGCCAAGAAGGAGGAAAGGAGGGGTAGAGATGGGCTGGAGTTTGAGATTAGCAGATGCAAACTATTATATACAGAATGGACAAACAACAAGGTCCTGCTATATAGCACAGGAAACTATTCAGTTTTCCATAATAGACCATTATGGAAAAGAATATGAAAAAGAATATATATATATGTATAACTGAATCACTTTATGGTACAGCAGAAAGTAATGCAATACTGTAAATCAACTCTACTTGAATAAAATGAAGAATACTTAATATTTTTTTAAAGGTAAAATCCTTGATTCCACAGACTACACTGTGAAATCCAGCTCCAACTAAGCCTACCCCAGTCACAAAGGAAGATTATAAAACACTTGAGATAAAAGAAAAAGTTGAAGTTCACTCTGCAATGTACTATTCATCACACAAGTCATTAACAGCACAAAAGGAAACGAAGGTAAATCAGTGAGGTAGGTTCGAAATATCCATCAAAGTCATCATAAAGAAAACCATATTGGCCCTTGGCAGGATACTGTGCATATTGCATCAGAAATTTCAGTCCTGCAAGACACCCCATGAGAAAGCAAGTCACTCATAGTAGGTTAACAAATTTGGGACATATTTCTACCACTTCCTGCTCTTGGAAAGTCATAATGTGCTTTGGCACATGGAAGAATCCAAGAGAACCACCTTGAAAGAAAACACCTTAGACCATGCAACTCTTTTCTTTGTGATTCCCATTAACAGTCTACAGAGGATTCATTGGGAAACACTGTAAAATCATGTAGCATGTTAATCAGAAAGTGTACTTTAAGAGGAAAAAATCAACTTGGGTTCCAAGAATAAAAGAGGCATAGAGAGTTGCCAGGTAAAACACAGAATACCTAGTGGAATTTGAATTTCAGAGAGACGATGAATACTTTTTAGTATAAGTTTGTCCCCCACACAAATTTGTCTGAAATTCAAATTCAACTAGGCATCTTGCATTTTTATTTGCTAAACCTGGCAATCTTAGTAGTATACCCATTCTGCCATGTCCCCCAACCAGGTGTATTTCATATGGAGTGTGGGTGGCTTATGAAAACTGGAAGGTGCACGAAATCAAAGAGGCAGACGCTTCTCAAAGGAGTTCCTAAGGTGCTTGTGGGTTAATGGGTTAACTCCCAAAGCACAGAGATTCTCAACCATGCGGAGGTCTAAAAATTGCTGTTGGCCAGGCCCTACCTCCATGACAGGTAGATGAATAGATTTATCCATTAGGCGCAGTATTTAAGAATAAAAAAATAAACATATATATTATTCTATATATAAGCACATACATAGTAGATATTATATATAATAATAATATACACCTTGGATTATACTTCTTATATGGAAACACAATCACCAAGTACAGTTTGAGAACTTCTATTATTTTTTATGGGAGGACAAGGCCTACAAAAGCAAGGTACCTAGGGCCCACAAAAGTCCTAATTCCATACTGTCCAGAATTTCTGAATTAAAGAACACACCACTTCATCTATACAATTCTCACTTTTTATTTAGTTATGACTAGAATTGTCATGGAAAATATAAATACATTTTTAAGAATAATATTTAAAAACCAAGTACTCAAAGACCTTCTGAGTTACATTTCAGGATTTTCTTTTCAATCTGCTCTTTCCTACTGTAGAAAAATCATAATGCTTCCAGGTAAGAATGTTAATTTCATCCAAATTTCCAATGGGCTATTGTATTTTACTCCCATCACTCCTATCCCCCACTGTCTAGGGTCTTTTCAAACCTGAAAGAGAATGACCTCTTCTATGCAGTGTTCTGATGGACTCCCTGTGTTTACATGAGCCTGGGCTTCTGTGAGGGCTCAGTGGTAAACAATCCACCTGCAGTGCAGGAGACACAGGTTCAGTCTCTGGGTTGGGAAGATCCCCTGGAGGAGGGCACGGGTTCCAAGAATAAAGAGGCAGAGAGAGTTGCCAGGTAAAACACAGAATACCTAGTGGAATTTGAATTTCAGAGAGACGATGAATACTTTTTAGTATAAGTTTGTCCCCCACACAAATTTGTCTGAAATTCAAATTCAACTAGGCATCTTGCATTTTTATTTGCTAAACCTGGCAATCTTAGTAGTATACCCATTCTGCCATGTCCCCCAACCAGGTGTATTTCATATGGAGTGTGGGTGGCTTATGAAAACTGGAAGGTGCACGAAATCAAAGAGGCAGACGCTTCTCAAAGGAGTTCCTAAGGTGCTTGTGGGTTAATGGGTTAACTCCCAAAGCACAGAGATTCTCAACCATGCGGAGGTCTAAAAATTGCTGTTGGCCAGGCCCTACCTCCATGACAGGTAGATGAATAGATTTATCCATTAGGCGCAGTATTTAAGAATAAAAAAATAAACATATATATTATTCTATATATAAGTACATACATAGTAGATATTATATATAATAATAATATACACCTTGGATTATACTTCTTATATGGAAACACAATCACCAAGTACAGTTTGAGAACTTCTATTATTTTTTATGGGAGGACAAGGCCTACAAAAGCAAGGTACCTAGGGCCCACAAAAGTCCTAATTCCATACTGTCCAGAATTTCTGAATTAAAGAACACACCACTTCATCTATACAATTCTCACTTTTTATTTAGTTATGACTAGAATTGTCATGGAAAATATAAATACATTTTTAAGAATAATATTTAAAAACCAAGTACTCAAAGACCTTCTGAGTTACATTTCAGGATTTTCTTTTCAATCTGCTCTTTCCTACTGTAGAAAAATCATAATGCTTCCAGGTAAGAATGTTAATTTCATCCAAATTTCCAATGGGCTATTGTATTTTACTCCCATCACTCCTATCCCCCACTGTCTAGGGTCTTTTCAAACCTGAAAGAGAATGACCTCTTCTATGCAGTGTTCTGATGGACTCCCTGTGTTTACATGAGCCTGGGCTTCTGTGAGGGCTCAGTGGTAAACAATCCACCTGCAGTGCAGGAGACACAGGTTCAGTCTCTGGGTTGGGAAGATCCCCTGGAGGAGGGCACGGCAACCCAGTCCAGTATTCTTGCCTGGAGAATCCCAAGGACAGAGAAGTCTGGTGGGCTGCTGCTGATATGGTTGCAAAGAATCAAACATGAATTGAGCGACGGACACATGCCACATGAGTCTAGGTGCCCCTAAATACCAGGAGCCTCTTAAGAACAGGTACCACGTTCTGCTGGTTTATCATGCCAGACATTCAATAAAGCAGCTGTTAAGAGCATGTCATCTTTAAGTGTTCTCTTTGGTCTTTAATTCCAAATGTATAATATATTCACTATTTCTATTTCGTTTTCTGCACAGAGTCTCTCCCGGCCCTCTCTCAACATGGATTGTTTGTAAGAGACATGCTAATCTGGAAGGATTTTTTGCTTTGGAAAAGAGGATCGTTATTAATAACGTGGATTTCCCATTCCTTATCAGTCCACCAAACGTATGCGCTGCCTCAGCAGCCAAGGAACCAGCAGGGCCAGATGGAGCATGACGGAGGCTGGTCCCTTCCATTCTTTTTTATGTCAACATCTCCCAAAAAAGTAACAGGGGAAAAGTACAGCTATCATTCTGCAAGTTATTATCATCACTAACAAGCCAAACTTATACCCTGTGAATGGTAGAAAATTCTAGCCTGGGAAACACTTAATCTTTGAGTCAAAAGGCTAATGATATATTTCCTGCAGAAAATGGCACTGGCCAATAAGAGAAGTCAAAGCCACATGCCACAATCTTAGACTGGATCTTGTACCAGTATTGACGGCCAAAAGGAATAGCAAACTGCTTAGTGAAACAGTTACTCTAGCTTTTGAAAGAAATAATTAGTACTAGAGCAGCCTTTTTTGGATTAAAAAAAAAAAAAAACGAAAAACAGGAAGGAGATATTTGGGTTTATCCTTTACACAGACTAAATAAAATTATGGATTGGTATTGCCACCTCAGAGCCTCTTGCTTTCCAAAGGATTTTTGCTGCCTAAGGAATTATATAATCTACCGTCTAACGTGTGGTATGTGGGGCATGAAGCTCTTTGTCACTGACTTATTACCTCATTGCTTAGCCATGGTGTTAATGAAGCAAGGATCACAGCTTTGATTGACAGATGGGCCTCATTGCTCTAAGGTGTCCTGCAGCCAAATATGCCATAACTGCAAGCGATCAACTCAGTTCTACTATCAATATTGATTGAGTCCATACTAAGTACAAATCAGCGTGCTGTGTGACGTAGGGACTGCAAAACAGTGAAACAAACAAAAATTTAAGAGGGTTTTTGTCCTCATGATTTAGCTGGGGAGACAGATGCATTCCCAAATAGCTCCACTACAAAGTAAATTATGCTAAGCACAATAATAGAAGCACAAAGTGTAGTGGGAAATCAGAGGAGAAAGATTAATTCCAACCCATGAGAATGTGAATGGATCGCCACAAATTTATTACCACCCCAGGAACAACAACTTACCACATATGTTATAATAACAGTGGATTTGGACTGCTATTTTGAAACACAAATGAAAAATATATTGTAATTAGATGAGATCTGCCAGCCAGAGCAAACCAACCAGAAGTCTAAAACACAAAAAGGCAAATAATGATTTAGGCTTTTTTCATTTTGTGTAGAATTAGTTTGTTGCTTATTTTATTGTGATAGGTAGTAAACAGTACTGTTTTCTAGTGTGATCTAGGGGTTAGTATGTGGCAGATCTCAGGACAATGGGAATAACGAAGTCAAAAGCCAGCATGCCACAATCCTGTAGACTGGAAATACTTGAAAACTAATGATATATTTCCTGCAGAAAATGGCACTGGCCAATAAGAGAAGTCAAAGCCACATGCCACAATCTTAGACTGGATCTTGTACCAGTATTGACGGCCAAAAGGAATAGCAAACTGCTTAGTGAAACAGTTACTCTAGCTTTTGAAAGAAATAATTAGTACTAGAGCAGCCTTTTTTGGATTAAAAAAAAAAAAAAAACGAAAAACAGGAAGGAGATATTTGGGTTTATCCTTTACACAGACTAAATAAAATTATGGATTGGTATTGCCACCTCAGAGCCTCTTGCTTTCCAAAGGTTTTTTGCTGCCTAAGGAATTATATAATCTACCGTCTAACGTGTGGTATGTGGGGCATGAAGCTCTTTGTCACTGACTTATTACCTCATTGCTTAGCCATGGTGTTAATGAAGCAAGGATCACAGCTTTGATTGACAGATGGGCCTCATTGCTCTAAGGTGTCCTGCAGCCAAATATGCCATAACTGCAAGCGATCAACTCAGTTCTACTATCAATATTGATTGAGTCCATACTAAGTACAAATCAGCGTGCTGTGTGACGTAGGGACTGCAAAACAGTGAAACAAACAAAAATTTAAGAGGGTTTTTGTCCTCATGATTTAGCTGGGGAGACAGATGCATTCCCAAATAGCTCCACTACAAAGTAAATTATGCTAAGCACAATAATAGAAGCACAAAGTGTAGTGGGAAATCAGAGGAGAAAGATTAATTCCAACCCATGAGAATGTGAATGGATCGCCACAAATTTATTACCACCCCAGGAACAACAACTTACCACATATGTTATAATAACAGTGGATTTGGACTGCTATTTTGAAACACAAATGAAAAATATATTGTAATTAGATGAGATCTGCCAGCCAGAGCAAACCAACCAGAAGTCTAAAACACAAAAAGGCAAATAATGATTTAGGCTTTTTTCATTTTGTGTAGAATTAGTTTGTTGCTTATTTTATTGTGATAGGTAGTAAACAGTACTGTTTTCTAGTGTGATCTAGGGGTTTTAAGATCTACCTGCACATGGCAGATCTCAGGACAATGGGAGGGGTCCCTAGGAGTGACTGGATCATGCCTGTGTGCGTTTGAATCTGCTGCAAAGTTAGCCCTTCAGTTTAACGTTTTAGTTTCAAAGTCATCTCATGGGCTTATGTCTACAAGCATGTAAACATCAGGACTGAAAAATGCTTTCTGTCTATATGCTGGGTATGCAGGGTAGTCCTCCCATCAAAGCCACTAAGAAAGTCAAAAGTAAGTGGAGGCAAAGGGCAAAGGCTGCAGTATTTCTACAGGAAAAAAATGGAGTATTCACAGCAGAGAAGCTCAAGTCCCTTAAATATCTGTAGCCTGGCTCAAGCTTCCCTCAGATGTTATTTTAACTTTAACATTTCACTATATTTCCTGGCCCAAGGAGCTAAATTTGTAAGCAGAAGGATATAATATTTTCAAAATAATTGGTTTCATGACAACATAACATGTGCTCTGTCCCTATTTGATGGATGGAAAAACTAAAGCACAGGACCTTGCTCAGAGTCAACCAGCAAGAAAGCGGCAGAACCAGGGATTCTGGTTCCAGATGCACATACTGCTCCATTTGTGTATGAAGTGTTAGCCGCTCAGTCATGTCAGGCTCTTTGTGACCACATGGGTTGTAGCCCACCAGGCTCCTCTGTCCATGGGATCCTCCAGGCAAGAATACTGGGGTGGGTAGTCATTCCTTTCTCCAGGGGATCTTCCCAACCCAGGGACTGAACTCGTGTCTCCTGCATTACAGACAGATTGTTTACTGCCACAGGTTAACAAAGAGTTGGACATCACTGAGTGATTAAAATATTAGTCAATATTAACATGATCCAACATTAGTCAATAATTTAGCCATCACGTTTTAAAACCTAAAATTGACTAAAGTACTCTTTAAGTGTGAGTGTTTTGAAACATCCTTGGTAAACTTTTTGCATAATCTTAAATTTGCACTATCTTCCCAAAGGGTATTACATAAACAAAGCAGATATTCATGTGTTTGATACTCTACACCATAGTCTACCCTCGTGCATCTCACTGCTTTGTTAGTTTCAATTCCTCAAGAGAACTCTTGACTTGAGTCATTGGGGGAAAGTATTGTATCTTCTACTGTCTTTCTGCTGCATCACAGTGGCTTTTTGCAAAGGAATCATTCAATAAACAGCTGTAGATTGGTAACAGACTCTATAGCTTTGAGCCACGGGGAAAGCCCTAATGGTCTTAGAAAGTGTGTGACCATCATGTAGGCCCTTAGTAAAGATTAACTAGTTTTAAATGTGTTGTACCAAATTCCTCTTAAAATCACACAAGCAGGACCCATGCATGCATTTCTGTTGGCCATATAACTAGGAATGGACTACATCCAATATATATCTATGCTTAATAAATTATTTGTACTATAATAACACTATTTATGATAACCTCAAACTGGAAATTATCCCAACTCCTGTCAACAGCAGAGTGGAGAAACAAATCTCAATATAGTCATACTAGTGAATGCTATATAGCAATGAGAGTGAAAAGTCTACAATTCTGTAAAACAACATGGATAAACTGCACAAACAAAATGCTGAGATAACTAAGTCAGACCCCCCCCAAAAGTATATACTGAAGGATACCATTTATATAATGTACAAAATGGAAACAAAGACAAGCCCCAAGGGGGGTGGGGGGGTAGAATTCTATTTCTTGATCAAGATCTTATTACACAGATGTGTTAGCCGCTCAGTCATGTCAGGCTCTTTGTGACCACATGGGTTGTAGCCCACCAGGCTCCTCTGTCCATGGGATCCTCCAGGCAAGAATACTGGGGTGGGTAGTCATTCCTTTCTCCAGGGGATCTTCCCAACCCAGGGACTGAACTCGTGTCTCCTGCATTACAGACAGATTGTTTACTGCCACAGGTTAACAAAGAGTTGGACATCACTGAGTGATTAAAATATTAGTCAATATTAACATGATCCAACATTAGTCAATAATTTAGCCATCACGTTTTAAAACCTAAAATTGACTAAAGTACTCTTTAAGTGTGAGTGTTTTGAAACATCCTTGGTAAACTTTTTGCATAATCTTAAATTTGCACTATCTTCCCAAAGGGTATTACATAAACAAAGCAGATATTCATGTGTTTGATACTCTACACCATAGTCTACCCTCGTGCATCTCACTGCTTTGTTAGTTTCAATTCCTCAAGAGAACTCTTGACTTGAGTCATTGGGGGAAAGTATTGTATCTTCTACTGTCTTTCTGCTGCATCACAGTGGCTTTTTGCAAAGGAATCATTCAATAAACAGCTGTAGATTGGTAACAGACTCTATAGCTTTGAGCCACGGGAAAGCCCTAATGGTCTTAGAAAGTGTGTGACCATCATGTAGGCCCTTAGTAAAGATTAACTAGTTTTAAATGTGTTGTACCAAATTCCTCTTAAAATCACACAAGCAGGACCCATGCATGCATTTCTGTTGGCCATATAACTAGGAATGGACTACATCCAATATATATCTATGCTTAATAAATTATTTGTACTATAATAACACTATTTATGATAACCTCAAACTGGAAATTATCCCAACTCCTGTCAACAGCAGAGTGGAGAAACAAATCTCAATATAGTCATACTAGTGAATGCTATATAGCAATGAGAGTGAAAAGTCTACAATTCTGTAAAACAACATGGATAAACTGCACAAACAAAATGCTGAGATAACTAAGTCAGACCCCCCCCAAAAGTATATACTGAAGGATACCATTTATATAATGTACAAAATGAGCAAAGACAAGCAATGTTAGAATTCAGGATAGTACTCTCTCTCCTGGAAATGTGGTGGGTAGGTGGAAAGGGCAGGAAGGAGGCTTCTAGTAATGTTCTATTTCTTGATCAAGATCTTATTACACAGATGTGTTCAGTTTATCAAAATTAATTGAGCTGTGTACTTATTGTCATGTGTGCTTTTCAGTCTTTATTATAGTTCAAATGAAAACAATAATCCTCTACATACTTGCCAGCTCTACTCAAATGCTTTCTTTCACTCCCTACAAACTCCCTTATCATAGTAAGGTCACACTGCTTTTCATTAGAATATTGTGGAGTATTATGGGTACACTTAAAATTGTTTTCAGTAGTAAACACTGCAATAATACACAGTCCATTGTTGACTGAATCCAAGAAGGCAGAACCATGGATATGAAGGAATTGTGTGTATGGAGGGCCAACTATAAGTTACACGTGGATTTTGACTGTGAGGCGGGTTGGCACCTCTACTCCGCATCTCCCGCAAACTGTTCAAATGTCAACCATAAATGAGGCATTTAGCTTGGTGCTTGGCAGATTGTATATGAACGACTTCTGTCCATTATCATCAGGATCATAGATTAAAGACTTTGCCCACATCTAACCCATGACCATCCATCAGGAAGTTCTGTTGACTATATCTCCAAAGTATACTTCCAGGCCTCCACTCTCCATTTCCACTATGTGCATGTGTGTGTGTGTGTGTTAGTTGGTCAGTTGTGTCCAACTCTTGGTGACCCTATGGACTATAGCCCAACAAGCTCTGTCCATGGAATTCTCCAGGCAAGAACACTGGAGATTCCCTTCTCCAGGAATTGAACCCGAGTCTCCTACATTACAAGCAGATTTTTTACCGTCTGAGGCACCTCCATTTCCATTTACCACCTCCCTCATTTAGGCCAGAGCCAGGACTCTCTTGTTCTGTCCACCCGCTTTATAAATCCTCTCCCTATTTCTTCTTTTTCTCTCTCTAACTCCTCTCTTCATAGCAGGCAGAATGATCTTTGCAAATCTTCAATTGCCTTAAACCCTCAGTGTCTTCCTTTGACATAAATTCCAAATACTTCTCCAATACCCAGTCTCATATGAGCTGATCCTTAACTGCCACTGGGCTCTGACCCTTCTGTTCCCTGGAGAACATGAGGCTTTTCACAAATGCTCTTGCTTCTGTTGTTCTTCCTTCATGGTTCAGCACAAAAGATGAATCAGAAAATGCTTACCATGTCATCCAGTAGATATTCTCATGATTTGCTGGAGCCACCAACATTTACATTTCAATTTCTTTGTTTACCTATTTACTATCTGTCCCCCATTTAGACTGTAACCTCCCCTACAACTCTGCCATGACTGTTCTATACTCCACTGAACAGCTGCCATTAACCCAGTGCCTGGAACAACTATCTTCATTCAATACGTATGTACTTATGACCTTTCATGAGCAAGGCTAGAACTGTAGATTAATACAAACAATAAATAAGTCAATATATTATGTTGTGAGAGTTGCTCACCTGTGCCTCTTTGTGACCCTCCGTGGGCTGTAGCCCACCAGAATCCTCCATCCAGGAGATTTTCCAGGCAAGAATATGGAGTAAATTCCCTTCTCCAGGGGATCTTCCTGACCCAGGGATCAAACCTGGGTCTCCTGCACTGCAGGCAGATTCTTTACCATCTGAGTAAGCTGCCAGTGTATTATGTTAGCAAGTGATAACCACCGTTGAGAAAAGAAAAACTGGTGAGAGGTGGGTAGAGAGGGGCAGACTGGGCTAGAGGTATAGTATACACCAGGGTGGTCAGAGGGGATCTCTCAGACAGGTACATTTGAGCAGAGACTTGAAGAATGTGAGAATAAACCATGGAAAGCGATTCCAGTTCAGAGTAAGTGCAATGATCCTGAGGTAGAAGCACATCTGAGAGTGTGAGGAAGGGTCAAGGGGCCAGTGCGGCTGAAGCTGAAGGAAGGAAGGTCAGAGAAGTGGAAGGTGGGATTAAAAGGGCAGAAGAAGCCGCCAGGCCTCTGTAAAGATTGGACTTCGGCTGAGGGAGATGGGAAGCCATTGAAGATTTCTGAACATAGACGAATACAGTCTGATTCGTGTCTTAACCAGATGCTTTGGGATGCTGAATTGAGAACTGTGTATGGAATGTAAGGGGTCAAGAGTGAAAGCACAGGAAAGAGAAAAAGGCAGGGGAGAGAGGAAGGCAGTTTGAACCATAATAGGAGGAGGGGAACTGCCAGAGAGCGGTCAGATTCTGGATACAGTGTTAAGATAGTATGGAGAGGATCTGTAGATGTTGGGGTCTAGGGTGTGAAAAAGAGGAGTCAAGAATTACTCTGAAATAAATATTCAGGTAACCTTTGTTGAATGGATGAAGAAAATGAATGAACAAGTGAGTGACACATAGCTATTAAACAGCAGGATCAGACTGAAAGCAAGGTTTGTAGGCCATCAAAATTCTTGTGATTCATGACTTTTTAGAATCTGAGACAGATCCTTTCTTGAGGAAGATAGACATATGTACGTACATGCCAAATTTGTACACAGTCTTAGGAAGCTAGAGAGCCTCTTGAAACTCATCCAAGAATCCCCTGTGTGAAGAGAGTCTACATATCCTCAGACAAGCAACTAACATAAAACTTGATTGTCAAGATGCAGTTTGCATACACTTTTGCAAAAAAAAAAAAAGTCTCCTTATAAAGCACCCACTCCAATCTTACAAAATAGATTCATATAACAGGAAAAAAGACAAATTGTACTTCTCTTTTCTATGTTTGTAAGTAATGATGACCATGCATATTACTGGGATATAGTAATAATTTTGATTTCCGTGTCATAAAAAATAATAATCGGGGACAGAAAGAAAAACTGGTGAGAGGTGGGTAGAGAGGGGCAGACTGGGCTAGAGGTATAGTATACACCAGGGTGGTAAGGGATCTCTCAGACAGGTACATTTGAGCAGAGACTTGAAGAATGTGAGAATAAACCATGGAAAGCGATTCCAGTTCAGAGTAAGTGCAATGATCCTGAGGTAGAAGCACATCTGAGAGTGTGAGGAAGGGTCAAGGGGCCAGTGCGGCTGAAGCTGAAGGAAGGAAGGTCAGAGAAGTGGAAGGTGGGATTAAAAGGGCAGAAGAAGCCGCCAGGCCTCTGTAAAGATTGGACTTCGGCTGAGGGAGATGGGAAGCCATTGAAGATTTCTGAACATAGACGAATACAGTCTGATTCGTGTCTTAACCAGATGCTTTGGGATGCTGAATTGAGAACTGTGTATGGAATGTAAGGGGTCAAGAGTGAAAGCACAGGAAAGAGAAAAAGGCAGGGGAGAGAGGAAGGCAGTTTGAACCATAATAGGAGGAGGGGAACTGCCAGAGAGCGGTCAGATTCTGGATACAGTGTTAAGATAGTATGGAGAGGATCTGTAGATGTTGGGGTCTAGGGTGTGAAAAAGAGGAGTCAAGAATTACTCTGAAATAAATATTCAGGTAACCTTTGTTGAATGGATGAAGAAAATGAATGAACAAGTGAGTGACACATAGCTATTAAACAGCAGGATCAGACTGAAAGCAAGGTTTGTAGGCCATCAAAATTCTTGTGATTCATGACTTTTTAGAATCTGAGACAGATCCTTTCTTGAGGAAGATAGACATATGTACGTACATGCCAAATTTGTACACAGTCTTAGGAAGCTAGAGAGCCTCTTGAAACTCATCCAAGAATCCCCTGTGTGAAGAGAGTCTACATATCCTCAGACAAGCAACTAACATAAAACTTGATTGTCAAGATGCAGTTTGCATACACTTTTGCAAAAAAAAAAAAAGTCTCCTTATAAAGCACCCACTCCAATCTTACAAAATAGATTCATATAACAGGAAAAAAGACAAATTGTACTTCTCTTTTCTATGTTTGTAAGTAATGATGACCATGCATATTACTGGGATATAGTAATAATTTTGATTTCCGTGTCATAAAAAATAATAATCGGGGACAATAAATCATTCTTAGTATTTGTGAAAGCCTAAAGGAAACTACCTTTTCTTACAGCAAGATCACAAAAGTTAATAAAACATCATTTCTTTACTAACGACTGGAAATGTAATGAGTCAGTCCAATAACCTTGGCTTTCTCATACTGGTAGAAGTTTTCACTGGATGATTTAGGTGATCTTATTTAATAAGAAATTATTAAAAGAATTTAATAAATGCAATTTGGTGATTAAAAGAGAAAGTATGCTTCATGGATACTTAAGGAGTGTGTTTCTGGAAAGGATTTCAACACTGTTCTGTGCACAGGCCATAGTCAGAACCCGTATGTTGCAATGCTTTCTGTGTGGCATAAACAACAGTGTATTTTATTGCATAATAATAGTACAATTCAATCTCGTCTTCACTCTGAAAGAAATCTAAAAATCAATCCAAATGTTGCTTTACTTCCAGATTATCTGTTTAGTCTAAGTAATCCTCGTGTATATACACATAGACAAACTATTAAGACGTCCTCATTTAAATTATATTTTAAGCCCTCTAAAGCTTCAAGGGGAGTAAGATTGTTTTGTGTTTTTGTCTTATAATTTAAATACTTTTATTTACATCCCAAGGGCTCTTTTGCAAAGTGGGATGCACTGCCACAGCCATAAGACCCTTTCAAGGCAATGGGGATCACAGAGTTAAAACTCTAGGGATTAACACTGGCAGGCTTACAGGCTTGCAGGCTGCCCTGAAGCATTTGTCTAAGAGCTTTAAAGAAAAAAAAAAAAGGCCATACAAAAAATCGTCCAAAATCTGTCTCAGGAAATATCCTACTTGTGGGGAAAAAACCTCCAGTCATAATGTTGTGTTGCCTAATACTGAGCAGGTCTCCATTCTGTAGCCTTATAGCCTTGGAGAGCTGAGAAAAATGCCTGTCATGTTCCAAACTGATCTCTTAAGTAATGAGGGGCTTGTATAAAAGAGAGTCAACAGAATTCCCATTTGCTAAGACACAGGTACCAAGTGTATGACCTACAAATAATAACAGTTGAGTCTTAATTTAGAATTTAAGTCTCTGTTGCCTTGCAACTGAGTTAAGTTACATCTAAATTTTCTCTGGATCATTTTAATAAATGACATATGAATGTTCACCCAGGGAAAGCAAGACAGAGGCAGACAGACAGACTCTGGACACTTTCAAACATCTATTATAAAATATCATGGCCCCAGAAGCAAAGAGCATATCAGTTAAATTAAAAAACAAATTGAGTTATAGATGTAAATTTTGGTGTGCAGCAATTGCCATCAAAGGAGAAAATAGGTTGTAGAAATGGTGATGATACATTCCCTACACTCTGAGTATTTGTCTGTAACTCAGAATGAATTTCTGTTTGGAGTACTGGTGTTAACATGCTTTCTTAGCAGAGAGTAGAACAGCCGTTATGGTGTATGTTATGAATGCATATTAACAGCACAGACATTTGCATATCTGGAACTATAGTAGAAAATGCATAACGAAATTTCATTTGAAAGATTATTGTACAAACACACTGAATCCTTGCTAAATCTTGCAATAACAACTTTTTGTTTCTTCCCATTTTCTGAAAAAAAAAAAAAAACTATGATACTCAACAATAGATTAATACTCAGAAAACCTCAACACAGATTCTATTCCCCCCATTCTAGCACATCACTACCACCACAAAAGGGTTTTATTTCATGTTCAAAGGCAGAAATAGAACAGCCCCAAATGTTTTCATGGGAAAGCTGCTTCTCATTTGTCTGCACATCGCAAAGATAAAATACAAAATCAATCCTTGGGATGAGCTACACCAGTGATCATTTTCTACTACCGCGTCATGTTATCTGTTCCTTGGATTTTGATCTTCATGTCTGTGATGCCTGTAATACAATGCAGTTTCTGGAGACTGTGCAAGTTTAGAATAAGGTGTAATATTCAACATTCACAACAAGGCTGGCAGATCTGTGGCTTGTGACTCTGATACGTACGCTCCTTCACATTTAAAAAGTAAACTATACATGAAAACAAACAAAATTCTGCACCTGGTCTTCCTATAGAAATTCTCCATGCTGATATAAAAAGGGTGTGTAGTTTCTGAACCACAAGCTATACAAAATAGACTCAGTGCACCCATTATCAGAACTATTCCCTTAAACAACACAGTTTGAAATGCCTTTGGCATGTCTGTTTAAAAAAAAAAAAAAAAAAACCACGAGCTAGGCCAACCTACCCACCTATTTTAAGTTAAGTGTCTACAGCGTTATTTTTATTTTAAATTTGCATTTTTTAAAACCATACCATTGAAAGAAAAAATAACCCTCCTTTACTTAGCACGATTCTTCTTTTTGTAAACTTCTTCCCTATTTTCTAGAACAGTCCAGGCAAAGTTAGGTAACTTTGAGAGGAGACGGAAATGAGTGGGGTAGGACAGGAGAAAAACTGCATCTAGCTTGAGGACCCCGATGCCAATTTGGAACTAGAGTGTGTTAAAGCAGCAGAATTTTAAACCTTTCAAAATGGGGATTTCTAAGGGGAATGCTAACACAGATTCAACAGTTACAACTCTGCCAGGGATTACTTTAATACCAAAAGCATACTGTCTCACTTTATAGAAAGAGATTACTCCGTGGTCAAACAACAAAGGTGGTGTTTGTCTATTTTTAAACTTTTTTTTTTAAGTGCACTTTTAACTCTGGTGACTGGCAATCTTGAAGTAGAATGTACTCCTATTTCGGGAGGAATGAGGTGTTGGTGGCAGGGGAGTAGAGAAGAGGAGAGGAAGGCTAGGTTTGCCTCAGACTTCACAGTTCGTTCTATCTATAAGGCTTTGCCAGCCTTGCTTAACTGTTTCTACCCTGCTTTTTGCTAAGAAACCAAAAGGGAAACGTGGGAGGAAAAAGATAAATATGAAATAAAAATGACAGAGAAGAATAACTGGACGATGGTATAAGGATGAGAAGCTATTTAAACTGATGTTGATCTAGAGAGAAAAAAATGTGAAGGGACGATTTTTAGGAGAAAAAAAAAAAAACTGGACCACTCTAAAAAAATAGGAATGCTAACCTTGGATTAAATACTCAGCCGGATGCCAAGGAGAGAAAGGTAAAAACCTACGTGACCATTTTTACGTTTATTATGTGTGAAATGAAATGAGAAGGAACAGGTCGGTAAAGGCTGTAAAGAGAGGGACAATAAGAGTATAAAGTTGTGACTTTGAGAAGAGGGTATAAGAATATAGTTGGACATCTTTCACAGTGGGCTTGCAGTTGTCTCTGCATTTTATACAGACATACAAAGAATCTCTCTGAAAAGTTGTTGAAAGGTACCAGCAAGTGTAGAGAGGGGAGCATCTGAGGATGTCTTTCACAGACCCCAGATGGAGAAACTGTTCTTTTACTCCAAATTCTTAAGCAGCGCAGAAGTCTTACATGTTAATAAGAGAACACACAGACACACACCCATAAGTTACATGCCATGAAACAAAACAAGGAAATCAGAAGACCTTTGCTGATACCCGTTCGCTTACACCAATCTTAGTTTGGTTAAGCACCTCAAGACCATTTTCCTGATTTCAGCTCCTTTTTCACTGCTCTTTTTTCTCCTGGGTACCCAGGTGCACAAATGGAATGGTGATCTTTACGAAACATCAACAACAACAAAAAACCTCTCGCTCATACAAAAGCCCATCTTGGAAATGAATGGAATATTAACGACTACCTAATAGTTGCACCGTTGGCAGGGCGAAACTGAACACTAACACAGCTATTTCTCCAGATTGCCAGTGAAGCCGAAGCAGCTCGAGGAGAAATGCACCTACTGTATGTGAAAGGCTGGTGCAGATTTTTTTTCCTATCAGTCTAACCTTCTGTGTTGATGCATGAATGCTGGTACCCACTTACAGGGATGCCAGATGATCAGTGCAGAATGAAGGTCCCAAGAGAGAGGATCACATGGTTCTCTCTGCCCTGTGACGTCACTAGCAGATGGCATGGGTACCAGCTCTGGCAGTTGGCATCAATGTCACTTTTTAGAGATCAATGAGATAGTGCAGATACACACAGATCTAGAGACTCCAGGAGACGATGCGACACTCAGCCTGAAAAGATTTGGAAGATCCAAAATGAAAACTGATTATTGAATGAAATTAAAACCTAAGGTAATATAAATAAAGATATACTTCAATTGATGCTGGCTTTGCATGCAAGTATTTAAAGATACAGTGTCACTGTCTTATAGTATTTATATGCTCTTTGTCATCTATAACTTCTTATCATATTTCATTCTTATGATGTAATTATCACATACTTTCACTGCTATTATGTAACTGCAAGTATGTGGACATTACTAAGAGTTTGTGTGTGTGTGTGTGTGTGTGTGGAGGGAACTGGAGACTGTTAAATTAAAAAGTCTGTTTTAACATGCCTATTTGTTTGAAGACGTTAGATGAAAATACTTGCTGCTTCACCAAATGAAAGCCAAAATTGCATTTGAAACACAAATTATTTTCCCCTTTCATTCAGGATTCTGAATACACGTGCACAATTGCAGTCAGAATCCTTGGACCATTCCTGTCAGATATTAGCTAGAGGGAGACTTCTGTGGTTCGTAGAACAAAAAACACTACGAGAGTGTTTTTTGTCAGGATGATTTGAACAGCAGTAAACAGACAATTAGACTGAGAAAAATTTTAAATAGAAAAGCAGTCTCAATATTTTCTTTGACTTAACGTAACAATAATGATTTTAAAAATTTATTTATAGAGTTTATCCCAAATTAGCCTAATACTCTCCCTGCTTGGTTTGGTTTGTTTTGTTTTGTTTTTGGTTTTGGTGAAGGTTGGGAAAATACTGCTCTTCTACATATTTCTTTACTGATTAAGAAGCAAGCAGTTTTCTAAATTGACTCTGATTAATCTTCTCTTTAAATCTGTGTATTTGGTCAATAGCCACCTATCTAAATTCACAGTTATATAATACAGCAAATAAAGTTAAGGCTTATTTTCATTCTAAAAAAACAGAAATCTCCACAAATTTGTCAGCTAATGGAGAGGCAGCACTTTTTATTTTAAAAACTGGTGTCTCTTCTCATTTGCACTCAGGGGAATTGGAATTAATGAAATTCTGCCTTGCTATATCATGTTTTGCATTTGCTTGAATTCCATAGTCCTTTCTGTGTATTGAAAATCAGTTTAAAATCAAAGAGAAATAGAGATAGAGGTGGTATTACAATAAATGTTTTATTTTCTTTTGATAGTTTGCCTGTATACATTAATCTTTTTGCATGTGTCCATTTTTTTATAGTTACTTGCTGCACAGACTCAAAAATTCTATTTAATATAAAAAATTAGTCCTGGAATCAGTCTTTTTCTCGTGTTTTCATATTCTTATGATTAAGTCATTAAGTATGTTTTTACTGTATAAACTTTAAAAATGAAAACACTTTAAATATTGTGCTGGCATTTTTTCAGGTAATTTAAGGTTAGAGAACCATGTTAACACTACCGTTTGATGAGTCTGTTGTAATGCCAGAATCCCAGATGTGCAGAAAGTTTTCTAGAGAATGCGAGGACCAGAAGCAAATTAAGAAACCAGAAAGCTTTTCCAAACAGATTGTCCTTCGAGGAAAGAGCATCAAAAGGGCCCCTGGAGAAGAGACTGAGAAAGAAGAAGAGGAGGAAGACAGGGAAGAGGAAGACGAAAATGGGTTGCCCAGAAGGAGGGGTCTTAGGAAAAAAAAGACCACCAAGCTGCGACTGGAGAGGGTCAAGTTCAGGAGACAGGAAGCTAACGCGCGTGAGAGGAACAGGATGCACGGCCTCAATGACGCTCTGGACAATTTGAGAAAAGTGGTCCCCTGCTATTCCAAAACCCAGAAACTGTCCAAAATAGAAACTTTACGACTGGCCAAAAACTATATCTGGGCACTTTCTGAAATCCTGAGAATCGGCAAGAGACCTGATCTGCTCACGTTCGTCCAAAACTTATGCAAAGGTCTTTCCCAGCCAACTACTAACTTGGTGGCAGGCTGCTTGCAGCTCAATGCCCGGAGTTTCCTGATGGGTCAGGGTGGGGAGGCTGCACACCACACACGGTCACCCTACTCTACCTTCTACCCGCCCTACCACAGCCCTGAGCTCACCACTACCCCTGGGCATGGAACTCTTGAGAATTCCAAGTCCATGAAACCCTACAATTATTGCAGTGCGTATGAATCCTTTTATGAAAGCACTTCCCCTGAGTGTGCCAGCCCTCAGTTTGAAGGTCCCTTAAGTCCTCCCCCAATTAACTATAATGGGATATTTTCCCTGAAGCAAGAAGAAACCTTGGACTATGGCAAATTACAATTACGGCATGCATTACTGTGCAGTGCCACCCAGGTCCTTGGGCAGGGTGCCATGTTCAGGTTGCCCACCGACAGCCACTTCCCTTACGACTTACATCTGCGCAGCAATCTCTCACCATGCAAGAATTAAATGCAGCATTAATCAGTCTTTTCTCGTGTTTTCATATTCTTATGATTAAGTCATTAAGTATGTTTTACTGTATAAACTTTAAAAATGAAAACACTTTAAATATTGTGCTGGCATTTTTTCAGGTAATTTAAGGTTAGAGAACCATGTTAACACTACCGTTTGATGAGTCTGTTGTAATGCCAGAATCCCAGATGTGCAGAAAGTTTTCTAGAGAATGCGAGGACCAGAAGCAAATTAAGAAACCAGAAAGCTTTTCCAAACAGATTGTCCTTCGAGGAAAGAGCATCAAAAGGGCCCCTGGAGAAGAGACTGAGAAAGAAGAAGAGGAGGAAGACAGGGAAGAGGAAGACGAAAATGGGTTGCCCAGAAGGAGGGGTCTTAGGAAAAAAAAGACCACCAAGCTGCGACTGGAGAGGGTCAAGTTCAGGAGACAGGAAGCTAACGCGCGTGAGAGGAACAGGATGCACGGCCTCAATGACGCTCTGGACAATTTGAGAAAAGTGGTCCCCTGCTATTCCAAAACCCAGAAACTGTCCAAAATAGAAACTTTACGACTGGCCAAAAACTATATCTGGGCACTTTCTGAAATCCTGAGAATCGGCAAGAGACCTGATCTGCTCACGTTCGTCCAAAACTTATGCAAAGGTCTTTCCCAGCCAACTACTAACTTGGTGGCAGGCTGCTTGCAGCTCAATGCCCGGAGTTTCCTGATGGGTCAGGGTGGGGAGGCTGCACACCACACACGGTCACCCTACTCTACCTTCTACCCGCCCTACCACAGCCCTGAGCTCACCACTACCCCTGGGCATGGAACTCTTGAGAATTCCAAGTCCATGAAACCCTACAATTATTGCAGTGCGTATGAATCCTTTTATGAAAGCACTTCCCCTGAGTGTGCCAGCCCTCAGTTTGAAGGTCCCTTAAGTCCTCCCCCAATTAACTATAATGGGATATTTTCCCTGAAGCAAGAAGAAACCTTGGACTATGGCAAAAATTACAATTACGGCATGCATTACTGTGCAGTGCCACCCAGGGGTCCCCTTGGGCAGGGTGCCATGTTCAGGTTGCCCACCGACAGCCACTTCCCTTACGACTTACATCTGCGCAGCCAATCTCTCACCATGCAAGATGAATTAAATGCAGTTTTTCATAATTAATGAGGAAAATGAAAATAAACAGTGGTCATTCACCTCCCCCGTCTAATTAAGACAAAGCAGATGCTTGTGGGCTGAATAATTGGCACAACTCTATCTAAGGTGTTTACTAGTTTATGGAGTGTGTTTCAACTATTGTGAGAATTTTCTATGTAATAATAAATCTCTTTTCCTATGAGAACTTCTTTTTCCTTTCCTTTTGTCTGTAAGGCACTGTGATTCTGTTTCAACCAGAAGGATTTTTTTTTCATGTTTTCTTTTCTTTTAAATTCATTTAATTTGTTTAGGCAAGGTGTCTAAGAATATACTGTTGAATAAAAACATGCACACTGCATAATTCAATGTCTACTTCAGTTGTACAGTAATTATAAAATGCATGTGATTAAAATCAGATGAATAAAATGTGTTTATAATTATTAGGAATTTATATATTATGTATCTCTGAAAAATGAAACATTTAAAATATCAAGAATAACACTAAGCTGGCAATGCTATGGGAAGCTGCATTTGAGGATGTACAACAGTATAAAAAACTATGCAATTTTCTTTTTATTAAGAACGAGTCTAAATGCATTTGATTAGTAACTATTTCTCTTCAAGGATCTGCAGATGGGGCAACCTGATATTTGGGTAGGTGGTGTCATAATTTGGAACAATTATTTCAACTCTAAAGGAAAAATTTTCAGCACTTGTTTTGTATTGTTCAGAAATTATCTGTACAGGTTTGTTATCACAATGTATAATTGTGTTTTTCCACCCACATTTTTAACGCAATTAAACAGATACTTCCACTCCTAAAGGACATCTATTAGCTGTGATATTTTTTGCATGATACTTATTATTTCGTGGTACACAGCTGCTTTCTAGCTACAACCCTCCTCCTCTCCATTTCAGAAATACTTCTGAATTTCAAAATCAGCCGAGATAAAACAAACTTCTTAAACAAAATGGCTAAAGTGCTTACATGATTTTTTTTTTTTTTAAGTAACTTATTAAATGAAAGAAGAGGCGCCCACGAGGGTTAAACATCCCGGGGAAACAATGATAAATCCTGGTAACCTTCAGCTCAAGTCGAAATTCGGTGGCACATTTCCAGCAAACACCAGAGTGAATGTTAAAACTGGAAGGTTTTTCATAATTAATGAGGAAAATGAAAATAAACAGTGGTCATTCACCTCCCCCGTCTAATTAAGACAAAGCAGATGCTTGTGGGCTGAATAATTGGCACAACTCTATCTAAGGTGTTTACTAGTTTATGGAGTGTGTTTCAACTATTGTGAGAATTTTCTATGTAATAATAAATCTCTTTTCCTATGAGAACTTCTTTTTCCTTTCCTTTTGTCTGTAAGGCACTGTGATTCTGTTTCAACCAGAAGGATTTTTTTTTCATGTTTTCTTTTCTTTTAAATTCATTTAATTTGTTTAGGCAAGGTGTCTAAGAATATACTGTTGAATAAAAACATGCACACTGCATAATTCAATGTCTACTTCAGTTGTACAGTAATTATAAAATGCATGTGATTAAAATCAGATGAATAAAATGTGTTTATAATTATTAGGAATTTATATATTATGTATCTCTGAAAAATGAAACATTTAAAATATCAAGAATAACACTAAGCTGGCAATGCTATGGGAAGCTGCATTTGAGGATGTACAACAGTATAAAAAGCTATGCAATTTTCTTTTTATTAAGAACGAGTCTAAATGCATTTGATTAGTAACTATTTCTCTTCAAGGATCTGCAGATGGGGCAACCTGATATTTGGGTAGGTGGTGTCATAATTTGGAACAATTATTTCAACTCTAAAGGAAAAATTTTCAGCACTTGTTTTGTATTGTTCAGAAATTATCTGTACAGGTTTGTTATCACAATGTATAATTGTGTTTTTCCACCCACATTTTTAACGCAATTAAACAGATACTTCCACTCCTAAAGGACATCTATTAGCTGTGATATTTTTTGCATGATACTTATTATTTCGTGGTACACAGCTGCTTTCTAGCTACAACCCTCCTCCTCTCCATTTCAGAAATACTTCTGAATTTCAAAATCAGCCGAGATAAAACAAACTTCTTAAACAAAATGGCTAAAGTGCTTACATGATTTTTTTTTTTTTTTAAGTAACTTATTAAATGAAAGAAGAGGCGCCCACGAGGGTTAAACATCCCGGGGAAACAATGATAAATCCTGGTAACCTTCAGCTCAAGTCGAAATTCGGTGGCACATTTCCAGCAAACACCAGAGTGAATGTTAAAACTGGAAGGTTTTACCCTGTGCCTTTTAAATAAGTCTGTCCGATTAGAGGCTAAAATTCTGTGTGCGTGTTAAGTTTAAACCCTACTTGTAAAACGCAGAGCAGCTCACCCTCTTAAGCAGAACTGAGCCCCTTCTAAAATAAAAATCAAGGCGGCGGTGACCTCATTCCAGAGGCCCCCATGCTCAATTTGCCTCCCGAGGGGAAGATGGGGACAGCTGCGAAGGCTCATGAAGCCGGTAACACTGCCTCCAGGGGTGTCGGGACCGCGTGGGGCTGGTAGGGCCGGGGCAAGGGTCCGCACCCCAAGGCTGCGCCCACGCTACCCACTGTGTGCGCTGCAGGCCCGACGGCGCCTCGCGGGCGGCGCGGGGAGGTGGTGCCGGCGGCTTGCCTTCACCTGCGGTCACCGAAGCGCAGGGACACGGGCTGCAATGCCCGGGTGCGGCCCGCAGTGGGCGCCCCAGGGTCTGGGGGCCGCGGCCCTTGCACGGAAGTGCCCGCGCGGTAAGAGACTTTATTGCCGTGGGGGTGAGCGGGCCAGGCAGACTCTACCCCGAGCCCGGGAGGAGGCGACCTCGTGTTAGAGAGGCCCCGAGGGGCGGGACCAGGTGCTCCACCCCCACTTCGCCCGCGCGTGGTGGGGATGCGCGGTGGCGGCGGTGGTGGCGGCGGCGGCGGCGGCTCCAGTTTGCCGGAGTTCGTCTAAGACCTGCTCTGCCCTGTGCCTCCGCCGCCGGCGCGGTTTCTTGAACCAAGACCGAGAGACACAGCGTCCCCTGTCCCCAAGCTCCCTCTGCCTTAAGCACCGGGTGCGGTGACGCGCACGGCCACCGCGCTCCCAGGGGCAAGACAGACTGCTTTCTAGCCCTCCTCCTCTCCATTTCAGAAATACTTCTGAATTTCAAAATCAGCCGAGATAAAACAAACTTCTTAAACAAAATGGCTAAAGTGCTTACATGATTTTTTTTTTTAAGTAACTTATTAAATGAAAGAAGAGGCGCCCACGAGGGTTAAACATCCCGGAAACAATGATAAATCCTGGTAACCTTCAGCTCAAGTCGAAATTCGGTGGCACATTTCCAGCAAACACCAGAGTGAATGTTAAAACTGGAAGGTTTTACCCTGTGCCTTTTAAATAAGTCTGTCCGATTAGAGGCTAAAATTCTGTGTGCGTGTTAAGTTTAAACCCTACTTGTAAAACGCAGAGCAGCTCACCCTCTTAAGCAGAACTGAGCCCTTCTAAAATAAAAATCAAGGCGGCGGTGACCTCATTCCAGAGGCCCCCATGCTCAATTTGCCTCCCGAGGGGAAGATGGGGACAGCTGCGAAGGCTCATGAAGCCGGTAACACTGCCTCCAGGGGTGTCGGGACCGCGTGGGGCTGGTAGGGCCGGGGCAAGGGTCCGCACCCCAAGGCTGCGCCCACGCTACCCACTGTGTGCGCTGCAGGCCCGACGGCGCCTCGCGGGCGGCGCGGGGAGGTGGTGCCGGCGGCTTGCCTTCACCTGCGGTCACCGAAGCGCAGGGACACGGGCTGCAATGCCCGGGTGCGGCCCGCAGTGGGCGCCCCAGGGTCTGGGGGCCGCGGCCCTTGCACGGAAGTGCCCGCGCGGTAAGAGACTTTATTGCCGTGGGGGTGAGCGGGCCAGGCAGACTCTACCCCGAGCCCGGGAGGAGGCGACCTCGTGTTAGAGAGGCCCCGAGGGGCGGGACCAGGTGCTCCACCCCCACTTCGCCCGCGCGTGGTGGGGATGCGCGGTGGCGGCGGTGGTGGCGGCGGCGGCGGCGGCTCCAGTTTGCCGGAGTTCGTCTAAGACCTGCTCTGCCCTGTGCCTCCGCCGCCGGCGCGGTTTCTTGAACCAAGACCGAGAGACACAGCGTCCCCTGTCCCCAAGCTCCCTCTGCCTTAAGCACCGGGTGCGGTGACGCGCACGGCCACCGCGCTCCCAGGGGCAAGGGTGCCAGCAGCAGCTGGCGCGGGACTAGACAGGTGATGATCGCATTCTTCTAGGCGGGTGTATTAGCACCTGCCCGTTCAGACCCCTCAAGGGCAGGGCCAAGAGTGGGGAAAGAGGAAACAGTGTGCCCTCTGGGATAGAGAGAAGGTGCCTTAGGTAGAGAGCCAGCTGCCTGTTCCTTGTCGCAGGTGCTTCCTCGCATCCGTGCGCACCTGTCCTTCCCTGGGACTATGTCCCCGATTGCCCAGTCTCGTTAAAGCCCCTGTTTCGCTGGGTCTAATCATTGTTCACCTTGTCTGAGCAAAGCGCAGGAAAGTGAGGAAGCATCTGGGACTAGAAGAATCTCTTGTTTGGTTAAAAATAATAATAATAAGGCAGTTCTGTTTAGTCATTAGCGGAAGAGGAGCGGTCTCTCCCTCTACCCTTGCTCCAAGGTGACCCCCATTGCGCCTGCTCAGTGTCTCGTTAGTTCGGACAGCCTTTGAACGCTGTATAGGGTTTCCAGGGTCACAAGCTCAAGCTGGAAGTAGAGACTGCAACAGGAAATGCATTCTCTTGTCTCCCTTCTGGCAATATGGGAGAGCTACAAAGAAAAGCAGCTGGTTGAATGTCTGGGGAAGAAGCAAACATTCAAAAAGTGCCTTATCTGAGAGCTTTGTTCGTGAGAAGTTCAAGCAAGAGTGGGATGGTAGGCAAAAACCCCAGGGATAATGAAATTTCTTCCATAATGGAAGAAATTATGGAATTTTTCTTCCATAAGAAGAATGCACAAAGCTGATGTGTGCTCTCTCCTTCAGTGGACTCATGGAATCAAGGATACTGTGCTGTGGGTGAATAGGGAGTGTCGGAATGGTTCCTGTGACTTAATCGTCCTTCAGATCTCACTGATGACTCCTGGAATCACCCAGTCACCCCTTTACCCTCACCAAAGGCAGAATGTCGGTTCTCTTCCCTAGCAGGGCCCTCTCCATTCCCTATTGACTGCAGCCCAGAGAATCATATGATTTGTTCATTCATACAGCAACATCACAGATGCGATGCATTGCAGAATCCTACCTTCTAAAAGAGCACTCCAATGGAAGAGGAAATAATGTAGAATAGAGAGCACGGTTTAGGATCAGGAAGACCTAGGAAGAGACAGATGTGGGTCAAAATGCTGCCTCACTGCTAAACTATTATTGCAGCCGCAGTAAGATAGTACACAGCACCCAGGAGGCTTGAGGTCAGGGTAGCTTAGCTCCTTGCCCACTTCCTGACCTCATACGGCCCTTACTCCCAGGATGAGAAGTCTTTTCCTGTCTTTCAAACTGATGAAGCATCTCTCCTTTTGAACTGTTTGGTGAATCCCATGTTCAACTTCTCAAAAGCTTGCCTTTTCTCCTTTATCAGGATTAGTATATATTATATATATATATAAATACATACTATATAATGGTCTCAACAAAATAAAGATGTATTTCTGTATATATATATATATATATATATATATGTATATATATATATATACACACATATATATATATATATGCATACATATATATCCTTTATCAGCATTAGTATATATCATATAAATATACAGATACATTATGTGAGTGGCTTCAACAAAATAAAAATATATTTCTCTCTCACATAAAAGAAACAGTAGGTGATGTAGGACCTATATGACTGTCCAAAGGCACCAGAGGCTTAGGCCATTCTACCTTTCCACTCCACTAAGCTTAGCAGGGGGCTTTCCTTCTCAAGTTCACCTCATGGTCCATGATGGCTGCTGGAGTTCTGGCAATTGTGTCCTCATTCCAGTTAAAAAGCAGGAAAGAAAATCTATGGTACATTTATACAATGGAATACTTCTCAGCCGTAAAAAGAAATGCAGAAGAATCAGTCCTAATGAAATGGATGAATCTAGAACCTATTATACAAAGTGAAGTAAGTCAAAAAAGGAAAGACAAGTAAGTATACGAACACATATACATGGAATCTAGTAAGATGGTAATGATAACACACGCAGAGAAGCGATGGAAAAACAGACATAGAGAACAGATGTATGGACACTGTGGGAAGTGAACAGTAGGTGAAGGCATGGAAAGAGTATCATGGAAACCTATACTATCATATGTAAAAGACATAGCCATTGTCAATTCGCTGTGGGAATAAGGGATTCTACATGGGGACTATACGAAGGCCTGGGGGGGTGGGATGAGGGGACTGGGAGGGAGACTGAGGAGGGAAGGGTCAGGGATATACATATGACTAATCTGGGATTATATATATGTATCTGTAAACAACAAAACTCTGTAAAAGCAAAAGGTAAAAGGCCGGAAAAAGGATGGCAAAAGGATCTGCCACCTACTTGACCAGATCTCTTTGGGAATATATATGAACCCCCTCTCCCCATGGCTTCTACTTAACATCTCACTGACCACTTCTAGATTTAAGAGAAGCTGCAAAATATATTCTTTTTATCAGAGCATATTGCCACCTGGAATAAATTCAGGTCCTGTAAATAAGAAAAACAGAAAGGAGAAAATGGATGCTGGTTAGGCATCTTAGCAGTCTCTGCCATGCCTCTTCTGTACAGTCTGAAGCCTCAAGAGTTTGAACCTCACCTTATACTCCGTGAGGACCACTGCACAGTCTGCCTTGCACATCACAGGTATTCATTATAGTTGTTAATTGTCTCAAAAATCCTCATGACAGCTCAGGAGGGAAACATTCCAGGACATGGGTCCCGTCTGTGTGCTAATGAGAAACACTGCATATCAGACTTCAACCAGACCGCTGCTGCAGTACATCCACCCTCATCAATACCCCTTGAGGGGCTGTTGAATCCCACTGACCTTTATATCCCTGCACTGCACTGCTCCTGGCCTCGAGCTTAACACTGTCATGCTACCCATGGCATTACCTGCCTTGCTCAGAGTTCAGCCTGCCAGATAAGAAGCTGTCTTAGCTTATTTTCTTTTTAGTACTTTCTTCTCCTGTAAGTAGCTCTGTACCAGGAGCATAGAAAGTGGAGGATTTATACCCTGTCCTCTCATACTAAAGTATATTAGCATAATTCTCTAACCTAGGCAGAAACCCAGCTACGTATAAAAGGTGTGCTCAGTCAGTCATGTCTGACTCTCTAGCCGGCCAGGCTCCGCTGTCTGTGGGATTTTCCAGGCAAGACTACTGGAGTGGGTTGCTATGCCCTCCTCCAGATCTTCCTGACCCAGGGATGGAACCTGTGCCTCCTGCCTTTCCTGCATTCCCAGACGGATTCTTTACCACTGAGCCATCTGGGAAGCGCCATGTATATAAGGCTTTCTTTATAAATTGGAGAATCAAACCAAAACAACAAAAGACCCTCCTTCGTTGTAAAGCCCCCACCTAGTCCTTTGCCCTCTTTCCTTCCTAGCCAAGGTTCTACAATTCAGAACTTTGTATGGGCTCTCTAGTCTTATTTTCTAACCTGATATCCTGTTTCATTATATAAATGGTTCTCACCCATTTAAACACACACACACACACACACACACACACACAGCACTATGCCTTTTCTTTTTTTCAAATGATTCTTATGAGCTAGCATACACATGAAAATATTTCTGACCTTGTTAAAGACAGGCGTGAAGAGTCAAGAACCAAGAAACACTCATCCCGGCCCTAGCTCCTGAGATATCTCTGAGGAGCAAGGTTAGGCAACTTTTACTTTACAGACATATATGCTTACATGCTAAGTTGCTTCAGTCGTGTCTGACAGCTGCCTTGCACATCACAGGTATTCATTATAGTTGTTAATTGTCTCAAAATCCTCATGACAGCTCAGGAGGAAACATTCCAGGACATGGGTCCCGTCTGTGTGCTAATGAGAAACACTGCATATCAGACTTCAACCAGACCGCTGCTGCAGTACATCCACCCTCATCAATACCCCTTGAGGGGCTGTTGAATCCCACTGACCTTTATATCCCTGCACTGCACTGCTCCTGGCCTCGAGCTTAACACTGTCATGCTACCCATGGCATTACCTGCCTTGCTCAGAGTTCAGCCTGCCAGATAAGAAGCTGTCTTAGCTTATTTTCTTTTTAGTACTTTCTTCTCCTGTAAGTAGCTCTGTACCAGGAGCATAGAAAGTGGAGGATTTATACCCTGTCCTCTCATACTAAAGTATATTAGCATAATTCTCTAACCTAGGCAGAAACCCAGCTACGTATAAAAGGTGTGCTCAGTCAGTCATGTCTGACTCTCTAGCCGGCCAGGCTCCGCTGTCTGTGGGATTTTCCAGGCAAGACTACTGGAGTGGGTTGCTATGCCCTCCTCCAGATCTTCCTGACCCAGGGATGGAACCTGTGCCTCCTGCCTTTCCTGCATTCCCAGACGGATTCTTTACCACTGAGCCATCTGGGAAGCGCCATGTATATAAGGCTTTCTTTATAAATTGGAGAATCAAACCAAAACAACAAAAGACCCTCCTTCGTTGTAAAGCCCCCACCTAGTCCTTTGCCCTCTTTCCTTCCTAGCCAAGGTTCTACAATTCAGAACTTTGTATGGGCTCTCTAGTCTTATTTTCTAACCTGATATCCTGTTTCATTATATAAATGGTTCTCACCCATTTAAACACACACACACACACACACACACACACACAGCACTATGCCTTTTCTTTTTTTCAAATGATTCTTATGAGCTAGCATACACATGAAAATATTTCTGACCTTGTTAAAGACAGGCGTGAAGAGTCAAGAACCAAGAAACACTCATCCCGGCCCTAGCTCCTGAGATATCTCTGAGGAGCAAGGTTAGGCAACTTTTACTTTACAGACATATATGCTTACATGCTAAGTTGCTTCAGTCGTGTCTGACTTTTATGACCCCATGGGCTGTAGCTGCCAGGCTCCCCTGTCCATGGGATTCTTCAGGCAAGGATAATGGAGTACGGGTGCCATGCTTTCTTCCAGGGGATCTTCCAACTCAGGGATTGAACCCACCTCTCTTACATCTCCTGCATTGGCTGGCAGGTTCTTTACCACTAGCAGCACCTGGGAAGCCCCTACAGATACACATCCCTCACGGAACCTCTTCCCTGCACATCCTGATCTTGATCACACACCTTTTGAGATGCCCTCATTTCTAATCTTTATCATTTCAAATGTATGTGTCCTTCAAGGCCACCTACATGAAGCCTCCCAGGTCCCTCTAGTGTGTAGTGACATCGTGCTGCTCTGAGGTCACAGCTCTATTGTTTGGATCACATAGTTGTCAACTCAATTTTCACTGTCTAGACATTATGTTATATTCAAAATCTTATTTAGGAAATACATTGCTATTTTTTAACCGGTGAACAATGTTGTGGTAATTTCAGGTGAACAGTGAGGGGATTCAGTCATACATCTACATGTAAACATGCATTGCTATTTAAATTAAAGATTTGACTAGATTGCACACTCCATGTGAGCAGGGGCAATGTTTTAATCCTCTTTGTGTCTCTATGGGCCACACACTAAGTTCTTGATTCATTGATTGTAATTAGGGCTACAAGCTCTAGTTTTATTACAGGATAACCTCAATTCAAAGGCATAGCAGCACAAACCTTTCATATCTAACAACTGACACTGAGCAACTACATAAGATTCAGATTTTCACCTTTAAAGTGAGAATAATAACACATATGCCGTAGGGTTGTGAAGATAAAATGCAAGCTTCTGAAAAGTGCTTAGCCCACTTCCTGATTCAAATTAAGCAAGCAGCTCATGAAACTGCTATTATTTCTATTATGGATACAGTATAAACATTAACTCCTGCTAAATCTGCATGGGGTAAATATTTTTGTATGTACAGATATGATTGAGGTTGCACATGGTGATACACATTTAGTCAAGTGGACTTTATCAATATATTGTTAATAAAATAAAAATGGAGTCCCTCGCACATAGTAAAAGTACTAGTTCATCTGAAACTTTGCTGCAGATGCACACACACCTGTCCATGGGATTCTTCAGCAAGGATAATGGAGTACGGTGCCATGCTTTCTTCCAGGGATCTTCCAACTCAGGGATTGAACCCACCTCTCTTACATCTCCTGCATTGGCTGGCAGGTTCTTTACCACTAGCAGCACCTGGGAAGCCCCTACAGATACACATCCCTCACGGAACCTCTTCCCTGCACATCCTGATCTTGATCACACACCTTTTGAGATGCCCTCATTTCTAATCTTTATCATTTCAAATGTATGTGTCCTTCAAGGCCACCTACATGAAGCCTCCCAGGTCCCTCTAGTGTGTAGTGACATCGTGCTGCTCTGAGGTCACAGCTCTATTGTTTGGATCACATAGTTGTCAACTCAATTTTCACTGTCTAGACATTATGTTATATTCAAAATCTTATTTAGGAAATACATTGCTATTTTTAACCCGGGTGAACAATGTTGTGGTAATTTCAGGTGAACAGTGAGGGGATTCAGTCATACATCTACATGTAAACATGCATTGCTATTTAAATTAAAGATTTGACTAGATTGCACACTCCATGTGAGCAGGGGCAATGTTTTAATCCTCTTTGTGTCTCTATGGGCCACACACTAAGTTCTTGATTCATTGATTGTAATTAGGGCTACAAGCTCTAGTTTTATTACAGGATAACCTCAATTCAAAGGCATAGCAGCACAAACCTTTCATATCTAACAACTGACACTGAGCAACTACATAAGATTCAGATTTTCACCTTTAAAGTGAGAATAATAACACATATGCCGTAGGGTTGTGAAGATAAAATGCAAGCTTCTGAAAAGTGCTTAGCCCACTTCCTGATTCAAATTAAGCAAGCAGCTCATGAAACTGCTATTATTTCTATTATGGATACAGTATAAACATTAACTCCTGCTAAATCTGCATGGGGTAAATATTTTTGTATGTACAGATATGATTGAGGTTGCACATGGTGATACACATTTAGTCAAGTGGACTTTATCAATATATTGTTAATAAAATAAAAATGGAGTCCCTCGCACATAGTAAAAGTACTAGTTCATCTGAAACTTTGCTGCAGATGCACACACACCTGCACACACAGAGTGCTATGCATTTTATGACATCAAATGTTAAAAACGTTGGAAAGCCCCTCATCTGGAACATACCTACTGTGGAATAAATGTATCAAAAAGCCAGAGAACCCAAGCTCTGTAGACACCTATGCCCAAGTTTGTGAATGTATTATATCTTATGGCAGATTCCAACATACCGGAAAGATGAAAATTCCATATTCTTGCATTCCAGTTCCCTTGGATGACTTTTACCATGTGACAAGCATTGCCAAGGTTCCACATCAGGGACCTTATTTCTCTCCAAAGTTTGAAAAAGGCAGTACTGCAGTGAGACCTCTGAGGGAGAGATGTTGAAGAATGAGGATCATGTTAATGTCAGGAAGTGGAGGAAAACCCCCAATACGTTCAGAGCATTTACATTGGAGTATAAATTAGGAACCAAAAAAAGAAAAAAAGCCTTAAAGGACTCATCAGAATTGCCTGTGAGAATCCAGTCAAGTCCTAGATTTGGAGGTCAGGATTTGCAAGTTTTGCTGAGCATCAAAATCACCCAGGGATCATTTCTTGAAATGTCAGTTTTCAAGTTCCATCTCTGCCTACTGAATCCTTTGCTCTTCATTACCTGGTCCACATACATCCTTTGAATGCCAACACCGGAGGTATTTCACATCACTAAACAATTAATATGGTCTTGGGAGTGACAAAGAAAAGCAAATGAAAGAAAAGCTGAAATGTCTTTTCAGCTCTCAGACAGTTGAAAATATACTATGGAAAAGAGCTAAGAAAAGGAGGCATTCTGGGTGCCCATTAGTATTTATGTTAAAGAAGAAGGAACATGAGATCACAACATGAGTCAGTCTTTCTTTGTGCAACCATGTTGGTCAGGAATATCACAGGTGTGTCATCTGCTGAGGCACAGAGACTGTTTTTCTTTCCAACTTTTGAGCACTCAGCATTCTAGACAAAAAGTTGGATAAACATGTAAAAGACCCTGAGATATCTCATTTGAGAGCAATGATCGCCAACTAGGTTGGCATTCTTCATGGTACACTTTTGAAATACATGTGTTCTCAGATCCCACTTGCTGAACATCCCATATTTATTTCTTTTCAAAATATAACGGGAGAAAAATTAGTCAGGAAGGATTTTTTTGTGTTGCTTTTAAGACATGACTCGGGATAACAGAGGACATCCACGTAGACCTCACCTGAGATTTTGACTCCTCTTTTGTGGTAGAATTATATAGGCTTGCATAACCCTTGGAGCATTAAATACAGATTTCCTCATGGCAGTGTGTTAAAGGATTGTAGGCTTATCATAATGGATAACAATAGTGGTCTTTGTGCATGTTCTCCAAGACCCTCTCTTCTCTTGGACTTGGAAAATAAAAGTGCTATCCCCACAATCAATTTTTAAAATTTTATTCTCTACTGCATTTGGAGACTTGCAAATTCCTAATGAGTGACTATGTAAGGGGATCTCATGTCACATAAAAGAGGATCTAGGCAGGAATGTAGACTGGCAGCACCCACAGAGAACTGGACGGTGGGCAGAAAGGAAAATGGGCCAGAGTCTCACTTTCCTAGTTGAATATTTCAGGGCTTGATAGACATAGATTTCAATTAGTATGTGATTCATTGCCAATGGAGAGAGGAATAGAAGTATTACCAAGCTTCCTTACAAAACCTTAGGGCAGTAAGGTTCATGTGGATATCCTCTGTTACCTTGAGTCTTAAAAGCAACACAAAAAAAATCCTTCCTGGCTAATTATACTTTCATTATGTTTTGAGAAGAAATAAACAGGTACACATCTGTGACTTCAAAAAAAAACCCCTCAAAATAGTGAGTCTTGCCCTTCACCTTCCAGAAGGAGGAGGATTCAGTGAGAGGCACTGTTTCTTCAACAATCATTGATGTGTCCCTGCTCTGATGAGATCTTTGTTGCTCTGGGCAGTGAAGGTACAGTGACACATGATGTGATCAGCTCCCCCATCTTGTGGAGTTCCGGGCATGGTGAGGATGCTCACGTGTCCTTCACCTTAGTAAGAGTCTGTTCAGCAGGGCCACTCTTGCCAGATTCTGCTAAGAGGGTGCTAGGAAGAGAGTGAGCAGGCTAGGTGTGGCCTTTGCTCTCTTGAATTGTGACTAATCAAATCCCAAAAAGCAGCTGATCACTCAACAAGTATCTATTACTAAACTGCTGTTTTTTCAGATACTGCATTAGATGTGAAGTCATAGAAATGAAAAAGACTCCATGACTCTCTAAGAACAGATCAAGGAAGCCAAGGAAGAAGACAGACATTTAGGCAAGTATACATTAATAAATCAAAAACTTAGTAGAAGGAACACAAACAGAAGCATGATCCACTCTTCCCCCCATGGCCTATGGCAGGGCTATGCAGGGGGCAGGAGGAGTTTTCCAGAGGAGACACTTGAGCTCGGCTGTGAGGGGTTAGACATACTTATTTCACAGGTGTGAAAGGGTTTTACCTCGATTTGAGACTTCAACCCAGGGCCCAGATCGAACCCTGCTTGGGACTTGAACCCACACAGCTGGAGCTTGAATTCCAGCCAAAAACCTGTTTGGGACTTGAACCCATGTGACTGGGGCTTGAACCTAGCCAAAACCTGGTTTGGGACTCGAACCCACGTGGCTAAGGCTTAACCCCAGCCAAAACCCTGCTTGGGACGTGAATCCACATAGTCAGGACTCAGTCCTGGCCAAAACCCTGTCTGGGACTCAAACCCACACGGCCGGGACTTAATCCAGCACTCACCCAATGTCTAGACCCACTGAGGCTCAGGTTCTTCGTGCCTCAACGCAGAAGGAATTCAGCGAGAGGCAGAGTGATAGGCAAGAAGAGGATTTATTAGGATAGGGTACTTGTAAGAGGTGCAAACAGGCAGGCAGGAAAGCTCTGCTCTTCTTCAACTGAGTGGGCAGCCATATATATAGGATGGTAGAAGACTGCCCCCCTCAAGTAGACGCACATGCAGGAGGTACATCATTGGTTGCTTCTTCGCCAGCTCCTCCTTTGTCAGCTGTTTATACCCAGTCGACCCTGCTTTACTGAACAAGGAGCAGCTCTCCTGAGTTATCGTCAACTCACTGGCCTCCCAACCTTTCTCAGGTGTCTCCCTTCTACCTCCCATCCCCTACTAGGACTCTACAACCACCTACCTATTCTACTCTGTCCCTATCAGGTGGACCAATGTGAGAAGGTGTTAGGTAGCAATGCTTCTTCTCTTGTTATATTTCTATCCAGACTATGAGCTCTCTAAGATCGAAGAAAAAAAGCCAAAAGGAAGCATTAGATGTGAAGTCATAGAAATGAAAGACTCCATGACTCTCTAAGAACAGATCAAGGAAGCCAAGGAAGAAGACAGACATTTAGGCAAGTATACATTAATAAATCAAAAACTTAGTAGAAGGAACACAAACAGAAGCATGATCCACTCTTCCCCCCATGGCCTATGGCAGGGCTATGCAGGGGGCAGGAGGAGTTTTCCAGAGGAGACACTTGAGCTCGGCTGTGAGGGGTTAGACATATTTATTTCACAGGTGTGAAAGGGTTTTACCTCGATTTGAGACTTCAACCCAGGGCCCAGATCGAACCCTGCTTGGGACTTGAACCCACACAGCTGGAGCTTGAATTCCAGCCAAAAACCTGTTTGGGACTTGAACCCATGTGACTGGGGCTTGAACCTAGCCAAAACCTGGTTTGGGACTCGAACCCACGTGGCTAAGGCTTAACCCCAGCCAAAACCCTGCTTGGGACGTGAATCCACATAGTCAGGACTCAGTCCTGGCCAAAACCCTGTCTGGGACTCAAACCCACACGGCCGGGACTTAATCCAGCACTCACCCAATGTCTAGACCCACTGAGGCTCAGGTTCTTCGTGCCTCAACGCAGAAGGAATTCAGCGAGAGGCAGAGTGATAGGCAAGAAGAGGATTTATTAGGATAGGGTACTTGTAAGAGGTGCAAACAGGCAGGCAGGAAAGCTCTGCTCTTCTTCAACTGAGTGGGCAGCCATATATATAGGATGGTAGAAGACTGCCCCCCTCAAGTAGACGCACATGCAGGAGGTACATCATTGGTTGCTTCTTCGCCAGCTCCTCCTTTGTCAGCTGTTTATACCCAGTCGACCCTGCTTTACTGAACAAGGAGCAGCTCTCCTGAGTTATCGTCAACTCACTGGCCTCCCAACCTTTCTCAGGTGTCTCCCTTCTACCTCCCATCCCCTACTAGGACTCTACAACCACCTACCTATTCTACTCTGTCCCTATCAGGTGGACCAATGTGAGAAGGTGTTAGGTAGCAATGCTTCTTCTCTTGTTATATTTCTATCCAGATGGAGGCATGATGTCCTTGGCCTCTCGTTAACCTCCTAAACCCCTCTCCAGGGCAGGGCTGTCTTAATCTAATTGGAAGATATTGGAAAAGAACATTGGATGTGCTTGGTTCACTTCCTCCTTCTTTCCAGGCAGCCTGCCCTTGTGTGTTCCCGAGAGTTCCCAGTTAAGGAACTGTGGGGGGCCTGCAGTGGCCCAGGGTCTTCTGTGATTGTTAGGAACAGTCTGTCCTTTTTTAGGGTTGACTTAGCAAGCTCATTTAGCTCACACTCTAAGCAACATTCTCCGACCTTAACTTTCTCAATTATAGAATTGATCTTTGGCTTCCATCTGCCTTCTTTCTTATCTTATTAAGCAGTTAGATTTGAAAGGGAAGGGGATGTTACTTATCGGGAACCCCCTCCAAGACTCTGACAGAAGGGGTGTCAGGGAGAAATGTTAACCTAGAGAGGGGAAGGTCCAAATCACCTTCAGAGTTGCAAGTGCACTTTGAAGGGAGTGTTTAGTATAAGGAAGAATTTTTTGAGGTGAGTCTGGATTGCTGCTGCTGCTACTGCTGCTGCTGCTTAGCCTCTTCAGTCGTGTCCAACTCTCTGCAACCCATAAACCTCCAGGCTCCTCAGTCCATGGGCTTCTCCAGGCAAGAATACCAGAGTGGGTCGCCATGCTCTCCTCCAGGAGATCTTCCCAACACAGGGATTGAACCTGGGTCTCCTGAATTGCAGGCAGATTCCTCACCACTGAGCCTCAAGTGAAGCCCAAGCCTGGATTAGCCAAAGCTGCACTATGGAAAGCCTTGCAGGTGTTCAGGGAGTCTGTTGAAGGCTCTTACACAGAGGAGAACTGAGTGGGCAGCCATATATATAGGATGGTAGAAGACTGCCCCCCTCAAGTAGACGCACATGCAGGAGGTACATCATTGGTTGCTTCTTCGCCAGCTCCTCCTTTGTCAGCTGTTTATACCCAGTCGACCCTGCTTTACTGAACAAGGAGCAGCTCTCCTGAGTTATCGTCAACTCACTGGCCTCCCAACCTTTCTCAGGTGTCTCCCTTCTACCTCCCATCCCCTACTAGGACTCTACAACCACCTACCTATTCTACTCTGTCCCTATCAGGTGGACCAATGTGAGAAGGTGTTAGGTAGCAATGCTTCTTCTCTTGTTATATTTCTATCCAGATGGAGGCATGATGTCCTTGGCCTCTCGTTAACCTCCTAAACCCCTCTCCAGGGCAGGGCTGTCTTAATCTAATTGGAAGATATTGGAAAAGAACATTGGATGTGCTTGGTTCACTTCCTCCTTCTTTCCAGGCAGCCTGCCCTTGTGTGTTCCCGAGAGTTCCCAGTTAAGGAACTGTGGGGGGCCTGCAGTGGCCCAGGGTCTTCTGTGATTGTTAGGAACAGTCTGTCCTTTTTTAGGGTTGACTTAGCAAGCTCATTTAGCTCACACTCTAAGCAACATTCTCCGACCTTAACTTTCTCAATTATAGAATTGATCTTTGGCTTCCATCTGCCTTCTTTCTTATCTTATTAAGCAGTTAGATTTGAAAGGGAAGGGGATGTTACTTATCGGGAACCCCCTCCAAGACTCTGACAGAAGGGGTGTCAGGGAGAAATGTTAACCTAGAGAGGGGAAGGTCCAAATCACCTTCAGAGTTGCAAGTGCACTTTGAAGGGAGTGTTTAGTATAAGGAAGAATTTTTTGAGGTGAGTCTGGATTGCTGCTGCTGCTACTGCTGCTGCTGCTTAGCCTCTTCAGTCGTGTCCAACTCTCTGCAACCCATAAACCTCCAGGCTCCTCAGTCCATGGGCTTCTCCAGGCAAGAATACCAGAGTGGGTCGCCATGCTCTCCTCCAGGAGATCTTCCCAACACAGGGATTGAACCTGGGTCTCCTGAATTGCAGGCAGATTCCTCACCACTGAGCCTCAAGTGAAGCCCAAGCCTGGATTAGCCAAAGCTGCACTATGGAAAGCCTTGCAGGTGTTCAGGGGAGTCTGTTGAAGGCTCTTACACAGAGGAGAACAGCAGCAGATTTACATTTTATCACTGTGGTTTCAAAGTGAGAGGTGGCAACCAGAGCTCAGGAACCAATCAGAAAATAGCTCTAATGAAAGACGACGATGGGATAGAAAGGAGGGGGAGAGACCGAAAGGGTGATGAATAGAGAGAAATCATACTATGTATTGCTTGGACCTGAAAATTGAGGAAGAACGGTTGCACATCTGTGACGTGGATCAGGCAGGTTGGGATAAGAAAGTTATGAGCTCTCTGTTTTTAACTTGTTGAGACTAAGTGCCTTGTGGACAGTCATGCTTCATTATGTTTAGATGGTTCAATGGCAGTTCTTTAAGTCTGGCAGCTCAGGGGATTTACCTGGTGGTCCAGTGGCCAAGATTCCTCCCTTCCAATGCAGGGGACACGGGTTCAATCCCTAGTCAGGGAACCAAGATCCCAGAAGCCACACAGCTCAGCAGGAGAGGAATTGGGAAGCCTGGAGCTCAGAAGAGGTGTCTGAGCTGCAGTTGCAGAATTAGGGGTATGAATGAATGGACTCAAACCCACAGTGTGGGCTCTAGAAAGAAAACAGGAGTAATTAGGGCACTGATAGTAATTAGCGCACTGATAGCCCGCTCCAGGGATAAATATACCACAGGACAAGTTCTCTCTCTGTGTTTGGAGTTATTAGCCCAGATTCCTCTCACAGCTACTGTAGGACACGGAGCATAACTGTACCAAATCAGGACTGATTTCTGGATAGGATTAGTAAGGATCATGCTGACAAATTAAAACAGGGTTCTCAACTTTTTAGAAGTTCTTTGTTGTAAATTCCTGAAATCAGAGGGCAACAAGAAGAGGTCAAAACTGACCTCTTAACACCAGTCTATCAGTTAAGGCTGACGGTTTAGGAAATGACAAGAGATTTTTTTAGACCTTTCTGATCATCAGTATCTTTATTTGCAATTGTAAAAACCAGAACAGTTACCTGGTAGCACTTGGGGGAAGATTTAATTAGGTATTGTATGTAAATTACTCAGCTAGACCTCCCACACAGTGAGTGCTCAATGAGTAATCCTATTATTGTTTGTGAAGTAGCTGAACGTTCTGATGATGCAATTCCAATCACTCACATGCAGACTGCCCAGAGTACTTATGTTTAAGTACAAACTAGAATTTCTCTTTTCTATCTCATCCTTTTGGTGCCAGTCTGTGTCATGCAGGGAGACTATAATTATAATTTTATCCAATACCAATATTATTAGCAGGAAAAACCTGTAGCCCAAGCAACACATTTTTAAAGTTGTATATAAACATTTTTGTATTATTTGTGAATGTAGACTTTCCATATCATTCTTCCCTATTGTCAGAAGTTCCCTTTGATGTGGAGCCTAAGAATACAGCAGGGAAATTAGGCCATCTGACTGAGCTGTGACATCTCTCCATTCCAAATAATGGAGAGATGAGGCTACTTCCCACAGAAGAGAAAGGAAATGAATATTAATGAATGTTTATTGAAATTACTATAGGATCAGCACTATGTTACACTTCTTTACAGTTCATCTTATCTATCCCTCCCAACAATGCAGGGAGATGAGTTTGTTATGAGAATCTCCTTTTTCAGTCAAAAATTAAGGTTCAGAGCAGTGAAGCAACTTGTCAAAGCGATAAATGGTGGGCTTGGAATTCAACCCAGGTTGTTCTGACAAGAGGCCTGTCTCACCTACACACCTACTCATTTAATCCTTCCAGCAACCTGGGGGACATAGACTGTTATTAGATTCCTCAAGAAACTGTCATGCAAAAACTAGCCCGGTGTGGGGGGTGGGTCCCAGAGTTGAGAATAATGGGATGAATTGGATTCAAGGCAGCCTGCCTCCAGACCCCACACTCTCCACCAAACAAACAGCCTCAGATTAGACAGCCAATCATAACTGTCAGAGTTGTGCACTGGCGTGAAAGTATGGTTAGTTTCAGTCCAGCAGGGGAGAGAAAAAATGATAAGCTATATGATAAAGACAAGTCACCTATAAAACAGGGGATAGAATTCAGTTCCCACCTGGCTGGACCAGAAGAGAAACTGTTACTGAGGAGTAACACAGTCGTGGTTTCTCAGCCGAGTTATCCAGCTTGAGCAAAATCGTTTTCTCTCTAAAAATTTGGTGTTAAGGGAAATAGTAAATGAACTCTTAAGCTTTCAAAATGATAATCTAGCATTACTTAAAAGTCTACAAATTTGTTCCTAAATGTATTTAAATCTTACCAGCGAACATGATGCTTGGTTATTAAAAAGTAATTCTGGAGAAATTAGCTTGCAGCTACAAAATTAATATAATTCATTTATTACTTGCAGCCACAAATCAAGATGCTGTTAACACTGCTACACGCAATTTAATATGCACAGTAAGTTTCCATATGGCTTTAATTTTAGGTTTCTGGTCACTCCATTGAATCATTTACTGAACAGCCCAGCATGTCTAATCAGGGGGCACCTGACCTAACCAATGTGAAGCTTTGACTTTCAAACTATGAAATTAAAGGTTTGATTTATTTTTATTGAAATTACTATAGGATCAGCACTATGTTACACTTCTTTACAGTTCATCTTCTCTATCTCTCCCAACAATGCAGGGAGATGAGTTTGTTATGAGAATCTCCTTTTTCAGTCAAAAATTAAGGTTCAGAGCAGTGAAGCAACTTGTCAAAGCGATAAATGGTGGGCTTGGAATTCAACCCAGGTTGTTCTGACAAGAGGCCTGTCTCACCTACACACCTACTCATTTAATCCTTCCAGCAACCTGGGGGACATAGACTGTTATTAGATTCCTCAAGAAACTGTCATGCAAAAACTAGCCCGGTGTGGGGGGTGGGTCCCAGAGTTGAGAATAATGGGATGAATTGGATTCAAGGCAGCCTGCCTCCAGACCCCACACTCTCCACCACCAAACAAACAGCCTCAGATTAGACAGCCAATCATAACTGTCAGAGTTGTGCACTGGCGTGAAAGTATGGTTAGTTTCAGTCCAGCAGGGGAGAGAAAAAATGATAAGCTATATGATAAAGACAAGTCACCTATAAAACAGGGGATAGAATTCAGTTCCCACCTGGCTGGACCAGGAGAGAAACTGTTACTGAGGAGTAACACAGTCGTGGTTTCTCAGCCCAGTTATCCAGCTTGAGCAAAATCGTTTTCTCTCTAAAAATTTGGTGTTAAGGGAAATAGTAAATGAACTCTTAAGCTTTCAAAATGATAATCTAGCATTACTTAAAAGTCTACAAATTTGTTCCTAAATGTATTTAAATCTTACCAGCGAACATGATGCTTGGTTATTAAAAAGTAATTCTGGAGAAATTAGCTTGCAGCTACAAAATTAATATAATTCATTTATTACTTGCAGCCACAAATCAAGATGCTGTTAACACTGCTACACGCAATTTAATATGCACAGTAAGTTTCCATATGGCTTCAATTTTAGGTTTCTGGTCACTCCATTGAATCATTTACTGAACAGCCCAGCATGTCTAATCAGGGGGCACCTGACCTAACCAGTGTGAAGCTTTGACTTTCAAACTATGAAATTAAAGGTTTGATTTATTTTTTACTTTTGTCATATTAAATATATTTTGAAACATATAGGTTTATTATTACAAAGAGATTTCGCAATGGAGAAAACCCAAAGCACACAATCCCCAATGGTAAACAAGACACATCTATATTTCTTGGTTCTCAACTTCCTTCTTATTTTTGCTGTTTTTCCGTAGAGGATGAAGGACAAGGAGAAGAAACATGCACACATACATATTTGATTTATTAAAGAACATTGACATGAAAGAATTTTTCAAAGTTTAAACATTGTTCTGCATGATCCTGCCAGAATACTATGTCTTCCGGGCTTCATAGCTAGAGTTCATGCTTCTATTAAAAGGAGCTCAAGTTCACTAATGCATGAGGTACACAACTTGCATCGTTCTCAATTAGAAATAAGCATAACTGCACTTTGTGTCTCAGGCCCAAAAGAGAACAATCAGCCTAGAGAGTAGGGAATATGTCTCCTCACCTGTGTTTTCCTTTGGTATTTCCTTATCATGGGAACTTGTGTCTCTACAGACCCCTGAGGGTACTTTGTGTGGGTAACTGCTTGTCTTCCTTCATCATTCCCAACATGAAGGTTGGTTGAACAGATTAGACACCACTTTTCTCCCTATATTTACCCTGGAAAGGATCTCTTCCTCCATCATGGTGAAGTCTCTGCTTTAGTCACTGCACTTCACTAAGTCTTGCCAAATTCTTTTACTGCCACTTTTAAAAGTTACCAGCGAACATGATGCTTGGTGATTAAAAAGTAAGTCGGGAGAAAGTAGCCTGCGGCTACAAAATTAATATAGTTCATTTATTACTTGCAGCCACAAGTGAAGATGCTGTTAACACTGCTACACGCAATTTAATATGCACAGTAAGTGTCGATATGGCTTTAATTTTAGGTTTCTGGTCACTCCATTGAATCATTTACTGAACAGCCCAGCATGTCTAATCAGGGGGCACCTGACCTAACCAATGTGAAGCTTTGACTTTCAAACTATGAAATTAAAGGTTTGATTTATTTTTTACTTTTGTCATATTAAATATATTTTGAAACATATAGGTTTATTATTACAAAGAGATTTCGCAATGGAGAAAACCCAAAGCACACAATCCCCAATGGTAAACAAGACACATCTATATTTCTTGGTTCTCAACTTCCTTCTTATTTTTGCTGTTTTTCCATAGAGGATGAAGGACAAGGAGAAGAAACATGCACACATACATATTTGATTTATTAAAGAACATTGACATGAAAAAATTTTTTCAAAGTTTAAACATTGTTCTGCATGATCCTGCCAGAATACTATGTCTTCCGGGCTTCATAGCTAGAGTTCATGCTTCTATTAAAAGGAGCTCAAGTTCACTAATGCATGAGGTACACAACTTGCATTGTTCTCAATTAGAAATAAGCATAACTGCACTTTGTGTCTCAGGCCCAAAAGAGAACAATCAGCCTAGAGAGTAGGGAATATGTCTCCTCACCTGTGTTTTCCTTTGGTATTTCCTTATCATGGGAACTTGTGTCTCTACAGACCCCTGAGGGTACTTTGTGTGGGTAACTGCTTGTCTTCCTTCATCATTCCCAACATGAAGGTTGGTTGAACAGATTAGACACCACTTTTCTCCCTATATTTACCCTGGAAAGGATCTCTTCCTCCATCATGGTGAAGTCTCTGCTTTAGTCACTGCACTTCACTAAGTCTTGCCAAATTCTTTTTACTGCCACTTTTAAAAGTTAAAATGATGAGGGAAGCCTATGATTCAGAAAAAGAATAGTGACAAGAATTTCTCAACTTTATATTTGGCAATTGCACCTTTCTGCTTCTGTTATTTACAGGAGGGGTGAGTGATGGAGGAGGAGGAAGACGGAACTGAGAGTGCAAAAAGGCAATACGTATGATTCGTATGGGTCAATGGTGCTCTCACCAGAAACAGGAGCAAGGTTACTTGAGGACACGACCTAAAAGGGTTTCTATTCTTGAACTGATGCAAAGGTACACATCTCTGTAGAAGACTTCTGAGTTTTTTTATCATAAGCTAGGAAAATGTGGAGAAACTAGAGAAGAAATATTCTATCCAGATCAGTGCAGAAAATTATAAACACAACATTGATAACTATTAACGGCTAGTAGAACAGGAACCAAACTATACCCAAGAGCTTATTTCAAAGCCAGTTCTAACAGTGATGTCTTCCATCTGAATAATACCTGTAAGTGTTATTTTGCATGGATTTATCAGAGCAAACTTTTTGACACATTGCAGGAAATAGCTGTAATTGCTAGTTTTGGATATGGAAAAGCAGAAAAGTTAGGTGACTCGACAAAACTCACACTGTTAGCAAGTGGCAGAGTTTATATTAAACCCAAGTCTTTCAAACACCAATTCCAAACACCAAGTGTTGTCTTTGCAATGAAACAGTGTTCATTGCAGCACTATTGACAATAGCTGGGACACAGAAGCAACCTAGATGTCCATCGGCAGATGAATGGAATGTGTAAGGAAGTTGTGGTACATATACATAATAGAATGTGTGTGTGTTAGTCGCTCACTCATGTCCAGCTCTGAGACCCCATGAACTGAGCCCATTAGGGTCCCCTATCCATGGAATTCTGCAGGTGAGAATATTGGAGTGTGTTGCTACTTCCTTCTCAGCTATAAAAAGGAATGAGTTTGAGTCAGTTCTAATGAGGTGGCTTTATCTAGAGTCTATTATACAGAATGAAGTAAGTCAGAAAGAGAAAAATAATTATTGCATATTAATGCATATGTATGGAATCTAGAAAAATAGGACTGACGATCCTACATGCAGGATAGCCGAGGAGGCACAGACATAAAGAACAGACTTTTGGATGCAGTAGGAAGAGAGGGTGGGATGATTTGAGAGAATAGCATTGGAACACATACATTACCTCTTGTGAAATAGATAGCCAGTGGGAATGTAATGTATGACACAGGGAACCAAAGCTGGTACTCTGCAACAACCTAGAGGGATGGGTGGAAAGGGAGAAGAGAAGGGGGCTCAGGAGGAAGGGGGGATATGTATGCCTATGGCCAATTCGTATTGATGTATGGCAAAAGCCCCCCATGTTTTCTAACAGGAAAGAAGACTTCTGAGTTTTTATCATAAGCTAGGAAAATGTGGAGAAACTAGAGAAGAAATATTCTATCCAGATCAGTGCAGAAAATTATAAACACAACATTGATAACTATTAACGGCTAGTAGAACAGGAACCAAACTATACCCAAGAGCTTATTTCAAAGCCAGTTCTAACAGTGATGTCTTCCATCTGAATAATACCTGTAAGTGTTATTTTGCATGGATTTATCAGAGCAAACTTTTTGACACATTGCAGGAAATAGCTGTAATTGCTAGTTTTGGATATGGAAAAGCAGAAAAGTTAGGTGACTCGACAAAACTCACACTGTTAGCAAGTGGCAGAGTTTATATTAAACCCAAGTCTTTCAAACACCAATTCCAAACACCAAGTGTTGTCTTTGCAATGAAACAGTGTTCATTGCAGCACTATTGACAATAGCTGGGACACAGAAGCAACCTAGATGTCCATCGGCAGATGAATGGAATGTGTAAGGAAGTTGTGGTACATATACATAATAGAATGTGTGTGTGTTAGTCGCTCACTCATGTCCAGCTCTGAGACCCCATGAACTGAGCCCATTAGGGTCCCCTATCCATGGAATTCTGCAGGTGAGAATATTGGAGTGTGTTGCTGCTTCCTTCTCAGCTATAAAAAGGAATGAGTTTGAGTCAGTTCTAATGAGGTGGCTTTATCTAGAGTCTATTATACAGAATGAAGTAAGTCAGAAACAGAAAAATAATTATTGCATATTAATGCATATGTATGGAATCTAGAAAAATAGGACTGATGATCCTACATGCAGGATAGCCGAGGAGGCACAGACATAAAGAACAGACTTTTGGATGCAGTAGGAAGAGAGGGTGGGATGATTTGAGAGAATAGCATTGGAACACATACATTACCTCTTGTGAAATAGATAGCCAGTGGGAATGTAATGTATGACACAGGGAACCAAAGCTGGTGCTCTGCAACAACCTAGAGGGATGGGTGGAAAGGGAGAAGAGAAGGGGGCTCAGGAGGAAGGGGGGACATGTATGCCTATGGCCAATTCGTATTGATGTATGGCAAAAGCCATAACAATATTATAATTATCCTCCAATTAAAAAATAAAAATAACATACACAAAAATTAAAAATCAGTTCCATGGTCCTTCCATAGTATTGCTCAGAAAGTCCTGGTAATATCTAAGTTCATGGTTTTAGTAAAGTAATGGTAAAATCTTGCTTTAAGGATGACAGGTATGACTTGTGTATTTCCAACTGTGTACTATAATCCTTGTGTTTTATGACTTTAAAGAATTGACTGTATTTCCTTGGAAGTTTCACCATGAACCTAAATGTTTAAAATCTTTTCAAATACTATAAATCTATCATTTTAAATACAGACTCCAGATCATGGAAATTGCTTTACCTTTGTAGAAGACCTTGCGAGTCACTGACAGGTCTAGGAGACTTATTATTGGATCTGGGAGAAGACACTGATTAGTAAAGAAAACCTTAGGAAAGTGAAACTATGAGGAAAAAATTTGAATCCTGGATTCTCTTAGTTCTCCCCTTGACTTTCTGGGATGTTTACTGCATCACCTGGCCATATTGTATTTATTCGCTTTAGGAACTTTAAGAATTCTATGTACAAGGAGACCCCTGTAGCTGAGGCTTTGGCATCTGAGGGTTCAACCATGTATCAGAAATATTTGGGGAAAAAAAATTCCAGAAAATCCTGAAAAACAAAATTTGAATTTGCAGTGCACAGACAATTTGCATAGCATTTACATTGCATTAGATCTTAGACGTGAACTAGAAATGACTTACAATATGTAAGAGGATGTGGCTAGGCTGTATGCAAATAGTACACCATTTTATCAAAGGATGTTGAGTATCCATGAATTTTGATACCTGCAGGGGTCCTGGAACCAGTCACCTGTAGATACTGAGGGATCACTGTATATCCATGTAACAGCATATGCTTTATCAAAATCATAAATCCTGGTTATACAGTTGACCCGCACAGCTCTCACTGCAACACTCAACAGTGTCCTACATACAGCAGGTACTCAATAAATAGCTAACTGAATCCATTTTTTGCATGCAGAAAGTGCCCTGTGTGTTTACCAAGTACTGATCCTGTCCTAGAAGATGAGGATGACTAAACTGTGTTTAGGATCAGTTTGAAATGCTAATTTTCTGGTTTCTGAATATCAACCATGCAGGTCACCATTGGGCCCAGAAACAGAGACAGTGCAAAAAGGCACCCCACCATCTGAATAAAAGACAACATTTTATGTGTATTGTTTACTCCAGGAGACCTCATGGGTAAAAAAGCAGAATCCCTTTGAATATCCTTTTATATGTTTAGAAAAAGCAGTCAGTGCACCTTGAAGAAACCACTTATGTCAAAAGGTTGGTCAGAGGTCAGGCTATAAAACTACAAGATTAGTACAAACGACTAGTGAGTGTGCTTTCCTAGTTGGCTGTTAATGCAAGGAAAGACTCAGCTTCAAAGGGTTGAAAGCTAGGCAGGAAAATAATGAGGTGGAGGAAAATTACTCCCTTCTGATTGGAAAGGGATCATTAGGAGAGAGTCACACTGAGGAGGCCTAGTGGGGCCCTGATCTCTCCCTCCCAGCTTCTCCTGAGCATGTGGGGCAGAACACCACGTGGACCTGAGAGCTGAACAAAATGCTAGGGCTGCTCCTCTTTTCGCAGAGATAGGGGTGGCGTGGTTGGATAGAGAACTCTGAAAAGGAAATATGAGAAAGAGACAACCGGAGGTGCAAATCCCATCATCCACAGGGAATGATGCCCTGATTCTCCTAAAGCCTGGATGTTCAGGACAACCTCTTAGAATTTAAAACTGTGGATCCTCAGTTCCTTCTGTCCAAGACTGAAGGACACAGAATGGGAGTTAGGTCAAGAGGGAACCAACCGCAGGTACTTGACAAGAGTTGACAAGTAGGGAGAAACTGTGTATGTGATTATATTCTTAATAAGGAGCCCTAATTCTATCATTCTCTTAAGTGTTATGTAACACAAATAACTGTTTAGAATTGTAAATAGCTGTGTGATAGGAACTCACCATCTCACTTAGTGTTACACTGTCCAAATTCTCTTTGCTCTCCGCAGGCCAATGAATCCAAGAGACAGAAATCGACTTTATTCGGAAAGCATCTGACCGAGAAGAAGGAAGTCAACTGCCTCAAAATGACCATCTTATGTGGTCTGGATGCCAGGTTCTTTTATAGATTAGAGATGGGAGGAGGTGAGGAAACAAAGTAAAAAAGCCATTAATCTTGCAAGCATCTAGAATGGCAAACCTCCAGCAGGGGATGTTAATCTCTCCCTTCCTGCTCTCCACAGGTGGACAACGTTCTGAAAAAGGCACTTTAACAGTCAGGCAGAGGAGCAGAAGTTTCTGGGGCAAACCACTGTGTATGATTACAATGACAAAAGCAACTATAAAAAAGCAAGTCAAAGGGACAGTTTCATCATGAGGTCAGAATTGGTTTCCTCTCTGCATTATTACTGTTTCTCTTTTCCCAAAGACAATAATATCTTTTCATCTAAGAATGAATTCTTTTTGCTAGGATTACAGATTCTAGCCATGTGATCATACTTCCACTGACTACCTGACCCGCCAACCCAGGTTGGTCCCGCCTTGGGAGGTCTATGGTTTGCTCTGTCTCTCAGGAGTGGCTCCTGCTAGGATTACAGATTCTCCTTGAGGGCATGGGTGGGGCCGGGGTAACACCAAACCCGTGGACCTGAGAGCTGAACAAAATGCTAGGGCTGCTCCTCTTTTCGCAGAGATAGGGGTGGCGTGGTTGGATAGAGAACTCTGAAAAGGAAATATGAGAAAGAGACAACCGGAGGTGCAAATCCCATCATCCACAGGGAATGATGCCCTGATTCTCCTAAAGCCTGGATGTTCAGGACAACCTCTTAGAATTTAAAACTGTGGATCCTCAGTTCCTTCTGTCCAAGACTGAAGGACACAGAATGGGAGTTAGGTCAAGAGGGAACCAACCGCAGGTACTTGACAAGAGTTGACAAGTAGGGAGAAACTGTGTATGTGATTATATTCTTAATAAGGAGCCCTAATTCTATCATTCTCTTAAGTGTTATGTAACACAAATAACTGTTTAGAATTGTAAATAGCTGTGTGATAGGAACTCACCATCTCACTTAGTGTTACACTGTCCAAATTCTCTTTGCTCTCCGCAGGCCAATGAATCCAAGAGACAGAAATCGACTTTATTCGGAAAGCATCTGACCGAGAAGAAGGAAGTCAACTGCCTCAAAATGACCATCTTATGTGGTCTGGATGCCAGGTTCTTTTATAGATTAGAGATGGGAGGAGGTGAGGAAACAAAGTAAAAAAGCCATTAATCTTGCAAGCATCTAGAATGGCAAACCTCCAGCAGGGGATGTTAATCTCTCCCTTCCTGCTCTCCACAGGTGGACAACGTTCTGAAAAAGGCACTTTAACAGTCAGGCAGAGGAGCAGAAGTTTCTGGGGCAAACCACTGTGTATGATTACAATGACAAAAGCAACTATAAAAATGCAAGTCAAAGGGACAGTTTCATCATGAGGTCAGAATTGGTTTCCTCTCTGCATTATTACTGTTTCTCTTTTCCCAAAGACAATAATATCTTTTCATCTAAGAATGAATTCTTTTTGCTAGGATTACAGATTCTAGCCATGTGATCATACTTCCACTGACTACCTGACCCCGCCAACCCAGGTTGGTCCCGCCTTGGGAGGTCTATGGTTTGCTCTGTCTCTCAGGAGTGGCTCGAGGACCATATTGTTTATTAATCTCAAGTTTGATGGCAAGGCACCTATCAGGTGAGCATGGTGGTATGCTTCTACTTGCTCAAGTCCCAAAGTCTGTGTCCCACTTTGTCAGGTCATTTTTTCCAGGAGCTGGGGCAGTGTTTTGCCGTGCCTTTTCTGTTGCACAGGCCTGGCTGAGACAGGCTGGAACCTAGAACCTTTGGCGATAGTGTTTCCACTATATAGGGACTAAAAATAACTGTGCATGTACACCTGGGGCAAATAATGAATAACAGGATACAAAAAGGCCAAAAACCCAGCAAAAGCAGGATGTCTGGAGCAAAATCAGGGTACTGTACCTGTGCCCTGCACACAGCACCACCAACAGGGTGGGCAGACCCCTCCATGCCGACCTCTGGACCACCTACCCTCACGCCATATATGGACTAGTTCACCCTTTTCTTGGGGAGCAAGCAAGGGTGTTTGTTACTTGTTTTCACTCCCTTGTGCAGCAGCAGAAGCCTGCATAAAGCCTTGCCTGAATATCTTGTCTGGTCTCTAATCAATTTCTATTGATTAAGGAGGCCAAGAACCCTGATCCATAACATGCGGATCTTGGGAATCCTGAATGTTATTGCTTAAGCCCCTTCAATTCTTCTTGTCAGAGTCCAAAGATGGAGCAGATAGATGGTGTAGTGCGCTGCCTTGATAGACCAGAGTTCTCAAATTCAATGTCCAGATTAAGCTTTTAAAGTTTTGTTTGCATGTTTTAACACTTGACAAGATTTTCATTATTTGTTTTGATACTACAAGGATTGCACATTCATTGTAAAACACTGAAGTTGTAAACTTAGCTAACAGACTAGTAAATAGAATATGTCCTCTTTTGACAAATATGCATAATGGATGCGAAGGACTAGTTCAATTGGAGAATAATCTGATTCCTTGGAATTTCTCTTGGATCTTGGCAGCGTAGGGAAATACAGTCTTCAGGTGCCAGCCTATCCTCCTTTTCTCCCCACCCCTGACTCTACCTGGCCATCCTTCAGGCCTGGGAAAGCATGGTCCTCTCTGCAAGGACTGGCCCAGCAAGTCAGCGGTTGAGGAAACAAGCTCAAAATTCATTCTGGAAAGGAATTCTGGGCCCTGAGTACCTGGATCTTGTCCAGAGTATGTGCAAAAACTCAGGCGAGCATCTGCCTCTGCTCCTGCATCTCTCTTTCTCTCACATGACCTCTCATTACAGATGACATTTTGGGAACTGGCTAAGCGAAGCTGACTTGAGGATGAATTTATCCTGGGGTTACTGGTAGGTATCCATGTGGTTTTCAGTCATTTCATACTATTGCTGGCTCTCTGGGTGCAGGAATGACTTTCTGGAATAATCCTATTACTACCCTCAACTGAGAGATGAAACTGCAGCACCAGAGGCTGTAGTGTGTGTGCCCAGTCACATCAGTTGTGTCTGACTCTTGGCGACCCTATAGACTGTAGCCTGCCAGGGAAGGCTGTCCCCAATTCCCAGGGAAGAATACTGGAGTGGGTTCCCATTTCCTCTCCAGGGGAATCTTCCCAACCCAGGGATCGAACCTGTGTCTCCTGCATTCCAGGGAGACTCCTTAATGCTGAGCCACCAGGGAAGCTTGTGTTACTGTAGACTACGTCTTTTAGTACCTGGCATTGTGCTAAATGCGAGGGAGGGGGGCTGAAATATAAAGCTGAAAGCTGGTAGTGGTCAATCCTTCCAATTATCAGATATGTATAATCATAAGTGGAACTTTCAGCCTCATTCAGATCTAGCCAAATGGAGTTCTCTTTATCAAGAATGCATCTGATAAGGCAGCATATCCAAGCATAAGTGGACCAAACATTTCCCCTTCTTGATGCAATAACATTTGATAGAGCTAAAAAGTAACATTTTTACTGCCATGTGTAAAGGCATTTTGAAATGTTCAATAAAACAAGTATGAAATTACAAAATCTTGATTTAAATATATATGAGGTATATCTCTCTTGCTAATAATAAAATTCATTTGTAAACACACACATACACAGTCTGGATGCGAAGGACTAGTTCAATTGGAGAATAATCTGATTCCTTGGAATTTCTCTTGGATCTTGGCAGCGTAGGAAATACAGTCTTCAGGTGCCAGCCTATCCTCCTTTTCTCCCCACCCCTGACTCTACCTGGCCATCCTTCAGGCCTGGGAAAGCATGGTCCTCTCTGCAAGGACTGGCCCAGCAAGTCAGCGGTTGAGGAAACAAGCTCAAAATTCATTCTGGAAAGGAATTCTGGGCCCTGAGTACCTGGATCTTGTCCAGAGTATGTGCAAAAACTCAGGCGAGCATCTGCCTCTGCTCCTGCATCTCTCTTTCTCTCACATGACCTCTCATTACAGATGACATTTTGGGAACTGGCTAAGCGAAGCTGACTTGAGGATGAATTTATCCTGGGGTTACTGGTAGGTATCCATGTGGTTTTCAGTCATTTCATACTATTGCTGGCTCTCTGGGTGCAGGAATGACTTTCTGGAATAATCCTATTACTACCCTCAACTGAGAGATGAAACTGCAGCACCAGAGGCTGTAGTGTGTGTGTGCCCAGTCACATCAGTTGTGTCTGACTCTTGGCGACCCTATAGACTGTAGCCTGCCAGGGAAGGCTGTCCCCAATTCCCAGGGAAGAATACTGGAGTGGGTTCCCATTTCCTCTCCAGGGGAATCTTCCCAACCCAGGGATCGAACCTGTGTCTCCTGCATTCCAGGGAGACTCCTTAATGCTGAGCCACCAGGGAAGCTTGTGTTACTGTAGACTACGTCTTTTAGTACCTGGCATTGTGCTAAATGCGAGGGAGGGGGGCTGAAATATAAAGCTGAAAGCTGGTAGTGGTCAATCCTTCCAATTATCAGATATGTATAATCATAAGTGGAACTTTCAGCCTCATTCAGATCTAGCCAAATGGAGTTCTCTTTATCAAGAATGCATCTGATAAGGCAGCATATCCAAGCATAAGTGGACCAAACATTTCCCCTTCTTGATGCAATAACATTTGATAGAGCTAAAAAGTAACATTTTTACTGCCATGTGTAAAGGCATTTTGAAATGTTCAATAAAACAAGTATGAAATTACAAAATCTTGATTTAAATATATATGAGGTATATCTCTCTTGCTAATAATAAAATTCATTTGTAAACACACACATACACAGTCTGGATAAAAATGGGCCCTTTGGCAAAGGTGATCAACTACGGTAGAAGGAAAACCGGCTTAGTTTTCTACTCTATTAAAATTGTATTACCAAATGGTTGATTAGTAAATATGGAGCAAACAAAATGAAGAGGAAAAGAAATTTTTAAGTTGTCAACCAGTTAACTATTAAAAATATTGTGTCTGTTTTCACTTTTGGATTTCTTAACGTTTGTAGTATTTTCCAGCTTTAAAAAATCTGTAATGTGCTGTGATTTATTTTCTCACCATAAGCAAATACTTATTTTGACTTTTCATTTTGTATTTTTTATTTTGCATTCTTTATGTTCAGAATCCTCTGCCCCACCCTCATCTACATTGCATAAACTCCCAGGCTCCGCAAACCTTGGTTTGCCTCTGGACTCAGGGATGGGATAGATCAGCAAAGGTGGGCAGTCTCAAGCCTTACAGGTGGGATTAGGGTCCAGACAGGCAGAGAGTTTAAATGGATAGGGAAGTTATTCTCTAAATCAGATTAGAAGGCATGAACATTGAGTAAAACCCAATATATTCAGGCTAATAGAAGAAAAAAAAAATGTTTTTTAATTGAATAACAGGTAGTTTACTAGAAATGTGCTTTCTTTTCTTCCCAGTCCACACATGAGCTGAATTATTTCAATAAAATATTTAGGTACACATGCGTGTGTACATGCTCAGTTGCTAAATCATGTCCAACTTTTTGCGACCCTATGGACTGTAGCCTGCCAGGCTTTTCTGTCCATGGGATTCTCCAAGCAATAATACTGGAGTGGGTTGCCATTTTCCTTCTCCAGGGGATCTTCTTGATCTAGGGATTGAACCTGCCTCTCCTGCGTTGGCAGGCAGGTTTTTTTTTTTTTTTTTTTTTTTTTTTTAACCACTAAGCCACCAGAGACACCTCTTAGTTATACATATCCTTCAGTTAATCAGATACAATCCACTTACTTCTTAGGGCCATTTATTATGTTAACACATAGGTAGGTAATATACAGTCCTACAATTCTAAAAAAAATTGTCTTGCATTTTTTAAAGCAAGAGGTTATACAAACATGATGGTATTCACCCCATGCAGATGTGAATCCTGGATCCCTTGCATATCCTATGTGTGGCACTGGGCGGAGGAGTTACTCTCTTTGGCCCTCAGTTCTCTCACTTGGATATTTCACCCAGCAATAGCACCTGCCTCACCGTATTAATGTGAGGATTACATGAGATGATACTTGCAAATGCTGAAAAGAGTGCCTGGCTCAGAATAAGTACTGAATTCATGTCACCTCTATCTTGTTATTCAAACACCTTCCTCATAGACTATGATAAAATTAATTTCAAACTAGTCAGGATAAGTTATTACAAAACCCGAATCAGATGGTAGAAAAATAGGCTTGGATGAACAAATTGTTTCATCTCTGGCCCAGTCACACTGTGGCAGAGACTTTGACAGGTCATGCGGTGTTAGGCTGAAGAGACCATGGTAAGAAGGAGATTAAATTAGTCATGAGTGTAGCAGGTGATTGAGATCATCTGTAACCCTCTAGGATTTCTCACATTGCCATGCTGACCAATTTAAATCTCAGCACTTATTCTCTGTCAGATGTTTGAATTCTAGATTTACACCAAGCAACTTCATCCATCTGAAAAAAGTAGAGAAAAGAATTACAAAGACAGAATAAATCTGAAGTGGTTAATTGCCACGGCAATAAAACTGAAATAGCTTTGTCATGTGATGATAATATAAGATTCCAGGTACTATAACTGATTTCACAAACATATATTTAAGGATTTTCTGCTCTAATGCAACTCTATTGCAGATAGGCAAGTTGTAGTGGGAAAATATTAGCATTTCTCCTCTTTATCTTTAAAACACATTCCTTTCCTTAAAAATTAGCTCTGGACCCACAATAGTGATGTTTTAGAAAAAAACGATAAATGCTGGCATTAAGCAAAAGGCTCAGTATTTAAAAGACTCAATGACTGTCTAGAGAATCACATGTGTTCTGCCTTTTTTAACTTTAAAGCACATACATTTTACTTCTTAGGGCCATTTATTATGTTAACACATAGGTAGGTAATATACAGTCCTACAATTCTAAAAAAAATTGTCTTGCATTTTTTAAAGCAAGAGGTTATACAAACATGATGGTATTCACCCCATGCAGATGTGAATCCTGGATCCCTTGCATATCCTATGTGTGGCACTGGGCGGAGGAGTTACTCTCTTTGGCCCTCAGTTCTCTCACTTGGATATTTCACCCAGCAATAGCACCTGCCTCACCGTATTAATGTGAGGATTACATGAGATGATACTTGCAAATGCTGAAAAGAGTGCCTGGCTCAGAATAAGTACTGAATTCATGTCACCTCTATCTTGTTATTCAAACACCTTCCTCATAGACTATGATAAAATTAATTTCAAACTAGTCAGGATAAGTTATTACAAAACCCGAATCAGATGGTAGAAAAATAGGCTTGGATGAACAAATTGTTTCATCTCTGGCCCAGTCACACTGTGGCAGAGACTTTGACAGGTCATGCGGTGTTAGGCTGAAGAGACCATGGTAAGAAGGAGATTAAATTAGTCATGAGTGTAGCAGGTGATTGAGATCATCTGTAACCCTCTAGGATTTCTCACATTGCCATGCTGACCAATTTAAATCTCAGCACTTATTCTCTGTCAGATGTTTGAATTCTAGATTTACACCAAGCAACTTCATCCATCTGAAAAAAGTAGAGAAAAGAATTACAAAGACAGAATAAATCTGAAGTGGTTAATTGCCACGGCAATAAAACTGAAATAGCTTTGTCATGTGATGATAATATAAGATTCCAGGTACTATAACTGATTTCACAAACATATATTTAAGGATTTTCTGCTCTAATGCAACTCTATTGCAGATAGGCAAGTTGTAGTGGGAAAATATTAGCATTTCTCCTCTTTATCTTTAAAACACATTCCTTTCCTTAAAAAATTAGCTCTGGACCCACAATAGTGATGTTTTAGAAAAAGAAACGATAAATGCTGGCATTAAGCAAAAGGCTCAGTATTTTTCAACCATAGACTCAATGACTGTCTAGAGAATCACATGTGCTGTTCATTGCACAAAGATTTCTTTAAAAAACTGTTAGCACCATAAGCTATCGTGGGTTTTTTAATAACATTCTCCTACCAAAATACAAAAGAAATTAATAGATGTAATTTAAACCATATTCAAAAATAGATACAAATAGGGTAGTTCCTAATGTGCCTCACACCTCATAAGAGGCTTAGATTAAAAGGTAGCATTTTCCTCAAAGAAGAGTTAGGGAATGTGAAATGGATGTATGGGTTCACAATTATGTACCCTACCTGAAATACAGACCCCCTAGTATGTTACGTGATTAATGTGTTTTCATTAAACATGTGTTTGCAAACTACCAGTCACAAGTGTAGACAGTACTATAGTTAAATTCTGTTTTGTATGGAGCTTCCCTGATGGTCAAGTGGGTAAGGACACCGCCTTGCAGTCCAAGGGGCGCCAGTTCAATCCCTGACACGGGAAGATCCCACGTGCCGCGGAGCGGCTAGACCAATGTATCCAATTACCGAACCGCAGCTCTGGAGCGCATCCGCCCAGAGCCGGTGCTCTGTGACAACAGAGGCCACCGTGATGGGAGGCCCACATGAGCCAGAGAACAAAGACGGATGAAAAGAGATAAATGAAAGACCAATAGAAGTGGCCCGGCTCGCCGCCCTCCCTCTCCAAACTGCCCCTCCTCCAAAATATTTTTTTAAAAAAATCTGTTTTGTGAAGTTACAGGTTTTGTTACAATTCAGCCAGAAATAAGTACTTTAGAAAAGAACAGAGGAAGACTTCTATTTCAAGAAGGCTGAGGACACATGACCACTCTCTCTCCAAATTCTATTAAACTGCAAGAAAAGGTTTACTAATTAAGTACACAAGGCTCTCAAAAGCTAGACAGTCTAGTACCAATGATTAGAACAGAGAAATTTTTCTCTAATATGTAACAGAAAAAGGAAAAATACAACTGAAAAACTTACAACCACTTCAAATAAAAGAGAATTTTCTGTGTCCAAGTGAGTTTTCCCAACGGAAACTAATAATTCCAAACTCAGAAGCAGCAGAGGCTAGAAAGAAGAAAAGAGAGACTGGCTAGCTAATCAATTAACTGGTAATAAAAACGTTAGGGCATGTATATCATCTAGTGCTTCTGGATTTGGCATTTGGCTATGGATTAAATTTCAGAGTCCCTTCTGACTTCAGAATTCTGAAAAGAGACTGAAGAATTGGTACGGGGTTCTAGAAGCAGGCACCATTCTAATAAACATGTGGTCACTAAGAAACTGGTCTTTATAACCCAGAAGGAAAACCTCCTATAGACCCAAAAAGAAAGCTTGACCTGCCTTACCATGTCCTCTTCCTCTATCCAGCCAGCAAAAGCAAGGCTTTCCAAGTCAGAACACAAATCCATGGGCAGATAGGAAGTTTCAACTGAGCAGAGTAAATAACTCCTCCTAACATCATTGTTTAAATTAGATCCTCATCTATAATACAAACAGACCACAAAGAATCACCAAACATCCAAGAAAAACTCCAGCTTGAAAGAAACACAGTGTTTAGCAAACAGACAAACTATATCCAGAGACCACAGGATAAATGCTGAAAACAAAAGAAAGCTTTTAGTAAGCTCTAAGAGATATGTTATCATTTTTATACATTTAAAAAGAAATAGCAGGCCATTATAAAAAATAAGCAGTGAGAGCTTTTATCAGTTAAAGTGGATTGCTAATAAAAAATCAGTAGACGATGTGAAGTGTAAATGTACACATTGACCATCAGACTAGAATTCTAGAACAATGTTCAAGCAGGTTTAGTCACCATCTCTTCTATTAGGAAAAAAATAACATGGGAGAGCATGGGACATGTTCAGGGCAGGGAGTCATTTAGTATCGACTACAAGGCAGTTATGAGTATCAGGAGTGATGGGAGATCCTGTAGGAAGTGGGGATTAGGAGATCGCCAGGGAGAAAACAAAGGTTGTCCCAGGGCTGGCTAAGAGTCAGGAACAGAAATGTGGCAACAGAGGGAGCAGGTCCAAGGCAGCTGACTGGTTAAGCCTCAGCTGCCTTTATCTTCCTCTCACTCTGAATGAGAGCTAATCCCAGGAGAGCCTACAAATACAACAGAAAACATCTGGCTGGATATTCTAAGTGTGGGAGCAAGAGCAAACTATTTTCTAGCAGCTGCAGTTCTCTGCAGGTAAGGAGCTAAGGATCCAGGGAGGCTGCCTGACCCACACTGGAAGGAATGTTCCCATCCTGAGCTCAGTAATGCTTTAGGATAAGAAGCAAAGTAGCCCCAGGCAAGGGCGGTTACCTATCTTTCAAAGGAATCCCTCTCTACGGTATTCCTGTTTTCTGAAACAAACATTTTACCCAAGTCAGACTTTAAATAAACCTATTTTTGTTGATGTTTGATCAAAACAGTGTTTCAGTGAAGGAAATTTATCCTAGCATAGAGCGGTGGAGACAATCAGGTCAGTTCAGTCTATCAGTCATTTCTCTTTGCAACCCCATGGACTGCAATACGCCAGGCTTCCTTGTCCTTCAGCATCTCCTGGAGCTTGCTCAAACTCATGTGCGCTGACTCAGTGATACCATCCAACCATCTCATCCTCCATCGTCCCCTTCTCCTTCTGCCTTCGATTTTTCCCAGCATCAGGGTCTTTTTTAATGAGTTGTCTCTTTGCATCAGGTGGCGAAAATATTGGAGCTTCAGCTTTAGCATCAGTCCTTCTAATGAGTATCCAGGGTTGATTTCCTTTAGGAGTGACTGGTTTGATCTCGTTGCAGTCCAAGGGACTCTCAAGAGTTGACAATAGAGACTGCATTTACACTTGTGTCACTAGAGAATATGGTAACAATACTATACTGGTAAGTGTTTAACAACAGGCTCTGCAGGGAATAAGCCTAGATGGTAGCATTTACCATTGTTGTATTGTAAATACCTCTATCACAGACTGGTTTCAAGCTCCGCACGTAGCGCCCCTGCACGTGGTGTTGGGAAGAGAAGCCCAGCCAACCACAGTGAACCACTGCCTGCACATCCCTTCCTTGTTGACAGTGGACCTTTCAACACAAGTCCCATGGCTTGCTGTTATTTTTCTAACTTTTCGCAAATCATCAAAAAAAAAAAAAAAAAAAACCAGACGGTTAAAAATTATTTATTTTCACTCTTTTGAAAATCAGCCCACTCCTTGCCCACATTCTATGAAATTTACTTGCTTAGTACCCTTTACTGTGGAATGAAACTCATTTAAACAGGTATTTAGATAAGAATATACGATGAATGTCTAAAAGAGCGATTCATAGAAAACCAATTCAGAAACCTATTAAAATGACACAAAATGGGAAAAACAATCTCCCTCTGCCTCTAAAAAGCTGGAGACAAATCTGGACTCTCTTCCACTATTTTCCCAGAGCTAGAAAGAAAGTAACTAGTTCATAAATTCCATCAGGAGCTTGGGGATTTTTGATGTAATGAGTTTTACAGTTTCAGAGGAGAATGCTTTGCTAATAATTATGTAACAGTAATTAAATCTGAAAAAGGCTGTACTCTAACTATGTTGATTTATTGCAGTGCCTACAAAGTACTCCTCGAGCGTGCATTGGAGTGTGTGCTGCCTCCCTCCAGTTTTCTTTAAATTCTCACAGAGCACTGGGTCACAGATGGTCTGAGCTGCTATATTTTCCCTATTAAATTCCTAATAATCTTTTTCTGAGGCTGAGTCATGGAAGCCTGGGGATTTCTCATTTTAATTAGAAGGTTTAAGGAGCTAACTCTGTTTGAAATTTTCTCCTCGGAGAGCTGGGTGCAGGTGATCCCATTCAGAAGAATGACACAGTACCATGGCCAGGACACATTTCCATATTAGATGGCAGCTTGCTTGGCTCAGCTTCTGTTTCTGAGGTTGATGATGTATTGTCTAAATTTGAAGAATAAACTTTGGAGGATATGGTTATTTGGGAATTTTTCTTTGGAGGGACATATTTAGGCATTTGATTCTCATCCCTACTTTGCATATAGAGCAATGATTCAGGGACTTGATGTATTTATTTCAAAAGAAGATTTTTAATCATATCAATCTGAGCCAAAGTCTCCAAGGAACAGATCTAAGGACCACGTGTCCATCTTTATTCCTGTCATTTTTTTCCCTGGCCTCCTTCAAAACCAACTTTTAAATCTTCCATGTTTGTGGACAAGCTTATATTAAATATCATCTTTCATGTTTAGTATAATAGCAGAAGAGTATAAAACACATGTATAAACAGGACAAGCGTGTTAAAATAACACCTCTATTGGACAGAGTATCCAGAGAGTAGCATTCAGGATGAGCCATACAGCTGAAATCAGATGATCTTTTGGAGTTTACCAATGCATTTGACTGTTTTATAGAAAGCCTAAGTGTGTGGGGCTAGGCATAGCTCTCTTGATATTATAAATGGACAAAAAAGAAGATGCTTCTTATAAGACAGCTATTCAAGTTTTGTCTGTCCCAATCGCCAAGATGATTTCTCTGCTTTGGTAAAAGAAAGTAACTAGTTCATAAATTCCATCAGGAGCTTGGGGATTTTTGATGTAATGAGTTTTACAGTTTCAGAGGAGAATGCTTTGCTAATAATTATGTAACAGTAATTAAATCTGAAAAAGGCTGTACTCTAACTATGTTGATTTATTGCAGTGCCTACAAAGTACTCCTCGAGCGTGCATTGGAGTGTGTGCTGCCTCCCTCCAGTTTTCTTTAAATTCTCACAGAGCACTGGGTCACAGATGGTCTGAGCTGCTATATTTTCCCTATTAAATTCCTAATAATCTTTTTCTGAGGCTGAGTCATGGAAGCCTGGGGATTTCTCATTTTAATTAGAAGGTTTAAGGAGCTAACTCTGTTTGAAATTTTCTCCTCGGAGAGCTGGGTGCAGGTGATCCCATTCAGAAGAATGACACAGTACCATGGCCAGGACACATTTCCATATTAGATGGCAGCTTGCTTGGCTCAGCTTCTGTTTCTGAGGTTGATGATGTATTGTCTAAATTTGAAGAATAAACTTTGGAGGATATGGTTATTTGGGAATTTTTCTTTGGAGGGACATATTTAGGCATTTGATTCTCATCCCTACTTTGCATATAGAGCAATGATTCAGGGACTTGATGTATTTATTTCAAAAGAAGATTTTTAATCATATCAATCTGAGCCAAAGTCTCCAAGGAACAGATCTAAGGACCACGTGTCCATCTTTATTCCTGTCATTTTTCCTGGCCTCCTTCAAAACCAACTTTTAAATCTTCCATGTTTGTGGACAAGCTTATATTAAATATCATCTTTCATGTTTAGTATAATAGCAGAAGAGTATAAAACACATGTATAAACAGGACAAGCGTGTTAAAATAACACCTCTATTGGACAGAGTATCCAGAGAGTAGCATTCAGGATGAGCCATACAGCTGAAATCAGATGATCTTTTGGAGTTTACCAATGCATTTGACTGTTTTATAGAAAGCCTAAGTGTGTGGGGCTAGGCATAGCTCTCTTGATATTATAAATGGACAAAAAAGAAGATGCTTCTTATAAGACAGCTATTCAAGTTTTGTCTGTCCCAATCGCCAAGATGATTTCTCTGCTTTGGTAAAAGAACGAGCACCTCATGCTTTGAATGTGGCTCCATCCTGAGAAAAAGTCACCATAAACTGCCGCTGGCTTTGTAGCCCCTGTAGCTTCCATACGTGCCTGTGTCCCTGAGCTGGCAGCAAGTGGTTTATTTCACAGAGCTAGAATGTATCAGCAGAAAAAATGCATCATTGAAAAAACAGATTTTTGTAAATGTAGAATGTTGGCTTCTTAGCTAATTGAGATCACAAAAAAAGATTGTTCTCCTTTACACATCAGCATGGTATTCTCCTTTCAGTCTGTATTATTGAATTCTCTGGTCTCTTCAGATTCAGTGAATTGAGTTAATTCGAAGTTTGAGAAGTATCCTTACTCAGTTATTACTAACCTCCAATAATTATTTTTGTGGTTTCATGTTTGCATAGCAATTCATTATTTCCCTCAGGACAGGTATATTTTTATAATTTTATTTTGTAATAGTAATTTTTTAAAAAAAGATTTATTTATTTATTTATTTTGGGCGGGGGTCGGGCTGGGGAGGGAGGGGAGCGGGCGGGTCACTTCCATTGGTCCGTCATTTCTCCATTTTCATCTGTCTTTGTTCTTTGGCTCCTGTGGGCCTCCCATCGCGGTGGCGTCTGTTGCAGAGCGCTGGCTCTGGGCGCATGCGCTCCAGAGCTCCGGCTCGGTGATTGGACACATCGGTCCAGCCGCTCCACGGCACGTGGGATCTTCCCAGGCCAGGGATCGAACCGGCACCCCTTGCACTGCAAGGCGGTGTCCTTATCCACTGGACCACCAGGGGAAGCCCCTGTAATAGTAATTTTTTAAGATTTTTTTAAAGTGGGCCATTTTCGAAGTCTTCAATATTGTAACTCTTGGTTACAATATTGCTTCTGTTTTATGTTTTGGTTCTTTTTTGGCCACAAGACATGTAGGATCCTAGCTCCCTGACCAGGGATCAAACCTGTATTCCCTGCACCGGAAGGTGAAGTTTTAACCACTGAATCACCAGGCAAATCCCATATAGCCATAATTTTATATGTAAATATATTTATGTTTACATTCTTTACCTATAGAAAATAAAATACAAAAATATACATATGCATACATGTATATATTTTCCACTGTTAGGAGATGTGTCATTTGCCATGTGTTATGGATATGATCAGAATGAAATCAAGAAAGGTTATTCCCCTAAAATCTGGGTTATAGCAGAAGATCCAAAAAGTAGGAGGATTGCTTTGGCTTTGAGAAAAAGTCAAAAGCCCTTTGTACCCCTTCCATACGTGCCTGTGTCCCTGAGCTGGCAGCAAGTGGTTTATTTCACAGAGCTAGAATGTATCAGCAGAAAAAATGCATCATTGAAAAAACAGATTTTTGTAAATGTAGAATGTTGGCTTCTTAGCTAATTGAGATCACAAAAAAAGATTGTTCTCCTTTACACATCAGCATGGTATTCTCCTTTCAGTCTGTATTATTGAATTCTCTGGTCTCTTCAGATTCAGTGAATTGAGTTAATTCGAAGTTTGAGAAGTATCCTTACTCAGTTATTACTAACCTCCAATAATTATTTTTGTGGTTTCATGTTTGCATAGCAATTCATTATTTCCCTCAGGACAGGTATATTTTTATAATTTTATTTTGTAATAGTAATTTTTTAAAAAAAGATTTATTTATTTATTTATTTTGGGCGGGGGTCGGGCTGGGGAGGGAGGGGAGCGGGCGGGTCACTTCCATTGGTCCGTCATTTCTCCATTTTCATCTGTCTTTGTTCTTTGGCTCCTGTGGGCCTCCCATCGCGGTGGCGTCTGTTGCAGAGCGCTGGCTCTGGGCGCATGCGCTCCAGAGCTCCGGCTCGGTGATTGGACACATCGGTCCAGCCGCTCCACGGCACGTGGGATCTTCCCAGGCCAGGGATCGAACCGGCACCCCTTGCACTGCAAGGCGGTGTCCTTATCCACTGGACCACCAGGGGAAGCCCCTGTAATAGTAATTTTTTAAGATTTTTTTAAAGTGGGCCATTTTCGAAGTCTTCAATATTGTAACTCTTGGTTACAATATTGCTTCTGTTTTATGTTTTGGTTCTTTTTTGGCCACAAGACATGTAGGATCCTAGCTCCCTGACCAGGGATCAAACCTGTATTCCCTGCACCGGAAGGTGAAGTTTTAACCACTGAATCACCAGGCAAATCCCATATAGCCATAATTTTATATGTAAATATATTTATGTTTACATTCTTTACCTATAGAAAATAAAATACAAAAATATACATATGCATACATGTATATATTTTCCACTGTTAGGAGATGTGTCATTTGCCATGTGTTATGGATATGATCAGAATGAAATCAAGAAAGGAAATAATAGCTTCCACACTAAATTCTGGGTTATAGCAGAAGATCCAAAAAGTAAGGAGATGGGCAGTTTGAGAATAATATGCTTTAAAAAAATTTTTTTGGAGGCATGTACGGATTTTAAATTTGGAAGAATAAATTTTCTCTCAGATACCTCTGAGCAAGTTGATGTTTCTAGAATGTGCTGGCGATAGCCATATGCTTAGTGATTCCATTCTTGAAATGTGTGGACAAGGTGGCTGAGAGCTGCCAGACTGCCACTGTGTGCGCAGGTTGGCCTGCATGATGAGTGTAGATAACACTATAATAAAAAGGCAAATGAACACCCAGCACCGTCATTGTGTGAGAGATCCAACCACATTCACTTCAAAGTCCGATCTTAGGAGAGGAGGGCGTTTTTTCATATCTCACTCATAACATGGCTAGAGAGGAAAAGAAAGTGTATGAAAACAAAACTGTATGCAAATGTATAGAACTGGAGAGAATTTCAAGTTGTGTAGATTCATTCGAGTTGTTAATGACCAAACTCTTTGTCTGGAAATTCCAGGTCTCAGGGTACCAGGCCGAATCTAATAGAGGAAGCACACTGTCCGAGCCTTTGGTCATGGCAAGAGTTAAAGGCGTGATGCCTACAGCCAGGTTCTTGAAGGAGTTAAACAACATGTTTCAGACTTCTGATTAATGACCAGGGACATTCCAAGCTGCTTTGCCTACCTCAGCAGTACATGACTTGTATGGCAGGGTAATATCTAATAACTAATCTTTGACACAAGAATTAAGTCATTTTGGAAGAAAGCAGATCATTAGAAGCCAAATTGAATTATAAGTAATACTATTCTTGGAAGAAAGCCCGTTTTAAAGATAGGATCCTAGCTCCCTGACCAGGGATCAAACCTGTATTCCCTGCACCGGAAGGTGAAGTTTTAACCACTGAATCACCAGGCAAATCCCATATAGCCATAATTTTATATGTAAATATATTTATGTTTACATTCTTTACCTATAGAAAATAAAATACAAAAATATACATATGCATACATGTATATATTTTCCACTGTTAGGAGATGTGTCATTTGCCATGTGTTATGGATATGATCAGAATGAAATCAAGAAAGGAAATAATAGCTTCCACACTAAATTCTGGGTTATAGCAGAAGATCCAAAAAGTAAGGAGATGGGCAGTTTGAGAATAATATGCTTTAAAAAAATTTTTTTGGAGGCATGTACGGATTTTAAATTTGGAAGAATAAATTTTCTCTCAGATACCTCTGAGCAAGTTGATGTTTCTAGAATGTGCTGGCGATAGCCATATGCTTAGTGATTCCATTCTTGAAATGTGTGGACAAGGTGGCTGAGAGCTGCCAGACTGCCACTGTGTGCGCAGGTTGGCCTGCATGATGAGTGTAGATAACACTATAATAAAAAGGCAAATGAACACCCAGCACCGTCATTGTGTGAGAGATCCAACCACATTCACTTCAAAGTCCGATCTTAGGAGAGGAGGGCGTTTTTTCATATCTCACTCATAACATGGCTAGAGAGGAAAAGAAAGTGTATGAAAACAAAACTGTATGCAAATGTATAGAACTGGAGAGAATTTCAAGTTGTGTAGATTCATTCGAGTTGTTAATGACCAAACTCTTTGTCTGGAAATTCCAGGTCTCAGGGTACCAGGCCGAATCTAATAGAGGAAGCACACTGTCCGAGCCTTTGGTCATGGCAAGAGTTAAAGGCGTGATGCCTACAGCCAGGTTCTTGAAGGAGTTAAACAACATGTTTCAGACTTCTGATTAATGACCAGGGACATTCCAAGCTGCTTTGCCTACCTCAGCAGTACATGACTTGTATGGCAGGGTAATATCTAATAACTAATCTTTGACACAAGAATTAAGTCATTTTGGAAGAAAGCAGATCATTAGAAGCCAAATTGAATTATAAGTAATACTATCTCTGTAGAGGATAGTAAATTAATTGGTTTTTAACAATAACATTTCTGTATTTTATTAAAGCAGTGTAAGAATTCGGCGAAGAAACGAATGTAGCAGATAAACAGGCCAGGTGCTGGTGATGCAAATGAAATAGATGACAGATGGCGAGTAGCACGCTCACTCACTGTGTGTGTGTAATGGATAGAGGTAATCAAGGTCCTTGGTGAATTGGTGACTTTCTTTACATCAAGAACTTTAACACGGACTTGCTTGTGTGTCTTTCTACCCCCTGCTCTCAGCACTCACATGTGCCCATACACACACACACACACACACACACACACACACACACAGAGCTCCGTTATATACACAGGCATCCTAATTATAGCCTATTTTACTATCAGAAGGATGGGCTATAACTCTATTTACATAACATTGCACACAAATATCATTCCACCACATCAACCTGCATACACTAAACAACAGATTTCTCTGATCAGAACATCACACTAAAGAAACAAAGAAACCTGTTTCCATGAAAGAAATTCTATTTTGTAAGGACGTAATACTCAGACCAAGAGGCCAGGCTTCAGTGGGAAAGAATTCTGGCTTGTTATGTTGAGTTTTCCAGTAGAATCTTTAAAATGTTGATGAGCATTCTGATGGGTTTTCTATTTGCCTTCAAATAATAGTTAAGGTATCTCAACACTTAAAATGCTGATCCAATTCTAAATTATTAGATTTCTAGATTGTAGGCAGACTTGTCTCCTCTCTCTTCTAGTACCAAGATGATTGCCTTGTTTTACAGCTTCTTCCAATAAAGGAAAAACTGTACTCAGTTAATTCCAAACATAAATTCAAACACCATTTGAAATACAGAAAATAGTTTCTCTTAAGATCATAATATATGAATAGGCAACTCACTGAGAATGACCTTGCATATGATTGATTATTATTTCTCATCCTGTTTTTACCTTAGCTTTATTTCTGTATCTCTAATTGCTTATTGGACTTCCACTTGGATGATTAGATATTACTTTAACATCAGTAGGCCTAATATTACACGCACTTAGTTTTTCAAAACCAAGTTCATATGCAAAGTTTCCTTTCTCCAACCTTCTTTCCACTCAGACTTGAAATTCTGGATTTTTCCTCAGCTCTCCTTTTCTCTAAATTGCATGTGCTGTCAAAATACAAAACCAGGTGATTTTCCTTCTAAAATGTCCTGACATTTATCATTTCCTCCCTTGTCCCACTTCTGGGTTGTAAACTGGGCATTGGACCTCTTCATCAGCTGCCATACGGTTTCCTCAGGCTCTGTCTTTTCTTTCTTCCACTTTCCCTATTCCCCTCCTGACTAGTCTTCTCTTCATGTTACCCCTTCCAGGCTCTCTCTTTCCTCTTTCCTATCTCATCCTAACCTTCACTGACCTGAAGCTTCTGGACTTAGAGAGTTCCCACTGGCTCTCACAGTGTACCGTTAGCTTCACTGGGGCCAGATTCCTGTGGTCTGTGCGGTGTTATGCTTGTTATGGGCTCACTCCCATGATCCATGCAGCTGCCTCAGGGCCTTCACACATGCTGTCCTTTCTCTGAGATGCTGCTAAGACTCCCTTCCTCTACGCTTATCAAGGCCTGCTTGAGCTCCCTTCCCTGTGAAGATTTTCCTGACTATCCTCTCTGACTCTCACACAGTCAGCAATCCGATATTTACCCTTTCATCACTTGCTTTTTTGAATTGTTTTCTGTCAGGTTGCTTCACTTGGGATCAAGTCAGCCCAGGACACGGGGAGTTCTTTGAGTAGAAGAGCAGCATGTTGCATGTATCTGTACCCATCCCCACTGGCACACACTTATGGTGCCTTAAAGCCATTGTACATGTTTTCTTACTGACCAAGGAGGGCACAAGTACTCTTAACTCTTCACCAAAACTTTATCATCCAGTTCTAATCATTGCCCTTCTTTCTGTGCCCTTGAGGTTTGATTTTAACTGCAAACTTCCCTGACAAATGCTTGGATCATACTTCTTACCAGGTGTCCTACCTTAGCTTTATTTCTGTATCTCTAATTGCTTATTGGACTTCCACTTGGATGATTAGATATTACTTTAACATCAGTAGGCCTAATATTACACGCACTTAGTTTTTCAAAACCAAGTTCATATGCAAAGTTTCCTTTCTCCAACCTTCTTTCCACTCAGACTTGAAATTCTGGATTTTTCCTCAGCTCTCCTTTTCTCTAAATTGCATGTGCTGTCAAAATACAAAACCAGGTGATTTTCCTTCTAAAATGTCCTGACATTTATCATTTCCTCCCTTGTCCCACTTCTGGGTTGTAAACTGGGCATTGGACCTCTTCATCAGCTGCCATACGGTTTCCTCAGGCTCTGTCTTTTCTTTCTTCCACTTTCCCCATTCCCCTCCTGACTAGTCTTCTCTTCATGTTACCCCTTCCAGGCTCTCTCTTTCCTCTTTCCTATCTCATCCTAACCTTCACTGACCTGAAGCTTCTGGACTTAGAGAGTTCCCACTGGCTCTCACAGTGTACCGTTAGCTTCACTGGGGCCAGATTCCTGTGGTCTGTGCGGTGTTATGCTTGTTATGGGCTCACTCCCATGATCCATGCAGCTGCCTCAGGGCCTTCACACATGCTGTCCTTTCTCTGAGATGCTGCTAAGACTCCCTTCCTCTACGCTTATCAAGGCCTGCTTGAGCTCCCTTCCCTGTGAAGATTTTCCTGACTATCCTCTCTGACTCTCACACAGTCAGCAATCCGATATTTACCCTTTCATCACTTGCTTTTTTGAATTGTTTTCTGTCAGGTTGCTTCACTTGGGATCAAGTCAGCCCAGGACACGGGGAGTTCTTTGAGTAGAAGAGCAGCATGTTGCATGTATCTGTACCCATCCCCACTGGCACACACTTATGGTGCCTTAAAGCCATTGTACATGTTTTCTTACTGACCAAGGAGGGCACAAGTACTCTTAACTCTTCACCAAAACTTTATCATCCAGTTCTAATCATTGCCCTTCTTTCTGTGCCCTTGAGGTTTGATTTTAACTGCAAACTTCCCTGACAAATGCTTGGATCATACTTCTTACCAGGTGTCCTACCTTAGGAAAGCCCCCTTTTGGCTTATCTTGGTCCTGGGACCATAGTTTGGAACTCCTACTCTTTCTCCTTTGAGGAATCTTCTCGGGTAATATACCCTTATGAGCGCTGGGCAATAGTAAGTACCTAATTAGGGTAGGTTCATTAATATTTATAGGAAAAAAAATTATTTATCTGTGTTTTTAAGCTTCAGCAAGAATTTGCGAGATCATCCTAAAGTACACTTTATTTGTTCTTATTTTAGTTATATACACGTGCCTACCAGAACACCTCTACACACCAGGCCTTAAATTTGATTTCAAGAAGTTAGAATGACATTTGCATTGCAGGATTCTGTGCTTAAGGCCACAGAAGGCGCTGGAGTTGGCCTGGTGGTACTAATTTTGTGTTGACTCTTCCTCAGGGAATAGTATGCTTTTGGACTGTTTCTGATTTCCTATTAGATGGCATTAAAGGAAGTATATTATATCCTGAACCTAAAAAGATCAGCTCTTTAATAAACCAAATTGACCTTTCTGCTTTTTTCCCAGAGGGATTAGGGTCCTCCTCCATGCCTTAAGCCCCCTTTCTTCCTTGGAAACAAATTGATTTTGTGACTGTTTTGTTTGGCTTTTTTACATGACGACCACATATATGGTGAACAATAATGACCTAAAGTCATACTCCTGGGCAATTGGATATAGCCTGATGAAATGATAAATATAATCTGCTTAATTACAGAGGTAGCTCCTGTTCTGCTGGGTGCATGTTCAGCTTCAGCATCTTGGCAAAGAGATGATGTCACCAGACACACAAGGCCAAGTGGCAGACCACCTGTTAGGCATCCAGACACAAGTCAAAATCAAGAGCCGTGGGTTTATGATTCCATTTTGAAATTATACTATTTTCAACAAAAATCTTTTTGTTATCAAAGCTCTATGTTCATGATAATCACACGTCAGAAGATGATGCTTCTAGTACTATCTATTATCACTGAATTTATCACGATATAAATGGATAGCCTTGCAACTCATGGAGGACTAGAACACTAACAGTTGCTGAGCATGAAGGAATTATATTAATATACTAAATGAAACATGCACTGGTAACCTTGCTTTTGGGGATCCTGGGACCATAGTTTGGAACTCCTACTCTTTCTCCTTTGAGGAATCTTCTCGGTAATATACCCTTATGAGCGCTGGGCAATAGTAAGTACCTAATTAGGGTAGGTTCATTAATATTTATAGGAAAAAATTATTTATCTGTGTTTTTAAGCTTCAGCAAGAATTTGCGAGATCATCCTAAAGTACACTTTATTTGTTCTTATTTTAGTTATATACACGTGCCTACCAGAACACCTCTACACACCAGGCCTTAAATTTGATTTCAAGAAGTTAGAATGACATTTGCATTGCAGGATTCTGTGCTTAAGGCCACAGAAGGCGCTGGAGTTGGCCTGGTGGTACTAATTTTGTGTTGACTCTTCCTCAGGGAATAGTATGCTTTTGGACTGTTTCTGATTTCCTATTAGATGGCATTAAAGGAAGTATATTATATCCTGAACCTAAAAAGATCAGCTCTTTAATAAACCAAATTGACCTTTCTGCTTTTTTCCCAGAGGGATTAGGGTCCTCCTCCATGCCTTAAGCCCCCTTTCTTCCTTGGAAACAAATTGATTTTGTGACTGTTTTGTTTGGCTTTTTTACATGACGACCACATATATGGTGAACAATAATGACCTAAAGTCATACTCCTGGGCAATTGGATATAGCCTGATGAAATGATAAATATAATCTGCTTAATTACAGAGGTAGCTCCTGTTCTGCTGGGTGCATGTTCAGCTTCAGCATCTTGGCAAAGAGATGATGTCACCAGACACACAAGGCCAAGTGGCAGACCACCTGTTAGGCATCCAGACACAAGTCAAAATCAAGAGCCGTGGGTTTATGATTCCATTTTGAAATTATACTATTTTCAACAAAAATCTTTTTGTTATCAAAGCTCTATGTTCATGATAATCACACGTCAGAAGATGATGCTTCTAGTACTATCTATTATCACTGAATTTATCACGATATAAATGGATAGCCTTGCAACTCATGGAGGACTAGAACACTAACAGTTGCTGAGCATGAAGGAATTATATTAATATACTAAATGAAACATGCACTGGTAACCTTGCTTTTGGGGACCTGGGATGGAAGCACTGGGAAATAAAAGCATGATTAGACTGTCCTGATCCTAGATCACCTTTCTGTGACCAGTCAAAACCAAGCTTTTGATTCATTTCAACTGCAATGTTCAGAATTACCACCTTGAGCTCTTGCTGAACATTAAATTTACTTACATCCCTTAGATATCCTCCCTTTTCTATAATTCTGGCCTTTCTTTTGCACAGGAGAAATTCTGTGACCGAGCTCCAAAATCTCGCCTTCCTAATGCATCTGTAAACAGCTGCAGCTCCCTGTTCAATACTGGCGGCAGCTGCCATAAGGCCCCAGAAGGACAACCAAATGGAGAGAGCTCCCCTTAATTGCCTTGCCACCCCCGACTGAATTTATGTTTTGTTTTTAAGTAACATTTTGTTGCATTTGCATTACTGAAATTACCAGGTTACAGTAAACTATATTCCCAAATCAATGTCCCCCTAAAGAAACCAGACGTGAACTTTATCACCAACAACAAATTCAATTTTCATATTACCTACTGACAAAGAAGCTTGTGCCAACAACACTTGCGGATTCCTGAAAAGTCCGCCAAACAAGAGGAAATCCACAAATTTCAAGTTTTAGTGTCTCACAGGTTTGCTATTTAACTATTGCTTTTCACCTCTAGGTGAAAATTAATCTTTGCATGTTGTTTGTTTGTTTGTTTGTTTCAAAATCAGAGAGGGTAGCACATAAAGATTCTCCCAACTGGAACCATAGTACATTGCTGGTGGGAACAAGCAGGCTTTATTGAAAACAGTTTAGCAGATCCTCAGAAAGTTAAATATAAAATTGTCATATGACCCACCAATTCCACTCCAAGGTATTTACCCAAAAGAAATGTAAGCAAGGACTTGGGTACTTGTACACAAGCTCATAGCAGCATTATTTGAAATAGCCAAAAGGTAGAAAAACCCAAATGTTCATCAACAAATGAAGGAGTAAATGCAATGTGGTATGTACCTACAATGGAATATTACTCAGCCATAAAAAGGAATGAAGTTCTGATACATGCTACAACATGAATGAACTTGAAGCTAATTTATTACATAAAATAAACCAGGAACAAAAGGACAAATATATAAGTCCACTAATATGAGGTATCTGGAGTGTGCAAATTCATACAGATAGAAAGTAGAACAGGGGATATTAAGGGCAAGAGAAGAGGGAATGGGGAATTGTTTAAATTGACACAGAGTTTTAGTTTGGGATGATGAAATAGTTCTAGAAATAGAGATAAGGGCTATAGTTCTCAGTGGCACTGAATTATACACTTTAAAATGGTAAATATTCTGTTATGTATATTTTCCCACAACAAAAAAAGTTATTTCCAAACCATCTAAAGCTAAAAGTTCTGTTACAAATTTTAATGTGAATCCTAATAAATTAAGAAATAAGATGGGTCAAAGTAAGTTTTGAAGCAACAGAAATTTGATATGTTAATTTCTAAAATTTTTGTCAAATATAAAATTAAAATACATGCTTTGATGGCTTTTTGTTCCATTTTTCTCAATGATTTATAGAAATACATACACATAGATAATATTGCTTTGCTAATTAAATCTTACATATCTTTTAATTTGTAACTTGACTTTCACTTTCTTTATAGTGTTTATGAGTTAAATTTATATTGTAATATTGACACTACTTTTATGATTCATCTAAAAAAGTCAAAAAGATGTTTTACCTAAACTGAGGGAAAAAAAAGATAGTATTTATTTATCTTTATCTGCATTTTTAAACTGTGGTTGGCATTTATTATTTTTGTGTGTTTATCTTAAATACAAACACTTCAACAGAATTTATTATTTCTAATAACGTATAGTTTTCTTTGTGCTTTCTAAAAATAGCTCTACTATCCAAAAATGGTGATGGTTTTGTTTCTTCTTTTCTAATTTTTATGACTTAAAAATTTATTCTTGTCTTATTTCACCAACAGGAATTTTTCAAAACAAACCAAAATAAAAACCATAAGAATGGAAATTCTTATTTGTTCCTTCTATAGAGAAATGTTTTCCTATGAAGAACAATGTTGGATGAGATTTGGGATGGATATTCTTTGTAGGTGTCTCAAGATTTTCCTTATTTTGGAAAAAGGGTAGTTACTCAGCCATAAAAGGAATGAAGTTCTGATACATGCTACAACATGAATGAACTTGAAGCTAATTTATTACATAAAATAAACCAGGAACAAAAGGACAAATATATAAGTCCACTAATATGAGGTATCTGGAGTGTGCAAATTCATACAGATAGAAAGTAGAACAGGGGATATTAAGGGCAAGAGAAGAGGGAATGGGGAATTGTTTAAATTGACACAGAGTTTTAGTTTGGGATGATGAAATAGTTCTAGAAATAGAGATAAGGGCTATAGTTCTCAGTGGCACTGAATTATACACTTTAAAATGGTAAATATTCTGTTATGTATATTTTCCCACAACAAAAAAAGTTATTTCCAAACCATCTAAAGCTAAAAGTTCTGTTACAAATTTTAATGTGAATCCTAATAAATTAAGAAATAAGATGGGTCAAAGTAAGTTTTGAAGCAACAGAAATTTGATATGTTAATTTCTAAAATTTTTGTCAAATATAAAATTAAAATACATGCTTTGATGGCTTTTTGTTCCATTTTTCTCAATGATTTATAGAAATACATACACATAGATAATATTGCTTTGCTAATTAAATCTTACATATCTTTTAATTTGTAACTTGACTTTCACTTTCTTTATAGTGTTTATGAGTTAAATTTATATTGTAATATTGACACTACTTTTATGATTCATCTAAAAAAGTCAAAAAGATGTTTTACCTAAACTGAGGGAAAAAAAAGATAGTATTTATTTATCTTTATCTGCATTTTTAAACTGTGGTTGGCATTTATTATTTTTGTGTGTTTATCTTAAATACAAACACTTCAACAGAATTTATTATTTCTAATAACGTATAGTTTTCTTTGTGCTTTCTAAAAATAGCTCTACTATCCAAAAATGGTGATGGTTTTGTTTCTTCTTTTCTAATTTTTATGACTTAAAAATTTATTCTTGTCTTATTTCACCAACAGGAATTTTTCAAAACAAACCAAAATAAAAACCATAAGAATGGAAATTCTTATTTGTTCCTTCTATAGAGAAATGTTTTCCTATGAAGAACAATGTTGGATGAGATTTGGGATGGATATTCTTTGTAGGTGTCTCAAGATTTTCCTTATTTGTATGGGTTTTTAATAATAAAATGGTATTGAATTTTATTAATGTCTTTGCTCTTTGGATTTCCCTGGTGACTCAGATGGTAAAGAATCCATCTGGAATGCAGCAGACCCAAGTTTGAACCCTGGGTGGAGAAGATCCCCTGGAGAGGGGAATGGCTACCCACTCCAGTATTCTTGCCTGGAGAATTCCATGGACAGAGGAGCCTAGTGAGCACCACAAAGAGTCAGACACACTGGAACAGCTTTCACTTTTTCTTCTCCATTCATTGAGTTGATCATATATTTTTCAACTTTAATATGTTAATGTGAATTTGATAATAATTTCATATGTTTAAATAATGATAATAATTCATGTGACTAAAACAGAAAGAACCAAAGCAACAGCACATAATTTGGGAAATAAAAAAGCATTCTCGGGCTTCCCTGGTGTTCCAGTGGGTAGAGTCTGCCTTTCGGTGCAAGGGGCACCGATTTGATTGCTGGCCCTGGAAGATCCGACTTGCCGCAGAGGGGCTGGACCGGTGTGTCCAATTACAAGCCAGTGCTTTGGAGTGCATACACCCAGAGCTGGAGCTTTGCAACAAGAGAGGCCACTGTGATGGGAGGCCCACATAGGCCAAAGAATAAAAAGATGGATGAAAATAAATGGATAAAAAGTCAATAAAAGAGGCCAAAATTTAAAAAAAGAGCATTGTTCTGCCACCCTGAAAGTGACTGGGGTCAGAAATATTTAAATCCCATAATATGTGTAAGTTAGAAGAGTTTGATCAAAATCTATAATTAAGTGGCATAGTTAGGAATCCTTGAATTATCTTCTATTCGAATTTTTTCAAACTGTTTTTCTCGTTGAGGCACAGAGGTGTAACAATAATTTTGCATAGAAAAAGTTAATGCAGGGCTATAGGCCAAAGATCTCCTCAGTTCAAAGAGAAGTGAGGGTCACAAAAACTTAATTTGGATAAATCAGCTATGAAAGATAATTTGGGAAATTTAAACATGGCCTGAGTATTATGTTAGCAAATGCTTGACAATTTTATCAAAAAATTTCATAGGAACATGGACTCCTTTTTAGAGATGTCTATTAAACTTTCTTTACGTGAACTGTCATGATGCCCATAACTAACAAAAAGGACTTAAACAGAAATAGAAAAATTAATGAAGTAAATATGGCAGAATGTTAACAGTTGTTAAAGTGAGGTGCTGGATATATGATTGGTTACTATAAGCTTGACTCAGATGGTAAAGAATCCATCTGGAATGCAGCAGACCCAAGTTTGAACCCTGGGTGGAGAAGATCCCTGGAGGAATGGCTACCCACTCCAGTATTCTTGCCTGGAGAATTCCATGGACAGAGGAGCCTAGTGAGCACCACAAAGAGTCAGACACACTGGAACAGCTTTCACTTTTTCTTCTCCATTCATTGAGTTGATCATATATTTTTCAACTTTAATATGTTAATGTGAATTTGATAATAATTTCATATGTTTAAATAATGATAATAATTCATGTGACTAAAACAGAAAGAACCAAAGCAACAGCACATAATTTGGGAAATAAAAAAGCATTCTCGGGCTTCCCTGGTGTTCCAGTGGGTAGAGTCTGCCTTTCGGTGCAAGGGGCACCGATTTGATTGCTGGCCCTGGAAGATCCGACTTGCCGCAGAGGGGCTGGACCGGTGTGTCCAATTACAAGCCAGTGCTTTGGAGTGCATACACCCAGAGCTGGAGCTTTGCAACAAGAGAGGCCACTGTGATGGGAGGCCCACATAGGCCAAAGAATAAAAAGATGGATGAAAATAAATGGATAAAAAGTCAATAAAAGAGGCCAAAATTTAAAAAAAGAGCATTGTTCTGCCACCCTGAAAGTGACTGGGGTCAGAAATATTTAAATCCCATAATATGTGTAAGTTAGAAGAGTTTGATCAAAATCTATAATTAAGTGGCATAGTTAGGAATCCTTGAATTATCTTCTATTCGAATTTTTTCAAACTGTTTTTCTCGTTGAGGCACAGAGGTGTAACAATAATTTTGCATAGAAAAAGTTAATGCAGGGCTATAGGCCAAAGATCTCCTCAGTTCAAAGAGAAGTGAGGGTCACAAAAACTTAATTTGGATAAATCAGCTATGAAAGATAATTTGGGAAATTTAAACATGGCCTGAGTATTATGTTAGCAAATGCTTGACAATTTTATCAAAAATTACATAGGAACATGGACTCCTTTTTAGAGATGTCTATTAAACTTTCTTTACGTGAACTGTCATGATGCCCATAACTAACAAAAAGGACTTAAACAGAAATAGAAAAATTAATGAAGTAAATATGGCAGAATGTTAACAGTTGTTAAAGTGAGGTGCTGGATATATGATTGGTTACTATAAGCTTGCAATTTCCCATAAGAAAATGAGACGAGATTTTTGGTATTAAGTAATAAGAGAAAATGCAGTGTTAGGCAACTCCTGAGAAAGTCCCAAATATCCCTGCCTCTTGGCACATGCCCTTCTGCATTCCCCTCCCCCGGAGTGTGAGCTGAACTAGTGACGCACTTCTAAGAGACAGAATAGGACGAAAGTGATGGCAGACCACCTCTGAAGTTCTGAGCACAGAGACTGCGGCTTTTGGTGCACTATTTCTTGTCTCTCTCCTTCTCTCTCTTGCCTCCCTCTGGGAATAGCCAGCTGCCAGGTTGTCAGCCATCCTATAGAAAGGCTCAATCACTAGGAACAATGCCTCTAGCCAGCAGCCTGGGAGGATCTGAGGTCTGCCAATAGCCAGGAGTAAACTGGAAGATGATCTTCCCTAAGTCAAGTTTCGAGATGACCGCAGCCTTGTGAGAGGCTCTAAGCTATAGAAGACCAGCTGAGCTGTTCTGGCTTCCTGACCTATAGCAGTGATGATAAACCAAGTCTGTCATTTTAAGCTGTTAAGTTTAGCGATAATTCAGTATGCAACAATAGATAAATAACACAAACATTATAAGAAGAAAAGAAGCTAAACATACAACTGTGCTAGAGACATTTGGAAGCATCGTGATTCCAATTACTGTTTTCAACAAGGAGTTAGCCCTTCCTATTTTGGGAGTTAACCAGTTTGGTAGGAAAGGGAAGTCCATTTGGCAATAGGAAATGATCAATTAAGAAATGCTAAGGGCCTTCCCCTGGTGGTCCAGTGGGTAAGGACACTGCCTTGCAGTGCAAGGGGCGCTGGTTCGATCCCTGGCCTGGGAAGATCCCGCATGCCGCGGAGCAGCTGGACTGATGTGTCCAATTACTGAGCCGGAGCTCTGGCGCGCTTGCGCCCAGAGCCGGCGCTCTGCGACAACAGAGGCCACAGCGATGGGAGGCCCACAGGAGCCAAAGAACAAAGACGGATGAAAATAGAGAAATGAAAGGCCAATAGAAGTGGCCCGCCCATCCGCCTCCCTCCCCACCTCACCCCCCAAAAGATAAATAAATAAAATTTAAAAAAAAAAAAAAGAAAGAAATGCTAAGCTATCATTCTTCAAGAAAACGCAATATTGACTTCTAATTAAATCAATAAGCATGTATAAGACACCTACAATTTGTGCAGCCTTACTTTGGATAACAGAGTGAAAACCACATGATCAAAAGATAGCCCCTGCTCTTTATTGAACTAGAGCCTATGGATGCATAAACTACTCACTAAGATTATGCTAGGCAGATTTTGAAGCCATTTTCATTCTTTCAGGCCATCTGGACACTTCTCATGGAAACGCCAAATGGACAATACAGCTAGCTTACTTCTAGAAATCCATTTATATATAGAAGGAGCTGCAATTAAACACTCACAACTGGAAATGTCCAGGTAAGCTGATGGTGTACGCCTGGATGCAAGGGAATGTGTTTTCAAACTTCTCTTTTAAATAGCCTGAAGACACACCAACAGGAGAACATCGGCAACCATCACTGGTTAACCAATAATTTCTGATCACCTACTGTGTGTTAGAAAGCCTGTTATGTGCAGCCTAACAAAGGCAAATAAATTAGATGTGGAGCCTGCCCTCACTAAGTTTATCCTATAGTGGAAGATGTACAAATAGATTGTAAGTATGTCTTATGACAGATGGGGCTTCTCTAGTGGCTCAGATGGTAAAGAATCTGCCTGCAATGTCGGAGACCTTGGTTCAATCCCTGGGCTGGGAAGATTCCCTGGAGAATGGAATGGCTACTCACTCCAGTATTCTTGCAAGGAGAATTCAATGGACAGAGGATTCTGGCCAGCTATAGTTTATGGACTTGCAAAGAGTTAGACATGACTGAGTGACGAATACTTTGATGGTAAAGTATAGCATAGGAGGATGGACCATTTAGGAAGCTTAATTTAAGCTGTGACCTGAAAAATGAAGGAAAATGAGAATATTTCTAGTGAGGGCAGCAGCATTCCCAAAAGGCCTTGAGATGAGAAAGAACCTGATCTCAAAAGAAGGGAAAGATGGTCAGTGTATCATGCATGTTGTGAGCACTAAAATAGAAGAGGATTAGGAGGAGAGTGGACAGTTCTGAAGCCAGTGGAGAATGTTGTATTTCATCTGAAATGCAATGGAAAGCCTCTAAGGGGATTTAAGTCTGATTCATACTATAAATAGATCATTCTATTCTACTGTGTAGAAAACTGTTCAGAGAAACAGCAGTGGAAGCAGGGACCCAACACTCTCTTGGGTCTGTGTTTTATATATCGTAACTTTACTCCCCTTTTCGTTCTGCTCCTTCTGCATTCTGAAAGAATTTACTGAACTCATCAAGTGTAATTCAATTTTCTGAAGCACCCAATTCTCTGCCTGTATTACAGTTTAGAATTTGACAATTGTGATTTTCATCTTCATATAGACTTTGCAAGTCTTAAAATTGCATTTTCTTCATGTCTATTTTATCTAGTTCCAAGTGTACAAGATATCTTTTCTCTTTTGAAAACAGTTTTATTGTGTGTTTTTCCTTATTTACAAAAGACAAGAAGGCATCACATTAGGAAAAACTAAAAAGGATAGGCAAAATGAAGAAAATAAAAATAGAGTTTTAATTGCACACTTGAAAGATAATCAATGTACGCCAATGGGATTTAAGTTTTTTGCCTTTTTATTGTCTGTTTTCTTTCATTTAAAATACATCACAAAAATCTTTCCATGCGAATGTTTATTTTCTCCAAATTTTCATTTCAAACAGCATCTGTACTAGTAGTGTCTTTATGACAGATGGGGCTTCTCTAGTGGCTAAGATGGTAAAGAATCTGCCTGCAATGTCGGAGACCTTGGTTCAATCCCTGGGCTGGGAAGATTCCCTGGAGAATGGAATGGCTACTCACTCCAGTATTCTTGCAAGGAGAATTCAATGGACAGAGGATTCTGGCCAGCTATAGTTTATGGACTTGCAAAGAGTTAGACATGACTGAGTGACGAATACTTTGATGGTAAAGTATAGCATAGGAGGATGGACCATTTAGGAAGCTTAATTTAAGCTGTGACCTGAAAAATGAAGGAAAATGAGAATATTTCTAGTGAGGGCAGCAGCATTCCCAAAAGGCCTTGAGATGAGAAAGAACCTGATCTCAAAAGAAGGGAAAGATGGTCAGTGTATCATGCATGTTGTGAGCACTAAAATAGAAGAGGATTAGGAGGAGAGTGGACAGTTCTGAAGCCAGTGGAGAATGTTGTATTTCATCTGAAATGCAATGGAAAGCCTCTAAGGGGATTTAAGTCTGATTCATACTATAAATAGATCATTCTATTCTACTGTGTAGAAAACTGTTCAGAGAAACAGCAGTGGAAGCAGGGACCCAACACTCTCTTGGGTCTGTGTTTTATATATCGTAACTTTACTCCCTTTACGTTCTGCTCCTTCTGCATTCTGAAAGAATTTACTGAACTCATCAAGTGTAATTCAATTTTCTGAAGCACCCAATTCTCTGCCTGTATTACAGTTTAGAATTTGACAATTGTGATTTTCATCTTCATATAGACTTTGCAAGTCTTAAAATTGCATTTTCTTCATGTCTATTTTATCTAGTTCCAAGTGTACAAGATATCTTTTCTCTTTTGAAAACAGTTTTATTGTGTGTTTTTCCTTATTTACAAAAGACAAGAAGGCATCACATTAGGAAAAACTAAAAAGGATAGGCAAAATGAAGAAAATAAAAATAGAGTTTTAATTGCACACTTGAAAGATAATCAATGTACGCCAATGGGATTTAAGTTTTTTGCCTTTTTATTGTCTGTTTTCTTTCATTTAAAATACATCACAAAAATCTTTCCATGCGAATGTTTATCTCCATTGTCTTTTAAAGCTGAGCAGTATTTGCATGTATATGCTGTCATTTCAAACAGCATCTTATTTTCCTATTTACCCCTAAAATGCTTCAGTTTCCTGTGGTTCTCTCTTTCTCTCTCTTATTTTTTTCCTCACTATATAGATTGTCCTTGAAGAAGTTAATCTATTCTCATGACCTTAAAGATATGGTTAAAAGATACATATACATCTACAACTCTGCTATACACTTGAAGGTAACACAACATTGTTAATCAATCATACTCTAATATAAAATAAATAAATAAATGATGCAATGGTAAAACTATACTCTTAGCCCAAACCATCTTCTATTTAACTTCAGACTCATACTTAGCTGTATCCTAGGGTATCCTTTCTTAAGGGTTAGTATATGTTAGAAACACCTGGAATCTTCTTTCAAACACAGATATCTCACCCTACCACCAGCAGATTTGGCTTCTAATACATCTGATATCAAGCCCGAGGATTTGCTTTCCCAGCAAGTTCCTAAGTGATGCTGCCATTGCCCGGGAACCATGCTTGGAGAACCACTGTCCAACAGACACCTCGAATTCAGAATATTTCAAACAGTTGATCATCCTCTTCAGCTCCAATGTCCCTTACCCTTGCTTTTAACATTTCTGTTGTGGTATGAAGTTCACAAAGAAGCATGTCCTTATACTATTCAATGTATTTTTCATATAATGAACACTCGTGTGTAACCAGCACCTCGTTTAAGAAACAAAATATCACCAGTGGCCTCCAAAGCCACTTCATGGACCATCTTGCTACCCTCCATCTACCAAACTGGTTTCAGATTCCATAGATCGGTTTTGCCTAGCACTGTGCTTAGGTAACCTGAATCATACAGTATGTACTTCTTCATATCTGGCTGTCACATGTGGTGTCTACTTCATTTTTGTGTCTGTCAGGCACACAGCAAGAACACTTAGCACAGTCTAGCCCTCCCCTCATCTTTCTTTCACTCCCTCATCTAACTTATGAACAGGTCTATCAGTTATAACTCCTAGTTACATTTTCAACTCATCCCTATAATTAATGACTCAAAAAAAAAATGTTTCTAGCCACCTCTCATGAGAACTATTAACGAATCCTCCCAACTGATTTTCTTGCCTCCTTTCCCTTGGTCCCTCCACTTGGTGCCAATTTGGTTGTTTAAAATCAAATGCTTCAGTTTCCTGTGGTTCTCTCTTTCTCTCTCTTATTTTTTTCCTCACTATATAGATTGTCCTTGAAGAAGTTAATCTATTCTCATGACCTTAAAGATATGGTTAAAAGATACATATACATCTACAACTCTGCTATACACTTGAAGGTAACACAACATTGTTAATCAATCATACTCTAATATAAAATAAATAAATAAATGATGCAATGGTAAAACTATACTCTTAGCCCAAACCATCTTCTATTTAACTTCAGACTCATACTTAGCTGTATCCTAGGGTATCCTTTCTTAAGGGTTAGTATATGTTAGAAACACCTGGAATCTTCTTTCAAACACAGATATCTCACCCTACCACCAGCAGATTTGGCTTCTAATACATCTGATATCAAGCCCGAGGATTTGCTTTCCCAGCAAGTTCCTAAGTGATGCTGCCATTGCCCGGGAACCATGCTTGGAGAACCACTGTCCAACAGACACCTCGAATTCAGAATATTTCAAACAGTTGATCATCCTCTTCAGCTCCAATGTCCCTTACCCTTGCTTTTAACATTTCTGTTGTGGTATGAAGTTCACAAAGAAGCATGTCCTTATACTATTCAATGTATTTTTCATATAATGAACACTCGTGTGTAACCAGCACCTCGTTTAAGAAACAAAATATCACCAGTGGCCTCCAAAGCCACTTCATGGACCATCTTGCTACCCTCCATCTACCAAACTGGTTTCAGATTCCATAGATCGGTTTTGCCTAGCACTGTGCTTAGGTAACCTGAATCATACAGTATGTACTTCTTCATATCTGGCTGTCACATGTGGTGTCTACTTCATTTTTGTGTCTGTCAGGCACACAGCAAGAACACTTAGCACAGTCTAGCCCTCCCCTCATCTTTCTTTCACTCCCTCATCTAACTTATGAACAGGTCTATCAGTTATAACTCCTAGTTACATTTTCAACTCATCCCTATAATTAATGACTCAAAAAAAAAATGTTTCTAGCCACCTCTCATGAGAACTATTAACGAATCCTCCCAACTGATTTTCTTGCCTCCTTTCCCTTGGTCCCTCCACTTGGTGCCAATTTGGTTGTTTAAAATCAATGAGACTCTTCTTTAAAGTGAAACATCAGGAACCAGGTTTCCAAATACCACCATCTGTTTTCCTATGTTCCTGGGACTTTACTCTGTCTCACCACAGATAGGGATGCTCCTCATGGCAGGAAGCATTTCAGTTACAAGCCAAAAACTTTATGGTTTGCTTCTCCTACTTCTCAGGAGAACTAGCCTACTCTCTTTCCAGTTGAAAAGAAAAATTCTAGGGAAGGATAACGATTGCTCCAGCCAGGGTCAGGTGACCAACCTTGAATAACCAGGGCCAATCCAGGCCAGAAAACACAGACATGAGAAGTGACATCTCCAAGGACTTTAACTAGACACAAGAACCTCCACAGTCCATGTAAGTGCAGTTCCAAGAAGCTGAATTTGACTGCATAGAGGGGAAATAAAGTTCAAAAATAGAAAGATGGCAAAAGACTTGAGTCATCAGATCTAAAAGGTCCTGGACAGGAATGTTGAAACCACACATTAGTCATATCATAATGACATTTCCAAATACCAAGGATAAATGACAAGTGAACCAGAAGAGCACTGGACTGAATACTAGAAGATGAAGAAATGCCTGTAGAGTTACAGGGAAACAGGACTTTTCTCTTAGAATTCTGTACTCAGACAGGCTGTTGTTCAAACAAGAGGGAAAGTAGGATATTTGTGGACATTTAAAGATTTGAATACGTACCACCTATGTTCATTTTCTGGACAAAGTGTCTTTTAAGTCTTAAGGAAAATCATACAGTCAAACAATCCAACAACAGCAACAACAAGAAGAGTCTGAATGCAGAGATCAAGAGAGGGAGGAAAAGAACAGAGATGGGCAATCTAACTACAAAAATATATAACTAAACCTAAAAAATTACAGTTACTAGAGTTGTGAAGTTTAATGCTGTTATTTAGAAAAGAACCTTAGGGACTTCCCTGCTGGTCCAGTGGTTAAGACTTTGGTCGGAGAGCTAAGATCCCATACATGCCTCTTGGTCAAAAAAGCCAAAACATAGAATAGAAGCAATATAACCACAATAAACTCAATAAAGAATTTAAAAACAGGGCTTCCCCTGGTGGTCCAGCGGGTAAGGACACTGCCTTGCAGCGCAAGGGGCGGCGGTTTGACCCCTGGCCTGGGAAGATCCCACGTGCCGCGGAGCGGCTGGACCGATGTGTCCAGTTACCGAGCTGGAGCTCTGGAGTGCATGCTCCCAGAGCCGGTGCTCTGCGACAACAGAGGCCACCACGATGGGAGACCCACAGGAGCCAAAGAACAAAGACGGATGAAAATTGATGAGAAATGAAAGACCAATAGAAGTAGCCCGCCTGCTCCCCTCCCTCCCCAACCCGACCCCCGCCCGAAATAAATGAATAAATAAATAAATCTTTAAAAAAAAAAAAGTTTAAAAACACAGTCCACATTAAAAAATTGTTTAAAAAATATAGAAAAGAATCTTAATGTCAAAGATAATGCAACAAAATAAACTGAAACTAGAACTCTAGGTTATTAAAATAATTGGGAGAAAGTAGGTACAAGGTAAATAAAAGCATAGTCATGTTCTTTTCTTTTTTAAGGGATGGCAGTGTTGTAAACACTATTTAATTTTGGATGTTCAAAGGCAAAGCTGAATTCCAATACATGTGCTGCAAAACTAAAATCAAACCAGCAACCTCTAGCCAAAGAGCTAGCTAAGAAAAAGGAGAAGAAATCAAAGAAAAGGGATATTTTTCATTGATAATATAGATGCTAGTTCATTTCTACTGAATAAGTGATATTTATTGATATTTATATTAAAATGTTACTCTGTATCACAAATTGAGAGCTATCACTTACCAATTAATATTTCATTGAAATATATATAGTAACATGAGTTGAAAGACAAAGAAATTTATATAAAACCTTCAAGGGTTTTCCATTGTTCTTAAGGTAAAATTAGAAGTTCTCTCAACCTCTCCTTGGCTTGGCATGATCTGCTTTTCAGATTATTTTTTTGTTTGTATTTTGCTATGGACCATTTTTAAAGTGTTTACTGTGATATTACTTGTTTTATGATTTGTATTTTTGGCTGCAAGGCGTGTGGAATCTAGTTCCCTGACCAGGGATAGAAGCTGTACTCCCTGCATTGGAAAGTGAAGTCTTAACCCCGGGAACCACTAGCGACGCACCATGACTGATCTGGTCTTAAACGCATTTTTGATGCTGTCTTTCATGCCAATCACAAGTCTTCCCTATGTTCAAACATACCAGACGTGTCCCACAAGGGGTGCTTCCCCCTAAGCCACATCCTCCTGACCCAACCCTCTCTAATCTAGCTAACTTTGATGATCCTTTAAGACTCAGCAGAATTTCTGTCTCTGGGAGGTTTCTCTTGGGTCCCACACTGCAGTCCATCACTCAGTTCTATATTTCATAACACCTTTTATTCTCCCTGACATTTCTCAGACTCTGGGACTATTCCATTTATAATGAGGGCAAGTGGCAGTATATTTTTTACAACCATAGCCTCTGGCACTTAGTGTATGTCCAATAAATTACTTGGTGTTGAATGATTACAATTAGGTCTTACCTATTATGTTTTCACAATGTATTAACCTAAATTTTTGATAATGCAACAAAATAAACTGAAACTAGAACTCTAGGTTATTAAAATAATTGGGAGAAAGTAGGTACAAGGTAAATAAAAGCATAGTCATGTTCTTTTCTTTTTTAAGGGATGGCAGTGTTGTAAACACTATTTAATTTTGGATGTTCAAAGGCAAAGCTGAATTCCAATACATGTGCTGCAAAACTAAAATCAAACCAGCAACCTCTAGCCAAAGAGCTAGCTAAGAAAAAGGAGAAGAAATCAAAGAAAAGGGATATTTTTCATTGATAATATAGATGCTAGTTCATTTCTACTGAATAAGTGATATTTATTGATATTTATATTAAAATGTTACTCTGTATCACAAATTGAGAGCTATCACTTACCAATTAATATTTCATTGAAATATATATAGTAACATGAGTTGAAAGACAAAGAAATTTATATAAAACCTTCAAGGGTTTTCCATTGTTCTTAAGGTAAAATTAGAAGTTCTCTCAACCTCTCCTTGGCTTGGCATGATCTGCTTTTCAGATTATTTTTTTGTTTGTATTTTGCTATGGACCATTTTTAAAGTGTTTACTGTGATATTACTTGTTTTATGATTTGTATTTTTGGCTGCAAGGCGTGTGGAATCTAGTTCCCTGACCAGGGATAGAAGCTGTACTCCCTGCATTGGAAAGTGAAGTCTTAACCCCGGGAACCACTAGGGAAGCCCTATGAATGATCTGGTCTTAAACGCATTTTTGATGCTGTCTTTCATGCCAATCACAAGTCTTCCCTATGTTCAAACATACCAGACGTGTCCCACAAGGGGTGCTTCCCCCTAAGCCACATCCTCCTGACCCAACCCTCTCTAATCTAGCTAACTTTGATGATCCTTTAAGACTCAGCAGAATTTCTGTCTCTGGGAGGTTTCTCTTGGGTCCCACACTGCAGTCCATCACTCAGTTCTATATTTCATAACACCTTTTATTCTCCCTGACATTTCTCAGACTCTGGGACTATTCCATTTATAATGAGGGCAAGTGGCAGTATATTTTTTACAACCATAGCCTCTGGCACTTAGTGTATGTCCAATAAATTACTTGGTGTTGAATGATTACAATTAGGTCTTACCTATTATGTTTTCACAATGTATTAACTATTTCTATTTCAGTACCACAGGATTTTTATTGCAGTATTTTTAGTGTCTATTTATGGCTGATAGAGTAAATGCTTCCCACTAGCTCTTTTAAAAAAATTCTCTTGACAATTGTCATATATTTTGAACCAGCTTGTCCAGGTCCAGAGACAAGGAAACAGAAAAGGCAGTTGGGTCTCTGATTGTAATTGCATTATGCATCTATATTCATCTGGAAAAGATCATCATTTGCATTATATGGTTTCGGGTCATAGTCACTGCAATTTCGCCTGCTATGGTACCCTCCCCAGGCTAATTCAGCTGGTTGACAAATTTTAGGGGCTTTGGTTATACTCATGGGAGAGGTTAGACACAGAGAATCAGATAATACCCCTCTCCCAGTATAATACACAAACATCCCATTAAAGGGGGCAGAACAATGGAGCTGTGTCTCAGGAGAACTTTGACTTTCTTCAACACTTCATCCTAGGAGTTCTCCAACTGGGCTCTGTCTTTGGGAGCTCTTATACTTTTGTGATCTCGTAATTCATACACCAACGCGTCCACAGATTAGCAGTGGCATCGGACCCTGACCTGACCTCTACTATTCTCAATAGACATAAATAGTTCAAGGAAATCAAGGATGCTTCACATTTACTACCTGAGGTCTTATTTATGGAGGTATGTAATGGTTTGAAACTCTGCAGGCAGCCACGTTTCCCTTACAGTGGAGATGCTCTGTCTCAACCAGGAAGAAAAGCGTCCAGGAAAGGGACACGTCTAGCGATCCTAAGCATTTGGCCTTAACATGCCTCCAAAAATGAGTTGTGGGAGGGAGTATAGTTTGACAGTTTCCTGTTTCTTTTGATTTTTCTGCACATTTTATTTTGATATTAGATAATCAAATGTTTAATATTATTACAACCTCAAACTCCATTTATTCTGGTCTTACTTTATGTCCTTCAGAAAACTTGCGCATCATAGTGGCAACTCATTAGAGACAAGGATTGGCTTCCAAAACCAGCACTCAAGGCAACCATGGCTGATAGTCAAAAATTACCCTTGAAAAGCCTTTAAATTTTCCCCTTGAAAACCAGGATACAGATGTAATATCTTACAATAGATACAACAGTCAGCTTTTCCTCCTGTATTGAAACAGATTGCTGCTTCTTAAGTTGAACACCCAGTATAGGACTTGCATGAAATATACATATCTTAAAATAATGAAGCATGTGCAGCATGGAGTAAGTTTAGTTTAAAATTTGTGTATGATAAACAGGCATATGAAATGACTCCACTATATTTCTCTTTATGTAGATTTTCTTATTAAATATATTCCCAAGTATTTCATCATTTCTACAGTCATTATAAATGAGACCTTTCAATTTTTGTTGATTATAACTGGGAAATGGGAAAGCTTTGATTTTGTGTGTGCTTGTATACTCCACTCATTGAATAAATCTTTTAGCTTTATTAATAATTTCATAACTGATGCTCTTGTATTTGTGGCTATATAATCATAAACTATTCATAATAATTTCTCTTATATTCCAATATTTTACTGCTTACTTTATATTTTTGCATTGTGACATTTGCTTGGACCTTCAGAATGTTTAAAAAGTAATGACAAATGATATATTACTGTTTATTAATCTAATGGGGAATACATTTATCATTTCCCCTCTTGGAACTAACCCCACTCTTAGTTCCAGATAAACTACCTTCATGATTTTTAAGAAGTGTTCCTAAACACTTTGTAACTTAGTATATTAATTTGGTGTTTATGATAAATCATGAGTGACTATTTTGTGTTTAAGAAAACTATACAGGACAGGAGCCAAGATGGCGGAGGAATGAGGGGAAGATTTCACCAGCTCCCCAACAGAATCACCAGAACTAATCAAGAAAAGAACCACCACCAACAAACCAGCCGCTAGAAGACAGAAGAATTCCACAGGTCCGCGAGAATAGAAGAGTGAATAGCCAGAAATTTCCCGGAGCTAGGGTTCTAAGAATCCTCTGTCCTAACCCCACACCGGACCGCACTGACGGAGAGCGCGCCAGCAAGTGCCCTAAAAGGGGGCCTAAGCAGAGCCTCGGGGGAGAAAGGGCAGCGCTCAGTGTGAAAACTCCAAGAATCCGCCCGGATCGCCGGCAGAAATTAAGACACTGCGAAGATAGGATACAGCAGGGCCGAGCAGAACACGCTTGCTGCCTGGCGACCTCAGGCCGGACTGAACGAGACGGGAGAGCGCCCAGAGTGAGGATCGCAGCGCTTGGCCGCCGGGCGAAAATTGCGACTTTCTGCCAGGCACCGGGTGAGTTCAAACACTCCTAGTGGGGGTCTGGCTGAAGGGGAAGTCGCCCGCAGATTGCTGACCAGGGACCGGGCTCGAGCGGGACGGGGAGACTTGTGCCTGCCTTTGGGACTTGGAGGCGCAACCGGCAGTGCGCGCGCCAGTGGCGGAAGAACCCCTGCACCCCCATAGCTGCACCCCCATAGCTACACCTGCAGCGGCGGAAGCCGGGAGAAGGGCAGGTATCACGCCCAACACAGGATTGCGCGCGCACCACTGTCCCCCGCCCGACACACTGGGATCAGCCCGCGCCCCCGCCCAACCTGGGACGGCGCTTGCCGCACCCCGCGCCCGACACACTGGGATCAGCCCGCGCTCCCGCCCAACCCGGGACAGCGAGCGCACCGCGGTCCCCCGCCCAACGGACAGAGATCAGCCCGCCGTCCCCGCCAGCATCCGAGCTTGCAGACCGGTGCCATAAGGAAAAGGCTGCATCATCAAGACAACACCATCGAGAGCAGACTGGCTTCCAGACAGATGAGAGGATAAAAACCAGGGACAGTATTTAGCTTTTTTGTTTATCTGTTGTGGACGGTTCTGCTTATTCGTTTAATTGGTCAGGTTTGGGTTTGTTTTTTGTTTTTTTCTCTCTCTCTCTCTCTTTGATCTCTTCTTATTAAGTTTCTCCTCGTTTTTTTTTTTTTTTTTTTAATTTTTTATTTTTTTTGTTTTTTAATTTTTATTTTTTTTATTATTAATTTTTTTTTAATTTTAATTCTTGAACTTCCAATTTTCTTTCCTCTTTCCCACTCCTTCCTCCCTCTATGTTCTAAATCTAAAACTTTCTCCTATATACCACTACCCCCTAGATAAATATTTCCGACCTTCCTGTCTCCACTATTCTCTCCCAGCTGCACTAAACAAAACAACACACTAATCTTGGCTACATAACCCTATAAAATCCGGGAGAAAGGGCAGCGCTCAGTGTGAAAACTCCAAGAATCCGCCCGGATCGCCGGCAGAAATTAAGACACTGCGAAGATAGGATACAGCAGGGCCGAGCAGAACACGCTTGCTGCCTGGCGACCTCAGGCCGGACTGAACGAGACGGGAGAGCGCCCAGAGTGAGGATCGCAGCGCTTGGCCGCCGGGCGAAAATTGCGACTTTCCGCCAGGCACCGGGTGAGTTCAAACACTCCTAGTGGGGGTCTGGCTGAAGGGGAAGTCGCCCGCAGATTGCTGACCAGGGACCGGGCTCGAGCGGGACGGGGAGACTTGTGCCTGCCTTTGGGACTTGGAGGCGCAACCGGCAGTGCGCGCGCCAGTGGCGGAAGAACCCCTGCACCCCCATAGCTGCACCCCCATAGCTACACCTGCAGCGGCGGAAGCCGGGAGAAGGGCAGGTATCACGCCCAACACAGGATTGCGCGCGCACCACTGTCCCCCGCCCGACACACTGGGATCAGCCCGTGCCCCTGCCCAACCTGGGACGGCGCTTGCTGCACCCCCCACCCGACACACTGTGATCAGCCCGCACCCCCGCCCAACCCAGGACAGCAAGCGCACCATGGTCTCCCGCCCAAAGGACAGAGATCAGCCCGCCATCCTGGTCAGCACCTGAGCTTTCAGACAAGTGCCATAAGGAAAAGGCTGCATCATCAAGACAACACCATCGAGAGCAGACTGGCTTCCAGACAGATGAGAGGATAAAAACCAGGGACAGTATTTAGCTTTTTTGTTTATCTGTTGTGGACGGTTCTGCTTATTCGTTTAATTGGTCAGGTTTGGGTTTGTTTTTTTTTTCCTCTCTCTCTCTCTTTGATCTCTTCTTATTAAGTTTCTCCTCTTTTTTTTTTTTTTTTGTAATTTTTTTTTTTTTTGATTTTTAATTATTAATTTTTTTATTATTAATTTTTTTTTAATTTTAATTCTTGAACTTCCAATTTTCTTTCCTCTTTCCCACTCCTTCCTCCCTCTATGTTCTAAATCTAAAACTTTCTCCTATATACCACTACCCCCTAGATAAATATTTCCGACCTTCCTGTCTCCACTATTCTCTCCCAGCTGCACTAAACAAAACAACACACTAATCTTGGCTACATAACCCTATAAAATCCTTCCAAGTTGAATCTATTCCTTCTCATTACCCATACATTTTCCACCTTCTCACTCCCAACACATGTCTTAGTTAAAAATTGCTTTCAATGACGAAATAGTCCAAGCCAGAACCCTACCCAAGATCTATTTTTCCAGGCACTGTTCTAATTAACTCAGAGCTTAATGGGCAAGTACTATCTTTGATTGTGTCATTTGCCAGGAAAATTTCCTATGCTTTATCACTGTAAAACTGGTTAGATGTGGTTATTGCTGTGTATGTATATATATCTTATGACTAGGTTAGAAAACATCTGCATGCTTTTATGACTGTCACCCATTAGGGACACACCTCTTGCCCCTCAGTACCTAGTATTTGAACTAATATCAAGGAACACTATAGCAAACCAGGCATAGAGCCTACATCTCCTGACCAGTCATCAAACCAAGGATCCTCGAACTAGAAGCCCTGATTCCAAGACCCCACACTATCAAAGAATATACAACACTAGAGATGAAACGACAGAGAAACACTGCACAAATGAAGGACCAAGCTAGAGAATCACAGCCTCAAATGACAGAGGAGGAGATAGACAAATTATCTGAAAGAGAATTCAGAAAAACTATTCTATTGAGGATGCAAAACACCGAAAACAGAATATTAGAGGAAATTAGTGCATTGAGAAAAGACATGCAGGAAATGAAAAATAAGCAAATAGAGACCACCAACTCAATTGCTGAACTCAAAAATACGATAGAAGGCCTCAACAGTAGAGTATCTGAGGCTGAAGAATGGATAAGCGTGCTGGAAGATAGACTGGTGGAAATAACTGGTGAGGAACAGAACAAAGCCGAAAGAATGAAAAGAACTGAGGAAAGCCTCAGGGACCTATGGGACAATATCAAATGCACCAACATTAGAATTATAGGAGTCCCAAAAAAGAAGGGAGAAGGGAAAAATCTTGAAGAGGTTATTGGTTAGATGGGAAAGGCACTCACCACTCCCAACACATTTTTCCGACCTTCCTGTCTCCACTATTCTCTCCCAGCTGCACTAAACAAAACAACACACTAATCTTGGCTACATAACCCTATAAAATCCTTCCAAGTTGAATCTATTCCTTCTCATTACCCATACATTTTCCACCTTCTCACTCCCAACACATGTCTTAGTTAAAAATGCTTTCAATGACGAAATAGTCCAAGCCAGAACCCTACCCAAGATCTATTTTTCCAGGCACTGTTCTAATTAACTCAGAGCTTAATGGGCAAGTACTATCTTTGATTGTGTCATTTGCCAGGAAAATTTCCTATGCTTTATCACTGTAAAACTGGTTAGATGTGGTTATTGCTGTGTATGTATATATATCTTATGACTAGGTTAGAAAACATCTGCATGCTTTTATGACTGTCACCCATTAGGGACACACCTCTTGCCCCTCAGTTGCTAGTATTTGAACTAATATCACGGAACACTATAGCAAACCAGGCATAGAGCCTACATCTCCTGACCAGTCATCAAACCAAGGATCCTCGAACTAGAAGCCCTGATTCCAAGACCCCACACTATCAAAGAACATACAACACTAGAGATGAAACGACAGAGAAACACTGCACAAATGAAGGACCAAGCTAGAGAATCACAGCCTCAAATGACAGAGGAGGAGATAGACAAATTATCTGAAAGAGAATTCAGAAAAACTATTCTATTGAGGATGCAAAACACCGAAAACAGAATATTAGAGGAAATTAGTGCATTGAGAAAAGACATGCAGGAAATGAAAAATAAGCAAATAGAGACCACCAACTCAATTGCTGAACTCAAAAATACGATAGAAGGCCTCAACAGTAGAGTATCTGAGGCTGAAGAATGGATAAGCGTGCTGGAAGATAGACTGGTGGAAATAACTGGTGAGGAACAGAACAAAGCCGAAAGAATGAAAAGAACTGAGGAAAGCCTCAGGGACCTATGGGACAATATCAAATGCACCAACATTAGAATTATAGGAGTCCCAGAAGAAGAAGAAGGGAAGAAAGGTTATGAAAAAATTCTTGAAGAGGTTATTGTAGAAAACTTCCCAGCATGGGAAAGGAAATAGTCAGCCATGTCCAAGAAGCACAAAGAGTTCCATACAGGATAAACCCTAGAAGAAACACACCAAGGCACATTCTAATCAAACTAACACAGACTAAATATAAAGACAGATTACTAAAAGCAGCTAGAAGCAAACAACAAATAACATATAAAGGAAACCCCATACGTCTAACTGCGGATCTCTCAACAGAAACCCTGCAGGCCAGAAGAGAATGGCAGGACACATTTAAACGGCTAAAAGAGAATAATCTGCAACCACGAATTCTCTACCCAGCAAAAATCTCATTCAGAATCGATGGAGAAGTCAAAAGCTTCTCAGACAGACAAAAACTAAAAGAATTCTGTACCACAAAACCAGCCCTACAACAAGTGTTAAAGGGCCTGATATAGTCAATAAATACAAGAATAGAAGAAGTCCTACAAACCAAACCCCAGACTTCTAAGAAGATGACAATAGGAACATTCATATCAATAATTACTTTGAATGTAAATGGATTACATGCTCCAACCAAACGACACAGGTTGGCTGAATGGATCAAGAAACATGACCCATATATATGTTGTTTACAAGAGACCCACTTCAGACCTAGAGACATTCATAGACTGAAAGTGAAAGGCTGGAAAAAGATATTCCATGCAAATGGAAATCAAAAGAAAGCTGGAGTGGCAATCCTCATATCAGACAAAATAGATTTTAAAGTAAAGAAGATTCTAAGAGACAAGGCAGGTCATTACATCATGATTAAAGGATCCATCCAAGAGGAAGACATAACAGTCATGAACATCTACGCACCCAACACAGGGGCACCTCAATACATAAGACAGATACTTTCAGACTTAAAAGAAGAAATCAATAATAACACAATAATAGTAGGAGACTTTAACACTCCTCTCACACCAATGGATAGATCATCTAAACAGAAAATTAATAAAGAAACACAAGCCTTAAATGCCACACTAGAAAAGATGGACCTCATCGATATCTTTAGGACGTTCCATCCAAAAGCAGAAGAATACACTTTCTTCTCAAGTGCTCACGGAACATTCTCCAAGATAGACCACATCTTGGGAAACCCCACAACAAGAAAAGATACATCTTCTAGTAAACTCAGATAAAGAAATACTAAAAGCAGCCATAGAAAAGGAAACACACCAAGGCACATTCTAATCAAACTAACACAGACTAAATATAAAGACAGATTACTAAAAGCAGCTAGAAGCAAACAACAAATAACATATAAAGGAAACCCCATACGTCTAACTGCGGATCTCTCAACAGAAACCCTGCAGGCCAGAAGAGAATGGCAGGACACATTTAAACGGCTAAAAGAGAATAATCTGCAACCACGAATTCTCTACCCAGCAAAAATCTCATTCAGAATCGATGGAGAAGTCAAAAGCTTCTCAGACAGACAAAAACTAAAAGAATTCTGTACCACAAAACCAGCCCTACAACAAGTGTTAAAGGGCCTGATATAGTCAATAAATACAAGAATAGAAGAAGTCCTACAAACCAAACCCCAGACTTCTAAGAAGATGACAATAGGAACATTCATATCAATAATTACTTTGAATGTAAATGGATTACATGCTCCAACCAAACGACACAGGTTGGCTGAATGGATCAAGAAACATGACCCATATATATGTTGTTTACAAGAGACCCACTTCAGACCTAGAGACATTCATAGACTGAAAGTGAAAGGCTGGAAAAAGATATTCCATGCAAATGGAAATCAAAAGAAAGCTGGAGTGGCAATCCTCATATCAGACAAAATAGATTTTAAAGTAAAGAAGATTCTAAGAGACAAGGCAGGTCATTACATCATGATTAAAGGATCCATCCAAGAGGAAGACATAACAGTCATGAACATCTACGCACCCAACACAGGGGCACCTCAATACATAAGACAGATACTTTCAGACTTAAAAGAAGAAATCAATAATAACACAATAATAGTAGGAGACTTTAACACTCCTCTCACACCAATGGATAGATCATCTAAACAGAAAATTAATAAAGAAACACAAGCCTTAAATGCCACACTAGAAAAGATGGACCTCATCGATATCTTTAGGACGTTCCATCCAAAAGCAGAAGAATACACTTTCTTCTCAAGTGCTCACGGAACATTCTCCAAGATAGACCACATCTTGGGCCACAAATCTAACCTCAGTCAATTCAAGAAAACTGAAATTATATCAACCATCTTCTCAGACCACAATGCAATGAGACTAGAGATCAACCACAGGAAAAAAATCACTAAAAATACAAACACATGGCGATTAAACAACACTTACCTAAAAAACCAACTGATCACTGAGGAAATCAAAGAAGAAATTTAAAAATTCCTAGAAGAAAATGACAATGAATATACGACCGTGCAAAACTTATGGGACACTGCAAAAGCAGTCCTAAGGGGGAAATTTATAGCAATACAATCCCACCTCAAGAAACTAGGAAAATATGAAGCAGATGACCTAACCCTCCGCTTAAAACAATTGGAAAAAGAAGAACAGAAACATCCCAAAGCCAGCAGAAGACATGAAATTATAAAGACTAGAGCAGAAATAAATCAGAAAGAAATGAAAGAAACTATAGTTCAAGTAAATAAAACAAAAAGCTGGTTCTTTGAAAAGGTAAACAAAATCGATAAGCCTCTGGCGAGACTCATCAAGAAAAAGAGGGAGAAGAACCAGATCAACAAAATCAAAAACGAAAAAGGAGAGATTACAACAGATAATGCAGAAATCCAAAGGATTCTAAGAGACTATTATGAGCAACTCTGTGGCAACAAACTGGACAACCTGGAAGAAATGGACAGTTTCTTGGGGAAGATCAACCTCCCAAGACTGAACCAGGAAGAAACAGAAACTTTGAACAACCCAATCACAAGCTCAGAAATCGAATCTGTGATTAAAAATCTACCTAAAAATAAAAGCCCAGGACCAGATGGCTTCACAGCCGAATTCTACCAAACATTTAAAGAAGACCTAATGCCTGTCCTTCTAAAACTCTTTCAAAAAATTGCACAGGAAGGAAAACTTCCAAACACATTCTACGAGGCCACCATCACCCTGATACCCAAACCAGGCAAAGACAACACAAAAAAGGAAAATTACAGACCGATTTCTCTGATGAACTTAGATGCCAAGATCCTCAACAAAATCCTAGCAAACAGAATTCAACGACACATCAAAAAACTCATACATCATGATCAAGTCGGGTTCATCCCAGGCATGCAAGGCTTCTTTAACATCCGCAAATCAATCAATGTGATACACCATATTAACAAACTGAGAGACAAAAATCACATGATCATTTCAATAGATGCAGAAAAAGCCTTCGACAAAGTACAACACCCATTCATGATAAAAACTCTTCAGAAAATGGGCATAGAAGGAACCTATCTCAACATAGTGAAAGCCATATATGAGAAGCCCACAGCGAACATTGTCCTCAACGGAGAAAAACTGAAAGCATTCCCTCTAAGATCAGGAACAAGACAGGGGTGTCCACTTTCACCACTACTATTCAACATAGTCCTGGAAGTTCTAGCAATGGCAATAAGAGAAGAGAAAGAAATCAAAGGAATCCAGATTGGAAAGGAAGAAGTCAAGCTCTCTCTTTTTGCAGATGACATGATATTATACATAGAAAATCCCAAAGAATCTATTACAAAGCTACTAGAGCTAATCAATTGGAAATTCAGGCAAAGTTGCTATACAACAGAAAGAACTTTCAAGTAAATAAAACAAAAAGCTGGTTCTTTGAAAAGGTAAACAAAATCGATAAGCCTCTGGCGAGACTCATCAAGAAAAGAGGAGAAGAACCAGATCAACAAAATCAAAAACGAAAAAGGAGAGATTACAACAGATAATGCAGAAATCCAAAGGATTCTAAGAGACTATTATGAGCAACTCTGTGGCAACAAACTGGACAACCTGGAAGAAATGGACAGTTTCTTGGGGAAGATCAACCTCCCAAGACTGAACCAGGAAGAAACAGAAACTTTGAACAACCCAATCACAAGCTCAGAAATCGAATCTGTGATTAAAAATCTACCTAAAAATAAAAGCCCAGGACCAGATGGCTTCACAGCCGAATTCTACCAAACATTTAAAGAAGACCTAATGCCTGTCCTTCTAAAACTCTTTCAAAAAATTGCACAGGAAGGAAAACTTCCAAACACATTCTACGAGGCCACCATCACCCTGATACCCAAACCAGGCAAAGACAACACAAAAAAGGAAAATTACAGACCGATTTCTCTGATGAACTTAGATGCCAAGATCCTCAACAAAATCCTAGCAAACAGAATTCAACGACACATCAAAAAACTCATACATCATGATCAAGTCGGGTTCATCCCAGGCATGCAAGGCTTCTTTAACATCCGCAAATCAATCAATGTGATACACCATATTAACAAACTGAGAGACAAAAATCACATGATCATTTCAATAGATGCAGAAAAAGCCTTCGACAAAGTACAACACCCATTCATGATAAAAACTCTTCAGAAAATGGGCATAGAAGGAACCTATCTCAACATAGTGAAAGCCATATATGAGAAGCCCACAGCGAACATTGTCCTCAACGGAGAAAAACTGAAAGCATTCCCTCTAAGATCAGGAACAAGACAGGGGTGTCCACTTTCACCACTACTATTCAACATAGTCCTGGAAGTTCTAGCAATGGCAATAAGAGAAGAGAAAGAAATCAAAGGAATCCAGATTGGAAAGGAAGAAGTCAAGCTCTCTCTTTTTGCAGATGACATGATATTATACATAGAAAATCCCAAAGAATCTATTACAAAGCTACTAGAGCTAATCAATGAATTCAGCAAAGTTGCAGGATACAAAGTCAACACACAGAAATCACTGGCATTCCTATACACAAACAATGAAAAATCAGAAAATGAAATCAAAGAGGCAGTCCCCTTCACCATTGCAACCAAAAGAATCAAATATCTAGGAATAAACCTCCCCAAAGAAACAAAAGAACTGTACACAGAAAATTACAAGACACTCATGAAAGAAATTAAAGAAGACTTAAACAGATGGAGAGATATTCCATGTTCCTGGGTCGGAAGAATCAATATTGTGAAAATGACCATACTACCAAATATCATCTACAGATTCAATGCAATACCTATTCAACTTCCATTGACATTTTTCACAGAACTAGACCACAGGATCACACAGTTCATATGGAAACACAAAAGACCTCGAATAGCCAAAGCAATCCTGAGAAAGAAAACGGAGCTGGAGGATCAGCCTCCCTAACTTCAGACTCTACTACAAAGCAACAGTCCTCAAGACAGTATGGTACTGGCATAAAAACAGAACTATAGACCAATGGAACAAGATCGAGAACCCAGAGATAAACCCACGCACCTATGGGTACCTTATTTTTGATAAAGGAGGAGGAACTATAAAATGGGACAAAGACAGCCTCTTCAACAAGTGGTGCTGGGAGAATTGGACAGCTACATGCAAAAAAATGAAGGTGGAACATTCCCTGACACCATACACTAAGATCAACTCAAAATGGATTAAAGACCTAAATGTAAGACCAGAAACCATCTAACTCTTAGAGGAGAATATAGGCAAAACCCTCAAGGACATCAATCAAAGCAAGATCTTCTCTGACCCACCAACTAAAATAGTAGAACTGAAAAGAAAAATAAACATATGGGACTTCATGAAACTTAAAAGCTTTTGTACAGCTAAAGAAATTACAAAAAAGCTCAACAGACACCCACAGAGTGGGAGAAAATAGCAAAGACATGTCCAACCTTTCACCACTACTATTCAACATAGTCCTGGAAGTTCTAGCAATGGCAATAAGAGAAGAGAAAGAAATCAAAGGAATCCAGATTGGAAAGGAAGAAGTCAAGCTCTCTCTTTTTGCAGATGACATGATATTATACATAGAAAATCCCAAAGAATCTATTACAAAGCTACTAGAGCTAATCAATGAATTCAGCAAAGTTGCAGGATACAAAGTCAACACACAGAAATCACTGGCATTCCTATACACAAACAATGAAAAATCAGAAAATGAAATCAAAGAGGCAGTCCCCTTCACCATTGCAACCAAAAGAATCAAATATCTAGGAATAAACCTCCCCAAAGAAACAAAAGAACTGTACACAGAAAATTACAAGACACTCATGAAAGAAATTAAAGAAGACTTAAACAGATGGAGAGATATTCCATGTTCCTGGGTCGGAAGAATCAATATTGTGAAAATGACCATACTACCAAATATCATCTACAGATTCAATGCAATACCTATTCAACTTCCATTGACATTTTTCACAGAACTAGACCAAAGGATCACACAGTTCATATGGAAACACAAAAGACCTCGAATAGCCAAAGCAATCCTGAGAAAGAAAAACGGAGCTGGAGGGATCAGCCTCCCTAACTTCAGACTCTACTACAAAGCAACAGTCCTCAAGACAGTATGGTACTGGCATAAAAACAGAACTATAGACCAATGGAACAAGATCGAGAACCCAGAGATAAACCCACGCACCTATGGGTACCTTATTTTTGATAAAGGAGGAGGAACTATAAAATGGGACAAAGACAGCCTCTTCAACAAGTGGTGCTGGGAGAATTGGACAGCTACATGCAAAAAAATGAAGGTGGAACATTCCCTGACACCATACACTAAGATCAACTCAAAATGGATTAAAGACCTAAATGTAAGACCAGAAACCATCTAACTCTTAGAGGAGAATATAGGCAAAACCCTCAAGGACATCAATCAAAGCAAGATCTTCTCTGACCCACCAACTAAAATAGTAGAACTGAAAAGAAAAATAAACATATGGGACTTCATGAAACTTAAAAGCTTTTGTACAGCTAAAGAAATTACAAAAAAGCTCAACAGACACCCACAGAGTGGGAGAAAATCATAGCAAATGAAACAACAGACAAAGAATTAATCTCCAAAATCTACAAGCAACTCAGACAACTTAGCACAGGGAAAACGAACAACCCAATCAAAAAATGGGAAAAAGACCTAAAGAGACGCCTCTCCAAAGAGGACATACAGATGGCCCAAAAGCACATGAAACGATGCTCAACCTCACTTATTATTAGAGAAATGCAAATTAAAACTACAATGAGATATCACCTCACACCCGTCAGAATGGCCATCTTCAAGAAATCTGCAGACAATAAATGCTGGAGAGGGTGCGGAGAAAAGGGAACCCTCTTGCATTGCTGGTGGGAATGTAAATTTATACAGCCTCTATGGAAGACAGTCTGGAGATTTCTTAAAAAACTAAAAATAGAAGCACCCTATGACCCAGCAATCCCACTCTTAGGCTTATATCCTGATGAAATCAAACTGAAAGAAGCACCTGTACCCCAATGTTCATTGCAGCTCTCTATACAATAGCCAAAACATGGAAGCAACCTAGATGTCCATCGACGAATGAATGGATCCAAAAGCTCTGGTACATATATACAATGGAATACTACTCAGCTGTTAAAAGAAATGCAGAAGACTCAATCCTAATGAAGTGGCTGGCTCTAGCACCTATCATAAAAAGTGAAGTAAGTCAAAAAGAGAAAGACAAATACAGTATACTAACACACATATATGGAATCTAGTAGGACGGTCTTGATATCACACACAGGGAACTCATGAAAAAAAAAAAAAAAGACAGAGCATAGACATAGGGACATCGTGGTGAATAAATAGGGAGGGGGAAGCATGGAGGAAGTAACAAGGAAACCTATAATGTTATGTGTGGAAAAGATAGCTAGTGTCACAGTGCTAAGGGAATAGGAGTGCTTACAATGGCTTGGGGCAAAGGTCTGGAGGGGTGGGATGGGGGGATCTGGGTGGGTGGGGACCATAGATATGCATATGACTGATCTGGGAACATACATGTATGTGAACAACAAAACTCTGTAAAACCTTTAAAATAAAGAATAAAAATAAAAAAAATTTAAAAAAATTAAAAAAAAAAAAAAGAAAACTATACAGAAATGGCTAAGTAGGATTTAATAAGAGGCAAGTAAATATATTAATTGAGGTTTATTTGCTGTGCTGTTAGGTTTGGGAAAATATACTTAGACTATCTATAATAAAAGGAATTATTTAAGTTTATCTAAGAATATACAGTAGCACAGAACAGGGCATCTACAATTATGTCCATACTTCCTAGGCTGAGACGGAAAGGACATATCAGAAGGACCTAGAATCACATGTCAGTGTTTCTCAGAGCACACACTAGTTTTAATTTTAAATTGTTGAGTATTTATACTTTTTAAAAGAAGATCTGATAACATTTATAATAACATATCATGATTATGTGGCATATAATATTTACATAGGTAGATAACAAAAATGTATAAGGTTATTTCTACTCATTCTTTTGTGTATCCTTCAAGAAATTCTAAGTGGTGTTCAAATATTAACACATGATTTCTGGGTAGTGGGTTTTGAGGAGCGTCTTTGATCCTTTCATGTTGATCAGCTCAGGTGGTAAAGAACCTGTCTGCAAGGCCGGAGACCCAGGTTCGATCTCTGGGTTTGGAAAACCCCCTGGAGAAGGGAAAGGCTACCCATGCCAGTGTTCTTACTTAGAGAATTCCATGGCTCATCCATGGGTCATAAACAGTCAGACTTGACTGAGCGACTTCACTTTCAAATGCTTTTTACCAAGCACACATGTAACATTTTTCAGTTAAAAATGGATATTTAAAAAGGAGGAGGAGGCGTAGTTGTAGTAGCGAGGATGGGATGAGTTTATACCACCTAATACTTAGTAGAGTTTTACCACAAGCCAATTCAGAGTATTGTTTGCTGTTGTTGAGTCGCTAAATCTATCTAACTCCTTTGTGATCCCATGGATTGCAACTTTCCAGGCTCTTCCATCCATGGCATTTCCCAGGAAAAAAATAACTAGAGTGGGTTGCCACTTCCTTCTCCAGGGAATCTTCCCAGCCCAGGGGAACCCACATCTCTGGCATCTCCCTCATTGGCAGGTGGAAGATGCCAGAGAAGTCCAAACTAGCCAATAAAAGAGACAAAATGGAGTCACAATAAAACTAATCAAATGAAGACAGAGAAGGTGAAAACATGGAACAAACAACAGATGGGATTAATACAACCTCTTCTGAAGGGATAATCTGAAATACAAAGGACAGAAGCAAAGGTGTTTATCATAGCTCTATTCACAATACAAGACACTGGAAACACATTATCTGATTATAGGAAAATGGTTAATAAGTAGCATGATGGAATACCATGCAAACACTAAAACTGATGCTTATGAGGAGCTTGTAATAGCATGAGAAAATGTCGGTGTTATAAAGTACATTGAACTAAGACAAAATCTAAAATTTTATAGTGTGAATATTACCTCAGCTACATGGTAAGAAAAGGGCTTACCAAACCGTGGATAGTGTAGGCAATGTTGATTTTTTTTTCTACTTTTATTCTTTTCAATTTTCTATAATATACTTATAGTCCTTTCATAATCTAAAACAACACACCTCCACTTACCTCCACACACAGACACACACACAAACAGTAATTAAACTCTTAAATTTTCCTCACAACAACCTTGCGCAAAAAGCATAAGTTCTTACATTTTTCATTAGGGAAGCTAAAGCCTTGGTTCATAAAGAGAGTTAGAGTTAGACCGTTGGCAGTGACTGATATCTTCTGCACAGGTTTAATTCTTTTACTGGAATATTAGAAAATCAGGCATGTTTGATTCCTAAGACTGTGGCTTATATTTGTCACAGAAGTAATGATAAGAAATGGAATACAATTCTCTTTATTTTTTGTACACTGCACTTTGTAAACCACACTTGTTGAAATAGAAAAACAATACATCTTACTTTTAATAGACACAAAAAGCAAAATGGCAGCTATGAAAATTCTTTAAGTTTTTACAGGCATGATCTTTTCAAAGAAGGATAGATCTCTATTAATTAAGACCACAACCTCATTGCATGATGTTGCTATTAAGACATATATAGAACAAAAGAAAATCAAAATCTATCTAACTCCTTTGTGATCCCATGGATTGCAACTTTCCAGGCTCTTCCATCCATGGCATTTCCCAGGAAAAAAATAACTAGAGTGGGTTGCCACTTCCTTCTCCAGGGAATCTTCCCAGCCCAGGGGAACCCACATCTCTGGCATCTCCCTCATTGGCAGGTGGAAGATGCCAGAGAAGTCCAAACTAGCCAATAAAAGAGACAAAATGGAGTCACAATAAAACTAATCAAATGAAGACAGAGAAGGTGAAAACATGGAACAAACAACAGATGGGATTAATACAACCTCTTCTGAAGGGATAATCTGAAATACAAAGGACAGAAGCAAAGGTGTTTATCATAGCTCTATTCACAATACAAGACACTGGAAACACATTATCTGATTATAGGAAAATGGTTAATAAGTAGCATGATGGAATACCATGCAAACACTAAAACTGATGCTTATGAGGAGCTTGTAATAGCATGAGAAAATGTCGGTGTTATAAAGTACATTGAACTAAGACAAAATCTAAAATTTTATAGTGTGAATATTACCTCAGCTACATGGTAAGAAAAGGGCTTACCAAACCGTGGATAGTGTAGGCAATGTTGATTTTTTTTTCTACTTTTATTCTTTTCAATTTTCTATAATATACTTATAGTCCTTTCATAATCTAAAACAACACACCTCCACTTACCTCCACACACAGACACACACACAAACAGTAATTAAACTCTTAAATTTTCCTCACAACAACCTTGCGCAAAAAGCATAAGTTCTTACATTTTTCATTAGGGAAGCTAAAGCCTTGGTTCATAAAGAGAGTTAGAGTTAGACCGTTGGCAGTGACTGATATCTTCTGCACAGGTTTAATTCTTTTACTGGAATATTAGAAAATCAGGCATGTTTGATTCCTAAGACTGTGGCTTATATTTGTCACAGAAGTAATGATAAGAAATGGAATACAATTCTCTTTATTTTTTGTACACTGCACTTTGTAAACCACACTTGTTGAAATAGAAAAACAATACATCTTACTTTTAATAGACACAAAAAGCAAAATGGCAGCTATGAAAATTCTTTAAGTTTTTACAGGCATGATCTTTTCAAAGAAGGATAGATCTCTATTAATTAAGACCACAACCTCATTGCATGATGTTGTAAGACATATTAGAAGACATTATTCATAGAACAAAAGAAATAAATATCAACTTGCTGTTTGGCAAGCCCCTATGCTAAGCAGCATTAGCATATTGCAGATATTTTATACATACTGGCACTCATGTTTACTAATACATGTATTGTCAATTGTTATCCTTAATCACATAATTTGTTATTTATAGCAATATAATTCAAACATGCTAAATATCTTTATTACATAGAATGACAGAAAAATCTAGTTTAAAAATATCTCAGGTATCAAACTTGAGAGAATGATCTGTTCCAAGATCAAATAACCTAAAGAAATCTGCATATTCCTAAGATGCATATGGCTGACAAGGTACTTATATAATTTACACTTGAATGTGTTGAGTCCTTTAGCTAAAGAGGTCTTATCTGATGCAAAGGGAAGGTAAAATACTGTTATTTTGTTTTGATTTTTGAATTCTGCTTACCTAGAGAGCAGACACATGGTTCTACTCCTCTGAAAAAATCTGAAGCTACAAAAATGATTTTCAAAATTAACGACAACTCACAGCTGAAAATTATACCTTTGGGCAAAGGGCCAATTCGGGATGCATTTCACTCTGATTTGGAACCATGCCAGAGTCCCTCAAACCCATTTGCTCTGTTTTATAGCTAACAAACAAAAAGGAAATACTGAGAGTGTAAGCTAGTGTGGCTGCTAGAAAGTCAGTATTTAAGGTCTTGCTAAGATGCATGTTAACATGTAGAATTGCATAGTGATAACAAGAGTCATTGGACATTCTCAGACAACCAAATAGAACATGACTGTGGAAGGTATGCTGCTTATTAGTGGAGCAATCCTGTGTCCCTGAGTGCATCCTGGTCAGCAGGCACTGCCACAGGGAATCCCGGGAGGCACAGAAACCCAAGGACTACAGGACCACATTCTGACCTTAGCACAGAAACCAGGATTTGTTATAACAGCCTCAGAAGCAGACGAGACCCATTTCTAAAATAAACACACGGTATAATTTCACCTGATTGCCGTACTGAAACTGTTATTTATTTTCACCTTACACTTAGGTAATGGCTAAAGATCAAGCTAATTGGACTTGACAGTTTTCACAAATAAAATCCCAGAATAACTTTATTAATATTACTAATATTCTCAGGCTGGAGGTAGAAAAATACTAACAATTGATCTTTGTGAACCTAGAGAGATTAGGGAATGAGTTTAGTTCCCCGCATTCTTCCATTTAAGAAAAGCTGGAGTCAGAGGAAGGAGTGACTTTTTTGCTTGTTTTGGTTTTGGAAAATGTTAACTTTTAAAAGAACTGATTGTAAAAAATACAGACAAAAAGAAGAAAAATTATTCTGAGCTACCAATTGCTAACATTTTTGGGTAATAATGTCATGCCATTTATATAAGAGGAATATATCTATTTGTTACTGTTAAGTCGCCCAGTCCTGTCCCACTCTTGTGACTCCATGGACTGCAGCGTGCCAGGGCTCTCTGTCCTTTACCATCTCCTGAAGTTTGCCCAAGTTCACATCCATTGTATCGATGATGCCATCCAGCCATCTCAACTGATGCCCTCTTCTCCTTCTGCCCTCAATTTTTCCCAGCCTCAGGGACCTTTCCAAAAAAGTCACCTTTTTGCATCAGATGACCAAAATATTGGAGCTTCAGCCTCAGCATCAATCTTTCCAATGAATATTCAAGGGTGATATCCCTTAAGATAGACTAGTTTGATCTATCTATCTTGTCTATCTACTTGCCATATATATTGACGGGCACTAAAATTCTGTCATATAATATATGTTATATATATAACTTAAAAAGATATTTTCACGCAAAGTGGATCATTCTGCACTGCTAGAAAGTCAGTATTTAAGGTCTTGCTAAGATGCATGTTAACATGTAGAATTGCATAGTGATAAAAATTGGACATTCTCAGACAACCAAATAGAACATGACTGTGGAAGGTATGCTGCTTATTAGTGGAGCAATCCTGTGTCCCTGAGTGCATCCTGGTCAGCAGGCACTGCCACAGGGAATCCCGGGAGGCACAGAAACCCAAGGACTACAGGACCACATTCTGACCTTAGCACAGAAACCAGGATTTGTTATAACAGCCTCAGAAGCAGACGAGACCCATTTCTAAAATAAACACACGGTATAATTTCACCTGATTGCCGTACTGAAACTGTTATTTATTTTCACCTTACACTTAGGTAATGGCTAAAGATCAAGCTAATTGGACTTGACAGTTTTCACAAATAAAATCCCAGAATAACTTTATTAATATTACTAATATTCTCAGGCTGGAGGTAGAAAAATACTAACAATTGATCTTTGTGAACCTAGAGAGATTAGGGAATGAGTTTAGTTCCCCGCATTCTTCCATTTAAGAAAAGCTGGAGTCAGAGGAAGGAGTGACTTTTTTGCTTGTTTTGGTTTTGGAAAATGTTAACTTTTAAAAGAACTGATTGTAAAAAATACAGACAAAAGAAGAAAAATTATTCTGAGCTACCAATTGCTAACATTTTTGGGTAATAATGTCATGCCATTTATATAAGAGGAATATATCTATTTGTTACTGTTAAGTCGCCCAGTCCTGTCCCACTCTTGTGACTCCATGGACTGCAGCGTGCCAGGGCTCTCTGTCCTTTACCATCTCCTGAAGTTTGCCCAAGTTCACATCCATTGTATCGATGATGCCATCCAGCCATCTCAACTGATGCCCTCTTCTCCTTCTGCCCTCAATTTTTCCCAGCCTCAGGGACCTTTCCAAAAAAGTCACCTTTTTGCATCAGATGACCAAAATATTGGAGCTTCAGCCTCAGCATCAATCTTTCCAATGAATATTCAAGGGTGATATCCCTTAAGATAGACTAGTTTGATCTATCTATCTTGTCTATCTACTTGCCATATATATTGACGGGCACTAAAATTCTGTCATATAATATATGTTATATATATAACTTAAAAAGATATTTTCACGCAAAAGTGGATCATTCTGCACTGCAATGTGTTTTGAGGTTTGGGTTTTTTTTTATTTAAACATATATCATGAACAGCTTTCCATAAGACAACTATTTTAAGTGTAGGTAAAGAAAGACTTCGAATATCCCTTTTTGAATAATCTGTAAATGGAATGTGAGTAACACTATTTAGTGGAAACAGTTTCTTCTTCAAATAGGCTCGACATGATTCATAGTACAAAAAACTTAAATGACTGTTGCACTTGCAATATAAAACATGGTTATTAAAAGTCTCAGTTTCTGAAATAAGACCATTAGACCTGCGGTTGGAGTTCCAATTCCACTCAGCTGTGTGACCCTTGGAAAATTATTTAACATTTCTGAGCCTAAATCTAAACTTAAAATTTTCTGAGGATCAAGTAATGTATAAAAAGTACTAAATTCAGAAATGTTATTGACAGCTAGCACTTATTCTTTCCTCTATGTTATCTTAAATATAATTTCATTGGTCCTACCCAGCTTCCAATCCCTAAAATCTCACAGTAAATTTGATTTGATGTTGCAGTAAACTTATACCTTGGTTTGAAAGATTTTTCTATCTTGTACTATTCAGGTTTCCTTGATTGTTTCAAGAAGCCCTTCTTATACCTCAGAGAAATAGACTCAATTCAGATGATATTTCACCACAAAAATTCTAAATATCTTTTTAGTGTTTTCCCTAGGTAATTTGTATTTCACTTCTTTAAACATGACCATTATCCCCATATATTTTCTACTGACAATTGATGGTACAGAGAAAAGTTACTATACTTAATTTCTTCACTTGTTATATTATTTAAATATATTGGTTCAGAATGATATTATTAATGGTAGAAGTTCACAATTATCTATAATAATGAGTATTCTAATCTTCACTTTATAATTTCCCCATCACCTTTATGGCATCAGTTTTGACCTCTTCTCCTTCTGCCCTCAATTTTTCCCAGCCTCAGGGACCTTTCCAAAAAAGTCACCTTTTTGCATCAGATGACCAAAATATTGGAGCTTCAGCCTCAGCATCAATCTTTCCAATGAATATTCAAGGGTGATATCCCTTAAGATAGACTAGTTTGATCTATCTATCTTGTCTATCTACTTGCCATATATATTGACGGGCACTAAAATTCTGTCATATAATATATGTTATATATATAACTTAAAAAGATATTTTCACGCAAAAGTGGATCATTCTGCACTGCAATGTGTTTTGAGGTTTGGGTTTTTTTTTATTTAAACATATATCATGAACAGCTTTCCATAAGACAACTATTTTAAGTGTAGGTAAAGAAAGACTTCGAATATCCCTTTTTGAATAATCTGTAAATGGAATGTGAGTAACACTATTTAGTGGAAACAGTTTCTTCTTCAAATAGGCTCGACATGATTCATAGTACAAAAAACTTAAATGACTGTTGCACTTGCAATATAAAACATGGTTATTAAAAGTCTCAGTTTCTGAAATAAGACCATTAGACCTGCGGTTGGAGTTCCAATTCCACTCAGCTGTGTGACCCTTGGAAAATTATTTAACATTTCTGAGCCTAAATCTAAACTTAAAATTTTCTGAGGATCAAGTAATGTATAAAAAGTACTAAATTCAGAAATGTTATTGACAGCTAGCACTTATTCTTTCCTCTATGTTATCTTAAATATAATTTCATTGGTCCTACCCAGCTTCCAATCCCTAAAATCTCACAGTAAATTTGATTTGATGTTGCAGTAAACTTATACCTTGGTTTGAAAGATTTTTCTATCTTGTACTATTCAGGTTTCCTTGATTGTTTCAAGAAGCCCTTCTTATACCTCAGAGAAATAGACTCAATTCAGATGATATTTCACCACAAAAATTCTAAATATCTTTTAGTGTTTTCCCTAGGTAATTTGTATTTCACTTCTTTAAACATGACCATTATCCCCATATATTTTCTACTGACAATTGATGGTACAGAGAAAAGTTACTATACTTAATTTCTTCACTTGTTATATTATTTAAATATATTGGTTCAGAATGATATTATTAATGGTAGAAGTTCACAATTATCTATAATAATGAGTATTCTAATCTTCACTTTTATAGTAATTTTATTCTATTTCATATCTATTACATTGATTAAACTTCTCCAAATGTGCTAGATAAGAGTTAAGTTGGTACAAAAGTAATTGTGGTTTCAAATTTTGAATTTTAAGTTGTTATAACTAAGCTCAAATACATCTTTATTAATCAAAATAGGAACCATTATAATCAACACATTTTTGCCAATGAGAAATAAGTTGGTTTTTTCCTGTAGCATAACAATCTGTGCTTTGAGATTCAATGAACTCTTGGAAAGCATTTTCTGAATCCTGCCGGTGGTGGAACCATTTTTCCTGCAAAAAGTTGTCAAGATGCTTGAAGTAGTGGAAGTCACTTGGCAAGAGAGTGGGTGAATATGACAGATGAGGCAAAACTTCGTAATAACCCAATTCCTTCAGCTTCTGAAGCTCTGATTGTGTGACGTGCAGCCAAGTGGTGTTGTGGAGAGTTGAGTCCTTTCTGTTGATCGGTGCCGGCCAAAGGCACTGCAGTTTTCAGTGCATCTCAGTGATTTGCTGAGCATACTTCTCAGCTGTGATGGTTTCGCTGGTATTCAGAAAGCTGCAGTGGATCCCCAAGCAATGACAATGACCATTTTTTTTGGTGCAAGTTTGGTTTTGTAAAGTGCTTTGAAGCTTCTTCTCAGTCCAGCCACTGAGCTGGTCATTGCCAGTTGTCATATAAAATATACTTTTCATTGCACATCACAATCTGATCAAGAAATGGTTTGTTGCCTGGAGGGGTGGGATGGGGGGAATACATATATGACTAATCTGGGATCATACATATCTGTAAACAATAAAACTCTGTAAAAGTAAAAAGTAAAATAAAAATTAAAAAAAAAAAAAAAGAAATGGTTTGTTGTTGTTGCATAGATAAGAACAGTGACGGGGCTTTCCTGGTGGTCCAGTGGGTAAGGACACCGCCTTGCAGTGCAACGGGTGCCAGTTCGATCCCTGGCCTGGGAAGATCCCATGTGCCTCAGAGCGGCTGGACCTATGTGTCCAATTACCGAGCCAGAGCTCTGGAGCTCATGCGCCCAGAACTGGTGCTCTGCGACAACAGAGGCTGCTGCGATGGGAGGTCCACACCAGCCAAAGAACAAAGATGGATGAAAACAGATAAATGAAAGACCAATAGAAGTGGCCCACCAGCCACCACCCCCCCCCCCACCAAAAGAACAGATGACACTTCAAAATGACGATTTTTAAAATTTTCAGTCAGCACATCAGGCACCCACCTATCAAGCTTTTTCACCTTTCCAATTTGCTTCAAATGCTGAGTGACCATACAATGGTTGCCATTGAGTTCTTGGGCAGCTTCTTGTGAAGCTCTAAGAGTATCAGCCTCAAGGATGGCTCTCAGTTGGTCATTGTCAATATTTAATGGCCAGCCGCTGCACTCTTCATCTTCAGGGCTATCTCTTTCGTAAAACTTCTTGAACACCACTCCACCATAAGTTTGTTAGCAGTTCCTGGGCCAAATGTGTTGTTGATGTTGTGCATTGTCTCCACCACTTTATGACCCGTTTGAATGCAAATTTTAAAAATTGCTCAAATTTGCTTTTTGTCCAACATCATTTCCATAGTCTAAAATAAATATAAAATAGACAACAATAATACATGTGCTAATAATCATTAACAAAAAATATATAAAGCAAGAAAGATACATTAAAATTATGTATAACATGGCCACATTTATTAAGAATGTATTCCAATGGCTAATTTCAACAATGCAAAACCACAATTCCTTTTGCACCAACCTAGAAATAAGAATTTTTGTCTTATTATCAATTTTTAATGTTCTTTATAAGGTAAAAGAAATTTGTCACTATTTCTAATTTTTCTAAAAATTTTTGTTAGATATTGAATAGTTTTGAAATCTTACATAAAGCCTCTATGGTGATGATTTTGTTTCCTTTCTGGTCTGTTGATTAAGGGAATTAATAGATATTATATTAAGCTATTCCTTCTGGAGTAAAGACTAACTACGCTGTATTATCACTTTGATAGATTGTTTTATTTAGTTTGGAAATATTTTATTTATAAATGCTTGCGTGATCACTTCTCAACCTTTTGGCTAAGGTCGAGTGTATAGTTGCTTATCTGGTGTATACTCAGTTACTCAGTCCTTTCCAACTCTTTGCAACCCCGTGGACTGTAACCCACCAAGCTTCTCTGTCCATGAGATTTCCCACGCAACAGTACTGGAGTGGATTGCCATTTCCTCCAGGGGATCTTCTTGACCCAGGAATTGAACTTCCCAGCCTAGGTTTCCTGCACTGGCAGGTGGATTCTTTACCATTGAGTCACTTGGGTAGTCCCTTATAATTGCTTGCATTGACATTTAAGTGCACTCGTCCTTTAGTTTTCACATTCAATCTATCTTATCAAGGTTTGATACCAATGTTGTGTTAGTTTCTGAAAATGACTTAAGAAGTTTTCATTCTTTCATATGACCTAGAAAAGATGAATGATTTCGGAGCAATATGTTCTTCAAAGCCTATACTATCTGGGTTATGACACTTTTAATGGTAGATATTCATCTAATTAACTTTCTAATCTATTTCATGATTGCTCAAGTCTCCTCCTCCTCCTGATTCTAATTGATATATTTTCTTTAGTTCCTCAAATGTAAATTCTCCTCTCTAATATATCTGCTAACTCTCTAGCATGGATCACTTACAGCATTAAAAATTAAGAAATTTCTTTGCTTACTCTTAGAAAAGAGAAGTATTAAATTTATTGTAGTTGTACTTAGCTCTTTCCATGTTAAAGAACAGCCTGAACTCCTAGTACTATAGTTCTTAACTCACAGATCTTACAATCCATAGGGCTTCTGTGAATTTATAACCATTAAGCATCATCTTAGACTGAATAAATAGGTTTATTTCCATATGCATTTGTTTTATTTCTGCCTCTCTTAGATGACAGTAATCTCCATGGATAACAGGAAACTTGTTTATGATATTATTCATTATCTCATTTGTACTCAACACATATTCTTAAATGAATAAATCAAGGTACAAACAGATTGGTGCACTGAAAATATTATCAATTAACTATAATAGTATTCATTAACAAATATGTCAACTAGGAACTTTCAAGAAGTACATGAATTTGGCCAGGCCTCCTAGTGCTGTCTCTAAGACTTCTGCACTCTTTTGAGCCGCTTACATTCTCTAGTCCTCTTCTGAAGCCTGTCTAAGACCTTTAAGGCTTCAATCCAGCAGGAAACACATTTCCTCAGAGTACACAATCAAAATTCACTCACATCATGTATTTCCGAGTTTATTAAACTATTGATACTTGTGGACTAGTGGGTGAAGATCCAAGGGAGAGAGTCATTCCAGGGAAAAAATTCATCTCCCCATCTGCTAGCCCCTTACCCCCTAACCTCCACCTCCTTTCCCACATTCCTCCATCTTTTCTTCCTCTTGTCTTGCCTCCCAAAACTCCAAACTTTTCACACCAGGCTAATCTTCTGTCTTCCACATTCTCACTGTTGCCCCCATATACATTATCTCAGGCTCTTTTCTCAAAGAGAATTCTCTGCTTAGAAATAATCCTGGTATTAATTCTATTTGTTCCTAGCCTTATGATAAAAATGTCTCAGTCTTGCTACATTTCCTTAGATATTAATAACATTAATGCAATACAAATTAGTTTTAAAGTGTTACCCAAATGCATGGCAACATTTTATCATTATGTATTTGGACAAGCGACAAATACTAAAATTGACAACCTTGTTGTACTGGCACATCTGTGGCAATCATCAGTGCCGTTACCCAATATTTCCAGTTCTCTCCTCCTTCTCAGGCCACACTAGGTTTGCAAATCTGGTGAAGAGAAGTATTAAATTTATTGTAGTTGTACTTAGCTCTTTCCATGTTAAAGAACAGCCTGAACTCCTAGTACTATAGTTCTTAACTCACAGATCTTACAATCCATAGGGCTTCTGTGAATTTATAACCATTAAGCATCATCTTAGACTGAATAAATAGGTTTATTTCCATATGCATTTGTTTTATTTCTGCCTCTCTTAGATGACAGTAATCTCCATGGATAACAGGAAACTTGTTTATGATATTATTCATTATCTCATTTGTACTCAACACATATTCTTAAATGAATAAATCAAGGTACAAACAGATTGGTGCACTGAAAATATTATCAATTAACTATAATAGTATTCATTAACAAATATGTCAACTAGGAACTTTCAAGAAGTACATGAATTTGGCCAGGCCTCCTAGTGCTGTCTCTAAGACTTCTGCACTCTTTTGAGCCGCTTACATTCTCTAGTCCTCTTCTGAAGCCTGTCTAAGACCTTTAAGGCTTCAATCCAGCAGGAAACACATTTCCTCAGAGTACACAATCAAAATTCACTCACATCATGTATTTCCGAGTTTATTAAACTATTGATACTTGTGGACTAGTGGGTGAAGATCCAAGGGAGAGAGTCATTCCAGGGAAAAAATTCATCTCCCCATCTGCTAGCCCCTTACCCCCTAACCTCCACCTCCTTTCCCACATTCCTCCATCTTTTCTTCCTCTTGTCTTGCCTCCCAAAACTCCAAACTTTTCACACCAGGCTAATCTTCTGTCTTCCACATTCTCACTGTTGCCCCCATATACATTATCTCAGGCTCTTTTCTCAAAGAGAATTCTCTGCTTAGAAATAATCCTGGTATTAATTCTATTTGTTCCTAGCCTTATGATAAAAATGTCTCAGTCTTGCTACATTTCCTTAGATATTAATAACATTAATGCAATACAAATTAGTTTTAAAGTGTTACCCAAATGCATGGCAACATTTTATCATTATGTATTTGGACAAGCGACAAATACTAAAATTGACAACCTTGTTGTACTGGCACATCTGTGGCAATCATCAGTGCCGTTTACCCAATATTTCCAGTTCTCTCCTCCTTCTCAGGCCACACTAGGTTTGCAAATCTGGTGATGCTGTATGACTAGCTCTCATGCAGGAAAGGACAGGGTGATTGTCGCTTCTGTGCCTGGCTTATTTGGCTGGCGGGACACCCTCCAGAGCTGTGTTCTTTCTGCTGCTTCTGTAATCAGAGACGATGGCTGCTCCATCAGCCCATCTGCCTGGGTGACTGTCATGGTCAGAGGCCTTGATGGATTTGGGATGATCTTTCTGGATGAGCTCAACCAGAAAGAAAGTTGGTGGCTTTACGCTCTTAACATTCTAAAGTTATTATCACTTCCTCTGCTAGCAGGTACAGCGTCTCTAGCATCTTTTGACATGGAAACTAACTACCCGTATTTGGAAAGGTAGTAAACTTCTCATTTTCTCATATCCATGTTCCTTGGGTTCACATTGGTTCCACTCAACAAATACTGCTGTAAACTCTTCAACAGCATCAAAAGTCTGATATTTTGTTCGGATCCTTTTCCTCACCCCTTGTGAATATTACAGTGACTAGCCCATACATGTACTCTTAAATTTTATAATACTTGGGACATTTATGTTTGTGTCTTTCCTTAAAAGCTTTAAATGAGTATGTTAACTAAAATCACTGAGAAAAGAATAAATTAAAAAGAATATCAAACTAAGATTATAGATGAAAAGGATACTCCAAATACACTGATATGCATAAACTCACAAATTCTAAATGCAACACGCCCCTTACCCCCTAACCTCCACCTCCTTTCCCACATTCCTCCATCTTTTCTTCCTCTTGTCTTGCCTCCCAAAACTCCAAACTTTTCACACCAGGCTAATCTTCTGTCTTCCACATTCTCACTGTTGCCCCCATATACATTATCTCAGGCTCTTTTCTCAAAGAGAATTCTCTGCTTAGAAATAATCCTGGTATTAATTCTATTTGTTCCTAGCCTTATGATAAAAATGTCTCAGTCTTGCTACATTTCCTTAGATATTAATAACATTAATGCAATACAAATTAGTTTTAAAGTGTTACCCAAATGCATGGCAACATTTTATCATTATGTATTTGGACAAGCGACAAATACTAAAATTGACAACCTTGTTGTACTGGCACATCTGTGGCAATCATCAGTGCCGTTTACCCAATATTTCCAGTTCTCTCCTCCTTCTCAGGCCACACTAGGTTTGCAAATCTGGTGATGCTGTATGACTAGCTCTCATGCAGGAAAGGACAGGGTGATTGTCGCTTCTGTGCCTGGCTTATTTGGCTGGCGGACACCCTCCAGAGCTGTGTTCTTTCTGCTGCTTCTGTAATCAGAGACGATGGCTGCTCCATCAGCCCATCTGCCTGGGTGACTGTCATGGTCAGAGGCCTTGATGGATTTGGGATGATCTTTCTGGATGAGCTCAACCAGAAAGAAAGTTGGTGGCTTTACGCTCTTAACATTCTAAAGTTATTATCACTTCCTCTGCTAGCAGGTACAGCGTCTCTAGCATCTTTTGACATGGAAACTAACTACCCGTATTTGGAAAGGTAGTAAACTTCTCATTTTCTCATATCCATGTTCCTTGGGTTCACATTGGTTCCACTCAACAAATACTGCTGTAAACTCTTCAACAGCATCAAAAGTCTGATATTTTGTTCGGATCCTTTTCCTCACCCCTTGTGAATATTACAGTGACTAGCCCATACATGTACTCTTAAATTTTATAATACTTGGGACATTTATGTTTGTGTCTTTCCTTAAAAGCTTTAAATGAGTATGTTAACTAAAATCACTGAGAAAAGAATAAATTAAAAAGAATATCAAACTAAGATTATAGATGAAAAGGATACTCCAAATACACTGATATGCATAAACTCACAAATTCTAAATGCAACACGGGAATTCTAATTTGGCAGTCATGACAGAAAGAGAAATGGGGCATTTCTACATAATTTTCTTACTGAAAAGTAGGCAGCACTCCAGGTTTTTGGAGGGAAATGCAGGGGATTATGGAAGAGTAAGAAAGTGTGTCATACATTAGAAAAGGAAATAAGGTTAAGGTAAAGGGAGCTCCACTTCTCATTTGGGATGTAGAGAAGAAACAATATTCATGATGGGCAGATTCTCTTGGGCTCTCAAGGCCCAAATCCTGGGGTCTCTGGTTCAACCACAATTAGCCACTAATTATGTGGAAAAAAACTTGCAGTTTAAATGTCTAATTTTTATATAAATTAAAATTAGATCCCATTCTTCTTTTTTCCTTATCTAATACCAAACTGACAAAGCAAATCAGGAAGCCCTTATGTTAATGACAGCTGAGCCTTAAAAAAAATATATAGCTCTGATCACAGCCAATTATTATTTTCCTGGCACAAACTACAATAAGAATTGCTGTAAAACTGCAGTTCATTGCTTATTGTTGTTGATGCTGTGTGTGTGTGTGCATGCACCCGTGTGTATTTTAGTGAAGCTGGTTTAGCAATAAACAATACCAGAAGATAATTTAAACATGGTTTTCGGTAACAGCTCTTTTCTTTTGAACAGTAGAGAAGTTAAAATCTATAAAACATGAGTATGAAAGTGAAAAAATTAAAATCTTGTGAAGAAATGAGCAAAATATACCAGATGGAATAATATTAACTTATTGAATATAGAGAAGTATTTTTATATAAAAAAATAAGACAGAGGTTCAACTCATACCCATTCATATTTTCATTTTTCCAATAAATATTTGCCAAGCATCGTCTCCATCTCGGCGCTGGGATATGACAGCAGACAAAAGAGACAGCAATCTCTACCTTAGAGGAAGTCACATTTTGGAAGATAGGGAAAGAGGAAGATAATAAACAAAATATACTAGAAATATACTATGTGTATACTAATATATACCTAAAATATACTAGAAAGTGAGAAGTGCTATGGAGAAAATTAAGACAGAGAAGGGGGTCCAGTTTGTTTCCAGCATCCTGAGTAGTTCCTGGCATACAGAAGGGGCTCAATGCATGTTTGAAAGGCAGCAGTCAGGAGTTCCGTGCCTTCCTCACAAAACCTGTGTCCAGCTTTTGAAACTTTCAAGACTTCATATACTACATCCTGATTGTTTCAAATCGCACCTTAGAGGTGCTAACAAAGCATAAAGATAAGACTCCCAACTTGGAACAAAGTCTGGTGAACAGATAAATATATCAATTAACGTAGTGCCAAGGATCAAGAACCATGAAGAAGAATAGGCAGGGTAGTGGGGTATTAAGTTCTGCGAGATCATTTAGCAAATGGCAATAGAGAGGACCTCTCTGAACAGAGACCCAAATCAATGAGGGGTCAAAACACCCTAAGTACTTGGGGAAGGTTATTTTAGGCAGAGAGACAGAAAGTCCAAACTAAGATGCGAAAGTGCTTTGTACACTGGAAGAAGAACAAGGAGGCTGGTCTGGAGTGACTGGCACAAGGAACGACAATCTTTCTCTCAGCGGCTCTCTGACCAGCATTTATTTAACTGTCACCATAGGCGAGACAGTCAGTGCTATTAAACAGTGCAGGTAAGACTTACAAAGATGTGACACAACCCAGCCAACCACGAATCACATAAAACTTTCTTTGATGTTCATCTTAGGACTAAATCCTACAAGAAGTGTCCATCATATGATTTTGTCAACAAAGCCAGAAAGTTCTAAGGAGGCCAGTTTGAGCCCAGCCATTTCAACACTACTGTTTGCATACTTAACCACAGCCCATTTTTGCTGCTTGCTTATCTTACTGCTGCCTATTTTACAACAACTCTGATTTTTCAGCCAATCTATTTATTCATCATTTCACTCCCTGGCTTTTGTCAGAGTTCACTGTAAAGTGCAAAAAGTGTAGTGTGTTCAGATGAGGGCAGTTGGGTAAAGTCTTGGTTGGGACTTTTCTTTTTTAATATTTTTTTGTCTCTTTTTTTTTTTGTCTCTAAGTCATCATTTATTTTTTTTTTTTTAAAGATTTATTTATTTATTTTGGGTGAGGTCGGGTTGGGGAGGGAGGGGAGCGGGCGGGCGGGCCACTTCCATTGGTCCTCCACCTCTCTATTTTCATCTGTCTTTGTTCTTTGGCTCCTGTGGGCCTCCGATCGCGGTGGCGTCTGTCGCTGCAGAGCGCCAACTCTGGGCGCATGCGCTCCAGAGCTCCGGTTCGGTAATTGGACACACCGATCCAGCCGCTCCGCGGCACGTGGGATCTTCCCAGGCCAGGGATCGAACCGGCGCCCCTTGCACTGCAAGGCGGCGTCCTTACCCACTGGACCACCAGGGGAAGCCCCATCATTTATTTTTTATCAGTCTTTATTCTTTGGCATGTGTGGGCCTCCCTTCGCAGTGGCCTCTATCTGCAGAGCACCGGTTCTGGGCGCATGCACTCCAGAGCACTGGCTCGTAATTGGACACACGGGTCCAGCCGCTCCTTGGCATGTGGGATCTTCCTGGGCCAGGGATTGAACCAATGCCCCTTGCACTGCAAGGTGGACTCTTTACCCACTGGACCACCAGGGAAGCCCCTTGCCTGGGGTGTTTTTGAGAGAAAGCAGGCATTAAGAAAGGGGTGCTTGGGGAAAATTAATGAGTAGTGATGGGAGTGAAGAAGATACAATCAAGAAATGTTTGGCAAGAGGAGAAAATACTTAGTTTTCATTTTAACCTGACACCTTTCTCCCTAAAAGGTGAATTATAAAACTCTCAGTTGATAACTGTTTCTGCTGAATTCTGTCAAGCACCAACAGTACAGTATTACAGAGCACAGAGCCCTGGTATGTGAGGGTCCTTCCTTTGTTAATAGTACCACACACACTCACTCTGTGCATTTTAATTAGTAGCCATATCCTACTTCATTACTTGAGAAGAGTACATTTTTTTTGTTTTGTGAATTGATCTGAGGAGATGATTACCCAGATAAAATGGCTACCTCATGTGTGTATATGTGTTCACCAAAAGACATGGACAAAAATACTATATTGGTACTATTTATAATAGTTAAAATAGGTAAATACATCAACTGTCCAGCAACAGTAGATTGGATAAACGACAGTATATTCTTTAAAAATATTATACCACAATAAAAAAGAACAAATAATGCTATACACAGCAATTGAAAATGTTTAACGAAAATAAAACCAAAAAAGGAGTACATAATGTATGATTTCATTTACATGAAAATCAAAAACAGGCAAAATGTATTCATTGTGATTTTGGCAGATTATAAAGATGGCTTCACAGTGGAAATGTTCTGTATGGTGCAGGGAGCTCAAATTGGTGCTCTGACAACCTAGACAGGTGGATGGGGTGGGAGGTGGGAAGGAGGTTCACGAGGGAGAGGACATATGTATACCTAAGGCTGATTCAGGTTGATGTGTGACAGAAATCAGCACAGTATTGTCAAGCAATTATCTTTCAATTTAACAAATAGTAAAACAAACAAAAAGAAATGGCTTGGATGCTTGAAGAACCTTGCATTACGAGGTAAAGTCTCACCCTTTGAAACTAGACTGGCTTTGCAACTTTCTTTGGTGAATAAAATGTGACAGAGTGATATATCAGTACTGGGTCTGAATGTGTGTTTAGTTGTTCAGTCATATCTGACTGTTTTCGACCCTTTGGACTGTAGCCCACCAGGCTTCTCTGTTCCTGGGATTCTGAAGGTAAGAATACTAGTGTGGGTTGCGTACCTTCCTCCAGGGTATTCACAATCCAGGGATCAAACTGGTATCTCTGAGTCTCCTGTGTTCAAGTGGATCTTTTACCAGCTGAGCCATTGAGGAAGTCCATAGTACTGAGCCTAGGCATGAAGAAATCTAGCAACTTCAATTCCAACTACTGTTACAAGTCTGCCACTAGTAGAAGAAGCCTCAGGCGGCTTGTTGGGGGGATTATATGGAGGAGAACCTTGACACCCTATCCAGAAGTCAACCAACCCCCAGGCAGTCTAGCAGCCACCTTCTTTTTTTTTTTTTTAAACCTTTATTTTACTTTTAACTTTTACAGAGTTTTGTTGTTCACAGACATGCATGTTCTCAGATTATTCACATGTATATCCCCCCCTTCCCTCCCGACCATCACACAGCACCCCTGAAGGATCCCCTTTTCTCACAGAGCAATGACTATAGCTATTTTCTTCACTTATGATAGTACAGGCCTTCATGCTACTTCCTTTACACCTCTCCCCCACTGTTCCTTCAGAATGTCCACTGTCCAGCAACAGTAGATTGGATAAACGACAGTATATTCTTTAAAAATATTATACCACAATAAAAAAGAACAAATAATGCTATACACAGCAATTGAAAATGTTTAACGAAAATAAAACCAAAAAAGGAGTACATAATGTATGATTTCATTTACATGAAAATCAAAAACAGGCAAAATGTATTCATTGTGATTTTGGCAGATTATAAAGATGGCTTCACAGTGGAAATGTTCTGTATGGTGCAGGGAGCTCAAATTGGTGCTCTGACAACCTAGACAGGTGGATGGGGTGGGAGGTGGGAAGGAGGTTCACGAGGGAGAGGACATATGTATACCTAAGGCTGATTCAGGTTGATGTGTGACAGAAATCAGCACAGTATTGTCAAGCAATTATCTTTCAATTTAACAAATAGTAAAACAAACAAAAAGAAATGGCTTGGATGCTTGAAGAACCTTGCATTACGAGGTAAAGTCTCACCCTTTGAAACTAGACTGGCTTTGCAACTTTCTTTGGTGAATAAAATGTGACAGAGTGATATATCAGTACTGGGTCTGAATGTGTGTTTAGTTGTTCAGTCATATCTGACTGTTTTCGACCCTTTGGACTGTAGCCCACCAGGCTTCTCTGTTCCTGGGATTCTGAAGGTAAGAATACTAGTGTGGGTTGCGTACCTTCCTCCAGGGTATTCACAATCCAGGGATCAAACTGGTATCTCTGAGTCTCCTGTGTTCAAGTGGATCTTTTACCAGCTGAGCCATTGAGGAAGTCCATAGTACTGAGCCTAGGCATGAAGAAATCTAGCAACTTCAATTCCAACTACTGTTACAAGTCTGCCACTAGTAGAAGAAGCCTCAGGCGGCTTGTTGGGGGGATTATATGGAGGAGAACCTTGACACCCTATCCAGAAGTCAACCAACCCCCAGGCAGTCTAGCAGCCACCTTCTTTTTTTTTTTTTTAAACCTTTATTTTACTTTTAACTTTTACAGAGTTTTGTTGTTCACAGACATGCATGTTCTCAGATTATTCACATGTATATCCCCCCCTTCCCTCCCCTCCCGACCATCACACAGCACCCCTGAAGGATCCCCTTTTCTCACAGAGCAATGACTATAGCTATTTTCTTCACTTATGATAGTACAGGCCTTCATGCTACTTCCTTTACGCCTCTCACCCACTGTTCCTTCCCCACAATGTCCATATGTCCACTGTCCATGTCTGTCTTTCCGTCGCTTCACTGCATGAGCCATCATCACCATCCTACTAGATTCCATATATATGTGTTACTATACTGTATTTGTCCTTCTCTTTCTGACTGACTTCACTTCTGATGATACGTTCTAGATCCAGCCACCTCATTAGGGTTGATTCTTCTGCATTTCTCTTTACAGCTGTGTAGTATTCCATTGTATATATGTACCAGAGCTTTTGGATCCATTCGTTCGTCAATGGGCATCTAGGTTCCTTCCATGTTCTAGCTATTGTATAGAGAGCTGCAATGAACAGTGGGGTACAGGTGCTTCTTTCAGTTTTGATATCGTCAGTTTATAAGCCTAAGAGTGGGATTGCTGGGTCATATGGTGCTTCTATTTTTAGTTTTTTAAGAAATCTCCAGACTGTCTTCCATAGAGGCTGTATCAATTTACACTCCCACCAGCAATGCAGGAGTGTTCCCTTTTCTCCGCAGCCTCTCCAGTATTTATTGTCTGTCGATTTGTGGATGATGGCCATTCTGGCGGGTGTGAGGTGATATCTCATTGTAGTTTTGATTTGCATTTCTCTAATTATTAGTGAAGTTGAGCATCGTTTCATGTGTTTTTGGGCTATCTGTATGTCATCGTTGGAGAGGTGTCTGTTTAGGTCCTTTTCCCATTTTTTGATTGGGTTGTTCGTTTTTCCAGTCTGATTGTCATGCTTGTAGATTTTGCCATAGTACTGAGCCTAGGCATGAAGAAATCTAGCAACTTCAATTCCAACTACTGTTACAAGTCTGCCACTAGTAGAAGAAGCCTCAGGCGGCTTGTTGGGGGGATTATATGGAGGAGAACCTTGACACCCTATCCAGAAGTCAACCAACCCCCAGGCAGTCTAGCAGCCACCTTCTTTTTTTTTTTTTTAAACCTTTATTTTACTTTTAACTTTTACAGAGTTTTGTTGTTCACAGACATGCATGTTCTCAGATTATTCACATGTATATCCCCCCCTTCCCTCCCCTCCCGACCATCACACAGCACCCCTGAAGGATCCCCTTTTCTCACAGAGCAATGACTATAGCTATTTTCTTCACTTATGATAGTACAGGCCTTCATGCTACTTCCTTTACGCCTCTCACCCACTGTTCCTTCCCCACAATGTCCATATGTCCACTGTCCATGTCTGTCTTTCCGTCGCTTCACTGCATGAGCCATCATCACCATCCTACTAGATTCCATATATATGTGTTACTATACTGTATTTGTCCTTCTCTTTCTGACTGACTTCACTTCTGATGATACGTTCTAGATCCAGCCACCTCATTAGGGTTGATTCTTCTGCATTTCTCTTTACAGCTGTGTAGTATTCCATTGTATATATGTACCAGAGCTTTTGGATCCATTCGTTCGTCAATGGGCATCTAGGTTCCTTCCATGTTCTAGCTATTGTATAGAGAGCTGCAATGAACAGTGGGGTACAGGTGCTTCTTTCAGTTTTGATATCGTCAGTTTATAAGCCTAAGAGTGGGATTGCTGGGTCATATGGTGCTTCTATTTTTAGTTTTTTAAGAAATCTCCAGACTGTCTTCCATAGAGGCTGTATCAATTTACACTCCCACCAGCAATGCAGGAGTGTTCCCTTTTCTCCGCAGCCTCTCCAGTATTTATTGTCTGTCGATTTGTGGATGATGGCCATTCTGGCGGGTGTGAGGTGATATCTCATTGTAGTTTTGATTTGCATTTCTCTAATTATTAGTGAAGTTGAGCATCGTTTCATGTGTTTTTGGGCTATCTGTATGTCATCGTTGGAGAGGTGTCTGTTTAGGTCCTTTTCCCATTTTTTGATTGGGTTGTTCGTTTTTCCAGTGCTGAGTTGTCTGAGTTGCTTGTAGATTTTGGAGATTAATTTTTTGTCTGTTGTTTCATTTGCTATGATTTTTCTCCCACTCTGTGGGCTGTCTGTTCAGCTTTTTTGTAATTTCTTTAGCTAGCAGCCACCTTCTGATGCAGGAGCAAGTCTCCATCACTTCTTTAAGATTATCTGAGTCATATCCAGGTCAAGAGAACTTCCCAGATGAGCTGAGCCCAGATTGACAACCCATAGAATTATAAGTGATTGTTGTCTGAAGCCACTCAATTTTGGAGTGTATCTAACAGATACAGTGATAAAAGAAGTAGTAGTAATTGGGATACCTGCTTATAGGGCCTTCTAGGGTGTTTGCATCAATTAATCCTATTTCATGATCCAAATTTTAATGGCACATAATGCATTAACAGTAAGATTCACTCAATTGCACAATTATGATATTTGTGAATACATGTATATATATATAACATGTATATCTTACTTCAATTTAAGAAGTAAAAGTAAAATAAAATATTTATGTACTGATATGGTATAATTACCTAGCTATATGATTAAGGAAGAAAATAAGAGCTCAGAAGAGGGCATATGGTATCCACTGTTTATATTAAAAAAAGAACAAAAAATATGTGCGTCCGCATATGTGTGTATATGTGTGTGTAACTTCTTTACTTGTATATGTATCCTTCCTTTGTATCTTTAAATATGCATAAGAAGCTCCATTATACTGCCTCATCCTTCCTCTAGGAAGGAAATGGGTACCTAGGGGATGGAATAGGAAAAGAGATAAAATTTTCACGGCTTACTATTTTACACTTTTTGAATTTGAACCACACAAGCTTATTACCTTGTTTTAAAATTTAATAATTAAATGATAACTCTAAAAGGCCATTCTCTTAGGGACTCTACTATAAAAGACCACACAAAAATCAGAGGAAGCAAATATCAAAAGAAATACTAGGGAAATACTCAGCTACATGAGGTCAAGAGGTAGGATTTAGTGTGAGAAACAAAATATTACAGCACTTTTACAGCTGTAATTTGTCACCCAAGTCTATAATGAAGAAAAACCAGTCCTTGGATTTGACTTGTTTTACATGACAGTTATGTGGGCTCTCTCTCAACCTAGTGGAATAAAAATGAAAGAAATCTGAGTCTAGAAAACTGATTAGAAACTGAAAGTCTACATGTAAGCTTACAGTTAGCCCTCTGTATCAACAGTTCTACATCTAAGGATTTAACAAAACACAGACTGTGTAGCACTGTAGTATGTATTTTTTGGAAAAAAAAAATCATTTGTGTAAAAGCGATTTGAAACCAAAAAATTCAAATCCATACTGTTCAAGAGTGAACTACAGTTTGCCTCTAAAAGAGACACCAGAGAGTTTCCTTGACCCCTCCACCATGTGAGGACACAAGGAGAAGGCCCTATCTGTGAGCCAGAACATAGAGTCTCACTAGACCCTAAATCTACCAGCACCTTGATCTTGGACCTCCCAGTGTTCAGAACTGTGAGAAATAAATTTCTGTTGTTTATACGCCCCCTAGTCTACTGTGTTCTATAAGACCAACCTGCCCAGATGGACTAAGACACCTTTCCTCTTATTATTTTTCTTTTGTTTTTCAAGAAATCACTTCACTGCTACCATGGTATTGCCCATAGCTTTTGCTGGGGATCTCACACCCAAGCAGCTTGGCTCAGAGCCTGCATATTTAACTCCTACATGCTATTGTTTTCCACGTTGAAAGAAAAGTAGGAGACTGGTAAATGATCAACACAGTGGCCAATTGTCACTTTTAAAAGGGTTAGATAAATGCTTGGTAGATGCAGAGTCTTTCAATCATAGTGAAGGATCAATGCATATATTTTGTTTAAAATATTCACCTAGACTTACTAAATAACCAGAAAAAAAAAAAGCCCATGTAATTGTTGAATCTTACTCTTTGATTCAGCTATATAATCTTGGCTTTGTGGTTCCCTGAGGAATTTTGGAGCTGAAATCCAGTGTATTTTCCCACCATCACCCTCTACACAGGTCCCTGATGTGTAGACCATTTCCAAAGTGTTGAATGGACAGGGTCTGGTAGTGCCTTCTTGAGTCTATCTGATCATCCTTGCAGCCTCTCCTTGATCACCAAAAAAAGAGATGCCCACTAGAGAGCCACCATTAAAAATTAGAATTTGGCATACCTCTTGATATTATAATTCCGTGTTCTAGGCTTACCCTGGCTTCCAGAGAATTGCACTGGCAACTGCCCCGCAAAGAAATCTGAGTCTAGAAAACTGATTAGAAACTGAAAGTCTACATGTAAGCTTACAGTTAGCCCTCTGTATCAACAGTTCTACATCTAAGGATTTAACAAAACACAGACTGTGTAGCACTGTAGTATGTATTTTTTGGAAAAAAAAAATCATTTGTGTAAAAGCGATTTGAAACCAAAAAATTCAAATCCATACTGTTCAAGAGTGAACTACAGTTTGCCTCTAAAAGAGACACCAGAGAGTTTCCTTGACCCCTCCACCATGTGAGGACACAAGGAGAAGGCCCTATCTGTGAGCCAGAACATAGAGTCTCACTAGACCCTAAATCTACCAGCACCTTGATCTTGGACCTCCCAGTGTTCAGAACTGTGAGAAATAAATTTCTGTTGTTTATACGCCCCCTAGTCTACTGTGTTCTATAAGACCAACCTGCCCAGATGGACTAAGACACCTTTCCTCTTATTATTTTTCTTTTGTTTTTCAAGAAATCACTTCACTGCTACCATGGTATTGCCCATAGCTTTTGCTGGGGATCTCACACCCAAGCAGCTTGGCTCAGAGCCTGCATATTTAACTCCTACATGCTATTGTTTTCCACGTTGAAAGAAAAGTAGGAGACTGGTAAATGATCAACACAGTGGCCAATTGTCACTTTTAAAAGGGTTAGATAAATGCTTGGTAGATGCAGAGTCTTTCAATCATAGTGAAGGATCAATGCATATATTTTGTTTAAAATATTCACCTAGACTTACTAAATAACCAGAAAAAAAAAAAGCCCATGTAATTGTTGAATCTTACTCTTTGATTCAGCTATATAATCTTGGCTTTGTGGTTCCCTGAGGAATTTTGGAGCTGAAATCCAGTGTATTTTCCCACCATCACCCTCTACACAGGTCCCTGATGTGTAGACCATTTCCAAAGTGTTGAATGGACAGGGTCTGGTAGTGCCTTCTTGAGTCTATCTGATCATCCTTGCAGCCTCTCCTTGATCACCAAAAAAAGAGATGCCCACTAGAGAGCCACCATTAAAAATTAGAATTTGGCATACCTCTTGATATTATAATTCCGTGTTCTAGGCTTACCCTGCTGCTTCCAGAGAATTGCACTGGCAACTCAGAGGCCTCACTGTTCTTTCACTGATACTGGGATTACAGAGGAGCACACTAGGCTGCGGATTCCTTCGAATAAGGAGAAGGCCCATTCTCTCTCTGTTTCCAATAGAAAACGGCCTTTCATTGAGTCTGTGTTAGCTTTCTCTGTAAGAAACAACAGTTCTGTTTGGAGAATTTTGTGTTTTACTATGACTGTGCTCTCTTTGGGCCAATTGCAAAGATGTTTAAGAATGACATACGACCGCTGGCTAGGCTTCCTCAATAGCTCAGCTGTAAAGAATCCACCTGGGGCTTCCCTGGTGGTCCAGTGGGTAAGGACACCGCCTTGCAGTGCAAGGGGTGCCGGTTCGATCCCTGGCCTGGGAAGATCCCACGTGCCATGGAGCGGCTAGACCGAGGTGTCCAATTACCGAGCCGGAGCTCTAGAGCGCATGTGCCCAGAGCCGGTGCTCTGCAACAACAGATGCCACCGTGATGGGAGGCCCACACGGGCCAAAGAACAAAGATGGATGAAAATGGACAAATGAAAGACCAGTAGAAGTGGCCCGCCTGCTCCCCTCCCTCCCTACCCCACCCCCTACAAAAATAAATAAATCAATAAAAAGGATCCACCTGCCAGTGCAAGAGACACAGGAGATGCGAGTTCAATCTGTGAGTCAGGAAGATTTCCTGGAAAAGGCAATGACAATCCACTCCAGTATTCTTATCTCCATGGACAAAGGAGCCTGAAGAGCTATGTACAGAGGGTCACAAAGAGTCAGACAGGACTGAGCAACTGAACACACACACACCTCATATGCATTAATTTCTTCTTAGTAATTTTAAATGAACTAGATGCATGTCCACTTGACATACCATTAGATGATGCAGCCTCACACAACGAGCCCTGAGCAACACAATCGATACTTCAATGCTTGCACCTCGGTTCCCCTGGCTCTTCCAAGGCCCAGACTCTGCTCTAAGAAGAGTATAACAATTGTTACTGTCTAACATACTCTATAATTTATGTATTCATCATGTTTCCTTCACTTGTCTGCCATTCTTTGGTCCTTAAGAGCAAGTGTCTGTGTCTACTGTGTTCTCTGCTGTTTTCTAAGCCCAGAGAATTGTGTGTATCCAGCGCATGTACAAATCTTTGATAGGCAGTGAATGAATACAAGATGGAATGAATGCCCTCCAGTGGTACTTCCTGGCCATTAGAGGGTTGCTTCTCTAGGGTGCCTCTATAAATACCATAGAAAGTTCTTCCAGGAGCATGAGCCTTGACACCCCCCCACACACACATTCAATTCTCCTCCAGATGGCACCTTACAACACATCCACAGTGCCTGCAATCGAAGGTCTCTTCCTACCAGAGAGTAGGGCACCACTGAAGTGACTTACCACACACCCACTTCCTGCCAAATCTGGAAAGAAGCCCTTCTGAGTGGAACTGAAGCCTTTCTGAATGGAGGCACAGCTCGCTCTCAGCACGCCCTTCCCATTGCTTGTCACCACGGAGATGGCCTCCACCAGTCTTTAACTTGGTTACCAGGCACATAACCTCACCAGCTCCCACTGTCCCCAGCTGCAGGTTCTTCAGACCCTTCTTCCGAGAGGTTTATAGAAGAAAACACACCTTCCTCTCCCCCATGAGGATGGGGACCATGAGAAGGACACCAAATTCTATGACATGGTCTCCTCAGCCTCTACACAGTGATATAGCCCAGCGTTCAGACACCACCTTTTGCAAGTCCTGTAAATTTGGGGCATATTCATACTAAAAAAAAAAATCATTCATTGTTTATCTGAAATTCAAATTTAACTGAACAAGTTCTATTTTATTTGGCAAACTTGTATACGGCACTTGTATTCCTCATGCTGAAAAAAGAGCTTTAAGACCTATTGTTTTTCTTTGGTCTTTTGCCCCCAAACAAAACACAATGATGCCAAATAAGTCCACCCACAGAGCACTGTGCTAAGCCATATAGCACTGCCCATGTTATGGATCCCATTTATATGATTCTTTGCTCTCTTCTGTCACTCTGTATCCATACAACTAGATTTTAGTTGTTTCTGGGTTTTATCTGCTGGAATGAATTCATCAATGTGCAATTTCTAAAGCCTTGGCATATTAAAATTTTTAATAATTTATGTATTCATCATGTTTCCTTCACTTGTCTGCCATTCTTTGGTCCTTAAGAGCAAGTGTCTGTGTCTACTGTGTTCTCTGCTGTTTTCTAAGCCCAGAGAATTGTGTGTATCCAGCGCATGTACAAATCTTTGATAGGCAGTGAATGAATACAAGATGGAATGAATGCCCTCCAGTGGTACTTCCTGGCCATTAGAGGGTTGCTTCTCTAGGGTGCCTCTATAAATACCATAGAAAGTTCTTCCAGGAGCATGAGCCTTGACACCCCCCCACACACACATTCAATTCTCCTCCAGATGGCACCTTACAACACATCCACAGTGCCTGCAATCGAAGGTCTCTTCCTACCAGAGAGTAGGGCACCACTGAAGTGACTTACCACACACCCACTTCCTGCCAAATCTGGAAAGAAGCCCTTCTGAGTGGAACTGAAGCCTTTCTGAATGGAGGCACAGCTCGCTCTCAGCACGCCCTTCCCATTGCTTGTCACCACGGAGATGGCCTCCACCAGTCTTTAACTTGGTTACCAGGCACATAACCTCACCAGCTCCCACTGTCCCCAGCTGCAGGTTCTTCAGACCCTTCTTCCGAGAGGTTTATAGAAGAAAACACACCTTCCTCTCCCCCATGAGGATGGGGACCATGAGAAGGACACCAAATTCTATGACATGGTCTCCTCAGCCTCTACACAGTGATATAGCCCAGCGTTCAGACACCACCTTTTGCAAGTCCTGTAAATTTGGGGCATATTCATACTAAAAAAAAAAATCATTCATTGTTTATCTGAAATTCAAATTTAACTGAACAAGTTCTATTTTATTTGGCAAACTTGTATACGGCACTTGTATTCCTCATGCTGAAAAAAGAGCTTTAAGACCTATTGTTTTTCTTTGGTCTTTTGCCCCCAAACAAAACACAATGATGCCAAATAAGTCCACCCACAGAGCACTGTGCTAAGCCATATAGCACTGCCCATGTTATGGATCCCATTTATATGATTCTTTGCTCTCTTCTGTCACTCTGTATCCATACAACTAGATTTTAGTTGTTTCTGGGTTTTATCTGCTAGAATGAATTCATCAATGTGCAATTTCTCTAAAAGTCATACCTTTAAGAGAAGTCATATTAAAACTTTGTATATGGTGGAGGTGGACATTAATGCTATCAAACTTTAGAAACTCTCAGGCAAATTTTTTCTCTTTCATGGAGAGTGGCTTACTCAAATATTTGGTTCAGCTTCAATCCTGTTATTCTCTAAAAAGTAGCCTCCTGTCTTGCAGGTGTCTCTTGAAGACCTCTCTGTGCAGAATCAACACCCCTCCAAGACAAAAACAAAACTGTGGTTTCTTAAATAAATGGATCAGCTTTAAGTGATACCTTTCTCAAGGCCTTTCTCAAGGTCTCATTAAAATATCTCTAAAGACACACAAAAATAAAATTTCATAGCATCAGTGAAAATTAGAACAATGAGCTTGTTTCCAAATACCAGAAGAATCTGGCTTTAATGCCACTATCACCAGACTCGTAAGCAGCAAGCCACAAGGGACACTGTGAGCTTTGTTTCTTAAATTAAAATATATATATATATATATATATACCCAAAAGAATGAAGAAAAATCATTTGTTTCTTCTCCACTGTACAACGCTTAGTTGAGAAACTCATGAACTCTACTCACCAGAAAACTAGTCATCTAGTCTTTCATGGAGCTCATGTTATTTTTTAGACAGCCAGATGGTAATTTCTCATTTCACTCACCCCCACCCCACCCTTATCTACATCCAGAGACTTCAATTCTTCAGAAAACACCTGGACAAGACTTGGGTTGTGAGCTACCAGCATAGTAGTCTCCATAAATAAAAGAAAATAGGCCTGAGAGAAGTTAGAAATAGAAGCAGTAAAACCAGGGCTATCGTTTTCCATGCAGTCCATCTGTTTCATGTGCTTGAGAGTCGGCGATGGACGTAGGAGGGGATCCCATTTCTGTCTGAGGGAGCAGAACTAGACAGGAAACGTGTGAGGCGCTTGGCTCACCAACCTACCTTCCATCTGTGACTCCAGGAAGGAGATTCAGCCACTACGCAAGTGGTCAGACTGCAGGGGCTAGGGTATCCTCCCATCTGCTTCTAGGGTAAGGATGAAGAGACCTAAAAAGTAAGGGGTGGAAATAAGAGAAAGGTAGCACTTTCTGAAAGACTCGGAAGAAGAATACCTCTAGACCTTTTTGCTCAAGGAAGCAAAAAAAAAAAAAGAGTTGTTTATATTTCAGTAGAAGATGCAATGAAATGGAAAAATAAGGTTAGTGATAAAATAGACCGATAAACAATAAGATGAGAAGAAAATGGAATTTACTGAAGTAAGACAAGGCTATAAGAGAAGGAAAATTTCAAAAGGCAGAATTACTCCCTTGCTTAAAGCAGAAATAGCAGAATTGGCATTGACATACTGAATAAGTAATATAGAGGACAAACTTGAGAATTCATTATAGAACAAAGAGGGAAGTGACAAAAATGGAAACAGGGCGAGAAAAAATGATGGATACAGAAATGCAAAGATCAACTGATAATCTAAGTGATGTTCTACATGGAAATATTGGCGAGTCTGGTAAAGACTGATGGATCAAAATTCAAGAATTTGTTCTAAAGTGGGTAGCATAGTAAAGTTCACAGGAAAGTCATAAGTGGAGAGAAAATATTTGAACTGCTTAAACCTGTAAGAGATTGCCATCCAGAACTGTAAGGAATGCCTCCAAACCAGCAAGGAGGAAGGAAGGATGGGAGGGAGGGAAAAAGAGAGGGACAGAGGTGCAAATGAATGAGCCACCCACTCAGAAAATGGGCAAAGGACCTATAAACTGAATTCACAGAAAGGGAGGCCCAAATTAAAAATTTGAACACAAAAAGAAATTCAGTCTCACTAGAAATTATAGAACTGTAGTTCAAAACAAGACATGACTCTTCATCTATCCAAACAGAAAAAACAGGAAAATTAAGTTATATATAAAGTGCCAGTGAGGCTGAAGAGAATGGGTAAAATTATAGATGCTTAAGCAATGCAGTCCATCTGTTTCATGTGCTTGAGAGTCGGCGATGGACGTAGGAGGGGATCCCATTTCTGTCTGAGGGAGCAGAACTAGACAGGAAACGTGTGAGGCGCTTGGCTCACCAACCTACCTTCCATCTGTGACTCCAGGAAGGAGATTCAGCCACTACGCAAGTGGTCAGACTGCAGGGGCTAGGGTATCCTCCCATCTGCTTCTAGGGTAAGGATGAAGAGACCTAAAAAGTAAGGGGTGGAAATAAGAGAAAGGTAGCACTTTCTGAAAGACTCGGAAGAAGAATACCTCTAGACCTTTTTGCTCAAGGAAGCAAAAAAAAAAAAAGAGTTGTTTATATTTCAGTAGAAGATGCAATGAAATGGAAAAATAAGGTTAGTGATAAAATAGACCGATAAACAATAAGATGAGAAGAAAATGGAATTTACTGAAGTAAGACAAGGCTATAAGAGAAGGAAAATTTCAAAAGGCAGAATTACTCCCTTGCTTAAAGCAGAAATAGCAGAATTGGCATTGACATACTGAATAAGTAATATAGAGGACAAACTTGAGAATTCATTATAGAACAAAGAGGGAAGTGACAAAAATGGAAACAGGGCGAGAAAAAATGATGGATACAGAAATGCAAAGATCAACTGATAATCTAAGTGATGTTCTACATGGAAATATTGGCGAGTCTGGTAAAGACTGATGGATCAAAATTCAAGAATTTGTTCTAAAGTGGGTAGCATAGTAAAGTTCACAGGAAAGTCATAAGTGGAGAGAAATATTTGAACTGCTTAAACCTGTAAGAGATTGCCATCCAGAACTGTAAGGAATGCCTCCAAACCAGCAAGGAGGAAGGAAGGATGGGAGGGAGGGAAAAAGAGAGGGACAGAGGTGCAAATGAATGAGCCACCCACTCAGAAAATGGGCAAAGGACCTATAAACTGAATTCACAGAAAGGGAGGCCCAAATTAAAAATTTGAACACAAAAAGAAATTCAGTCTCACTAGAAATTATAGAACTGTAGTTCAAAACAAGACATGACTCTTCATCTATCCAAACAGAAAAAACAGGAAAATTAAGTTATATATAAAGTGCCAGTGAGGCTGAAGAGAATGGGTAAAATTATAGATGCCGTTTAGGAGTGCAACCTGGCAGGGAATAAAATATGTGAATGATCTCTGATCAGTGAACATCAGAAGAAGAAGCAGGAGCTGGAGGAGGAGACACAATCAGGAAGAGAGGGACAAAGGAAGGAACAAAGAGAAAAGACAAATGATAATTAATCCAGAAGAAGAAAGTGAACAAAAAGTAGAGTTAGGAGAAATAAGCCAAAACCATTTTTATTTTCTTTTTACTTTTCTATAATTTTCATTTTAATAATGTATTTTATAATATATATGTATTATGCATGAATCTTATAATGCATTATACATAAATATCAAAAAGAAGTTATTTTTAAGCATCCATAATCCCACCACCCAAGGTTTATAACTACTGCTAACATTTGGTATATTTCTTTTGGAACATTTTCTATGCATAAGCACTTTCCCAAATCATTAAATATTCTTCAAAAATGATTTCATCATTTTGAAAGGTGGCATAGCATCACATTAATAGAATGTACCATAATAATTTTTGTGTCCTCATTATAGAAATTGTAGCTATTTTCAAATTTCAAAATTAGAATGAAATAATTTGAACACTGGTTTTGTTAGCATCCCTGATCACTTTTTGACCATGTATTTATAGATGTCAGAGGACTGTTTAAACATGAAGACTGCCTATTCCATATTACACCATTTCCTTCAATAAGATTATAGAAGTTAATACTTTTTCCTACTGTGTAAAATCTCCACATAACATAATTAACCCTCTATTTTTAAAAGCTTTTCCCAATTCAGTAAGTGAAACATTATAACATTGTTTTAATCTGCCTTTTTTATTAGTAGTAAGTTTAACATTTTTACATTTACAGGCCATCTGTTTGTACCGACCTCCACCAACTCTGGGTGTTAGCAACATCTTCTTGTGGGCTCAGAGACCCTATTTACCATTGCCACCTGCTGCCTGCCCTCATCAGCCTCCCCCACGCCCAGTTCCCTCTACTCTGCTGTCTTTTACACTTTGTCATAGCACTGGTCACATTCTTGTATGTGTTAAAATTTATCTTTATTTTCTGTGTGTCTGTCTCCTTCCACATTTGTATAATCTTCTCCAAAGCAAAGATCATTGCATATTTTGTTTACTGATACATCATCCCAAGACTCGAGAAGAAGGTTTGGCCCATCATAGCCTCTCAATAAATGTCTTGTTTTATTTTTAATGAATATTACAAATAATGCTCTATTCAATCATGAGAAGATGTGGGAAAACCTTAAATTCATATTGTGAAATGAAAGACGTCAGTCTGAAAAGGTTGCATACTGTGTAATTCCAACTAAAGGACACTCTGGGAAAAGGCAATACTACATAGGTAGTAAAAAAAAAAAAAATCAGTAGTTTTCCAGGGGCTCAAGGGGGATGAAAGGGTGCACCTTAGGAGATCTTTTGCGAGACTACCTGTATGATGCTGTAATGGTGGACGCACGCCACAACGCGTTTGTCAAAATCCTAATAACTATGCAACACAAAGAGTGAGCCCTAATGTAAACTCCACATGGACTTAGTTAGTAATAATGTATCAATATTGGTTCATCAATGATGACAAATGGACCAATGCAAGATGTTATTAATAGGAGCAACTCTAAGAGGAAGAGCGGGGAGGGACATATGGGAACCCTGTACTTTCTGTGCAATTTTTCTGTAAACCTAAAAATTCTAAAAAATAACCACTGTTAATTTAATAACAAGCAAAGTATCTTTATTTTCTCCTAGTTCTTCTGTGCTTTATTTCTTTATGTTTAAATCCTTATTCCATCTGGAAATTGTATATAGCACAAAATGAAGAACTAAATTTAATTTTAAAGTTGTCATTCAACTTCTGCAACACCATCACCCAACCTTACATATATGATTCTACCATTATTTTCCATTGTCTTTAGGTGTAAAATGCCTTTTAATATTCTAACATCTTTTGGATTGTTCTTACATGGTACAGTAAAGTATTGAGACTTAGAGTTTTTCATACATATAAATAACTGACATCTCCTGTTTCCCCTAATTGCTCTTAATTAATTTCATTGGCTACTTTTACTCATTTATCATCCAGTTGAACTCATGTTTTGTCAAGTTCCAAACTGGGATTTTAAATAGCATTGTGTTCAATAAACATGTTGGTGTGTCCTGCAACATTGAATGATTTCATTCAGAGATAATAGTGGATCTCTGAATTTATAGGTCATCTATACATTAATTTTTAAATTGGGGTTATTTAAGTCATATATATTTATGTGAGGTTTCTTCCTAAGTCGCTATATTTTGTTATATTTGTTGGTAAATGAGGGCTCTTTCCTTTGCCCATAATGTTTCCTAAGCTGATCATCACTGTTTATATAGCACATATAGTCATTTTTAATATATTTCTTTTTTAACCTCACTTATATTTGATGTTAGCTGAATAAGCTAGCCCAGTTAATTTTCTTGTCTTTGATTCATGTTATCTGCAAAATAGTCACTTTTTACTTCTGTACTGCTACTGCTTCTTATTTTCTTCCTTCCTTTTTCCTTTTTGGTCTTACTGCTCTGGCTCAACCTTTATAGAATGACGTAAGTAATCAAGGAGACAAATATATCCTTATTTCATTTCTTTATTTAAAGTAAAATCCTGAAGTGCAACTAATATTGTTGCATGAGATTAGTTCCAATAGGTACTGTGCGCACACACACAAAACACCTCCAAAAATATGGGAACCATGGACAATAAATTTATTACTTGAAAACCGTAACAGAGCCTTGACTAATTAAAAGGGTGAATTTTTGACATATAAAATATATAGCATTTTCTACTTTCTTAATGATAGAAGTCTTTAGTCTAGCCCTCTTCTGACATTTCTCGGAAGCAGTGTCTCATGAAACTCAGTTTGGGAAAATGTCCATTTCTTTATCAAATTATGTATGAGTCCCCTACCATGTGCCAGAGCCCTGCTGATACTAAAGGCTCCCTGAAATCCTGACATCAACATCTCTGACCTACAGACTTACCGTCAAATGGAGGTAAGTAAACACAGAGTAGCCGTGGGGTATCCCAGCTACCAGCAAATTACATGGTACAGTAAAGTATTGAGACTTAGAGTTTTTCATACATATAAATAACTGACATCTCCTGTTTCCCCTAATTGCTCTTAATTAATTTCATTGGCTACTTTTACTCATTTATCATCCAGTTGAACTCATGTTTTGTCAAGTTCCAAACTGGGATTTTAAATAGCATTGTGTTCAATAAACATGTTGGTGTGTCCTGCAACATTGAATGATTTCATTCAGAGATAATAGTGGATCTCTGAATTTATAGGTCATCTATACATTAATTTTTAAATTGGGGTTATTTAAGTCATATATATTTATGTGAGGTTTCTTCCTAAGTCGCTATATTTTGTTATATTTGTTGGTAAATGAGGGCTCTTTCCTTTGCCCATAATGTTTCCTAAGCTGATCATCACTGTTTATATAGCACATATAGTCATTTTTAATATATTTCTTTTTTAACCTCACTTATATTTGATGTTAGCTGAATAAGCTAGCCCAGTTAATTTTCTTGTCTTTGATTCATGTTATCTGCAAAATAGTCACTTTTTACTTCTGTACTGCTACTGCTTCTTATTTTCTTCCTTCCTTTTTCCTTTTTGGTCTTACTGCTCTGGCTCAACCTTTATAGAATGACGTAAGTAATCAAGGAGACAAATATATCCTTATTTCATTTCTTTATTTAAAGTAAAATCCTGAAGTGCAACTAATATTGTTGCATGAGATTATTTCCCAATAGGTACTGTCACACACAAAACACCTCCAAAAATATGGGAACCATGGACAATAAATTTATTACTTGAAAACCGTAACAGAGCCTTGACTAATTAAAAGGGTGAATTTTTGACATATAAAATATATAGCATTTTCTACTTTCTTAATGATAGAAGTCTTTAGTCTAGCCCTCTTCTGACATTTCTCGGAAGCAGTGTCTCATGAAACTCAGTTTGGGAAAATGTCCATTTCTTTATCAAATTATGTATGAGTCCCCTACCATGTGCCAGAGCCCTGCTGATACTAAAGGCTCCCTGAAATCCTGACATCAACATCTCTGACCTACAGACTTACCGTCAAATGGAGGTAAGTAAACACAGAGTAGCCGTGGGGTATAGCAGAGCATGAGGAACACAGAGAAGAGGAAACTAACTCAGCAAAGGGAGGTTGAGGATGGCAAAGAAGTAACCACGTCTAATCTGACTTCTAATGTCTGAGTATTGAGGATTTGGTAATAGGTGGGCTGGAACGGTGTTTGATAACAGAGATGGTTATTCCAGACACAGAAAAATGTATGAGGGGCATAAACATGGTCTATACGAGAAACTGAAAGAATATCGGAATAGATTATGGAGATGAAATCAGGGAGTAACACAATGAGAGTTTCAGAAATACTGCTGGGGCTGCAGTGTAGAGACAAGATGAGCAAAAAGGAGTCAAGAAGAGTGAGATTGGAGCCAAGGAGACCAGTAAAAAGCTGATGTAATATCAAAGTGTACCATGACAACTCACATTGGAAACTGAGTAGAGAAGACATAAACCAAACAATGTATCTAATTCCTTTAGGCTGTATCACTGCATTCATTCATTTTACTTGAAAACAGGTGTCTGGGCTATCTTCTTTCAGTTCTCTATAGAATGTCTTCAAAGAAACTTCAGCATAACCCTACATTCGTAGCTTTTAATTTACAGTCGGTAGAAGAACAGGGACACAGAGGCCCTTCTCTATCTTTGATAAAATTTCTACTGTGTATTTCACTGTCTCTGGTAGACAGACTCATGTAATAATTCCTGTTATAATTAAAGCACAATAATATTTCTTACAAGATTTTATTTTATATTCTATTTTACTGGAGTTGGCTGTCACTATGGTGTTTTGCCTTTGTTTCCACGAAGCTTGCCATTAACGTTTTAGCTTAATTATACTAGGTTTTCTTAGCTCATCTCTTCTCCCTTTCACATGTTTTTGTTCTTGTTATTTTTCTATTATTATTAGATTTCATTTTTTTTAACTTATTGATTTATTTATTTTTGGCTATTCTGGATTTTCACTGCTGGCAGGTTCTTCTCTAGTTGCAAGGTAGGGGCTACTTCCCTACCATGTGCCAGAGCCCTGCTGATACTAAAGGCTCCTGAACCACTCTCTGACCTACAGACTTACCGTCAAATGGAGGTAAGTAAACACAGAGTAGCCGTGGGGTATAGCAGAGCATGAGGAACACAGAGAAGAGGAAACTAACTCAGCAAAGGGAGGTTGAGGATGGCAAAGAAGTAACCACGTCTAATCTGACTTCTAATGTCTGAGTATTGAGGATTTGGTAATAGGTGGGCTGGAACGGTGTTTGATAACAGAGATGGTTATTCCAGACACAGAAAAATGTATGAGGGGCATAAACATGGTCTATACGAGAAACTGAAAGAATATCGGAATAGATTATGGAGATGAAATCAGGGAGTAACACAATGAGAGTTTCAGAAATACTGCTGGGGCTGCAGTGTAGAGACAAGATGAGCAAAAAGGAGTCAAGAAGAGTGAGATTGGAGCCAAGGAGACCAGTAAAAAGCTGATGTAATATCAAAGTGTACCATGACAACTCACATTGGAAACTGAGTAGAGAAGACATAAACCAAACAATGTATCTAATTCCTTTAGGCTGTATCACTGCATTCATTCATTTTACTTGAAAACAGGTGTCTGGGCTATCTTCTTTCAGTTCTCTATAGAATGTCTTCAAAGAAACTTCAGCATAACCCTACATTCGTAGCTTTTAATTTACAGTCGGTAGAAGAACAGGGACACAGAGGCCCTTCTCTATCTTTGATAAAATTTCTACTGTGTATTTCACTGTCTCTGGTAGACAGACTCATGTAATAATTCCTGTTATAATTAAAGCACAATAATATTTCTTACAAGATTTTATTTTATATTCTATTTTACTGGAGTTGGCTGTCACTATGGTGTTTTGCCTTTGTTTCCACGAAGCTTGCCATTAACGTTTTAGCTTAATTATACTAGGTTTTCTTAGCTCATCTCTTCTCCCTTTCACATGTTTTTGTTCTTGTTATTTTTCTATTATTATTAGATTTCATTTTTTTTAACTTATTGATTTATTTATTTTTGGCTATTCTGGATTTTCACTGCTGCTGCAGGTTCTTCTCTAGTTGCAAGGAGTAGGGGCTACTCTTCGGTTGAAGTGAGCAGGCTTCTTGTTACAGTGACTTTTTCTTGTGGAACTTGGGCTCTAGGGCACACAGGCTTCAGTAGTTGCGGCACGTGGGCTCAAAAGTTGCGGCTCCAAGGCTCTAGAGCACAGGCTCAATAGTTGTGGTTGATGGGCTTGGTTGTTCCATAGCATGTGGGATCTTCCCGGTCAGGGATGGAGCCTGTGTCTTCTGCATTGGCAAGTGAACTCTTCACCACTAAGCTACCAGGGAAGTCTTAGATTTTATTTTAATATGACAAACCACAATCTTTTATAAATTGTATGTGGGGACAGGGATGGGTGGAGAGAAAGGATTTCACATATCTTATTTTTTGTGGGGTAATCAGAATGACAAAATTATTGTTCATAAAAATTATTATCTCTATTCAAAATTCTGAGACACTGAGTGACTTAGTCTGCAGCAAATCCACAGTAAGCTTCAAGGCCAAGATTTAAATCTGTATCTTTCTTTCTCCCAATCTCACACTCTTATAACCCCTTTACTCAATGTCTATTAGGCAGAAGGACTTGAAAAGGATGAATTAAACCTAGAAGCCCTTACATTTTGAATAAAATTATTGTGAAAGCTGTAAATAAACACAATGTATACTTATATATAAAATAATCATGTCATATACTTTAAATACCTTACAATTTTACTTGACAATTATATGTCAAAAAAGTGAAAAACTTAAATAAGCATATAGACCAGTTCTAAAAGACAAAACAATAGTACAAGAAAGAATATGACCAATGAACCCTATCCAAAAAAATTTTGTAAGAATAACAAATATGAAAGGAATTTAAATTTTTTAGCCTTAATTAGAAAGATGAGAAGCAACTTCAAATATATCAAATATATGCTAGTCAGATAGACAGAGATTTCTTCAATTAATTGGATTTCTTAGAAGGTTGCATGTCAGGACTGAAGAATATGGAAAACTGTCCCAGCAGCCTCTTAGCCACGCTCACAGACACTGGATTGACTCTAAGACACAAGCCAAGCTGAGCCACCTGTTTCCTTTTCCTCTCCAAGGCAAATCAATGTTACTTCTCTTCCAATGAACCACCCTTATGGCCGTCCAGCTCCTCACAGCTGCTCTGCCTGCTAATACTTCTCTACTACCAACAGCCTCTCGGGGGAATCCAAACCAAGGCTCCCAATGTTTCCTATAGCCCCTTACTCAGTGCATTTGTTGCTTTTTATTCATACAGATGGTTCCTTGCACTTGAGGCAACCAGTCCTGGTCCTGTTTGCCTTAGAATGATTCAGCTACCAGGACTTGGGATGTTCAGCGGTAAAACCAAGAATGTCATGGGCAAATTGGGTTGAGATGGTCACCCCACCAGCACATTGCCTGCCTGCACTGGTGAATGTAGGCAGCTACTTCCTTCTTATAGATAAGAGATAGACAGCTGGAGGTTGCTCTGAATTAACCAAAGATGAAACAATATCATTAGCATGTGGGTTAATTAACTGGAAAAGAAGATAAATTCTTTACCCATTCTGCACAATAGGCACACTGAGGAAGGAGAACAGAGGGCCTGAGAGCCTGAGTGGACTACATGACCAGCAATCATCGCCTTCAGATACCGACAAGCAGTTATCAATCAACAATGATTAATATTTCCTAGCAGCATTTAGCACAAGTATCTCACTATTTGCCAAAAATCCTGTCGTACTTCATGGGATGGGAAGAAAATTAAGATGTTCATTAAACCAAGTGTTACTCAGTATAACATTCAAGTCTTTAACATAAAAGGTACATTAAAGTCTCTTATGGCATTAACTAGCAGATTTTCTTACTAAGCTCTGAAATAAGCTCTCAAGCATATCCTTTCTAATGGAAACATGTACATACAAATAATACTTTCATGATATATCAAGACTCTGTAACCAGGACTATCAGTCTAAATCTGGATGTTAGACTATACCTGGAACCTCCCAATAAGCATACCTGTGATATAATAATACCTGAAAACATTTTGTCAACCATAAAGCAGCATGTAAATTGATTAATCCATAATTCATCCATCACATATCATTGGAACAATTAAAACTATAAAATTTTATATTAATGTTCTGGAATCATTTTAATTCAGACTGTGAGCATGGATTTTTTTTCTTTTTATCACTCACTTCCAGCCCTAGAAACATGAATTTCACAAATCAGGTAATCAACAAATGTTTGCCTCATTAATACATAGCCAAATAGACTTATCAGTGCTGTGTTCTGAACCCAGATCTGTATATCACAGCAGAATGGTTCTCAGATTTCCTGCTAACAGTGTCTTGGTAGGAATGTTTCTGCCATTCTAGGTTCAAAGGAAAGGGTCCATTTCATTGTTATTCCCTTCTTTCAAATGTGAAGTCTATAGTGACTTACTTCCAGGACTTGGGATGTTCAGCGTAAAACCAAGAATGTCATGGGCAAATTGGGTTGAGATGGTCACCCCACCAGCACATTGCCTGCCTGCACTGGTGAATGTAGGCAGCTACTTCCTTCTTATAGATAAGAGATAGACAGCTGGAGGTTGCTCTGAATTAACCAAAGATGAAACAATATCATTAGCATGTGGGTTAATTAACTGGAAAAGAAGATAAATTCTTTACCCATTCTGCACAATAGGCACACTGAGGAAGGAGAACAGAGGGCCTGAGAGCCTGAGTGGACTACATGACCAGCAATCATCGCCTTCAGATACCGACAAGCAGTTATCAATCAACAATGATTAATATTTCCTAGCAGCATTTAGCACAAGTATCTCACTATTTGCCAAAAATCCTGTCGTACTTCATGGGATGGGAAGAAAATTAAGATGTTCATTAAACCAAGTGTTACTCAGTATAACATTCAAGTCTTTAACATAAAAGGTACATTAAAGTCTCTTATGGCATTAACTAGCAGATTTTCTTACTAAGCTCTGAAATAAGCTCTCAAGCATATCCTTTCTAATGGAAACATGTACATACAAATAATACTTTCATGATATATCAAGACTCTGTAACCAGGACTATCAGTCTAAATCTGGATGTTAGACTATACCTGGAACCTCCCAATAAGCATACCTGTGATATAATAATACCTGAAAACATTTTGTCAACCATAAAGCAGCATGTAAATTGATTAATCCATAATTCATCCATCACATATCATTGGAACAATTAAAACTATAAAATTTTATATTAATGTTCTGGAATCATTTTAATTCAGACTGTGAGCATGGATTTTTTTTCTTTTTATCACTCACTTCCAGCCCTAGAAACATGAATTTCACAAATCAGGTAATCAACAAATGTTTGCCTCATTAATACATAGCCAAATAGACTTATCAGTGCTGTGTTCTGAACCCAGATCTGTATATCACAGCAGAATGGTTCTCAGATTTCCTGCTAACAGTGTCTTGGTAGGAATGTTTCTGCCATTCTAGGTTCAAAGGAAAGGGTCCATTTCATTGTTATTCCCTTCTTTCAAATGTGAAGTCTATAGTGACTTACTTCCAGAATTTGTGTTTTAGTGAATACTTTTTCTCCCTGAGAATGGCTTCCTTTTTTTTAACAGTGAAAAATTATGTAGTTTTCCATGTTTCCTTTTCTGCTTTGGTTTCTAGGAAGCTGAGAAACAATATAAGTATTCCTGTTTAAATTGAATTTCCTCTTTATATTTCTTTGAATCTTAACCTTAAAAATTACTTTTCCTTGAAGATATTCCATATGCTTCTGGGAGACAAAAATATAAATATACATGCATTTGGTATTTTATAGCACATTGCTCTAGACCTGTGGTAGTAAGTACCATCCTCATTTTACTTTGAAAACTTTTAAAAGTATTACATGGCGTCTAGAAAACCTAGTAACTTAAGACTCGTAAAATCAACTAAATGTGCATGTTTTAGCCAAACTGTAAACTAGTGATGTGACTTACTTAAATAATAGGAAAGTTGTTTGGAATATGTTATTTGGGGTATAAACAACATTTGTCTTGTGCAGCTAAGAGACCTAGCACCCTCTATTATCCAATAGTTTGGATTAGGTTTTCTCTACTGGTTGAAAAACTGAATCTTCAAGCCCTATGTTGCCAATTGAGCAGCTAAATCTATAGTCTGATCCCCAAAGTGTTTGTGACCAGTATTTGGGCCTCTTAAATAATAATTTCAATATTGGCAATGGAGCAAAGTGGTCAAAAACATAGAAATTGGTTTCGTGAGACCCAGATTCTGCTTCTGACAGAGTGCACTTGAGCAAATTGCTTGTTGGTCACGTTATAAAACATCAATGGATGGTTGCTGTTGGTCTCACTGTCTTTTCTGGACTAAATAATCGAATGTTAGACTCACTTTCTTTGGAAAATTTTCCTGGTCCCTTTATTCTGGATTAGTTCTTCCTACTCGGCACTCCCTTTATCTTTTATACTCACACGGAGTTAGTCGTCTCTGCTTGCTTAATCATCTCTTTTCGCTGCTAGCTCTTTCATTCACCGACAGGTGGCACCATAGAAGGTAGATAGTAGGGCTTGCGATGAAGAACTGAATGAATGGATGGATAAATGAAAATCCATTTCATTGTTATTCCTTCTTTCAAATGTGAAGTCTATAGTGACTTACTTCCAGAATTTGTGTTTTAGTGAATACTTTTCTCCTGAGAATGGCTTCCTTTTTTTTAACAGTGAAAAATTATGTAGTTTTCCATGTTTCCTTTTCTGCTTTGGTTTCTAGGAAGCTGAGAAACAATATAAGTATTCCTGTTTAAATTGAATTTCCTCTTTATATTTCTTTGAATCTTAACCTTAAAAATTACTTTTCCTTGAAGATATTCCATATGCTTCTGGGAGACAAAAATATAAATATACATGCATTTGGTATTTTATAGCACATTGCTCTAGACCTGTGGTAGTAAGTACCATCCTCATTTTACTTTGAAAACTTTTAAAAGTATTACATGGCGTCTAGAAAACCTAGTAACTTAAGACTCGTAAAATCAACTAAATGTGCATGTTTTAGCCAAACTGTAAACTAGTGATGTGACTTACTTAAATAATAGGAAAGTTGTTTGGAATATGTTATTTGGGGTATAAACAACATTTGTCTTGTGCAGCTAAGAGACCTAGCACCCTCTATTATCCAATAGTTTGGATTAGGTTTTTTTACTGGTTGAAAAACTGAATCTTCAAGCCCTATGTTGCCAATTGAGCAGCTAAATCTATAGTCTGATCCCCAAAGTGTTTGTGACCAGTATTTGGGCCTCTTAAATAATAATTTCAATATTGGCAATGGAGCAAAGTGGTCAAAAACATAGAAATTGGTTTCGTGAGACCCAGATTCTGCTTCTGACAGAGTGCACTTGAGCAAATTGCTTGTTGGTCACGTTATAAAACATCAATGGATGGTTGCTGTTGGTCTCACTGTCTTTTCTGGACTAAATAATCGAATGTTAGACTCACTTTCTTTGGAAAATTTTCCTGGTCCCTTTATTCTGGATTAGTTCTTCCTACTCGGCACTCCCTTTATCTTTTATACTCACACGGAGTTAGTCGTCTCTGCTTGCTTAATCATCTCTTTTCGCTGCTAGCTCTTTCATTCACCGACAGGTGGCACCATAGAAGGTAGATAGTAGGGGCTAAATAAATGCGATGAAGAACTGAATGAATGGATGGATAAATGAGTGAGTGAATTTAAGACTTTAGAACTCTTCTAATACAGTCTCTTTATTTTCCAGAAGCACCTTAAATCTGGGCTATAGGAAGGTAGTTTCTAGCAAGCTCATACCCCATGAGAATTTCAACATTTTTAACTCCTACCCTAACATTTTCATTCCAATCCTAAAGAAGGGCAATGCCAAAGAATGCTCAAACTACTGCACAATTGCACTCATTTCACATGCTAGCAAAGTCATGTTCAAAATCCTCCAAGCTAGGCTTCAATAGTACGTGAACCGAGAATTTCCAAATGTACAAGCTGGATTTTTAAAAAGCTGAGGAACCAGAGATCAAATTCCTAACATCCATTGGATCATAGGAAAAAAAAAAAAGAGAGAGAGATAGAATTCCAGAAAAACATATACTTCTGCTTCATTGACTACACTAAAACCTTTGACTATGTGGATCACAACAAACCGTGGAAAATTCTTAAAGAGATCGGAACACCACACGACTTGACTTGCCTCCTGAGAAAACCAGTCTTCAGGTCAAGAAGCAACAGTTAGAACCAGATATAGAACAGGGAACTGGTTCCAAATTGGGGAAGTATTCCGTCAAGGCTGTAGATTGTCATCCTGCTTATTTAACTTATATACAGAGTACATCATACCAAATATACACTTTTAGTTTTTGTTATACTTTTTTAATATATTTAATCATGTGCGTCTTGGCAATGGAGCAAAGTGGTCAAAAACATAGAAATTGGTTTCGTGAGACCCAGATTCTGCTTCTGACAGAGTGCACTTGAGCAAATTGCTTGTTGGTCACGTTATAAAACATCAATGGATGGTTGCTGTTGGTCTCACTGTCTTTTCTGGACTAAATAATCGAATGTTAGACTCACTTTCTTTGGAAAATTTTCCTGGTCCCTTTATTCTGGATTAGTTCTTCCTACTCGGCACTCCCTTTATCTTTTATACTCACACGGAGTTAGTCGTCTCTGCTTGCTTAATCATCTCTTTTCGCTGCTAGCTCTTTCATTCACCGACAGGTGGCACCATAGAAGGTAGATAGTAGGGGCTAAATAAATGCGATGAAGAACTGAATGAATGGATGGATAAATGAGTGAGTGAATTTAAGACTTTAGAACTCTTCTAATACAGTCTCTTTATTTTCCAGAAGCACCTTAAATCTGGGCTATAGGAAGGTAGTTTCTAGCAAGCTCATACCCCATGAGAATTTCAACATTTTTAACTCCTACCCTAACATTTTCATTCCAATCCTAAAGAAGGGCAATGCCAAAGAATGCTCAAACTACTGCACAATTGCACTCATTTCACATGCTAGCAAAGTCATGTTCAAAATCCTCCAAGCTAGGCTTCAATAGTACGTGAACCGAGAATTTCCAAATGTACAAGCTGGATTTTTAAAAAGCTGAGGAACCAGAGATCAAATTCCTAACATCCATTGGATCATAGGAAAAAAAAAAAGAGAGAGATAGAATTCCAGAAAAACATATACTTCTGCTTCATTGACTACACTAAAACCTTTGACTATGTGGATCACAACAAACCGTGGAAAATTCTTAAAGAGATCGGAACACCACACGACTTGACTTGCCTCCTGAGAAAACCAGTCTTCAGGTCAAGAAGCAACAGTTAGAACCAGATATAGAACAGGGAACTGGTTCCAAATTGGGGAAGTATTCCGTCAAGGCTGTAGATTGTCATCCTGCTTATTTAACTTATATACAGAGTACATCATACCAAATATACACTTTTAGTTTTTGTTATACTTTTAATATATTTAATCATCTAGGTATCTGATCATACGTATGTGTGTTTGTCTCCCATCTTAGACTATGTGCGTCTTGAGTGCAGGGAACACATTCAGCTCATCCTTTCCCCTCCACTGGCTACCACAGTACCTGACAGACAAGAAAGAGGCAATGAAGGTTAGCAGAACTATTCTGGTGTTATAAGGGAAAAAAACAGAATGATAAATTTTGAAAGGTGGCCTATTCCTTGTTAAGGCTTAAACAAGAAGTATAGTTCTAAGATTGTCTAATTGCTGTATTTCAGGTAGGCCTCCCTAGATCCCTCAAAATATTTTGTAAAATTATTTCACAGTTAAAATAATTTTGAAACACTTTTATATTTCCTTATGTATTGTTACGCTATTCAGAAAAGTATGCCAAAAAAATCTGTTTCACCTTTGGTAGGATTACAGCAGATAACCAACCCTTCACCATTCTAATCCACATCACTTTCATCTTTGTCTAAAAAAACCAAACCCAAACAAACAACAAAAATGAGGTGAAAAGTTAAAGTAGAATAATATCACTCTGTACACAGGTTTTTTCCTTTCACTGTTTTTCTCCTCAATGTAGGCAATTGATAATTAAATATATTTCTGCTGGTCTTGTGGCCATATGCCTACAATATGTAAAAATACATTTGCGCTTTTTTCCCTCTCCATTCCTTTTGTTCCCAGTGCTGACTGCTGTCAGAGTGAACGGTCCAGATTCCCGTGTGCTGGTATCCATGGGCTGCATCTTGCCAAGCTGCCAGTCTGGAGCGTCACACCTTACTGCCTTTAAAGATTGCCCTGCAGAGATAGAGGGAAATGGCAATTTTTACATGATGCAGTCTGGCGACCCAGGAGATTTGAAGTCAGAACTGGTGCCAAGATGTACCCAGGAGAGCAAGCAGAGGCAAAAACAGAGAACCTGGGCCAAAAGGAAAAAAAAAAGAAGAAAAAGGAAGAGGAAGCCTGGGGGCTGGGGAAGCCATAGTCAGCTCTCCTCGGGGGAGGGGGTTCTCTCAAAAGGCCAGAACTTACGGCTACTGAGTGGGTGATGGCCCTGTTATTAGCAGTGCACAGGTTCTAAAGAAAGTCAAAGGGAAGAGGTCGGCTTTTTTTGCATGCCCTAAATTGTAGTAGATTGCAGAATGTAAATGAGACAATTATTACACCAACGCTCATCAAGCTGGGCTGGAAAGACTTCAATAGCCTGATGAATATGCATGCAAATTTGTTAATTAAGTTAATTATTCTGCTGAAAATTCATTTGTCTTCCAAGGACATTTTCCCAATGATTTTAACATGCTAGCACCATTAGTCATGCTCCATGCTATTTAACATTACTTTTTGTCCACTTTCCTTACCCCTACCTTTTTTTAAAATATTTTAAAGTTTTAAAAAGTTGATTGGTTCTTTTAATTGACCCCAGCAACGTTTGAAGATGCCTCAAGCCAGCTCTGTAGGCATTCTCAGAACACGTTTCAATTAAATATTTCCTTGATATATAAAATGTCTACAAAATGTCACATTGGTGGGGAGGAGAAGGGCTCTATCCGGGATCGTTAAAGCTAGAATCTGAATCTTCTCCATCATGACTGGAAGAGGTGATCTGTCCCTGCTGTGAGCGACTTCCGCAGCTCAGAGTGTGACTTGATGCATGGGTTTACCTTGCTTGTGGGAAGAGCAGGGATTCCAGCCTCCTCCTGCTTCAAGGCGAGACCCAGGGAGCCTCTGTGTTCAAGCAGGAACCAGTCCTGTGATACTCTCCTGTCACCCATGAGGGCCCAAACGTGTTGCCATGGCAACAAAGGGGAAGAGTGTGTTTAGAATCCCATCTAAATGGCAAATTGAGATATTTGAAAGAAACAGTCGAGTTTAATTTTATTAGCCAGCAGTAGCCCAAAGAAGATAGTGTTTTCTTTTTTTAAATAGAGTGTGATTTTGCTGGGTAAAGCAGGTTTATTTAATTGAGGCCTTCATTGTGGGCCTTAAAATTAAACTTTTTGAAGGTCCGGATGAGCCTTATTCAACCAGATTCTTTTTTCTTCTTTTTAAGATTTTTTTTTTTTGATGTGAAGCATTTAAAAAAGCTTTGTTGAATTTGTTACAACATTTTTTCTGTTTTGGTTTTCGCGGCCTCGAGGTATGTGGGTTCATAGCTCCTTGACCAGGGATGGAACCTTCATTCCCTGCATTGGAAGATGAAGTCTTAACCACCGGACGGCCAGGACAGTCCTTCAGCCAGATTCTTGATCTTCAAGCATGCAGATACATAAGACGCAGCCTATACAGACCTCCTAAAAAGTCTATGTGTAGAGATTATGGCTCCCCAACTCAACTCATACATCTGAAACCAAAGTCTGATAGATGCAAGTGTTCCTAGTGAGATGGTAAAATAAAATATTTGAAAGTCAGGTCTATTCCAGAAAATCAGAGGAATATGGTTGCTCACATAGATTAGGCAATCATATTTTAGAAAGAAAGACTAATCTATGCAACACGCCTGGCGGGGGCTGCCACATGCAGGCTTAAAGACTTTTCTTAAATTGGTTTATTTTCTTTAGAAAGAAGATAAATTCAGATTCTTCCCCACCTTTGGTCATCCTAAAAGAAACTCTCCAGTTGGTTCAGATTACAACCTGTGTCTTCATGGTGAGGGTCGGTCAGACTTGCTTGGAGCCAGGCTAATGGAAAGGGGATTAAATGGCAAAGATAACAAGATTTAATTGAAAGAGTTAAAGAAAAATTAATTGGTGTGCTATCTTTTTCAAGCCACTTGTATATATTTTATACAGTATGAATGGCACTGTGTGTCACATAGATCGTAAACCAATTAAAATGATACTTCAAACCCTCTAATTTCTATAATTCCATCTGTTTTAGAAGGTTTAATTAGCGAAGTTACAAAAGCCAAATATATTTGAATATTTTGAAAGCAGGCTGAACAGCAAAAACTGAAAAGTTCCCATAAACATTTACCCACACAACCATGTACATTTATGAAAATGTATTTCAGATTAAAATATGAATTTTTCTAAATTTTACCAACAATAAGCACGTGCAAAGAAAATTATGATCATATGGCAGGCTGTACAAATTAATGCAGTTTTTCTTTCTGTAGTTAATCAAACTTCCAGAATGATTTCTTCTGATGAAAACTCCATACCTGTCATATTATCTCAATTGTCTGCCCCAAGGAACAGCTATTTGTTACAACATTTTTCTTTTTGTTTTGGTTTTCGTGGCCTCGAGGTATGTGGGTTCATAGCTCCTTGACCAGGGATGGAACCTTCATTCCCTGCATTGGAAGATGAAGTCTTAACCACCGGACGGCCAGGACAGTCCTTCAGCCAGATTCTTGATCTTCAAGCATGCAGATACATAAGACGCAGCCTATACAGACCTCCTAAAAAGTCTATGTGTAGAGATTATGGCTCCCCAACTCAACTCATACATCTGAAACCAAAGTCTGATAGATGCAAGTGTTCCTAGTGAGATGGTAAAATAAAATATTTGAAAGTCAGGTCTATTCCAGAAAATCAGAGGAATATGGTTGCTCACATAGATTAGGCAATCATATTTTAGAAAGAAAGACTAATCTATGCAACACGCCTGGCGGGGGCTGCCACATGCAGGCTTAAAGACTTTTCTTAAATTGGTTTATTTTCTTTAGAAAGAAGATAAATTCAGATTCTTCCCCACCTTTGGTCATCCTAAAAGAAACTCTCCAGTTGGTTCAGATTACAACCTGTGTCTTCATGGTGAGGGTCGGTCAGACTTGCTTGGAGCCAGGCTAATGGAAAGGGGATTAAATGGCAAAGATAACAAGATTTAATTGAAAGAGTTAAAGAAAAATTAATTGGTGTGCTATCTTTTTCAAGCCACTTGTATATATTTTATACAGTATGAATGGCACTGTGTGTCACATAGATCGTAAACCAATTAAAATGATACTTCAAACCCTCTAATTTCTATAATTCCATCTGTTTTAGAAGGTTTAATTAGCGAAGTTACAAAAGCCAAATATATTTGAATATTTTGAAAGCAGGCTGAACAGCAAAAACTGAAAAGTTCCCATAAACATTTACCCACACAACCATGTACATTTATGAAAATGTATTTCAGATTAAAATATGAATTTTTCTAAATTTTACCAACAATAAGCACGTGCAAAGAAAATTATGATCATATGGCAGGCTGTACAAATTAATGCAGTTTTTCTTTCTGTAGTTAATCAAACTTCCAGAATGATTTCTTCTGATGAAAACTCCATACCTGTCATATTATCTCAATTGTCTGCCCCAAGGAACAGCAGTTAGAAAAAACTAACACTATTGAACACTCTCCCTTAAACACTCTTTTCATAGGCTTATACGAGAGGTTTGCCATTTTACAAGTGGAAGGGGAATCTTTTCTCAGAGGTATTAAAAAATAAGATTCAGTCTCCCAGTAACCTATTTTGGAGAAATCAAAGGTATAGGGAAGTTATGTCATCTTTAACTACTGAACACAAAATCCAAAGCTACAGAGTAAAGAACTCAACCCATTTCTCCACTACTAAAGGAAATTGTGAATTCAAATTTTTAAAACAATGGATCATTATATAAGACCTTGCTATTTTCTTTGGTTTAAAGGCTGTGCTGAGCAGCTGGATGTGTTTTCGGGCCTCCTATGGCCACAGTCACCAGTGACTAACAGAGAGATGGGGCCAATGTGATGTACGATATTCTGTCTTATCAAAATGCTCACTTTACCATGATTGTGACTCAGTGGGTGTCCAGCTCTGTCTTTGCTTCCAATTGGATTTCTGACATGTAACAAGGTGTAATTAATTTTTAGATGCTTGTCTTTTTCATGACCAGAAATATGTTGAACATAGTTAATTATGAATTCTGTTCCTAATCCATATTCCCTGAACAAACTACTTTTGCTTCTATTTGCACTGAATACCCTCAGCTGGGAAGAAGACGGCTAATAAAGGAGAGGGGGAATCACACTTAACTGTAAGTGTATACATTGCGCTAGAGAACTACCTTTGACTGAGGATCCAGTGTATGATGCGTGGTTTCTGTGCCTCCTCTCTTTAATCCTTGTATCAACCATCTAAGAAAGGTATAATTAGCCTCATTTGACAAGTGAACAAAGCAAAGTCCAAAGAAATTAAGCCAATGTATTACTTGCTCAAGTAATAAAAAAGAAAGAAATGAAAAACTCCAATAAAGCAAAATCAGGAGCATGCTTTGGAGCCAGAAAACATACCCAGATTGTTTGTTTTGCCCCAAAGCTTTTAAGTTTTCTAATGTACCTGGCTACCACTACCATTTTTAAAAGCTCACCCTGGAAGGTCGGAATACACCCAACACCTAGTATTTTTATTATATGGCAGCATTTACCTTATAAAGTATCAGTACTGTCTATACTTCCTACTTTATTTCATTTTACTGTAGCAATTTTTCTTTCTTTTGGACTTGCTATCTTTATCTTTGCCACTTTGATGTATGTTGAATTTAAAAAAATGGAGCTTTTCCCAAGAAAGAGGTTAAATAGATTTTGTTTAAATAGTTCAAAGGTATAGGGAAGTTATGTCATCTTTAACTACTGAACACAAAATCCAAAGCTACAGAGTAAAGAACTCAACCCATTTCTCCACTACTAAAGGAAATTGTGAATTCAAATTTTTAAAACAATGGATCATTATATAAGACCTTGCTATTTTCTTTGGTTTAAAGGCTGTGCTGAGCAGCTGGATGTGTTTTCGGGCCTCCTATGGCCACAGTCACCAGTGACTAACAGAGAGATGGGGCCAATGTGATGTACGATATTCTGTCTTATCAAAATGCTCACTTTACCATGATTGTGACTCAGTGGGTGTCCAGCTCTGTCTTTGCTTCCAATTGGATTTCTGACATGTAACAAGGTGTAATTAATTTTTTTAGATGCTTGTCTTTTTCATGACCAGAAATATGTTGAACATAGTTAATTATGAATTCTGTTCCTAATCCATATTCCCTGAACAAACTACTTTTGCTTCTATTTGCACTGAATACCCTCAGCTGGGAAGAAGACGGCTAATAAAGGAGAGGGGGAATCACACTTAACTGTAAGTGTATACATTGCGCTAGAGAACTACCTTTGACTGAGGATCCAGTGTATGATGCGTGGTTTCTGTGCCTCCTCTCTTTAATCCTTGTATCAACCATCTAAGAAAGGTATAATTAGCCTCATTTGACAAGTGAACAAAGCAAAGTCCAAAGAAATTAAGCCAATGTATTACTTGCTCAAGTAATAAAAAAGAAAGAAATGAAAAACTCCAATAAAGCAAAATCAGGAGCATGCTTTGGAGCCAGAAAACATACCCAGATTGTTTGTTTTGCCCCAAAGCTTTTAAGTTTTCTAATGTACCTGGCTACCACTACCATTTTTAAAAGCTCACCCTGGAAGGTCGGAATACACCCAACACCTAGTATTTTTATTATATGGCAGCATTTACCTTATAAAGTATCAGTACTGTCTATACTTCCTACTTTATTTCATTTTACTGTAGCAATTTTTCTTTCTTTTGGACTTGCTATCTTTATCTTTGCCACTTTGATGTATGTTGAATTTAAAAAAATGGAGCTTTTCCCAAGAAAGAGGTTAAATAGATTTTGTTTGTAAATAGTTCAGCAGTTGCAGGAGGCATCTGTTACTTTTTTGCCTCACCTGCACTTCTCTTTGGATGTGTACTTCCTCCCACCTGCCACAGGGCTGTCATCAAGAGACCCGGCTCCACACCCTGCCCTTTTCAGAGTCCTGAAGAGGAGAGCTGATAATGTATATCTGAGAAAAAAGGTTCGTTCTCCTCTAAAAGTGATGAATAATGAGGGTCTATGGAGCCACCAGGACCATCTTGCGTCTCTGATGATGAAAACATACTGAGAAATACAGGAGAATGAGATAGAAAAAGGGGTGGGGGCTGGGAGAGTCAGAAAGTTAACACTGGCTCCACCTCTCTGGAACTTTGTGACAGAAACCTAAAAGTTCTCTCTCTCTCAGTCTCTCTCTCTCTCCCCGCCCCCATCACCAGTTACTTTGAGTTGGCTAATTGTCCTAATATGTGCTATGCTGTGCGTAGTCACTCAGTTGTGTCTGACTCTTTTCAACTTCATGGACTGTAGCCTACCAGGCTCTTCTGCCCACGGGGATTCTCCAGGCAAGAATATCCATGGGATCTTCTCAACCCAGAGATTGAACCAGATGTCCCACATTGCAGGTAGATTCTCTATCACCTGAGTCACCAGGGAAGCCTAAGAATACTGGACTGGGTAGTCTATCCCTTCTCCAGGGAATTTTCCCACCCAGGAATTGAACTGAGGTCTCCTGCGTTGTAGACAAGATTCTTTACCAGCTGAGTTACCAGGGGAGCCCTATCCTAATATAGGCATTAACAAAAGTCAGATGCAGTATTATGCACCAGTTGCACCAATTTATATTTCTTAATTCTGCAGGATTTTTCATTCAAATTTCCCAAGGGTAAATATAGATTAATATCTCAAAAGATCTATATATGCTGATTTTAATGGAAAGGGTATTCTTTGAGCCCATTTTTAATTATCTGTCATTTTTAGTTATTGATCTTTACCAAATAGTTAATAATCCTGAGGAATCTTCCATTCACCATAGCAATGTCTTAATTTGTAATGTTATGTATGCAAAAGTTGAGTTTCTATACTAGAGAGATTGGCCATGAGACAAAACTAAGTTTTTTTTTTTTAATAATCCATGCCCGTTCTGTAACACTTCGAGTATGACCTTTGACAGTATTCATTGTGAAATGCTAGTCAGATCATTCAGACCAAAGAATATATTTGTGGCAGAATATGCATCAGCTAGTTAGTTAGTTGGTCAGTGTAACTAATGTTAACAATGTGCACAATCCTGGCTAAAAGTTTTCATACTTCTAAGTAGTTGTATTTGTAAGAATTATCCAAATAATTGACACTTACCCAAATTGATTTGTCTGAACATCGTCTTTATTATTTACATACCAGATATACCTTGAAAAAAGGTCAATTTATTTTCTCTGTTGTTGCTGTCCAGTCGCTAAGTCCTGTCTCTTTGTGACCCATGGACAGCAGCACATGAGGCTTCCTGTCCTTCACCACCTCCTGGAGTTTGCTCAAACTCATGTCCATTGAGTCAATGATGCCAGTCAACCATCTCATCTTCTGTCGTCTCTTTCTCCTCTTGCATTCAATCTTTCCCAGCATGAAGGTTTCTTCATGCCCACGGGGATTCTCCAGGCAAGAATATCCATGGGATCTTCTCAACCCAGAGATTGAACCAGATGTCCCACATTGCAGGTAGATTCTCTATCACCTGAGTCACCAGGGAAGCCTAAGAATACTGGACTGGGTAGTCTATCCCTTCTCCAGGGAATTTTCCCACCCAGGAATTGAACTGAGGTCTCCTGCGTTGTAGACAAGATTCTTTACCAGCTGAGTTACCAGGGGAGCCCTATCCTAATATAGGCATTAACAAAAGTCAGATGCAGTATTATGCACCAGTTGCACCAATTTATATTTCTTAATTCTGCAGGATTTTTCATTCAAATTTCCCAAGGGTAAATATAGATTAATATCTCAAAAGATCTATATATGCTGATTTTAATGGAAAGGGTATTCTTTGAGCCCATTTTTAATTATCTGTCATTTTTAGTTATTGATCTTTACCAAATAGTTAATAATCCTGAGGAATCTTCCATTCACCATAGCAATGTCTTAATTTGTAATGTTATGTATGCAAAAGTTGAGTTTCTATACTAGAGAGATTGGCCATGAGACAAAACTAAGTTTTTTTTTTTTTTAATAATCCATGCCCGTTCTGTAACACTTCGAGTATGACCTTTGACAGTATTCATTGTGAAATGCTAGTCAGATCATTCAGACCAAAGAATATATTTGTGGCAGAATATGCATCAGCTAGTTAGTTAGTTGGTCAGTGTAACTAATGTTAACAATGTGCACAATCCTGGCTAAAAGTTTTCATACTTCTAAGTAGTTGTATTTGTAAGAATTATCCAAATAATTGACACTTACCCAAATTGATTTGTCTGAACATCGTCTTTATTATTTACATACCAGATATACCTTGAAAAAAGGTCAATTTATTTTCTCTGTTGTTGCTGTCCAGTCGCTAAGTCCTGTCTCTTTGTGACCCATGGACAGCAGCACATGAGGCTTCCCTGTCCTTCACCACCTCCTGGAGTTTGCTCAAACTCATGTCCATTGAGTCAATGATGCCAGTCAACCATCTCATCTTCTGTCGTCTCTTTCTCCTCTTGCATTCAATCTTTCCCAGCATCAAGGTCTTTTACTGTGAGTTAACTGTTTGCATCAGGTGGCCTAAATATTGGAGCTTCAACTTCAGCATCAACCCTTCCAATGAACACTCTGGCTGATTTTCTTTAAGACTGACCACTTTGATCTGTTACCTTAAAAAAAAGTATAACATATTTCTTATGTGCAATATACTGTGTTGAGTAGGGTTTGCATAGACACCTCATGGAGAGAATGTGGACCTTGTCCTCTCATATTAAGAATAAGTTCGGGGGCTTCCCCTGGTGGTCCAGTGGGTAAGGACACCGCCTTGCAGTGCAAGGGGCGCCGGTTCGAGCCCTGGCCTGGGAAGATCCCACGTGCCGCGGAGTGGCTGGACCCATGTGTCCAATTACCGAGCCGGAGCTCTGGAGCGCATGCGCCCAGAGCCAGTGCTCTGCAACAACACCACGATGGGAGGCCCACAGGAGCCAAAGAACAAAGATGAATGAAAATAGAGAAATGAAAGACCAATAGAATTGACTCGCCCGCTCCCCTCCCTCCCCAACCCGACCCCCGCCCTAAATAAATAAATAAATAAATCTTTAAAAAAAAAAAAAAGAATAAGTTCGGGAATTTATGATATATACACAAAAACAGTGAGACATATTGTAGAGATAGCTGTTAAGGGCTGGATTGTGCCTCCTAAAATTCAGATGGTGGAGCCCTAAACCCTAGTACCTCAGATTTTAACTATATTTAGAGAGAGGTTCTTTAAAGAGGTAATTAAATTAAAATGAGGTAGTTTAAGTGGACTCTAATCCAACATGACTGCTGTCCTTTTAAAAGAAGATTATAACATGGATACACACAGAGGGAAGACCATGTGAAGATACAAGGAGAAGACTACCATCTCTAAGCCAAGGAAGGGAACTCAGAAGAAACCAGCCCTGGCAACACCTTAATCTCAGACTTCTAAACCTCTAGATATGTGAGAAAATAAATTTCTTTTGCTTAAATCCCCCAGTGGCAGCTCTGGTAAACTAATAAAATACACAAAAGAAAAAACTGTGGATTCAGAGAACCAGAGTATCCTTCCAACTGGGAGTCTCGGAAAAGCTTTATCTAGGTGACTTTTGTAATGGCTTCTGTAATGGCCTTGGAATGGAAAATGGCCACATGTAGCTGGAGGAGCTGGGTGTTTTTCACAGTGGGACGAGCACGTCAAAAAGCTAACACGAGAAACTTCAGCATCAACCCTTCAACTCGTTCTTTAAGACTGACCACTTTGATCTGTTACCTTAAAAAGTATAACATATTTCTTATGTGCAATATACTGTGTTGAGTAGGGTTTGCATAGACACCTCATGGAGAGAATGTGGACCTTGTCCTCTCATATTAAGAATAAGTTCGGGGGCTTCCCCTGGTGGTCCAGTGGGTAAGGACACCGCCTTGCAGTGCAAGGGGCGCCGGTTCGAGCCCTGGCCTGGGAAGATCCCACGTGCCGCGGAGTGGCTGGACCCATGTGTCCAATTACCGAGCCGGAGCTCTGGAGCGCATGCGCCCAGAGCCAGTGCTCTGCAACAACACCACGATGGGAGGCCCACAGGAGCCAAAGAACAAAGATGAATGAAAATAGAGAAATGAAAGACCAATAGAATTGACTCGCCCGCTCCCCTCCCTCCCCAACCCGACCCCCGCCCTAAATAAATAAATAAATAAATCTTTAAAAAAAAAAAAAGAATAAGTTCGGGAATTTATGATATATACACAAAAACAGTGAGACATATTGTAGAGATAGCTGTTAAGGGCTGGATTGTGCCTCCTAAAATTCAGATGGTGGAGCCCTAAACCCTAGTACCTCAGATTTTAACTATATTTAGAGAGAGGTTCTTTAAAGAGGTAATTAAATTAAAATGAGGTAGTTTAAGTGGACTCTAATCCAACATGACTGCTGTCCTTTTAAAAGAAGATTATAACATGGATACACACAGAGGGAAGACCATGTGAAGATACAAGGAGAAGACTACCATCTCTAAGCCAAGGAAGGGAACTCAGAAGAAACCAGCCCTGGCAACACCTTAATCTCAGACTTCTAAACCTCTAGATATGTGAGAAAATAAATTTCTTTTGCTTAAATCCCCCAGTGGCAGCTCTGGTAAACTAATAAAATACACAAAAGAAAAAACTGTGGATTCAGAGAACCAGAGTATCCTTCCAACTGGGAGTCTCGGAAAAAGCTTTATCTAGGTGACTTTTGTAATGGCTTCTGTAATGGCCTTGGAATGGAAAATGGCCACATGTAGCTGGAGGAGCTGGGTGTTTTTCACAGTGGGACGAGCACGTCAAGCACACAGAAAGGCAGAGGAGCTAACTTCGGCGGACTGGGAGAAAAGACCAAAGGTGTAAATTGAGGCCAAAAATCAAGTTTGGGTTTTAGGTTGAATGCAAAGGAAAACCATTGCATCACTGTAACAATATCAGAGCCGTGCTTGAAAAAGATTAATATGGACATTAGATAATAATTAGTTGGAAGAGGAAAGCATTTTGAATTGGTGCAGAATGGCTGGCAACCCAGTGCAGCAGAGTAAGGGAGTGAAGAAGGGTCATAAAAAACAGACATTGAAGAGGAAAAGTCATTGGGACCCAGCAAATGGCTTTTCTATGGGAGGCAGGGGGAAGAAAACAGAACTGAAGAGCTGAAGGACTGATAGGAGGTTTTGATTGGCATCTAGGAAGATGGGATGAGGAATTAATTGCAGAAACAGGAAGAAAGTAGAAAAACAGATCTAGAAAGGATCAGGGACCAATACAGTTCTAGAGCTCCTGGGGGCGGACAATTTGAAATGTGGTTGGAGATATAGAACTATAGATATGTGAATAGGGATATATATATATATATACATATATATATATATATATGCACACATATATATATATATAATAGGTACACAATCTTTATTCAGAAGTGTATAATGTATTGGCTTCTGGGAAAGTTTGTTTGGGACATTTACAGTCTTAGAAGTAAGGGTGAAGGTGTAGATTTTGGATCATCACTGAAACCACAAGAAAGGATTAAACTGCTAAGAGAAATAAGAGAAAAATGGAAGAGAAGTTTGGGAAAAGGGCACAGGGAGCATTTAAAGAACTAGGCTCAAAAGAGAAGTAGATGGTGCATTCTTTGGAGAGGTAGGAGAAAAGCTTTTACTTGTTGGAAAATATCTACCCAGCCACTGTAGTTGAACTTTGAAAAAATCCCTCCAAGTGTATCCATTTAAATAAATATCTATCCATTTAAATATCCATTTACTTGTCAATGGAACAGATGAAAAGATTCCCCCTGTTTTACATAATAAAGTAGATCCATTTTTACTAGCATTATCTGAAGAAGAAACAAGAATCTTAATTTCTTCTTAGCTATAGTAAATCTAAATAAAAGTACCAAAAATCAAAGAAATTAGTGGCTACTAGCCATTACTAGCCTCAAATTTTCTTCATGAAAAACAACTATATTTTTATAAAATTTGAATCAAAAAATTCAAATACAACTACATAAAGTATTGGTCCTTTAAGTGATTCAATCTGACCTCTTTCTCCCAGGAAGCAGCGGACTTTAAATCAAAGAATTCACTGGAAGTTACATTACTAAACATTGGGTTTTCATAGTTTCATCCTATGAATGATAGAACATTGATACAAATATCAAAGCTATAAAACTACTCTCCCTAGTACATTTCATGGTCTCTCCTTTCTTCTTCTTTCTGCATAAGGCTGCCTGTGGCACTTGTGTTTAGATGTCCCTAGTTACGACTACATGGTAGGACCACCCAGTGCCCACCTGACCTGCTGAGGGCAGAAGGGCAAACTCTGTCCCAATCCACGAACTTGACTGCCAGGGTCACAGTTGTGACCCCACAGGAAGTGATGCTCATTGAAAGGGCCCCCAAAAGAGAACTTCCTCATTGAAGACAGTTACAGAACTGTCTTTCAATACTTCTTTTTCATTCCCCAACCCCCTGAGTGTGGAAAAGATAATGATATATATATTTTTTTATTTACTTTGGGCGGGGGTCCGGTTGGGGAGGGAGGGGAGTGGGCAGGCCACTTCTATTGGCTTTCATTTCTCTATTTTCATTCATCTTCGTTCTTTGGCTCCTGTGGGCCTCCCATCGCGGTGGCGTCTGTTGTCGCAGAGCACCGACTCTGGGCGCATGCGCTCCAGAGCTCCGGCTCGGTGATTGGACACATCAGTCCAGCCGCTCCGCGGCACGTGGAATCTTCCCAGGCCAGGGATCGAACCGGCACCCCTTGCACAGCAAGGCGGTGTCCTTATCCACTGGACCACCAGGGGAAGCCCGATAATGATATTTTATGTAAGTGGATTTATGAGCAGTTGTAAGATTTATAGAGTACTGAACTTTCTGTGTATTTTTGGCTACTATAGAATAGAGGTTCGCTAACATGCTGTGTGCTTATACGATATCCAGAAATAATTAGCTAACCAATAGAGTATCAATTTGATAAACTGAGTTTATTGTTCCTGTTGCAACACACTTACTGTTAATATCTGTCAATCATTTGCCAACAACTACTTAATTAGTATTTTGAAAAAACCTTTAAGGCATTTATAGAATATGAATTTATAGAAAGCTAAAAACCATATAACGCAGTTAAAGAAAATGTATCATTATTTGTCTTTTGCAAATAGAGAATGAATGGTCAGGAAAAAAAATCAAAGGCTTGATGAAATCAGTCCACCATCATTAACCTGAGCTTGCATATTTCCTTTCAAATGGAATTTGAGAGTTACTGTCAACAGATAGTGTACATTCAATAAGTTCATATTTAGAAATAAAAAAACAAAGTCACAACTAGTGAAATAAGGAAAACATGAAATAGTGATAAACTTCCACAGCAAATACAGAAAGCTAGCCTTTCTTCTATATTGCAGTTAATGCAAATATACTAACCCTAAATATGACACTTTGGCCTACTGAATATTTTAAGCTGAAGAAGTTTGAGAAAACAGCAGAAGCAGAAAAGTCCCTTTGACTTTCCTCCCACCCTGCTTCCTGAAACAGGTCATAAATCCTCCATGAGACGTGACTTCCCTAAACTGGAAGAAAGGAGAGCATCTTTATCTTTGAAGACAAGGAGACACTGTCTGAACGCACAGGACTTGCTTCTCCCAGTTGACTGTGCTTACCTCCTACTCCCTAACCTATCCTAGCTCGGCCCAGCTGCCCACTCTGCATCAAGCCCAGCAGAAAAATTCTCAGGTCTAACTGTTTCTTTGGGCTTTCATTTCCCTCTGAAGCTTTCCACGTCACTTAAAACACATATGGTAAGTCTGTGTACTTTTCTCCTGTTAATGTCTCTGTGTTAGTTTAATGTTCAGATCTAGCAAGGGACCCTAAGAAGGATGAGGAAAACCATTTTGTCCCTACAAAACCAGTAATGCCCCTTGCCGGCATAATTTTTTTTAAAAGCAGTTTAGGCTGAACTTTCTGTGTATTTTTGGCTACTATAGAATAGAGGTTCGCTAACATGCTGTGTGCTTATACGATATCCAGAAATAATTAGCTAACCAATAGAGTATCAATTTGATAAACTGAGTTTATTGTTCCTGTTGCAACACACTTACTGTTAATATCTGTCAATCATTTGCCAACAACTACTTAATTAGTATTTTGAAAAAACCTTTAAGGCATTTATAGAATATGAATTTATAGAAAGCTAAAAACCATATAACGCAGTTAAAGAAAATGTATCATTATTTGTCTTTTGCAAATAGAGAATGAATGGTCAGGAAAAAAAATCAAAGGCTTGATGAAATCAGTCCACCATCATTAACCTGAGCTTGCATATTTCCTTTCAAATGGAATTTGAGAGTTACTGTCAACAGATAGTGTACATTCAATAAGTTCATATTTAGAAATAAAAAAACAAAGTCACAACTAGTGAAATAAGGAAAACATGAAATAGTGATAAACTTCCACAGCAAATACAGAAAGCTAGCCTTTCTTCTATATTGCAGTTAATGCAAATATACTAACCCTAAATATGACACTTTGGCCTACTGAATATTTTAAGCTGAAGAAGTTTGAGAAAACAGCAGAAGCAGAAAAGTCCCTTTGACTTTCCTCCCACCCTGCTTCCTGAAACAGGTCATAAATCCTCCATGAGACGTGACTTCCCTAAACTGGAAGAAAGGAGAGCATCTTTATCTTTGAAGACAAGGAGACACTGTCTGAACGCACAGGACTTGCTTCTCCCAGTTGACTGTGCTTACCTCCTACTCCCTAACCTATCCTAGCTCGGCCCAGCTGCCCACTCTGCATCAAGCCCAGCAGAAAAATTCTCAGGTCTAACTGTTTCTTTGGGCTTTCATTTCCCTCTGAAGCTTTCCACGTCACTTAAAACACATATGGTAAGTCTGTGTACTTTTCTCCTGTTAATGTCTCTGTGTTAGTTTAATGTTCAGATCTAGCAAGGGACCCTAAGAAGGATGAGGAAAACCATTTTGTCCCTACAAAACCAGTAAGCCGAGAGAAGTAAACTTCAAGATACATTTGTTAGTGTTCAACTATAGTATACAACTAAACTGACCATCTCAAGGATATGGTTGGAGAAGTTTGAAAGAATTTTCTTTCCACCTGCTTTATAAAAGGGCATGATACTAGAGTCCTTGGGGCTTACAACTGCCTTCTTTTACACAAAAGCCTACGTTGTTAGACTGGATGTCACAATCATCATAATACATTTCATTGCAACATTTCTTCCCATAAAAAGTCTTTCTACATGCGCTATGTCAAGAAGATTGCTATTTTGGCAATAATGTATCTTAAATAAACTTTGTATGAAACCATACTAACCTTTTAAGCTATGTACAGACCACATAGTGTCCCTGATATTAAATTTCCCTTTAAATAAAATGCCAACTTTGAGCCTGAGGATGTGTCTACAAACATTGGTGATTCAAAGATAGAGTTGTTTAATTACAGCTGTACATGGTATTAATATGCACCTGCTCTACAAAGATTAATTTTAGTTAAATTTTTATCACAAGTGAGTGATGTTGCAAGAATAAAATGGTGGATAGGCTGCTGCAGATGCTATTTGCACTGGGGCTGGAGGTGGGTAATTGGGTCAGTTGAGTTCACATATTAACGAATTGTCTGCCGGCTACTGTGTTGGCTGTCACAGTCTGTCTCAATCAAGCATAACTGCAAATCTCCAGAAAGCTGTTATTGATCAAAATAAAAATCTACATGCTATTTATGTTCAAAGAGCTGGTGCTACTGTCAACTACATTTGATCACCAAGTGCATGGGATAGTTGAGTATTTGGTTTTACTGTATTGCAGCTTACTAAAATAAAAGTCTTGGTCTCTTTGGAAATACAGATAAGTTTGATGATTTGACTCAGTTTGAGAATGGAAAGTGATGCTGAAGGAATGAATGGTCCTTTGACGATGTCCCATCTCCAAGTAAGAGGGCTTCCCAGCTGGCTCAATGGTAAAGAACCCATCTGCCAGTGCAGGAGATGCAGCTGACACAGGTTTGATCCCTGGGTCAGGAAGATCTCTTGGAGAAGGGAATGGCAACCTAATCCAGTATTCTTGCCTGGAGAAACCCATGGATAGAGGAGCCTAGCACACTATAGTCCATGGCATAGCAAAGAATCAAACACAACTGAGTGACTGAGCATGCACACATGCATCTCCAAATAAAAGGAAGAAAACAACAAAAACAAGCAACAACAGATATATCAATATAGAAACAGTTGAAGCCCACACTCCAAATTTCTGACTTCTGTAATCAATCTACATTTCCTGAAGACACACATGTTTTTCCTCAATGTCTATCTAAATGGCTCACAAAAACAGCACTGCCATGGACAGCCTCCCTTGTTAGAGGAAACAATTACTTGGTACTATTGGCTATTTTAATGGACATATCACTTTAAATGAAGCCATCACATCTGTTCTGCCTCCTAATTACAAATGCAAAAGAAATACAATTCACCAATGCATCATAAAAAAGTAAAACATAAGTGATTTAAATGCATATGTATGTTCCTAAGTCAATGCAGCATGCAATCTGCTATGTTTTTTACATGTTCTGAGCACAAATCAGATGGAAAACCTGTTCTCTGATGAAATGTGATTTCTTCTCCCTGGATAAGCTTGGTGCTGTATGAACACAATGGTTTGTGCGCACACCATTTGCAGACCACACTGCTGCTCTAACCAGTGTTCTTAGCTAACCTCTTTCTGGGACTAGTATTTTATGATCAGTGTGACCCTGCTCTGATGCAGGTTGAGTACTAAAATATATTAATCTAATGTAAAGGGCAGATTTTCACTGATACACTAAAAAGTAGTTTCTTTTTCTCTCTTTCTTCCTCATGAAGGGAAACATCAGAAGTATTTTATAGTGTTACCCAACTATCCTTGCCCAAGGGGGTGACTAAAGGTATTTATTGCTCCCCAATGATTGCTTAAAGAATGGTATGTAGCTCTCCTACTGATGATAGAACAGATATTGGTAAATAATTATATTATTTTCTTGTTTCTATTGAAAAACAATCCTATTTAAAGAAAACATTTGAATAGGGTTAGTTTTCTGGACCTCTAAGTAGAGCAGGAAGGCAAGAATTTGGTTAGAGTCAGAAGTCTAAAAAAGGCAATGGCGGTGCTTTAGTCACTATGTCTGACTCTTGTGACCCCAGAGACTGTTTGTAGCCCACAAGGCTCCTCTGTCCATGGGATTTTCCAGGTAAGAGTACTGCAGTGGGTTGCCATTTCCTTCTCCACGGGATCTTCCCAATACAGAGATCAAATAGATTCTTTACCACTGAGCCACCAGAGAAGCCCTGCAAATGCAATATTCCTAATTTAATTAAGACAAAGCAGCATAATCAGAGGACCACGATATCAACTAAAATTAAATTAACAATTCAATCTTAAATGTTAAGAAAACATAGGGGGCATCCCTTGTGGCTTAGAGGTAAAGCATCAGCCTGCCATGCTGGAGACCCGAAGTCATTTCCCTGGTTGGAAGGTTCCCCTAAAGACTAAATGGATCCCCCATGTAATATGCAGACTGCGAACACAACCAGCATTAAAAAAGAGAAAACATTGATTTATCATAATCATCCATTCTCAATATAAGCATGCCTGCTATGTTTTTACATGTTCTGAGCACAAATCAGATGGAAAACCTGTTCTCTGATGAAATGTGATTTCTTCTCCTGGATAAGCTTGGTGCTGTATGAACACAATGGTTTGTGCGCACACCATTTGCAGACCACACTGCTGCTCTAACCAGTGTTCTTAGCTAACCTCTTTCTGGGACTAGTATTTTATGATCAGTGTGACCCTGCTCTGATGCAGGTTGAGTACTAAAATATATTAATCTAATGTAAAGGGCAGATTTTCACTGATACACTAAAAAGTAGTTTCTTTTTCTCTCTTTCTTCCTCATGAAGGGAAACATCAGAAGTATTTTATAGTGTTACCCAACTATCCTTGCCCAAGGGGGTGACTAAAGGTATTTATTGCTCCCCAATGATTGCTTAAAGAATGGTATGTAGCTCTCCTACTGATGATAGAACAGATATTGGTAAATAATTATATTATTTTCTTGTTTCTATTGAAAAACAATCCTATTTAAAGAAAACATTTGAATAGGGTTAGTTTTCTGGACCTCTAAGTAGAGCAGGAAGGCAAGAATTTGGTTAGAGTCAGAAGTCTAAAAAAGGCAATGGCGGTGCTTTAGTCACTATGTCTGACTCTTGTGACCCCAGAGACTGTTTGTAGCCCACAAGGCTCCTCTGTCCATGGGATTTTCCAGGTAAGAGTACTGCAGTGGGTTGCCATTTCCTTCTCCACGGGATCTTCCCAATACAGAGATCAAATAGATTCTTTACCACTGAGCCACCAGAGAAGCCCTGCAAATGCAATATTCCTAATTTAATTAAGACAAAGCAGCATAATCAGAGGACCACGATATCAACTAAAATTAAATTAACAATTCAATCTTAAATGTTAAGAAAACATAGGGGGCATCCCTTGTGGCTTAGAGGTAAAGCATCAGCCTGCCATGCTGGAGACCCGAAGTCATTTCCCTGGTTGGAAGGTTCCCCTAAAGACTAAATGGATCCCCCATGTAATATGCAGACTGCGAACACAACCAGCATTAAAAAAGAGAGAGAAAACATTGTTATCATATCTATTCCTCAATCAAGGTTAGATTCATCCCATTTCTTTTTTCAATTTTATTTATTTGCTTCATTTTTTAAATTTTGTCTATGCTGGGTCTTTGCTGCCACATAGACTTTTCTCTAGTTGTGACTAACAGAAGCTACTCTCTGGTTGTGGTGTTCAGGCTTCTCACTGTGGTGGCTTCTCCTATTGCAGAGTGTGGACTCTAGGGTACCTGGCTTCAATAATGGTCCTGCATGGACATAGTTGCTCCACGGCATGTGGAATCTTCCTACCGCAGAGATCGAACCTGTGTCTCCTGCACTGGCAGGTGGGTTCTTTACCACTGAGCAACTTTCACTAGGGCAAGAAGTTTGTGACATGTAGATGGACCTCAGTTCTCCCTCTGCTAAGTAGGCACCTCAAAAGCAGAGGCTATGTTTTATTCATTGGTGTGTTCTATTACTGAAAATAAACCCATTACCTAGAATAGAACTGGCATATATTAGCTGGCAGCATTTTTTTAAGTGAATGAATGAATCTGAAATTATAAATGGGTAATTGACTAGCCCTGACAAAATTCAGCCTCCACTATGAGATGGAGCAAAATGAGCAAGAGCTATTTCATAAAGCTAAGCAGATTCATTTTAAAAGACTATTCTCTATTCTGAGATTAGGTCCTTCTGCTTTTTGGTATAAAAATATTTTTTATTTGATTGCATAATTATGGTAGGGTTTGTTTCTTTTATTATTTGTTTGTTACTCAATGTTTATACTAGGCGAAATAAAATATGACTACCTTATGTTAGTTTCTGGAAATTTTATTAGTTTGTAAAATCCAAAGATCTGAAAAACACTAGTGTATTGGTTGAGAGCCCTGAAGCCCTTGGCAATTTAAAAAAAAGGAAATTTACTTAACAATTCAATCTTAAATGTTAAGAAAACATAGGGGGCATCCCTTGTGGCTTAGAGGTAAAGCATCAGCCTGCCATGCTGGAGACCCGAAGTCATTTCCCTGGTTGGAAGGTTCCCCTAAAGACTAAATGGATCCCCCATGTAATATGCAGACTGCGAACACAACCAGCATTAAAAAAGAGAGAGAAAACATTGTTATCATATCTATTCCTCAATCAAGGTTAGATTCATCCCATTTCTTTTTTCAATTTTATTTATTTGCTTCATTTTTTAAATTTTGTCTATGCTGGGTCTTTGCTGCCACATAGACTTTTCTCTAGTTGTGACTAACAGAAGCTACTCTCTGGTTGTGGTGTTCAGGCTTCTCACTGTGGTGGCTTCTCCTATTGCAGAGTGTGGACTCTAGGGTACCTGGCTTCAATAATGGTCCTGCATGGACATAGTTGCTCCACGGCATGTGGAATCTTCCTACCGCAGAGATCGAACCTGTGTCTCCTGCACTGGCAGGTGGGTTCTTTACCACTGAGCAACTTTCACTAGGGCAAGAAGTTTGTGACATGTAGATGGACCTCAGTTCTCCCTCTGCTAAGTAGGCACCTCAAAAGCAGAGGCTATGTTTTATTCATTGGTGTGTTCTATTACTGAAAATAAACCCATTACCTAGAATAGAACTGGCATATATTAGCTGGCAGCATTTTTTTAAGTGAATGAATGAATCTGAAATTATAAATGGGTAATTGACTAGCCCTGACAAAATTCAGCCTCCACTATGAGATGGAGCAAAATGAGCAAGAGCTATTTCATAAAGCTAAGCAGATTCATTTTAAAAGACTATTCTCTATTCTGAGATTAGGTCCTTCTGCTTTTTGGTATAAAAATATTTTTTATTTGATTGCATAATTATGGTAGGGTTTGTTTCTTTTATTATTTGTTTGTTACTCAATGTTTATACTAGGCGAAATAAAATATGACTACCTTATGTTAGTTTCTGGAAATTTTATTAGTTTGTAAAATCCAAAGATCTGAAAAACACTAGTGTATTGGTTGAGAGCCCTGAAGCCCTTGGCAATAGACCACCAACCCCAATTCCACTACTAACCACTGGAGGAAATTTACTTACTCTTTGTAGATCTCTGTTTCCTATTGACTTCATGTGGTTCGAGGGTGAACCAAATGAGGTATCACCTATTTTAGATATTTCAGACAAAGGTAATCATATAGTATGCAACCCTTTGTGCTTGGCTTCTTCTACTTAGTTTTTGAGGTTCATCTACGCTGTAGAAAGTATCAGTACTTCATTCCTTTTTATGGCTGATATCCTATTGGTACATATGTATTATAATTTGCTCATTGTTTCATTCATTGATGGACATTTGGGTTATTGCAGCCACTTTCTAATCACCTTTATCATTACTGAGTTCGTTTGGTTATTCCTTTTTATATTTAATTCGCTTATATTGTTTTACAGTAAAAGACATCCAAGATCATTTGACACATTAGTTAATGTTGCAGGACCCATATTCCAAAAGCACTTTATTTCAACAGATATTTGTTTGTGCAACAGCATCCTCTAAGTCACAAACAACCAAGCGAGTGGATCAGTGAAATTTTTGGAGAGCACACAATCATACAAAGAGAAAACTTTGGTTCAGTCAACATGACAGCAAAGGCTCCATCTTCAAGGAACCAGCCCCATCATTGGGATGAGCTGTCATGAAAGAAGTCTTCCCTGGGCGTGAAGGGTCTGTCATCTCTTACTGCTGTCTAGTCACTCAGTCCCCTCATCAGAGTCCAATAGCATGAGTACCTTTTCCCTCATTGGATAACCAGTTCCTTCTTTAAAGTAGGTAAAGTAAGGTCCCATAGAGAAATGTGGGGCCTGCTGAGCTGACTATGTGATTAGGAAGTAAACTAAGTCGTGACCTCTCATATGGATTATCCAAATGTAAGGACGACATCATCACTCGCCTTGTGGGGCTTTTCCTCTCCCCTTAGACTGCCGCTTCATGTGATGAATCCTGTCTCTGACACTGCCTCACCCCAAAAGTTGTATTTATACCTCACTCAAGGAAATTGAGATCTGGCAACGATCCAGTTCATTTGATCAACAGAGCTGGCGGAACCAGATAATTTAAGCTCCAAATTCCCCCATTAATCAAAATAGTCTGATGACGGCTACATCTGCTTTTACTTTGGGTTGTGTAGACACAGTCTAATTGTGCATTTCCTAAAAACAGAATCACATCATCTGTAACATTCATAGAGCTCTTCCTGCCCACATTTCTTCCCCAGCTTGTTTGACTGAACAGATAACTCCATAATTAAAATTCATAATCAACACATGTTGAGTATTTTTCCTCTTTCTTCTGCTATTACAATCCTTTCCCCCTGACTTCTGGGTGGTTTGCCAACTGTTCCACTTTTCAAGAGTAAATACTATAGGTTATCTTCCCATGGGGCTACCTTATTGACTATCTTTCTCAATCCTTTTCTCTTGCCTCAACCCCTTACCCCACCACTGTGGGGTAAGGGAAGTTCAGAAACATTGACAGTTCTGACTATATCCCAAATGCTAGCTGCAAAATAAAGCAGTAAGTCATCAGAGAACTTAAAACTGGAGGCAACAGTGTCTGGTTTGAAGGGAATATATGACTGGGTTTACAGACATGATCTTCCTTTTCAGAAGGTCGGTGAGATCTAGACAAACCCATTAGTCTTATGCCACCAGAATGGAGCCTGTCCAGGCCAACCTTGTGTCAAACAGGGAGGAGGAAGAGCTTTGGTTCAGTCAACATGATCAGTAAAAAAAAAAGAGAAAACTTTGGTTCAGTCAACATGACAGCAAAGGCTCCATCTTCAAGGAACCAGCCCCATCATTGGGATGAGCTGTCATGAAAGAAGTCTTCCCTGGGCGTGAAGGGTCTGTCATCTCTTACTGCTGTCTAGTCACTCAGTCCCCTCATCAGAGTCCAATAGCATGAGTACCTTTTCCCTCATTGGATAACCAGTTCCTTCTTTAAAGTAGGTAAAGTAAGGTCCCATAGAGAAATGTGGGGCCTGCTGAGCTGACTATGTGATTAGGAAGTAAACTAAGTCGTGACCTCTCATATGGATTATCCAAATGTAAGGACGACATCATCACTCGCCTTGTGGGGCTTTTCCTCTCCCCTTAGACTGCCGCTTCATGTGATGAATCCTGTCTCTGACACTGCCTCACCCCAAAAGTTGTATTTATACCTCACTCAAGGAAATTGAGATCTGGCAACGATCCAGTTCATTTGATCAACAGAGCTGGCGGAACCAGATAATTTAAGCTCCAAATTCCCCCATTAATCAAAATAGTCTGATGACGGCTACATCTGCTTTTACTTTGGGTTGTGTAGACACAGTCTAATTGTGCATTTCCTAAAAACAGAATCACATCATCTGTAACATTCATAGAGCTCTTCCTGCCCACATTTCTTCCCCAGCTTGTTTGACTGAACAGATAACTCCATAATTAAAATTCATAATCAACACATGTTGAGTATTTTTCCTCTTTCTTCTGCTATTACAATCCTTTCCCCCTGACTTCTGGGTGGTTTGCCAACTGTTCCACTTTTCAAGAGTAAATACTATAGGTTATCTTCCCATGGGGCTACCTTATTGACTATCTTTCTCAATCCTTTTCTCTTGCCTCAACCCCTTACCCCACCACTGTGGGGTAAGGGAAGTTCAGAAACATTGACAGTTCTGACTATATCCCAAATGCTAGCTGCAAAATAAAGCAGTAAGTCATCAGAGAACTTAAAACTGGAGGCAACAGTGTCTGGTTTGAAGGGAATATATGACTGGGTTTACAGACATGATCTTCCTTTTCAGAAGGTCGGTGAGATCTAGACAAACCCATTAGTCTTATGCCACCAGAATGGAGCCTGTCCAGGCCAACCTTGTGTCAAACAGGGAGGAGGAAGAGCTTCTGGGGTGGGATTTGAATGGTAGGCAGCCAAGGTTGCAGCTAACAGGAGGCAAGAGGGTAAAATCTTTTCCCAGGGACACAAAACAGATGTCTTCTGTAAAGGGAGACTCAGCTCATGAACCTGATTTAGTTTCTTTTGGAGGCGACCATGTGAAGGCCACGCTCAGCTTTAGAGAACAAAGTTCATGTGGTTTCTAAAGTAAACCTGAACCAAGATGATCACCCATTTCCTTAACATGCAATGAACCCTCAGACTCAGGTCTTTTTCGGGAGTCCTTGTATCCTTCTCCTCCACACATCCAGAATTTCTTTTCTCCTCAGCATTTAGGAAAGCCTTCCCTACAAACAGATCTCTTTCCTCCCCAACATAGTTCATCTGACAGATGAAGTCATAGCCACAGTCACAGCTTGATGGAGCTGCATGCACACCCTGAAGCCTTGCTCCAGACCATGCTTTGGGGCCCCAAGAAGTTACTGGTTCTTTAAAATTTTTAAGCACTGAGATTCAAAAGCTGTTGTTTCATAATCCAATTAGACAACCACTTTTAACTGGCTTGTGCATTTCTCCCAGACTTACCTTCACCCAAGTATATAAATGAAGATGCCTCCTCACGGTTCCAGAAATCTGTGAAGCCGAGAGGATATTTTTAACACACTCATTTTAAACAATGTCTGTGCCATACCACTTTTGCTTTTGCTGTTGGTGCAGGTGAGGAGCTGCCTAACAGCTGAGCTCCAGATCCGACATGTGTGGCCCAGGGCGGGCCTTGGATTTTTCAAAGGGTAAGGTTTTCACACATGGCTACACCCTCAAGTGTTTTCAGTATTTGTGGCTCAGTATAGCTCCTTCATGTGGATTTCGCAGACAAACAAGAGGCATCTAACAATGGAAATTCTATCACCTTATCTGTTTTACCTTTCTTCCATCTGGAAGGAGCACACAAACACACACACACACACACACACACACAGGAAGTTCACTTTCTTCTTGACGTCCAAAAAACTTATAATTGTATATAGAATCTTCTTTGAGTGGTTAGAAGTACTCTGCATTTTCCCAAAGCCCTGAAGAAAATGCAGTCTGGAATTCTTTACACCAAAAGAACCTGCCTAGAAGCAGCAACATTTCCTGAAGTTCCCAGATAGATAGGTGGTTGACTTCCTAGCTAGGAAAGGCTGAGGGCCATACCCTGTGGACTGCACGGAAATGAGGGTGTGGGACCCTAGTGAGGTTGCAGAGAAACCTAAGATGGGGCAGGACTGCACTTCCTTGAAGCAGAGCCACCTGCTCAGTTCTCTGGGTGGAGGAAAATAGGAAACTTCAGATCTCCCTAGTGTCCCTCAAAGGCCATGCTCCGTTTGGTGGTAAAGAATTCCTGAACACACCACTGTGGCATGAAAACTATTTTAACCAGAGGCATTTGAGTTCCTAAAATCTCTTTTCTGCCTAAAAACAGAGCCTCCCCAAAGAACTCAAAAGAACACAATGTCATAAGTCCCAGAGCTTGTAACTAGGAAGATTGACTCTTATCGTGGGAGAGGAGACACTGTCATAAAACAATCACATATCCCATCTTTTCTTCTAAGCACACCCATCAATCTTTGCAAAATGTCATTTATTTTCCCACAAGTGCCCTCCTCCCCTTTCCTTTCCTCTATTAAGATGGCGTATAAGCCCCAAATTCTAATCACTTCCCTGAGTTACATCTTTCCGTGAATTCCCTTAAGTATGTTTTAAATCTCTCTTTTCTCTTGCTCATCTGTCTTTCCTCAGTTTAATTTGCAAGTCCTCAAGTTCTCAACATAAGGAGGTATGGGAAAGGCATTTCTACCAGTGTCATCAGAATGGACAGGAATCTTCCATTTGCCCTTCCAGACCCACCTTCTCCTCTCTGCCCTCTGCTTCTGCCCTAAGAGAGTCACCTGTGTGGACCGCTTCAACAGGTTCCCTTGCTCTTCTGGTTTCCAACTGGGTTTGGCCAATTGGAAGCATCAGGAAAAACTCGAAAGAAGAATGAGGTCATGGTATAATTCCCTCCAGTACTGTGAGGTCACCACGGGTTATGTCCTTCCATTGAAAGCCCAGATCCTTCAAGGGAGCCACTCCACACAACTTCTCTGCCTCTTCTGACTCTCTTTGGTCTAGGAATGAGAGAGTCCTAACTAGCCCCTGGACAGTGTACCCCTTGAAGTTTTCTGTACTCACCTCTACCTTTGTACATTGCTTCATATAAACTCCTTCAAATCATCCAATCTGGATGTGCTTTCTCTAGCCAGAATCTTCAGTCCTATACAAAGAAGATGGAGGACAATCATTAATTTGAAAGGGATTTCACTACCTTTGAGCCTAAACCCCATCTCATGATTGGCAGCAGGGGTCCAGCCAAACTATTCATGCTTCTTTGGAGCTGTAAAAGACCAATCATCCTCTTGGCACTTTGCCCGTGTCCTTGTGCTTTTGTCTGAGACAAGGGGAGTAAGTAACCAGGTAACACTGCTTGCATGCCATCCCTTGTGAGTAAAGGGTCATCTGATCTTGTCTCTTTCAGCAGAGTTGATTAAATCTCTCCAGGATCAGGTGAGAGGACAGCCCAGCCAGCACCCACCATGTGCCTGGAAGGGTCCTCAACAGTGACCTCACCGGGCAGTAAGTAACCAGGTAACAGTGCACATCTTCTTCTAAGCACACCCATCAATCTTTGCAAAATGTCATTTATTTTCCCACAAGTGCCCTCCTCCCCTTTCCTTTCCTCTATTAAGATGGCGTATAAGCCCCAAATTCTAATCACTTCCCTGAGTTACATCTTTCCGTGAATTCCCTTAAGTATGTTTTAAATCTCTCTTTTCTCTTGCTCATCTGTCTTTCCTCAGTTTAATTTGCAAGTCCTCAAGTTCTCAACATAAGGAGGTATGGGAAAGGCATTTCTACCAGTGTCATCAGAATGGACAGGAATCTTCCATTTGCCCTTCCAGACCCACCTTCTCCTCTCTGCCCTCTGCTTCTGCCCTAAGAGAGTCACCTGTGTGGACCGCTTCAACAGGTTCCCTTGCTCTTCTGGTTTCCAACTGGGTTTGGCCAATTGGAAGCATCAGGAAAAACTCGAAAGAAGAATGAGGTCATGGTATAATTCCCTCCAGTACTGTGAGGTCACCACGGGTTATGTCCTTCCATTGAAAGCCCAGATCCTTCAAGGGAGCCACTCCACACAACTTCTCTGCCTCTTCTGACTCTCTTTGGTCTAGGAATGAGAGAGTCCTAACTAGCCCCTGGACAGTGTACCCTTGAAGTTTTCTGTACTCACCTCTACCTTTGTACATTGCTTCATATAAACTCCTTCAAATCATCCAATCTGGATGTGCTTTCTCTAGCCAGAATCTTCAGTCCTATACAAAGAAGATGGAGGACAATCATTAATTTGAAAGGGATTTCACTACCTTTGAGCCTAAACCCCATCTCATGATTGGCAGCAGGGGTCCAGCCAAACTATTCATGCTTCTTTGGAGCTGTAAAAGACCAATCATCCTCTTGGCACTTTGCCCGTGTCCTTGTGCTTTTGTCTGAGACAAGGGGAGTAAGTAACCAGGTAACACTGCTTGCATGCCATCCCTTGTGAGTAAAGGGTCATCTGATCTTGTTCTCTCTTTCAGCAGAGTTGATTAAATCTCTCCAGGATCAGGTGAGAGGACAGCCCAGCCAGCACCCACCATGTGCCTGGAAGGGTCCTCAACAGTGACCTCACCTTGGGTCTTAGGATAAAGCTGCACCCTCTTCACACCCTCCCCACAGAAGCCAAAATCTCATTTAACAGAGCACTATCCTTAGAAGTGGGAGGAAGACTTTCTCTTTTCTCTTAGAAGAAAACTCTCATCTATTCATCTTAGCCAGGGTTCCCCCTGCATCCTTTCTCCAGTAGATCTCCAAGGAAAGAGGTTTCTCACCTAGAACTCTGCGTGTTAGTTGCCAATGCAAGAAGGTGAGCCTTTACTTCTTTTCAGGTGTTATAAACAAAAGAGGAGTCACCTGGACTCCCCATATGATAAGGGACACCTCTGGCCATGACATACTCACCCACACTGTTTTCCTATTACCTAATGGATTCCATCTAAATTCCTCCACTTGGCATACAAGATCGACAGTGGTCTGGCTTCAGTATGTTCTTCCAAGCACAGCTGAAATCCCTCAAGTGACCAGTTGGATGATCAGAGACCTTACAGGCCAAGTCAGGATCTTCATCCTCCTTGTAGGAGATGGGCTCTGGGCAGTGGGGAAAATAAGATGATTCCAATGAAAGATCTTCCAGACCTCAGTGAGGGGAAATACTAGAATGGAGCCAGCCTGTGAGAGGTGGGGAGGGAAGGATGAGAGAATGGAGAACAATGACTTCCTTGGAAGGTGGCCTTCCCAAGGAGAAACTCTGTGTAAGTCTGCACTCCCTAAAAAGGAGTATGTGGTGTGGAGCAAGCTGCTGGCAGCTCCCAGGGGGAATCGAGGGGTCAGAGTCTCAGCTGCTGCAGCCCTGCAGCCCACCCACCCTCTACACAAGGGAGGAAAAAGGAAGGAGAGAGAGGTTCAAAAAAAGGAAAAGAAGAGAAAAGAGAGGTCAGTTCTTGAAAGTTGAAATCTTTAGGTTCTTCCAATGTCCTGAGTTGAGACTGATTCTCACACCCTCATTAACCTTCCTTGGCATTCCAGAAGCCTAATCAGACCCTGGAGCTCAATGATTCAAAAGGAGAGTGATCTTCAGAAGTTAAAGCTAGGAGACAGGGACTCCTAAACTGGTGGCATCCCCTGCCTGCCCTCTGCCAGCCCATGTGCCAAGATGCTGGCAGAAGTACCTGGGGACAGGCATGAAGCTCCAAGGTGAACAGAGGGGCTAAGAGTCTCATGTCATGATTTGGAGAGACACTTCCACCTCCTTAATGATGTCCCTATCAAAGCCCTAAAGAAGCAATTTGCAAAAGAAGAAGTAAAGTTTCAATAGCACATGTAATATGAATGACCTCACCACTGACAAAAGAATCAAATTAAGACATTATTTTTCTTTGGGCTTCCCAGGTAACACAGTGGTAGAGAATCTGTCTGCCAATACGGGATGTAGGTTCCATCCCAGGGCGTCAGGAAGATCTCCTGGAGGAGGAAATGGCAACCCATTTCATTTCTTCTTTTCTTGCCTGGAAAATTCCAGGGACAGAAGAGCCTGGCGGGCTACAGTTCATGGGGTCACAAAGAGTCTAATGCAACTGGGTATATGCACAAGTCACACACACACACATCTTTTTTTAAAAATCTACTAGACTACTAAGTGCTGAGAAGAAGATAATATCCATTATCGGGGAGAGTTTAAAGAAACGCAGCTTGTTATAAATCAGTGGTGCTCATGTAAAATGGAACTGTCTTCCTCGTACTTATCAAAACCCTGAGAAGGGGCATACCTGTCACCCAGCCATCTCTCTTAGTGGATTTATCCCAAATGACTAACTAAGAACATGACCAAGTTACTAACTCTCATCGGATGACTGCTTTTTGTTCCATCCTCAGTCCTCCACATCAGAGGAGTAAAGATAGTATTTACCCCTCTTACCAAACAATGCCTCATTATGTTACCAGTTGAGTGAAAAGAATACTGATTTTTAATAAGCACACGTAGGACAACAACATTACTTCAGTGACCATACGACCACTAATAAACAAAAGTTTCATGTTTCTTAACTTTCTATACTAGGCCTTCAAGTGTTAGTCAGTCAGTGTTGTCTGACTCTTTGCAATCCCATGGACCATAGCTCACTAGGCTCCTCTGTCCATGGGATATTCTAGGCAAGAATACTGGAGTGGGTTGCCATTCCTTTCTCCAGGGAATCTTCCTGGCCTACGGATCAAACCCATGTTTCCTGCACTGCAGGCAGATTCTTTACCATCTGAGCCACCAGGGAACTAAGCCATACTAGGGCTTAATTTTTAGCTTTGTTTCTACAGTTCCTTTTCAGAAATAGTTCAACTATATACACTCTTTTTTTATTATTGAAAAGCCTTATGTAATATGCATGACAAGTAATTCAGTATGGATTTGGCCCATAATTTAGAGGTTAAGGTGCAGTAACAAAACCTCCACAAATGTGTGTGGTTTGCCAGCACAAAGCTGTATTTCTTGCTCATGCTACACATCCCATAGGGGTAAGTGGAGGGTCTGGTGCACATCTCCTCATTCAGTTAACCGATGTCCTGGAGCCTCTGTATCTGGAGCATTATTGGTTGCCCAGGCAGAGGGAGGGAATCTGAGGAGATACTATAACAGCAATTCAATGCTCTGGTCTGGGAGAGCTATCCATTACTTCTATTCACGAGTCTTAGAAGAAAACAACTCATGTGATCATGCAAATAATTTGAAGGCAATAATTATGAGAACTGCTGTTCTACCACGATTGGAAGGAAGCAAAACAGAAGCAAATGAATCACCCTTGTGTCTACCACACAGGCCAGGGCCAGGGAGTTTGTCTCTAAGATGTGAGACTTAGGTATCAGACTATATGCTTCACTCCTGAAATCATGTGAGTATATTAGGAAAGAAGAAACACGAGATCAGTTCCATTAACTGATGATTTAATCAGTGATTATTGAGTATTTATTTAGAATTGTGCTAGAAATTAGGAAAATACAAAGAATTATAAACACAATGTTTCCAGGTGCTTAAATCTAATGCAAGAGATAATACTATAATACTTCATATAAATATAATTTATATAACACTGCATATAATATTGCATACAAAATGTAGGAGGTCCATAATAATTCCTGACATCAATACACGACTATGGCTTCAGAATCACTCAGAGAGCAATTTCAAATGATACATAAACAAGCTCCAGTACCAGAAATATTGGTTTAGCATATACTCAGTGAGACAAGGTCTAAGCGCATGAATCCTGATCAAAATTCCTTAGATGACTCTGAGCTCACCCCAGTTTCAGAACTCTTAAATATGAAAATGCAATTCCTTTCTCCAGGGAATCTTCCTGGCCTACGGATCAAACCCATGTTTCCTGCACTGCAGGCAGATTCTTTACCATCTGAGCCACCAGGGAACTAAGCCATACTAGGGCTTAATTTTTAGCTTTGTTTCTACAGTTCCTTTTCAGAAATAGTTCAACTATATACACTCTTTTTTTATTATTGAAAAGCCTTATGTAATATGCATGACAAGTAATTCAGTATGGATTTGGCCCATAATTTAGAGGTTAAGGTGCAGTAACAAAACCTCCACAAATGTGTGTGGTTTGCCAGCACAAAGCTGTATTTCTTGCTCATGCTACACATCCCATAGGGGTAAGTGGAGGGTCTGGTGCACATCTCCTCATTCAGTTAACCGATGTCCTGGAGCCTCTGTATCTGGAGCATTATTGGTTGCCCAGGCAGAGGGAGGGAATCTGAGGAGATACTATAACAGCAATTCAATGCTCTGGTCTGGGAGAGCTATCCATTACTTCTATTCACGAGTCTTAGAAGAAAACAACTCATGTGATCATGCAAATAATTTGAAGGCAATAATTATGAGAACTGCTGTTCTACCACGATTGGAAGGAAGCAAAACAGAAGCAAATGAATCACCCTTGTGTCTACCACACAGGCCAGGGCCAGGGAGTTTGTCTCTAAGATGTGAGACTTAGGTATCAGACTATATGCTTCACTCCTGAAATCATGTGAGTATATTAGGAAAGAAGAAACACGAGATCAGTTCCATTAACTGATGATTTAATCAGTGATTATTGAGTATTTATTTAGAATTGTGCTAGAAATTAGGAAAATACAAAGAATTATAAACACAATGTTTCCAGGTGCTTAAATCTAATGCAAGAGATAATACTATAATACTTCATATAAATATAATTTATATAACACTGCATATAATATTGCATACAAAATGTAGGAGGTCCATAATAATTCCTGACATCAATACACGACTATGGCTTCAGAATCACTCAGAGAGCAATTTCAAATGATACATAAACAAGCTCCAGTACCAGAAATATTGGTTTAGCATATACTCAGTGAGACAAGGTCTAAGCGCATGAATCCTGATCAAAATTCCTTAGATGACTCTGAGCTCACCCCAGTTTCAGAACTCTTAAATATGAAAATGCAATGGCCGTGCTCTTAGGGACAAGAAGGCATTAGCAACACTAAAATAGAGGTTTAGAGGAGGAGGAAGAACCTGTATGCAACCTGTAGCCTTGTGGTCAAGACAGCTTTCAAGGGGAAAATGGCCTGGATCCATGGAGGAGCAGTAGAATTTGGCAAAGTGGATACAAGAGATAAGGACTGGCCATGGTTCAGGGGCAGGTGTGCATATATATAAATTATGCTAGGGGGATAAAGAATGTTTCAATCAAGTGAGAAATTAAGATGCAATGAAAATTTTAAAGTATTTAGTTTATACCAAAATCCAACTCTATAGAAAGCCTTTTAATCAGAATAGTTACTCAGCACTTTGGACGATGACAGGCAAGTGATAAGTGCTTCATTAATATTTGTTGAATTAATTAAATTATTAATTAATCAATTCTGAATTGAGTAACTGAAGATCAAACCTCAAAAGCCAAAAGGTAATTAATGGCTGTTTATGAATAATTGATAGCCAACATCTTTGGTTCTCCTTGTCCCAGAGATTAAAACAAGAAGTTAGATGACCTTTTTGTTCTTTTTAATAATATATAAACTACTCCTGCTTTCAAAAAGCATTCTCAAAGTTCACTGAATGAGCTGAAGAGGCCATCAAGTTCTCCTAGAAGGCAGAATCATGTCATGAAGAGGTTAGCATAGCAAAAGGGTAAAACAGAAAACCAACAAAAAACATGACGTTGGGGTCCGAGAAACCTAGCTTCGTCACTTGCTAGCTGTGTGACCTTGGACACATCAGTGAATCTGTTTGGAAAGTTAGCTAATAGTACCTAACTTGTATACTCACTTGAGAATTAAATAACATCAAGCCTATTAAGACAATTTGGAAAAACCTAGAACAATGACATAATTGGAACCAGTACATCTTAACAATTATCTGAAATATTCCCTGTGACAGATAAGGATATCAAGACCTGCGTTCAATGAAAGCAGAAGAAAGACCCACACATAGCACTCAAAAGATCAAACTACACAAGTGACTACACCTTGGTTTTGATGTTGGATATTAGATTTTATTAATTTAAACTGTATTAAAAATGCTGGACAGGGCTTCCCTGGTGGTTCAGTAGGTAAGGACATCGCCTTGCAGTGCAAGAGGTGCCAGTTTGATCCCTGGCCTGGGAAGATCCCACATGCAGCAGAGTGGCTTGACGAACGTGTCCAACTGCCGAGCCGGAGCTCTGGAGCACATGCGCCCAGAGCCGGTGCTCTGCAACAAGAGATGCCACTGAGATGGGAGGCCCACACAGGTCAAAAGAACAAAAAAACATGAATGAAAGATCAATAGAAGTGGCCCAAAAAAATGCTGGACACTTTGCTGTATGCTGAAACTACCTTGCTGATAGATGGAGAAAATTCCCTGCCTGTTGTTTTCACAAATTACTGAGACACAAATGATTTCGCCAACACACTTTCTTTGCATTGGCCTGACCTGTATTTACAAGGTTCTCTGTTGGCCATCCTACCTTGTTCTCTTCCCAACCCCTGCGCCACCAGCTGAAACAAACACATGCATCTGCTCATAAGAAACACACTCAGGTCTTTGTCTCTTCCAGGCAAAGAAACAAAACAAACAAGTAAACAAAAAAGGTTGATATGATAAAAATTGAGCCAACCATGGTTTCTGGCTATAGGACACTAAACTAGCTAAACTCATTTTAAAAATCAAAACAGACTTGACTGCATGAATGCACAATTTGTTGGATACTAACCCAACTGAGTGAGTTTATAGCTGGCCATATGAAAGCAATAGTAAGAGGCGTTAGCATTCTTAAGTATGATACTATGTGGCAGAAATTAGGCTGAATGCTTCATATAGATCACTGTGTTATCTACACAACAACCTAATAATATAGCATTATTTTATCTGCATTTCTCACAGGAGACAATAGTAATATTGAAAGGGTAAACAATTTGCCTAAGGAAACAGCAAATCACTGAAGCTCGAGTTAGGATACACAGACTTCGTTTCCAATGCTTGGTTATTACACTTAAACATTGGGATTGCCATGGATATATCTTTATACCTTGTATTTTAACAGTCTTTGGCAAAACTTTCCTGAAATTCTTGTGCCCAGTCTCGGAACATTTTAGCTGGATATTAGCAAAATAAAATAAATATGTGATACATTTGTTAATCTTGACAAGAGGTGTTGATTGTTATTATTACAATTCTTATTAAACTTCATGAAGGATGATGTCTAGTTAGGTCCTATATAGCTCTGTCTTAGTCACAATATTACTGACTTGGGATGAAAACATAGAAAAATACTTAGTAGATTTACATGTAACATCTTTACATGTTACAAATAAGTTTGCAAAAATTATGAATAAGAAACTGAAGATTCAAAGACTCTCAATAGGCTCATTCCTTTATTCCACAAGCATCGGTTAAGCACTTATGAAATGCCAGGCACTGTGATGAGCCTTTGAAGCACAGAACTGAGAGACCAAGTGTCTGACTTTGAGGAATTCATAACACAGCCAAAGCGTCCTAATAGTTTGCAAAATGAACAAGTTGGTATTGATGAAACGCAAGCAAAACCCAGTTTCTAGACTCAAAACAGTCAAACAAGTGCAGGATAGGGAGTAGGGAATGATGTGGCTCAATGAGCCTTGATGTGAATTTTTTTTTTTTTTTGCCACAGGCTCCATGATTCAAGAGCAAAATGTTGCTCTGAGAAATGTGTTCCTGAAATGTACTAATGATAGTGTAGTATTTAGAGTAAAGCAAGTGATCAACTAGCACTCTGGGAAAACCTGATCTAATCTGAAGTTCCGGATTCATTTGAGATACCAAAATCTAAGAGGTGGCCAGAGACATTTACAAATTGGAGATCTAGAAGTAATGATGACCAGAAGTAATGATGACTCTGAAGCAGGCTCTATGAAGAATGAATGGAGACCTGTGAAAGAGAACTCAGGAGCCTGTCTTTGAATATTCCCAGGACAGACAGGTGCAAAAAAGCACCTCTCCAAAAGGCAGACCAAGTACTCACAGGAGGAAAATACATGTGACAGTATCTTCAAATACCACAAATATAGCAAAATCAATGGAAACAGAAGACAGAAAAGCCTAAAGGCAGTGGTCTATTGTATTAACTTCCTGACTACTTATTTCTGGTGCTTGAAGAGAACGAATGATACCCAAAATACTTCATAAGGAGAAGACTGCAGTAAGCATCTTGCCCAGCAATTCACACCATGGCAAGCATTCTCATAAGTATCCCTCACACATGAAGTCAAGGAGGAAGGTGGGGAGAGAATCTCTGCTCTCTAGGAAGCTAAAGTAATTGGATGACCTGTGCATGAACAACACATAGCTAACTGAACTACAGAATAAGAAATAAAATACCCGCAGTGCCCATGAAGGTCCTGTTCTTTTGGAATTGGAACTTGATGGGGTTACTACATCTTGAGAATTCTTCCTCGAAAATGCGTCCGGGAAGGACTCTTCCTTTCCAACACCTGCCACTCTGCTTGTTACCACCCCACTGCTGTCTCCTTCAACAAATTCTCAGCGAATATTCCTTCTGCTTTATTTGCACATTGTCTTTTCATATCTGGATGGGGAAGGGACTCACAACATGCATTTAAAGAAGATCACTCTGGCAGTCACATAAGGGACAGACTGGAAGAAGTAAAATTGTGCTCTCAAGACAAATCAGGGTAGTCCCACGTCCTCCTGAAAATCTAAGCAAACACCAATGTTTCCAAGTGGTATTAATTAATGTCAACCAATATGTACTGAATATTTACAGAATTATCTTAAAGGAACTTATTTAAAAGTGAATTCTCTCTATTTACCATCATTTAACAGACAAGTATACTGAGGCACGGAGAGGTTAAGGAAGTAAGACTTCTCAAATTATTTGTGGGAACCCTTTGCCTCCAGAGGCCGCTCCCCTCTGGAACACAGATAATCTGCCACTGAAGTCCACCAGCTTCATCACCATGCTAGTTTGCCACCTAACAACTACTTTTTATATTATTTCGTGGTTTTTTAAATTAATAATCATTCATAAATTTTTTAAAAAATAACAAATAAGTTCACTTATAGTGGAAATAACCTTCCGTTGAGACGTCATCTGTATTAACTGTGGCTGTTTTCTCCTCTGGGCCTCAGTTTCTTCACAGATATAGAGTTGACATAAAATATAATACGACGTTTCTCACAGCTCTAACATTTTATAACTTTTGGACGCAATAGGGTGAGTTTAGCACAAGCAAAAATTAGAATTCATTAGAAAATATTACTAAACCATCTATAGCCATCCTTCTTTTTTTGCTTGTTACCATTAAGAAGTGAGGCTAACCCCAGTCACTCGTAAAATTGATGGGAAAAGCTCGTCTTCAGGAGAACCAGGGGAGGGATGAAGGCAGGGCTGTGGCGCGCAGCGGCAGGGGTGGTCGGGATGATCCCCTGGCCCTGCAGGTTCTGGGAAGCCGCACAGAGCTGGCGCCCGTCTCCACTTGAGCCCCGAGCGGCACAGATCCGGACAATCCCTGGATCAGACTGACCCCTAGGGGCAGCGCGGCAATCCGCAGCCAGGGCTGCGGCGCACACAAAAGGAGCCGCGGAAGCTTCCAGCTGGAGCCGGCCAACAAATCTGCAGCGAGTGCTCTCAGATGCAGACACCACAAAGCCAAAACATTAACATTTTGCTTGCTATTTATTCAGCTTCCCAATCTTTAATTCCCCCTCGCCAAGTAGCGTCCAAATGTGTCTCTTTGAGTATCAAAGTGATCACTTTGGATTAAAGTATTCCTTCTCAAAAGATACCTTAATTAAAATGTGTGCAGTGGAGGGAGGCGGGTGGAGAGAGACCTCTGTACTTGTGATTCCGCTATAAAAAAGAAACTAGTTAAAGCAAAGGAGGATGGACTTTTCACAATAGGAGATACAACATAAATTATGTTCAAGTGTTTTATTTGTGACTTTCTTCAAGCACTTGGGATAATAATGATAATAATAAAACAGAAGCAGATAACATTTACTGAGTGCTTACTATATACTAGGCACTATACCCAACAGAAACATTTGCCACCTAACAACTACTTTTTATATTATTTCGTGGTTTTTTAAATTAATAATCATTCATAAATTTTTTAAAAAATAACAAATAAGTTCACTTATAGTGGAAATAACCTTCCGTTGAGACGTCATCTGTATTAACTGTGGCTGTTTTCTCCTCTGGGCCTCAGTTTCTTCACAGATATAGAGTTGACATAAAATATAATACGACGTTTCTCACAGCTCTAACATTTTATAACTTTTGGACGCAATAGGGTGAGTTTAGCACAAGCAAAAATTAGAATTCATTAGAAAATATTACTAAACCATCTATAGCCATCCTTCTTTTTTTGCTTGTTACCATTAAGAAGTGAGGCTAACCCCAGTCACTCGTAAAATTGATGGGAAAAGCTCGTCTTCAGGAGAACCAGGGGAGGGATGAAGGCAGGGCTGTGGCGCGCAGCGGCAGGGGTGGTCGGGATGATCCCCTGGCCCTGCAGGTTCTGGGAAGCCGCACAGAGCTGGCGCCCGTCTCCACTTGAGCCCCGAGCGGCACAGATCCGGACAATCCCTGGATCAGACTGACCCCTAGGGGCAGCGCGGCAATCCGCAGCCAGGGCTGCGGCGCACACAAAGGAGCCGCGGAAGCTTCCAGCTGGAGCCGGCCAACAAATCTGCAGCGAGTGCTCTCAGATGCAGACACCACAAAGCCAAAACATTAACATTTTGCTTGCTATTTATTCAGCTTCCCAATCTTTAATTCCCCCTCGCCAAGTAGCGTCCAAATGTGTCTCTTTGAGTATCAAAGTGATCACTTTGGATTAAAGTATTCCTTCTCAAAAGATACCTTAATTAAAATGTGTGCAGTGGAGGGAGGCGGGTGGAGAGAGACCTCTGTACTTGTGATTCCGCTATAAAAAAGAAACTAGTTAAAGCAAAGGAGGATGGACTTTTCACAATAGGAGATACAACATAAATTATGTTCAAGTGTTTTATTTGTGACTTTCTTCAAGCACTTGGGATAATAATGATAATAATAAAAACAGAAGCAGATAACATTTACTGAGTGCTTACTATATACTAGGCACTATATTCTCATTGCTTTCATTTAACATACACATTGTACTAGGAAGTAAGGAAGACACAGAGAGGTTAAGTGACTTATCCAAGGTCACACAGCTGGCAAGTTGCAGAGTGAGGGTACCATTCCATAGCCTCCTTCCCTAACTGCTGCCCTGCAACCCCTTCTGAGACACAGCTCTCACGGCATCTTCCAAACCTTTATATACGCACTCAACAACTTCAGCAAATAGCAAAATTTTATTGACACTTAAGCTAGCACTGCAGGTTCAAAGGAAAAGTCAAGTGCTTCTCACAGAAAATGAAAAGAAGTGGAATTACCTATAGGACTGGATCACTACTACAGGAAGGGCTCCACACGGGAGCGGGAGCCTGATTCCAGTTATTTGGAGCATCACTTAAAAGTTTCTTTAGAGGAAATTCTGGAACTCAGTTTCCTTATCTCTAGAATGAGAATACTAAAACATCTGTAAATACTAAAACACATGTAAAGATGTGAGATGATTGTGTTGTGTGAGATGACTCATGTTTCCGGCACAGCACAGCCCCTAGTGGAGGGTAAGAATTTGGAAAAGGTAGCTGATTTTTCAGGGTAGTTGTTACTGCTCCTTATTTAAGCTTGGTATGCAGGTTCAAGGTCGGGGAGAAAAAGATGGTTATGAAGTTGATTTCCACATGCAAGGTTCTCTTGAGAAGTCCACTATAGAGAAGGGAAAAGGAAGATTCATACCTAAAAAGCTATAATACTTGGCAAAAAATTATTTGTCAGAAAAGGTCAGTGAGGTGGACCATGGAGAATCTTAAGCAGCCCAAGGTGGGAAGTATGTCTCATCCCTCGGTATACCAGGAACCACCCCCAGGGCTCAGCATCCAAGATAGGGTTCTTGACATCGCCTATGAAGGCTTACCAAAAATTTCAAGTCTGAGTCTGATCAAGTCTTTGGACCTAACTACCAATTTGTGGGTAATACAGAAGACAGAAGAACATGTTAAGCCGTGGAATCAGCAAAAACCAGAATGTAACAAATTCTATATAATGATAAAAAACAGAAGCAGATAACATTTACTGAGTGCTTACTATATACTAGGCACTATATTCTCATTGCTTTCATTTAACATACACATTGTACTAGGAAGTAAGGAAGACACAGAGAGGTTAAGTGACTTATCCAAGGTCACACAGCTGGCAAGTTGCAGAGTGAGGGTACCATTCCATAGCCTCCTTCCCTAACTGCTGCCCTGCAACCCCTTCTGAGACACAGCTCTCACGGCATCTTCCAAACCTTTATATACGCACTCAACAACTTCAGCAAATAGCAAAATTTTATTGACACTTAAGCTAGCACTGCAGGTTCAAAGGAAAAGTCAAGTGCTTCTCACAGAAAATGAAAAGAAGTGGAATTACCTATAGGACTGGATCACTACTACAGGGAAGGGCTCCACACGGGAGCGGGAGCCTGATTCCAGTTATTTGGAGCATCACTTAAAAGTTTCTTTAGAGGAAATTCTGGAACTCAGTTTCCTTATCTCTAGAATGAGAATACTAAAACATCTGTAAATACTAAAACACATGTAAAGATGTGAGATGATTGTGTTGTGTGAGATGACTCATGTTTCCGGCACAGCACAGCCCCTAGTGGAGGGTAAGAATTTGGAAAAGGTAGCTGATTTTTCAGGGTAGTTGTTACTGCTCCTTATTTAAGCTTGGTATGCAGGTTCAAGGTCGGGGAGAAAAAGATGGTTATGAAGTTGATTTCCACATGCAAGGTTCTCTTGAGAAGTCCACTATAGAGAAGGGAAAAGGAAGATTCATACCTAAAAAGCTATAATACTTGGCAAAAAATTATTTGTCAGAAAAGGTCAGTGAGGTGGACCATGGAGAATCTTAAGCAGCCCAAGGTGGGAAGTATGTCTCATCCCTCGGTATACCAGGAACCACCCCCAGGGCTCAGCATCCAAGATAGGGTTCTTGACATCGCCTATGAAGGCTTACCAAAAATTTCAAGTCTGAGTCTGATCAAGTCTTTGGACCTAACTACCAATTTGTGGGTAATACAGAAGACAGAAGAACATGTTAAGCCGTGGAATCAGCAAAAACCAGAATGTAACAAATTCTATAGGACAAATGATCTAGTTTCTTTAACAAATAAATTACAATCGCAAGAGAGAGAGAGAGAGAGAGTGACTGTATTGATTAAAAAATATTTGAAAAACACCTCAACCAAATTCAATGGGTGGGCTTTGTTGAAATTAATTTGAATAACCAACTATAAAGATACTATTTTAGCATTGATAAGAGAGCTGGAGAAATGTAAACATCAGCTATCTACTTGATATTAAAAGATGACTTTTCATTGTTAGGTGTGATCATAATATTGTGGTTATGTTTTTTTAAGAGTCTTTATTTCTTAAAGATACTTACCGAAGGACTTATGGATGAAAGAGTTTGGTGTCTGGATATGCTTAAAAATAATCGCATAAAGTGCATTCGTAGAAACATAAATGGACCAAGAAATTATCATACTAAGTGAAGTAAGTCAGAAAGAGAAAGGCAAATACTGTATGATATCATTTGTATGTGGAATCTAAAATATGACCCAGATGAACTTATCTAAAAAGCAGAAATAGATTCACGGACATAGAGAACAGACTTGTTGTTGCCAAGGGAGAAGGGGGTTGGGAAGGGATAGATTGGGAGTTCGGGATTAGAAGATGCAAACTACTGTATAGAGAACAGATAAAGAATAAGGTCCTACTGTACAGCATAGGGAATTTTATTCCATATCCTGTGATAAACCATAAAGGAAAGGAATGTGAAAAAAGAGTATTTACAAATATAACATCACTTTGCTGTACAGTAAAAATTAACACATTGCTGATAAACTATACTTCAATCAAATAAATTTCCAAAAATAAAAATAATATATTAAATTGAAAAGTAAAGTTGAAACAAGATTGGCCATGTGTTGGTTATTTTTGAAGCTGGGTGACAGGTACATGAAGGTTCATTTTATACTTCTATTTAGTATATACAGTTGGCCTTTGAGCAACAACAGGAACTGCTTAGGTCCACTTATATGTGGATTTTTTCCAGTAAATGCATTTTACAGTACTAGACAAGTATGTGTGGTTGAATCCACAGACACAGGACTGAAAATAAAGAGGAACCTCAGGTGCAGAAGGTCAGCTGTAAAGTCAGATTCGGATTTTCCACTGCATGAGGTCAAGTGACTCAACCCCCTGAGCTGTTCAAGGGTTACCAGTATTCATATGAAAACTGAGTAAAAATCTATTGAATAAAAATCATAATATTTTTATGAATCATCGCACCATGGATATAAGGACTCCAGTGAAAGGACATACATGGAGGCAAGTGCAGAGGTGGGACCATCCAGGCAACCAGAAGGAACAGTGAACACTGGAGATGAACACAGACTCCATAAAGAAGGGGCATGACCCATGGGTCTGGGCAGACATAGTGAGCACTGAGGAGGAAGAGCCACAAACATCCATAATTAAAAGAGCCGCTAACGTTTTTTGACAATTTCTATGTGCCAGGCATATAGTTTCCCTAACCCTCTTTTGTGTTAGGTCAATAATTAATGCCATCTCCCAGAAGAAGAAAGTGAAGTTTGCAAAAGGGATGTAAGTTACACAAGTTCACAGAGTCAGCAAGTTGAGGAGCCAAGATCCAAACCAAAGAGTCTGACTAAATGGCCCACAGTCTTTTTTTTTTTTTAATTTAATTCAATTTTTTAGAGTTTTGTTGTTTACTGCACACATCAACCCTAATTCTCCATATGTATACACAAGTTCCTTCCCTCAAGAACCTCTCCCAATCTCCCTCTCGATTCCACCCCTTCAGGTCTCCACAGAGCCCCTGTTTGAGATCCGCTAGTCCCACAGCATATTCCACTCCCTCTCCCCAATGCCCATAAGACTGTTCTCCATGTTTACCTCTCCATTAATAACCCCCCAGTCTTAACCAATGCTGGCGGACAGGGTGGGACCAGTGCAGGGTCAGGGCTGGGCTTACTCAGAGAGTCCTCTGGCTGTAGCGCATGAGGTCACTTAAAAAACAAGATTGGCCATGTGTTGGTTATTTTTGAAGCTGGGTGACAGGTACATGAAGGTTCATTTTATACTTCTATTTAGTATATACAGTTGGCCTTTGAGCAACAACAGGAACTGCTTAGGTCCACTTATATGTGGATTTTTTCCAGTAAATGCATTTTACAGTACTAGACAAGTATGTGTGGTTGAATCCACAGACACAGGACTGAAAATAAAGAGGAACCTCAGGTGCAGAAGGTCAGCTGTAAAGTCAGATTCGGATTTTCCACTGCATGAGGTCAAGTGACTCAACCCCCTGAGCTGTTCAAGGGTTACCAGTATTCATATGAAAACTGAGTAAAAATCTATTGAATAAAAATCATAATATTTTTATGAATCATCGCACCATGGATATAAGGACTCCAGTGAAAGGACATACATGGAGGCAAGTGCAGAGGTGGGACCATCCAGGCAACCAGAAGGAACAGTGAACACTGGAGATGAACACAGACTCCATAAAGAAGGGGCATGACCCATGGGTCTGGGCAGACATAGTGAGCACTGAGGAGGAAGAGCCACAAACATCCATAATTAAAAGAGCCGCTAACGTTTTTTGACAATTTCTATGTGCCAGGCATATATTTTCCCCTAACCCTCTTTTGTGTTAGGTCAATAATTAATGCCATCTCCCAGAAGAAGAAAGTGAAGTTTGCAAAAGGGATGTAAGTTACACAAGTTCACAGAGTCAGCAAGTTGAGGAGCCAAGATCCAAACCAAAGAGTCTGACTAAATGGCCCACAGTCTTTTTTTTTTTTTAATTTAATTCAATTTTTTAGAGTTTTGTTGTTTACTGCACACATCAACCCTAATTCTCCATATGTATACACAAGTTCCTTCCCTCAAGAACCTCTCCCAATCTCCCTCTCGATTCCACCCCTTCAGGTCTCCACAGAGCCCCTGTTTGAGATCCGCTAGTCCCACAGCATATTCCACTCCCTCTCCCCAATGCCCATAAGACTGTTCTCCATGTTTACCTCTCCATTAATAACCCCCCAGTCTTAACCAATGCTGGCGGACAGGGTGGGACCAGTGCAGGGTCAGGGCTGGGCTTACTCAGAGAGTCCTCTGGCTGTAGCGCATGAGGTCACTTAGACAGAAAAGAGACTGCGGGTGAGAAAACCAAAAGATGCTGCAGTGGTCGACACGGGCGATGGAGGAGGCTTGAAGAAAGAGATGAGAGAGAAAACAAAGAGACTGAGAGCAGAAATGAAAAGAGGAAGAACGCATGAGGGTCAAATAGCAGATTAGAAAGGAAACCAACAAAGAGAACTCTGAGCTTGGAAGAGTATTTAGAAAGAAGAATTCCTTTCAGCGGCTGTTGCTGGGGGAAGAAGGACGTACTCCCCGTTACATTCAATGTAGTTCTGTTTGGGTGCACATTTTTTATTGTGGAATACACTTAGATATCTTTTTACAAAATTATGCCTTTGCCTTGTGATTTATGCACGATTATCTATTGAATTTCAGCTATGGACCTGAAGGGAGATATGTCTTTTCAAGCCTCACAATTCCAAGGGCGCCCTTGGATTCCAGTTTGGAAAATGGCACTTCCTGGAGTCTTCTTGGCAGATCTGGACAAAACAACAAAAACCACCTAGAACTTATTGAGGGAGAGATTAAAATGAGGAAGAGGAAGAACCATCCTCTGCAGGCAGAAAATTGAATCCCTGGTGTTCCAGTAATCTCTCCATGCCCGATTTATTAGACATCAAAGGAACCCTCACCTCCCGCCCACAACCGCCCCATAAGTTGAATGTGAAGCCCAGAAGGGTGAGATGACATGTCCAAAGTCACAGAGCTAAATGTTGGCAGAGGCAGGCCTAGAAGTCAGAGCTTCTGCTGCCCTGTTTCATACAATATGTACTGCACTGGGCCTTGAGGTTACTAAAACAAAACACCTTAGGAGTGATACAAGCATACTTAATAACTCCTCCAGTGAACTCACAATCTCTCATAGTTTTCAAATTAAGACTATCAGTTTAAGTGTCAAGATAATAGTCTACTGGCTTGGTTGGTGAGTAACTGGACTTTATAACTGTCCACGCTGCAATTTTAACAGAGACAACCATGTTAATTGCTATTACTCTGGGGAGGGCACCTTAGCTCTTTCATCCAGGCACAGCACCAGCCCATCACAGATATATTCTATGGCTACTTGATAAACACATGACGTGGAGTTCTAAGAGAATGAACCTGACATAATAATGTCTCCACCCTGTGACAAGATGATCTTAGCAAGGTCTTGTTTATTTGTTTTAAAGGATTGTTGATTCATTAACAAGTATAGATTTACCAGGCCCAAGTCACACATGCCATCTTGGAGAAGAAAGCAACTGACTCTATCTTGGGGGAAGACACTAGTGAGGAAGGCCGCACAAAGGCAGTGACATCTGAGTGCACTTCACACGAGATTAGTTCACCAGGTTGGGCGAAATATTTTCCCAGGACTCAAGGATGCAGCAAGCTTGGAAAGAGAAGGAACAGCATCTTCAGCCTGTTGCTGTGGCTTCACAACCTTCCTTCTCAGATGACTTGTAGCTCTGATGTCCCTCCCAAATATATGCTTTAGGTCACTCACAAAAATCATTAGATTAGTGCCAACTCTTATTATTGCTCATATATGGACCAGTGATGGATGACCAAAATGGCACTTCCTGGAGTCCAGATCTGGACAAAACAACAAAACCACCTAGAACTTATTGAGGGAGAGATTAAAATGAGGAAGAGGAAGAACCATCCTCTGCAGGCAGAAAATTGAATCCCTGGTGTTCCAGTAATCTCTCCATGCCCGATTTATTAGACATCAAAGGAACCCTCACCTCCCGCCCACAACCGCCCCATAAGTTGAATGTGAAGCCCAGAAGGGTGAGATGACATGTCCAAAGTCACAGAGCTAAATGTTGGCAGAGGCAGGCCTAGAAGTCAGAGCTTCTGCTGCCCTGTTTCATACAATATGTACTGCACTGGGCCTTGAGGTTACTAAAACAAAACACCTTAGGAGTGATACAAGCATACTTAATAACTCCTCCAGTGAACTCACAATCTCTCATAGTTTTCAAATTAAGACTATCAGTTTAAGTGTCAAGATAATAGTCTACTGGCTTGGTTGGTGAGTAACTGGACTTTATAACTGTCCACGCTGCAATTTTAACAGAGACAACCATGTTAATTGCTATTACTCTGGGGAGGGCACCTTAGCTCTTTCATCCAGGCACAGCACCAGCCCATCACAGATATATTCTATGGCTACTTGATAAACACATGACGTGGAGTTCTAAGAGAATGAACCTGACATAATAATGTCTCCACCCTGTGACAAGATGATCTTAGCAAGGTCTTGTTTATTTGTTTTAAAGGATTGTTGATTCATTAACAAGTATAGATTTACCAGGCCCAAGTCACACATGCCATCTTGGAGAAGAAAGCAACTGACTCTATCTTGGGGGAAGACACTAGTGAGGAAGGCCGCACAAAGGCAGTGACATCTGAGTGCACTTCACACGAGATTAGTTCACCAGGTTGGGCGAAATATTTTTCCCAGGACTCAAGGATGCAGCAAGCTTGGAAAGAGAAGGAACAGCATCTTCAGCCTGTTGCTGTGGCTTCACAACCTTCCTTCTCAGATGACTTGTAGCTCTGATGTCCCTCCCAAATATATGCTTTAGGTCACTCACAAAAATCATTAGATTAGTGCCAACTCTTATTATTGCTCATATATGGACCAGTGATGGATGACCAAGATATTTTAAAGCCTCTCTTTAACTCACAGAAGTACAAAAAAATAAACTTTTCACGTGTGGAGCTACAATGTGGTGGTGTTTAGTCACTACGTCATTATCTGACTCTCTTGCAACCCTGAGGAATGTAGCCCCCCAGGCTCCTCTGTCCATGGAATTCTCCAGACAAGAATACTGGAGTGGGCAGCCATTTCCTTCTCTAGGGGATCTTCCTGATCCAGGAACTGAACTAATGCCTCCTGAATTGGCAGGCAGATTCTCTAAGAGTGAGCCATCGGGAAGCCCATGGAATTAAAGTAGCCACTATTAAAGTTCCTTCCAATCAGCCCTTAGATGCATCAGAGCAGACGCTTTTGCAGTCAGGTAAAGGCTTTTGTTAGGTTTAGGGGTGATCTGAGTATGAAAAGTAAAGCATGTATCCTCCTGACCAACTTGTTCCATGTTATTGGAAAAGGAAGGAGATTATCAGTAGCCAGAGATTTCTCATTTCCCACACAAATTTCCATGCACCTTGGGAAACCAGCTTGAGTAGTTCTGTGATGCCATTTTTCAGAAAAGGCTCATTGCTCACTTATCCCTTCTTGTTATCCTCCCTGAAAAATTCTATTTTTATTTTAAATACTCAGTTGGGAACTTTAAACTTTGTTTTGCCAACTCATTTGTAACTGAAGCTGAAAAACAGCATATGATCCGAATTCTATAAATTTTCCTCCTAGCTTCAAAGACATCCACTCCCAAGAGCTTGAACTCTGGCACCTTACACAGCCACGTGCTTGGAAATGTGTTGGAGGACTCAGGGTAAAACTTTCCATCAAAATAGCATTCGGAGCTGAATGGGTCCCACGGTCACAATTGGGGCATCCCCGCCCTTCTGTCTGGATTTTTTTTCTGGCCTCACCCGGACATCCTGGTTCCCACAGTGACCACAGCAGAAAAAGAGCTAAAAACAGAAGCAGAATATAAAAAGATTCTGGACGTTCCCTCGTGATATTCATGCATAGACTCTGCCAAATAATAGCGTTTAACCACCATTCTCCGTGGGCCAAGTGCTAGGAATACCATAATTAAAAAAAAGAAAGAGAAGTCTGGGCATCACGGTGTAGGCATTCCTGTGAAGAAGACAGAAAACATATACCATCATGTCAGTTATATAATGAAATGTAAAGCTGGCAAAGTGGGCAGAGAGTGACGGTGTGGGTGGAGCCTATTTTTGTTTCGATGATCAGGGACAGTTTCTTGGAGGAGCCAATATCTGAGCGTAGATCTGTCTAAAGGAAGGAAGAATCCGGATGAATAGCCAAGAGAAGTTGTTGTACCACCTTCTGGGGGAGGGCAAAGGTGGACTCTGGCATAGTCTAGAAGAGTGAGCCATCGGGAAGCCCATGGAATTAAAGTAGCCACTATTAAAGTTCCTTCCAATCAGCCCTTAGATGCATCAGAGCAGACGCTTTTGCAGTCAGGTAAAGGCTTTTGTTAGGTTTAGGGGTGATCTGAGTATGAAAAGTAAAGCATGTATCCTCCTGACCAACTTGTTCCATGTTATTGGAAAAGGAAGGAGATTATCAGTAGCCAGAGATTTCTCATTTCCCACACAAATTTCCATGCACCTTGGGAAACCAGCTTGAGTAGTTCTGTGATGCCATTTTTCAGAAAAGGCTCATTGCTCACTTATCCCTTCTTGTTATCCTCCCTGAAAAATTCTATTTTTATTTTAAATACTCAGTTGGGAACTTTAAACTTTGTTTTGCCAACTCATTTGTAACTGAAGCTGAAAAACAGCATATGATCCGAATTCTATAAATTTTCCTCCTAGCTTCAAAGACATCCACTCCCAAGAGCTTGAACTCTGGCACCTTACACAGCCACGTGCTTGGAAATGTGTTGGAGGACTCAGGGTAAAACTTTCCATCAAAATAGCATTCGGAGCTGAATGGGTCCCACGGTCACAATTGGGGCATCCCCGCCCTTCTGTCTGGATTTTTTTTCTGGCCTCACCCGGACATCCTGGTTCCCACAGTGACCACAGCAGAAAAAGAGCTAAAAACAGAAGCAGAATATAAAAAGATTCTGGACGTTCCCTCGTGATATTCATGCATAGACTCTGCCAAATAATAGCGTTTAACCACCATTCTCCGTGGGCCAAGTGCTAGGAATACCATAATTAAAAAAAAGAAAGAGAAGTCTGGGCATCACGGTGTAGGCATTCCTGTGAAGAAGACAGAAAACATATACCATCATGTCAGTTATATAATGAAATGTAAAGCTGGCAAAGTGGGCAGAGAGTGACGGTGTGGGTGGAGCCTATTTTTGTTTCGATGATCAGGGACAGTTTCTTGGAGGAGCCAATATCTGAGCGTAGATCTGTCTAAAGGAAGGAAGAATCCGGATGAATAGCCAAGAGAAGTTGTTGTACCACCTTCTGAGACAGGCAAGTCTAAATGCCTAGGCCCAGAGTCGAGGGGCAAAGGTGGACTCTGGTTCCCATTAGTGACCCGCCCAGGCAGAAGTAGAGTGATGGTCAGATTTCAGTAAGAACTCCCTGTCGAAAAAGTACTTTAGGGCTTCCCTGGTGGTCCAGTGGGTAAGGACATCGCCTTTCAGTGCAGGGGGCGCCGGTTCGATCCCTGGCCTGGGAAGATCCCACGTGCCACGGTGCAGCTGGACCGATGTGTCCAATTACCGAGCCGGAGCTCTGGAGCACATGCGCCCAGAGCCGGTGCTCTGCGACAACAGAGGCCACCGCGATGGGAGGCCCGCAGGAGCCAAAGAACAAAGACGGATGAAAACAGACAAATGAAAGACCAATAGAAGTGGCCCATCCGCCGCCTCCCTCCCCAACCCGCCCCCCCAAAATAAATAAATAATAATTTAAAAAAAAAAAGGAAAGAAAAAGTACTTTAGTGGAGTCACTGCTTAAGATGAGTAGGGTTCACGAGTGCTCCATGCACCAAAGGGGAAGGAGTGATTCTGAATTTCTAAAATCAATGATCTATCCAGAGGAGAAAAGACTCCATTCAAATTCAAAATGAGATGAACGAGAAGGTTATCAGCATGTGTTTCCAGGCCCCTCCCTTAACCACCCCTGGACCTGCGTTGGGAAAGTCAGGCTGATATTCCAATGGAAATACTGAGTCAGCAGTTTGCTGTGAGTTTGGAGTAAAGGTCGTGACTATGCTTGTGTATTTGAAGGCGATAACCTAGATACGGCACTAACACCCAGGGGAAGGCATGAGCACACTCCCAATCCTGCATGCAAATAGTGAAGAGAAGGGGTTCTGTTCTCCTAGAGGAGATTTCTGGGGCTGCCCCCATCTAAAGGTCAGCAAAAGACAGGGAGAATGGGAAGATGTGGCCAGTGAAGGAAAGGGGAAATCACCTCATTTAATAGAACCAAAATGAAAAAGCATTCAAAAGGTGGGCAATGATAATTCTGAAAAATATTATTAAGAGATTACTTAGAACTGATGTTTGAATTCGGCAGCATGATCCTTGGTGGTTCTGATGGCAACTTGGTTATACTTAATGAAAGTAAGTAAGTACATACAAAAGGGGACTTTTATTAGGATTTTCATTGTAGCAACATTTTCAGGGAACACGAATTACTGATAACAAAAGGAAAATGGATAAGTACAATAGGAGTTTAAGTAGGATGGAATACAATATAGCAATGAGAATAATGGACTTAATTATGTATAGCACTGTTGATAGATTTTTAAAATAATATAGAGTGAAAATAAAACAAAGAAATAGTTTAAAATAAGAAATCATAAAATTTAGAGCACCATACTACTAACCTGGTGGACTACAGTTCACTGGGGCACAAAAAGTAGGACATAACTGAGCAACTAAGCACAGCACATGTATATAAAGAGATACGTGTGTATGCACACCCACACACATATATATGAACACTTTTGCACATTTTTGCAAAAACAATCACATGTTTCATTAGGATTAGGGAAGATCTGAATATGAAAGCAGTATAAACAGTTTATAAAAACTGTGATAAACCATGCATCGATCAGTTACACTGTATCTGTGGGTGTTCAGACATGCCCAACTCTTTGCAACCCCGTGGACTGTAGCTCACCAGGCACCAATGTCCATGGGATTTTCCAGGCAGAAATACTGGAGTGGGTTGCCATTTCCTCCTGCAGGGAATCTTTCTGACCCAGAGGTCAAATTCAGGTCTGCCTAGATTCCTTAACACTAGTGCTCCCTTATTAGCAAAGAGGAGAAAAGACTCCATTCAAATTCAAAATGAGATGAGAAGGTTATCAGCATGTGTTTCCAGGCCCCTCCCTTAACCACCCCTGGACCTGCGTTGGGAAAGTCAGGCTGATATTCCAATGGAAATACTGAGTCAGCAGTTTGCTGTGAGTTTGGAGTAAAGGTCGTGACTATGCTTGTGTATTTGAAGGCGATAACCTAGATACGGCACTAACACCCAGGGGAAGGCATGAGCACACTCCCAATCCTGCATGCAAATAGTGAAGAGAAGGGGTTCTGTTCTCCTAGAGGAGATTTCTGGGGCTGCCCCCATCTAAAGGTCAGCAAAAGACAGGGAGAATGGGAAGATGTGGCCAGTGAAGGAAAGGGGAAATCACCTCATTTAATAGAACCAAAATGAAAAAGCATTCAAAAGGTGGGCAATGATAATTCTGAAAAATATTATTAAGAGATTACTTAGAACTGATGTTTGAATTCGGCAGCATGATCCTTGGTGGTTCTGATGGCAACTTGGTTATACTTAATGAAAGTAAGTAAGTACATACAAAAGGGGACTTTTATTAGGATTTTCATTGTAGCAACATTTTCAGGGAACACGAATTACTGATAACAAAAGGAAAATGGATAAGTACAATAGGAGTTTAAGTAGGATGGAATACAATATAGCAATGAGAATAATGGACTTAATTATGTATAGCACTGTTGATAGATTTTTAAAATAATATAGAGTGAAAATAAAACAAAGAAATAGTTTAAAATAAGAAATCATAAAATTTAGAGCACCATACTACTAACCTGGTGGACTACAGTTCACTGGGGCACAAAAAGTAGGACATAACTGAACGACTAAGCACAGCACATGTATATAAAGAGATACGTGTGTATGCACACCCACACACATATATATGAACACTTTTGCACATTTTTGCAAAAACAATCACATGTTTCGTTAGGATTAGGGAAGATCTGAATATGAAAGCAGTATAAACAGTTTATAAAAACTGTGATAAACTATGCATCGATCAGTTACACTGTATCTGTGGGTGTTCAGACATGCCCAACTCTTTGCAACCCCGTGGACTGTAGCTCACCAGGCACCAATGTCCATGGGATTTTCCAGGCAAAAATACTGGAGTGGGTTGCCATTTCCTCCTGCAGGAAATCTTTCTGACCCAGAGGTCAAATTCAGGTCTCCTGCACTGCAGGTAGATTCCTTAACACTAGTGCTCCCTTATTAGCATCTGAAAGTAATCAACAGGACCAATATACACTGATCTACAGGCTCTTAGCTAACAAGTCAAGAACCATTGCTGATAACAACTAAGAAACCCCAATCTGGGAAAGCCACACTGGGAAGCCCAAGCAGGTTACACAAAGAGATTTCAGCAAGTTAATGTGGAGCAATGATGGACACTTAGGCAAACTGACCATCCTTCCAAAGCGGATGTGAGAATTAAGCAAGGGGGAGAAAAGCTGAGTCAGAATAGAAGTCATCTTTTTCATTAGTAGGAAGTGTTTGATTTTATTTCTTTTTTTCTGGGTCGTTTCTTGCAAGAGAATAGACTGTTAATAAAACAGCAAGATGGTACTGGTTTTTTATGTAGTGTGAACAGAAATATGGAAATGTAATCATTAAATGTTTAGTGTAAGACTAGTTAATAAAACCAAACCCTCCCTTTTCCAAGAGCTTTTCAGAAGTTCTCTGCCAAAACACCCATCACAACAGATAACACAAAGAAGCATGCAGTTACTATGCAAGGCTCACTCCTGCCGTTAGCTGACATCAAAAGCATTCAGCAGGAACGCAGAGAGCAGCTTTGGATGCTCAGAAACAGAGATGAATTTTTCTACTTGGAAATCTGACTGCTTTTGATCTCCGAGGTTTCCCGTCTTGTCGCCTGTTTCTGCCACTGTGTAATGCTTGATGGTGTTGGGCCAGGATCGAAGGCTAGAGAAATGAAGCTTTGTGGAAACAAAATGATCATTCAGAGACTTCTCTTTTGAATATTGTAAAACCCTAGAGGAGGGTGTTTATGCACACCCACACACATATATATGAACACTTTTGCACATTTTTGCAAAAACAATCACATGTTTCATTAGGATTAGGGAAGATCTGAATATGAAAGCAGTATAAACAGTTTATAAAAACTGTGATAAACCATGCATCGATCAGTTACACTGTATCTGTGGGTGTTCAGACATGCCCAACTCTTTGCAACCCCGTGGACTGTAGCTCACCAGGCACCAATGTCCATGGGATTTTCCAGGCAAAAATACTGGAGTGGGTTGCCATTTCCTCCTGCAAGAAATCTTTCTGACCCAGAGGTCAAATCCAGGTCTCCTGCACTGCAGATAGATTTCGTAACACTAGTGCTCCCTTATTAGCATCTGAAAGTAATCAACAGGACCAATATACACTGATCTACAGGCTCATAACTAACAAGTCAAGAACCATTGCTAATAACAACTAAGAAACCCCAATCTGGGAAAGCCACACTGGGAAGCCCAAGCAGGTTACACAAAGAGATTTCAGCAAGTTAATGTGGAGCAATGATGGACACTTAGGCAAACTGACCATCCTTCCAAAGCGGATGTGAGAATTAAGCAAGGGGGAGAAAAGCTGAGTCAGAATAGAAGTCATCTTTTTCATTAGTAGGAAGTGTTTGATTTTATTTCTTTTTTTCTGGGTCGTTTCTTGCAAGAGAATAGACTGTTAATAAAACAGCAAGATGGTACTGGTTTTTTATGTAGTGTGAACAGAAATATGGAAATGTAATCATTAAATGTTTAGTGTAAGACTAGTTAATAAAACCAAACCCTCCCTTTTCCAAGAGCTTTTCAGAAGTTCTCTGCCAAAAAACCCATCACAACAGATAACACAAAGAAGTATGCAGTTACTATGCAAGGCTCACTCCTGCCGTTAACTGACATCAAAAGCATTCAGCAGGAACGTAGAGAGCAGCTTTGGATGCTCAGAAACAGAGATGAATTTTTCTGCTTGGAAATCTGACTGCTTTTGATCTCCGAGGTTTCCCGTCTTGTCGCCTGTTTCTGCCACTGTGTAATGCTTGATGGTGTTGGGCCAGGATCGAAGGCTAGAGAAATGAAGCTTTGTGGAAACAAAATGATCATTCAGAGACTTCCCTGTTGAATATTGTAAAACCCTAGAGGAGGGGTGTTTAAGGAAAGCCAGCAAGGAATCTTCATTCCTCGCCTGAGTCAGTTCCTGTGTTCTTCTCTTCTCACATTCCCTTAGGGAAAAAGAAACATCCACTAGGGACCTCCTCCCGGAGTCTGAAACACCTAGTAAAGTGAATCCCCAAAGGTTAAATCTAGATGGCTCCTGTGACCAGAATGAATTGGTTTAATAACTTCCACTATTAAGGGTTATCATTATTTTGTTCTTCTTTCTTAAACTAGCTGGTTCCTTTTGGTGAGTGAAAGTTTCTATCTCTTAGGGTTTTCTTCTCTGCACAGAATTTCTTAAACTTTTGTGAGGTAATGTATCATCATGGATGTCAGGACTCTTCAGAATCTCCTCACAGAGTAACATGCATGCACACACATGCACACACACACACACACACACACACACACGGATGCCATGTAAAAAAAAAAAAAAAAAAACAAAACTTGCTGTAAATAATTATCCCCAGTTCCTCATATTTCCGTAGTTTTACACATATGGTGGGCAGTCCAATAAGCATATACAGGTTGCAGCAAAATTCAACATATTCCTAGAATCCTTGCTGGAATGGTTCCCCACAGGCACACAAGTGCAGGTCTGAGTGATGAACAACACTAGGTGTGAACAAATGGGGCAGCGCTGCCCAGAGGCAAAAGCGTGAGTCTGGGTTCCCAGGCCAGCCGGTTGACCCTCTGGGACCCTTGAGGGAATTCCTTCAGCTGTTCCCTCAGCTGTGAAAAGAAGACGAACCAGCACTCCTCACAGGATAGGCACTGCCCATCCCCGCAAGCTGTCAATAAAAGTTCGCAATTATTACTTACACTTTAATTTAGCCCAAACTATGCTTCCTTTATTATTTGGCTACTCTAATCTCTTTCTTCTCCCAGATCTTAAGGTTTGGAAACAGAGATGAATTTTTCTACTTGGAAATCTGACTGCTTTTGATCTCCGAGGTTTCCCGTCTTGTCGCCTGTTTCTGCCACTGTGTAATGCTTGATGGTGTTGGGCCAGGATCGAAGGCTAGAGAAATGAAGCTTTGTGGAAACAAAATGATCATTCAGAGACTTCTCTGTTGAATATTGTAAAACCCTAGAGGAGGGGTGTTTAAGGAAAGCCAGCAAGGAATCTTCATTCCTCCGCCTGAGTCAGTCCCTGTGTTCTTCTCTTCTCACATTCCCTTAGGGAAGAAGAAACATCCACTAAGGACCTCCCGGAGCCTGAAACACCTAGTAAATTGAATCCCCAAAGGTTAAATCTAGATAGCTCCTGTGACCAGAATGAATTGGTTTAATAACTTCCACTATTAAGGGTTATCATTATTTTGTTCTTCTTTCTTAAACTAGCTGGTTCCTTTTGGTGAGTGAAAATTTCTATCTCTTAGGGTTTTCTTCTCTGCACAGAATTTCTTAAACTTTTGTGAGATAATGTATCATCATGGATGTCAGGACTCTTCAGAATCTCCTCACAGAGTAACATGCATGCACACACATGCACACACACACACACACACACACACACACGGATGCCATGTAAAAAAAAAAAAAAAAAAACCTTGCTGTAAATAATTATCCCCAGTTCCCCAGTGCATATTTCCGTAGTTTTACACATATGGTGGGCAGTCCAATAAGCATATACAGGTTGCAGCAAAATTTAACATATTCCTAGAATCCTTGCTGGAATGGTTCCCCACAGGCACACAAGTGCAGGTCTGAGTGATGAACAACACTAGGTGTGAACAAATGGGGCAGCGCTGCCCGGAGGCAAAAGCGTGAGTCTGGGTTCCCAGGCCAGCCGGTTGACCCTCTGGGACCCTTGAGGGAATTCCTTCAGCTGTTCCCTCAGCTGTGAAAAGAAGACGAACCAGCATTCCTCACAGGATAGGCACTGCCCATCCCCACAAGCTGTCAATAAAAGTTCGCAATTATTACTTACACTTTAATTTAGCCCAAACTATGCTTCCTTTATTATTTGGCTACTCTAATCTCTTTCTTCTCCCAGATCTTAAGGTTTGGAAACAGAGATTCGTGAGAAATGAAAGAGAATGGAGAATCCAGTCCAAAGACACCACAACCCGGGGGTCGTCCTGCCTACGCAAAGCTTCTTCTAGGACGGCTAACTTCCCTGGTCATGCCACCCTACCACAAGGTCCCACAACCAGAAGGCTTGCTGTCTCTTTCTATCCTGGGACAGGAAGACTGAAATCTTCCTGTCTTCGAGCCGCCACTGTCATTTTCATTTGCTCTTTAGAAGAATGCAGAACTCCTTTTTCTTCCTGCATGAAAAGCACCCAGAAGGCAGGACATGTCCATATTCATCCAACCATCTGGGGCTCCATGCATAGGACTGGCTTTGAGCTGGTGCTTAGATTTTTACTTAATTTACCAAAGTTTTAAATATTTGGAAGAAGCTATGAGGTACCTCATGTGGTAAGTATTCCCTCTGGGAATCCGACTTTTCTGTTTCTTCAAAATTCCTTATTAGCACAATTTCCAGACCATCACCACCTCAGGAGTCTACGATATGAGCACAGTGTTCCCGGTGGAGTCTGGCCAGGTTGGAGAAGGAACATCAGCATCCTTGTTCTGATCACTTTATCTATCCACTCGCGCTTTTTATTTTTGTCCCTAAGAAATTCTTGGAGCTCTAAAAATGGGAATCATATCTAATACACAGGTCAACACACTTGACTGTTGGTGTATGACTACAAGTCCCTTTAGGGACAAGCTCTCCTAGTTCTTTCTAAATTTGTCTTGGCATTCATTTCAGCTCCCGTGGACCATCAGATCATTTGCTTTTCCTTGCTTTGGGCACCGAGCTTCTGTAACTTTCCTGACTGACCTAATCTTTCTCTAAAATTAGTTTTAAGAAAATAAAGTTTGGCTTTTTGCTCCCTTACACAGTTGTTTCTTATTCCTTCTTATGTCTAATTCCTTCCAATTGTCCATCTTTCTGTTTCTCCCTCATTTGGTGGCCAATGTGTATCTCATCCTCCCTTTTGACCTCTGTAAATACCAGGCGATGTCAGCCATTCCCAGAGAAACCTGGCTTTGGATTCTAATCACCAGGAAGGACAGGGCAGGGGTGATCAAAGAAGTGTTTTGCTAACTTGAAATTAAAAGAAACAACACACTACTTCCATACTTCTGCAGGCAAGTCAGCTACACAAATATCTGAAACTTTGTGATTCTCTCAAGGAACAGTCGGCAAGTTTAATTTCAGCACAATCCTTGAAAGAGCTTAGAGAGCTCAGAGTAACTGGTGTGCTATAGACCCATGATACAACAGGATGGGAGGGGTGGGCACTCCCTAATAAATATTGATACTGGCCCAATTTTCATGATGATGGTTTCCAAAGGAGAGTCTTTTATCTGAAGGATCGGGCCGATTGAAAAGCACCCAGAAGGCAGGACATGTCCATATTCATCCAACCATCTGGGGCTCCATGCATAGGACTGGCTTTGAGCTGGTGCTTAGATTTTTACTTAATTTACCAAAGTTTTAAATATTTGGAAGAAGCTATGAGGTACCTCATGTGGTAAGTATTCCCTCTGGGAATCCGACTTTTCTGTTTCTTCAAAATTCCTTATTAGCACAATTTCCAGACCATCACCACCTCAGGAGTCTACGATATGAGCACAGTGTTCCCGGTGGAGTCTGGCCAGGTTGGAGAAGGAACATCAGCATCCTTGTTCTGATCACTTTATCTATCCACTCGCGCTTTTTATTTTTGTCCCTAAGAAATTCTTGGAGCTCTAAAAATGGGAATCATATCTAATACACAGGTCAACACACTTGACTGTTGGTGTATGACTACAAGTCCCTTTAGGGACAAGCTCTCCTAGTTCTTTCTAAATTTGTCTTGGCATTCATTTCAGCTCCCGTGGACCATCAGATCATTTGCTTTTCCTTGCTTTGGGCACCGAGCTTCTGTAACTTTCCTGACTGACCTAATCTTTCTCTAAAATTAGTTTTAAGAAAATAAAGTTTGGCTTTTTGCTCCCTTACACAGTTGTTTCTTATTCCTTCTTATGTCTAATTCCTTCCAATTGTCCATCTTTCTGTTTCTCCCTCATTTGGTGGCCAATGTGTATCTCATCCTCCCTTTTGACCTCTGTAAATACCAGGCGATGTCAGCCATTCCCAGAGAAACCTGGCTTTGGATTCTAATCACCAGGAAGGACAGGGGCAGGGGTGATCAAAGAAGTGTTTTGCTAACTTGAAATTAAAAGAAACAACACACTACTTCCATACTTCTGCAGGCAAGTCAGCTACACAAATATCTGAAACTTTGTGATTCTCTCAAGGAACAGTCGGCAAGTTTAATTTCAGCACAATCCTTGAAAGAGCTTAGAGAGCTCAGAGTAACTGGTGTGCTATAGACCCATGATACGACAGGATGGGAGGGGTGGGCACTCCCTAATAAATATTGATACTGGCCCTCAAATTTTCACATGATGATGGTTTCCAAAGGGAGAGTCTTTTATCTGAAGGATCGGATTGACAGGTAATGTTTTAGAAGCTCTTTCATCAGCCAAATGGGTGGAGAACCACTAGCATAATTAGCTCATTTAGCTGCTATTTGGTTCTTTTTTTTTTTAAAGTTTTTCCACAACTCTCAGTTCACTATTCTTTTTCTGAAGTAAGTTCCATTTCCCAGTTGGCCAAAGAAGGTCTATCAACTTCCTCAAGATCAAACTACAAACCAGTGGGAGGTTTGAGGTCAGTCTGCTTCTCTGTGACTGTGGCTGAGTGAGTGAGGAGCACAGAGTGTGGCTGGTGTGACCCTCCATGGAGAGGGTAAAGCCTAAGGACAGCCCAGGAGGGGCCAAGGTGCAGACCGAGAAGAAGTGAAACTAGCTGTCCTACAGTGTATGCGTAAACACCTTGAAGGAAAAACTACCAAAGTACCTCAAGCCTGGGGACTCTTCTCACTTACGCAGTCTCACAGAGAACAGACACAGAGCCAGGAGAAATGCCGAGTGCAACCTCAGGGAGTCTTGAGGGGAAGACAGACGGGAATTCAGGTGGTGTTTTCATCTCCTCCTCCCTAGAAAGTTTTGATTCTGGAAGAGAAAGGAGGCTGAGGTAAGTAACCAGCTGGACTGGATTTTAAGGTGCCCCTTACAACGCCAACATGATGACTACTGGTGGGAGTACACTAACAGAAACTGGGAAGACATTGCTGGCAAGAACTTGAAGAAGCTTTAAATCAAGCAAGAGAGAAGCGTGCCCTCACGACATGGTGAAAACAGACTATGATGGAAGACAAATCTACGCTCACATATGAAAAAGAAGAGGGCTCGACTTTTTCAGAGAACACAAAAATCCTAAACTCTTAATATTATTACTCTTATTAAATCTGTGCCTAAACAATTGATAGGATGACTTGAATTCAGCTGTGGAACAGTATGTACATGTCCCCTTTCAAACAAACTTTATTTTAACAGACCTAAATGAGGTAACACATACAAAGGGTCTGTCAGTTAAAACTATTCATTCATTTATTCATTTATTGATTCTGTGACAATGTACTGCTCGGCAGCTCTATGCTAGATCCTGTACTAGAGATAATGGCTCCCTAGAGATAATGGCAGCTGCTTAAGAAAGTAAACATAACTGTTTATTGCTCTTATTTCTTGATCTGACTAGCTAGTGATGTCCCCACAGTACATGTCATGTCAGAAAGAGGTAGAATTGAAGTTAAAGAAGGGGAAAGAAAGATTCCTTTCTCTATTCTGAGATCGCACCAGGATCTCACATTGCCGTTATGTCCCTTTATTGTCCATCTGTTTCTAATAATTCCTCAATCTGTCTTTCATCATCTTGGCACTTTTGGAAAGTCCTGGTGAGTTGTTTCCCATGACATTTCCCACTGGTAATGTCTCTTGATTACACTGAAGTTATGTGTTTTTATAAAAATACTTAGAAGTGATGTTCTTCTCTTTTCAGTGTATCATACCAAAGGCTACAGGGTATCAGTAGGTCTTATTACCTGTGAGTTAACTGATTCCCTGATTAAGTTGGTATCTATGAAGTCACTACAAAGTCAATTTTTTCCCCTTGATAATCAATAAATTTCCTGGGGAAAATACTTTGAGCCTAAGGAAATATCCTGTTTATCCTCAGAGGTTCATCCACTGTTTATAGCATCCATTGAGGACGTTGCCTTGTAAATATTATGGTATCTGCCTAACTAATTTTCTATGACTTTATATCTTCTACATGTTGTAATATTTATTATTAATTTTGTCTGAGCTGGGTCTTCATTGCAGCATACCCACGCAGGCTTAGTTGCCCCTTGTGGGTTTCAGCTCTTTGACCAGGGATTGAACCTGGATCCTCTGCATGGGGAGCATGGAGTATTATCACTGGACCGTCGGGGAAGCCACATCTTCTACACTTTTAAATTAGTATTCTTCTATGATATAAGGAAGAGCTATCTATCCTTCCATTTTTTAATCTAGTCAATGATTTACTTATATCAGTCTGAGTTAATATTTATTTTATTCTATACACTATAATCCAATATTATCATTATTTATTTTGTTGCCTAAACTGTTTTTGGATATTGGGAGTACCATTTGATGGGCTCTAGTGTCCCAGAAAAAAAAGACGTTTTAAAGGAGACATGAACATTGCTATTACAGAAAAGATTTAAACATTTACCAAAAAAAAAAAAAAGTTTATTAAGACAGTGAAAGGTAAACTATAGAGAAGTAGATTTTTGCAATAACTATTACCTCCAGAATAAGTAAAGGAATCCTAAGTCAGTAAGAAATGTCCACTGACCAAGATTGGAAAACTTGAAATGGCACCTCAGGAACGAAGAAATTCAAGTGGCTAATAAACATATAAAAAGGATCTCAACCTCATTAGTAATCAGGGCAGGACAAATTAAAACCACAATGAGATGTCACTACGCATCTGCTAGATTGCTTTAAAATGAAGTACAACCACCTTGGGAAAAAGGTTGCATTTTTCCACCTATAAACTATTATGTGTTAATTCTATTCCTAGGTATATACCTTACAGAAATACATGCTTATTGTGCTATATAAAATATATATATATATATGGGCTTCCCTGGTGGTCCAGTGGGTAAAGAGTCCACCTTGCAGTGCAGCAAGCACCGGTTGGATCCCTGACCCGGGAAAATCCCACCTGCCGCAGAGCGGCTTCACTGGTGTGTCCAATTAGGAGCCAGCACTCTGGAGTGCATGCACCCAGAGCCTGTGCTCTGCAACGAGAAAGGCCACTGCAATGGGAGGCTCACACAGGCCAAAAGACTAAAGATGCATTAAAATAAAAATAAATAAAAGCCAATAAAAGAGGCCAAAATTTATATATATATATATATATATATATGATGACATTCACAGAAACACTATTCATAATAGCCACGATAATTATAAATAAACAAATGTCTATCCAAATTGGTTCATCTGCATGGGTTGATGCATGGAGTATTATCACTGGATAGCCACTTTTATTTAAATTAGTATTCTTCTATGATATAAGGAAGAGCTATCTATCCTTCCATTTTTTAATCTAGTCAATGATTTACTTATATCAGTCTGAGTTAATATTTATTTTATTCTATACACTATAATCCAATATTATCATTATTTATTTTGTTGCCTAAACTGTTTTTGGATATTGGGAGTACCATCTGATGGGCTCTAGTGTCCCAGAAAAAAAAGACGTTTTAAAGGAGACATGAACATCGCTATTACAGAAAAGATTTAAACATTTACCAAAAAAAAAAAAAAAGTTTATTAAGACAGTGAAAGGTAAACTATAGAGAAGTAGGTTTTTGCAATAACTATTACCTCCAGAATAAGTAAAGGAATCCTAAGTCAGTAAGAAATGTCCACTGACCAAGATTGGAAAACTTGAAATGGCACCTCAGGAACGAAGAAATTCAAGTGGCTAATAAACATATAAAAAGGATCTCAACCTCATTAGTAATCAGGGCAGGACAAATTAAAACCACAATGAGATGTCACTACGCATCTGCTAGATTGCTTTAAAATGAAGTACAACCACCTTGGGAAAAAGGTTGCATTTTTCCACCTATAAACTATTATGTGTTAATTCTATTCCTAGGTATATACCTTACAGAAATACATGCTTATTGTGCTATATAAAATATATATATATATATGGGCTTCCCTGGTGGTCCAGTGGGTAAAGAGTCCACCTTGCAGTGCAGCAAGCACCGGTTGGATCCCTGACCCGGGAAAATCCCACCTGCCGCAGAGCGGCTTCACTGGTGTGTCCAATTAGGAGCCAGCACTCTGGAGTGCATGCACCCAGAGCCTGTGCTCTGCAACGAGAAAGGCCACTGCAATGGGAGGCTCACACAGGCCAAAAGACTAAAGATGCATTAAAATAAAAATAAATAAAAGCCAATAAAAGAGGCCAAAATTTTTATATATATATATATATATATATATGATGACATTCACAGAAACACTATTCATAATAGCCACGATAATTATAAATAAACAAATGTCTATCCAAGTAGAATGGATAAATTATAGTATCTTTATTTAATGGAATATCTTATTGTAGTGAAAATGAATAAAATATTACTATACATAACAATATTGATGAATCTTAACAAAGCACCAAGCAAAAATAACATATATGTGTGTATACCCACACACACAAGTGGTGATAAGTGCTATGGTATAAAAAGGAAATAAATCAAAAACTTTTAAAAATAATGAAGATGTAGAAAAGGTAGATTAGCCATGAGTCCTGAAATGACACAATTTTAAGTGTTTAGTGAATCATAAACTTGGTAGAAAATGGAATACAAGTGATGTTTTTAGAAAAGAAGATATGTGGTAAAAATATAATGATCATAAATCAATTAAATAGAGTATTAAAAATTAATAATCATATATGATTAATATTCATAAGAATTAAAAACACATAAAATTAATAATCTTACAATAAGAATAAGCCCAATCATTTCTGTATACTTTAATCATTACTATTTTTTATATTTTAATAATGAATAAAGTCATTCCCTTCTATCTCTCTTTACCAAAACTTTCTTGGTAATTTCCCTCCATTTATTATTATATGTGATTTTCAGGATCATGTTATCACATTCCAAAAAGGCACATATTTCATAAAACATTTCAAACATATGCTTATTCATCAACTCCCCTTAAATCTGGCGGCCAATACTCTCTTCTAATTTCTAACTCTGTGTATTTTTCTTGACAAAATCAACCAAAGACTTACTTATTTTACTTTCTCTCTCAATGAAAAAATTGTTGGGTTTGTTTATTGGTTTTTTCGTATTTTCAATAAAAAATGTTAATTTTTATTTTCATGGGTCTTATCATTTTCTTATTTGCTTGAATGAACTAGCCACAAATTGGGGCATGTTCATGACTCCCAATAGTGTCTGTAACACTTCCCAGAGATTACTATAATTGTTTTTAATGTAAGATTACTAATTGTATGTGTTATAACAGACCCAGTCCCTGGTCAGAGGAGTGTGCACATAATGCAACCCACACTATTATCCTCTGTTCACACTGATTCATCCAGGTTAAGCCAGGCTGGATTCATGAGAATCCTTCCAGATTTTGCTCTAGCTCTGGGGAATGCATCCTAGTCACTATAGTATTTGATTCATTTCTGTGAGGTGAGATTACGCTATGGAGCTTGCATGCTTAGTTGCTCAGTCGTCTCTGACTCTTTGTGACCCTGTGGACTGTAATCCACCAGGTTCCTCTGCCTATGGGATTTTTTAGAAGAAAATACTGAAATGAGTTGCCATTTCCTTCTCCAGGACATCTTTCCAATCCAGGGATTGAATCCAAGTCTCCTGTTTCTCCTGCACTGCAGGCAGATTCTTTACCAGGTGAACCATAGGGGAAGGACATGCTATGGTAACAATGCCCCAAATTTGTTTCTCACTCACATAATGTTTTCAGCAAGTCCATCACAAGCAAGAGAAACCCTTCAAAACTTGTAACTTAAGAATCCCTGTAGCTTTGCTTCTTAACATAGCACTTCCAGGGTCTCTGTGCAGGGGAAGAGAGAACAAAGTACTTTCAGCCAGAAGTAGTTTGTGTCTGTTTCCTGTAAAGCTCACTGACAACATGGCCCCAGGCTAACTGCAAAGGAGACTGGGAAATGCCTTAGTCTTTTGTGCAAGTAAGAGGCCACAGAGTAGTAAGCACCTAGTCACTGAGATGGTCCAAGCCATGTCCCACATCCCACGAGAAAGCTTCTCTGCATTGAACCAGATTATATGGCTCCTTTCCGGCCATTTTAAGACCCTTGGAGGGTCTTAAAAAAAGGAGTGTTATAGACTGAATTACGTTCCCTCAAAATTTACAAGTTGAAGCACAAAGTGTGACTGTATTTGGAGATAGGGTCTTTTAAAGAGGTAATCAATATTAAATAAGACCATATGGGTGAGACTTTAATCCCGTATGACTAGTGTCCTTATAAGGAGAGGAAGAGACCCCTGAGATGCACACACACAGAGAAAAGGCTAGGTGAGAACAGAGGCTGAGATAGCTATCTGCAAACTAATGAGAGGTCTCAAGAGAAATCCGCCCTGCCAAGTACCTTAATCTTAGACTTTCTGCCTCCAGAACTCTGAGAAAACAAATTTCTGACGTTTGAGCCACCCACTCCGTGGTATTTTGTTATGGTAGCCCAAGCAAACTAACCAAAGAATGACATGATGTGACTTCCAAGTTTTCTGCAGGCTGTTATTTCTTCCCTACCTTCCTTCGTCTGAGGATATCTTACTCTGCCAGTATTTCTACAAGGCTTGGGTTTGCATGCTTAGTTGCTCAGTCGTCTCTGACTCTTTGTGACCCTGTGGACTGTAATCCACCAGGTTCCTCTGCCTATGGGATTTTTTAGAAGAAAATACTGAAATGAGTTGCCATTTCCTTCTCCAGGACATCTTTCCAATCCAGGGATTGAATCCAAGTCTCCTGTTTCTCCTGCACTGCAGGCAGATTCTTTACCAGGTGAACCATAGGGAAGGACATGCTATGGTAACAATGCCCCAAATTTGTTTCTCACTCACATAATGTTTTCAGCAAGTCCATCACAAGCAAGAGAAACCCTTCAAAACTTGTAACTTAAGAATCCCTGTAGCTTTGCTTCTTAACATAGCACTTCCAGGGTCTCTGTGCAGGGGAAGAGAGAACAAAGTACTTTCAGCCAGAAGTAGTTTGTGTCTGTTTCCTGTAAAGCTCACTGACAACATGGCCCCAGGCTAACTGCAAAGGAGACTGGGAAATGCCTTAGTCTTTTGTGCAAGTAAGAGGCCACAGAGTAGTAAGCACCTAGTCACTGAGATGGTCCAAGCCATGTCCCACATCCCACGAGAAAGCTTCTCTGCATTGAACCAGATTATATGGCTCCTTTCCGGCCATTTTAAGACGCTTGGAGGGTCTTAAAAAAGGAGTGTTAGAGACTGAATTACGTTCCCTCAAAATTTACAAGTTGAAGCACAAAGTGTGACTGTATTTGGAGATAGGGTCTTTTAAAGAGGTAATCAATATTAAATAAGACCATATGGGTGAGACTTTAATCCCGTATGACTAGTGTCCTTATAAGGAGAGGAAGAGACCCCTGAGATGCACACACACAGAGAAAAGGCTAGGTGAGAACAGAGGCTGAGATAGCTATCTGCAAACTAATGAGAGGTCTCAAGAGAAATCCGCCCTGCCAAGTACCTTAATCTTAGACTTTCTGCCTCCAGAACTCTGAGAAAACAAATTTCTGACGTTTGAGCCACCCACTCCGTGGTATTTTGTTATGGTAGCCCAAGCAAACTAACCAAAGAATGACATGATGTGACTTCCAAGTTTTCTGCAGGCTGTTATTTCTTCCCTACCTTCCCCTTCGTCTGAGGATATCTTACTCTGCCAGAAACTTCATCTCTTACCTACAAGGATCTTGGGTTTGGGGGAATGACCTAAACATGGACTGATTCTTCGTGGTCTTCTTGTAATCTGTCACTCTAAATCTTGAATAAAATTCCCTTATGTGCCTGGCACAGAGAAGCATCTTCTCTAGTTTCCAAGACTGTCATATTTTAGCCCTAGTTCATGTTCAAATAGCCGTTTCACTGAGAATCTGCAAATATGGTATTGTATGCGCATACTTCTTCAGCTTTCCAAGAAATCTGATGGACAGCCTATTTAAATGAATATTGGCTATGGTAACAGATTTGTTCAAGATTTTTTGATGTAGCAAGGTTATGAATTTAATAGTGTTTCTAGTTTATGAAAATCTTCTAACCTACCTGGTAATGAAGCAGCAGACAAACAACATCTGGGCAGATATTTATCTTGTTAAGTTAAACATGCACCTGGCCCCTTAATTATCAACTGTAATTGACAACTTCATCATCGCAGAGCACTTTTCTGTCCATGCCACAGTGGTGCAAGTAATTAGGTAATAATTAATGATTCTTTAAGTGCATTATTTCCTATGAGCTCAATTTTCACTGCATGTATATTTAAAGAGCAACAACTCTGTTTATGTTATCCTTTTAGGCAAATGTTAAAATGAATGAAGATCACTATACTTATCCTACGTATTTAGAGGATTATCTATAATCATTTCTGACCTTTTTTCTATCTATGCTTATTTTATTTTCATTCAGCTGTATCCAATAACCATAAAGTATTAGAGCTAATTGTAGAGACCAAATGAATATACATTCACAAAGACACTTGTCACTATATTACACAGAATAAGGAAAAAAGTAAATAGAAAATGACCAGCACTGGAGAAAGGAGAAGTACACTGTTGCACATGAGAGGTCTCAAGAGAAATCCGCCCTGCCAAGTACCTTAATCTTAGACTTTCTGCCTCCAGAACTCTGAGAAAACAAATTTCTGACGTTTGAGCCACCCACTCCGTGGTATTTTGTTATGGTAGCCCAAGCAAACTAACCAAAGAATGACATGATGTGACTTCCAAGTTTTCTGCAGGCTGTTATTTCTTCCCTACCTTCCCCTTCGTCTGAGGATATCTTACTCTGCCAGAAACTTCATCTCTTACCTACAAGGATCTTGGGTTTGGGGGAATGACCTAAACATGGACTGATTCTTCGTGGTCTTCTTGTAATCTGTCACTCTAAATCTTGAATAAAATTCCCTTATGTGCCTGGCACAGAGAAGCATCTTCTCTAGTTTCCAAGACTGTCATATTTTAGCCCTAGTTCATGTTCAAATAGCCGTTTCACTGAGAATCTGCAAATATGGTATTGTATGCGCATACTTCTTCAGCTTTCCAAGAAATCTGATGGACAACCTATTTAAATGAATATTGGCTATGGTAACAGATTTGTTCAAGATTTTTTGATGTAGCAAGGTTATGAATTTAATAGTGTTTCTAGTTTATGAAAATCTTCTAACCTACCTGGTAATGAAGCAGCAGACAAACAACATCTGGGCAGATATTTATCTTGTTAAGTTAAACATGCACCTGGCCCCTTAATTATCAACTGTAATTGACAACTTCATCATCGCAGAGCACTTTTCTGTCCATGCCACAGTGGTGCAAGTAATTAGGTAATAATTAATGATTCTTTAAGTGCATTATTTCCTATGAGCTCAATTTTCACTGCATGTATATTTAAAGAGCAACAACTCTGTTTATGTTATCCTTTTAGGCAAATGTTAAAATGAATGAAGATCACTATACTTATCCTACGTATTTAGAGGATTATCTATAATCATTTCTGACCTTTTTTCTATCTATGCTTATTTTATTTTCATTCAGCTGTATCCAATAACCATAAAGTATTAGAGCTAATTGTAGAGACCAAATGAATATACATTCACAAAGACACTTGTCACTATATTACACAGAATAAGGAAAAAAGTAAATAGAAAATGACCAGCACTGGAGAAAGGAGAAGTACACTGTTGCACATGAACTAAATAAAATATAATGCAAGATTTAAAAATAATTTTGAGGACTATAAAAACTGAAAAATTTCTTGATAAATTCTCTGATTATAATTATATGAAACGTGTATGATAAAGGAAAAATAATGAAAGTAAATAAGCAGGTCAGGAATACCCACAAGTGAAAATGATTTCACTAGAGAATAGAAAAATGTAGGGTTTCTTTTTTCAGTATTCACTTATATTTCTGAATAGGTAATACACATCCATAGTACAACACCCAAAACATAGAGAAGGATAAGCTCAGTATCTGCCTTGAACCTTTCACGAAATGACTTTGTCTTGTTCCCTAGTAGTTACCTTTGTAGAAAGTAGTAACTTTTAACTAGTTTTTAAAATATATTCCACACAGCGTATGCATTTATAAAAAGTATAGATAGATGTTTTTTAACAGAAATTGTAGCAATAATGTCATACATATTGTTCCACACCTTAATATTCTCACTCAGTACCTCTTGAAATAGTTTCATATCATTACATAGAAAACTACCTAATTATTTTTAATGGCTATGATGTTTTAGTATAGTGAATTTATCATACTTTATTTAACCACCCTGTATTCATGTACATTTAGGTTTATTCTGATCTTTCACTCTTTGGAATAAAATGTTCCGGACAAAAGCCAGTGTGATTCATTTAAAATTAAAATGAGATCAGACTTCTGATTTCAAGATAGCATTATAGAGTTAGAATTTCTCTCTTCATCTCACCACAAGTCTTTGTAAAGTAAAAAGAAGAACAGGAAACACAAACACGAGAGGTGTAAGCATTTCCCTTGTAGCAGTGGGCAAAGAGAAAAACCCTACAGATATCTATCTAGTGCATAGGAAAAGGGATAAAAGTGAAATGAACCTATATACTAAATCCTAAATCATAAGGAAGAATTTACCCTGAGACAGAGCCCTTACTTATCTTCTACAGAAACCGTATAAAAAGTCCATCCAGGAAATGATATATATTTCAAATATTAATTAGAGGTTTATGCTTCTGATAATTATGGAGTAGCTGGTTTCAAACCGACTTTCCCACTAAAATCAACTAAAAATACTTGGAATATGTTTTTAAATATATATTTGGAAGTTCCTGAAGAGCTACAAAACAGTGAGGATTTGCAAAAACAAATCCTGGAGAGAATGAGTTTACAATGAGGTAAATTTGGCATTAATTTCATACTGCTTTTCTAATCAAGGAATTTGATAATTCACAAGTGATGGCTAAGAACAGAGAGAATGACAATAAAACTATTAGGAAAAACAAGTGAGGGACGGGCCCTAATAAACACTAGGATTTCAGTTGGGAGACCTAAAGGATTTATACTGTAGAAATAGGCCATTCCTTACAAAGACTGAAGGCTAGTTTCAAGTTAACCCATTATCTGACTGGATTAAAATAATTGTATCCTACCCTAACTGCCTATCAGGGCAAAATATACTCTCTCTAGGCATAGACGACACCATCCAAACTATCTCTAACATGTTTGTATACTCAATGTAAGGATTTAGGAAAAACTTGTTGCTGCATCAGAAAATAAAGCCAGATGGTTGAAATCATGAGAGAGAAAAAAAACAGGTAACAGACACTGAGTCACAGTTGACTCATATTGGTTTTATCAGACATTGTTTTTAAAATAAGTGATTATTGTTGTTCAAGAAATTAGGTGATATGATTTCATTGGAGAAATGTAAACAGTACAGTAGAAAAATTTCAAAACTGAAATTAAAAACTCAAAAGTTGTATTAACAGCAGCATATATATATATTATATACACACACATATAACATATATGTATATGTGTGTGTGTTCTCAGTCACGCAGTCATGTCTGACTCTTTGCAACCCCATGGACTATAGCCTGCCAGGCTCCTCTTTCCAAGGACTTTTCCAGGCAAAACTACTGGATAGGGTTGCCATTTCCTCCTCCAGGGGATCTTCCTGACCCAGGGATTGAATCTGTATCTCTTGTGTCTTCTGCATTGGCAAGTGGATTCTTTACCTCTGTGTCACCTGGTAAGCATATATGTATATAGAGAGATCTATATCTGTACCTTTCAATCTACTGACAGAGAAAAAATTGGTTAACTGGAAGTAGATCAGAAGAAAATAACAAATGAAAGCACAAAAAGGAGGAAGGATGGAATAAGAGACATATAATACAAAAGAGGTCTAATAAGTATATTATAGTCTAGGAAAGAATATGGAGAATCAATGAGACCAAAGGATATTGAAATGATACTATATATAAATTCTCTAAAAAAAAATGAAAGACATCAAGCCACAAGTTTGAGAAACTTTGAACCCCAAGTAAGAAAATATAAAGAATAGCACCTATGTTTGCCACAGTAAAACTTCCAAATATATATATCTATATATATGCATATATATATATGTATATCTGTGTGTGTGTGTGTGCACAAAAACAAGAAAAATATGTTGAAAATACTAGAAGGAAAAGGAGGCATTTCCTTCAAAGAAGCAAAAGAAGAATTATAGCTTACTTCTCAATGAAAATAATGGAATCTACAAGACAATGCAACAGCATCTTCAAAGTACTTAAAGAAAATAACTGCTAAATTTGAATTCTTCTGCAGAAAAAGAATTCCTCAAAAATTAAAAGAAAAACTTTTCAAAAAATTAAAACCTGGGAGAATTTATTAGCAGAAGAATTATTATAATAAATTAGATATCAAACACATAGGAAAATGATTTATCATGTAATTGCAACAAAGAATAAAGATCAAAAGAAAGCTCAATATGAGAGTGAATCTAAAAATAAATACTGATGTATACATATAATAATTGTCTAAATGTACTAATCAGCATGTAAAATGAAAATACATGATAACAACTCTAGTGTCTTCACATTAACAGAGTGGTTAAAGTACTAATACTTTATTTTCCATTTTAACAAGTTAGTAAAAAAAAAAAAAAAAGTTAGTATTTGCAAACAACATGATTGCATGTAGAATGTTTAGAAATTTATAGATAATTAAGTAACAAAAATTAGAAAGTAAAATAAATATGATGCCATCTTCAAAAGTATCAATAAATTAAATACCAGAAATAAATTTAAGAAAAGATGTCATCTCTTCACAGAAATTTTACTGAAAAATATTTTTTTTAAAAAAGAAATGGCTTCATATTACCATGTTTATGCTTTGGGAGACTCAATATTCTTGATGGTATCAGTTAATCCCACATGGACCTACAGATGCGAAGAAATTTCAGTCAAAAATCCCAGCCTATGTTTTCAGGAAACTAACAAGCTGATTCTAGAATTATAAAGAAATTTAAAAGGAGAAAACAATCCAAGATAGTCCTGGGGTGGGGAGGGGGCAGGGGAAGAACATTGCTGGAAGACTTGCAATACTAAATATCAAGGCATCTAAAATCGCAATCATATGATAATAGCAGAAAGAGAGACAAACCAATTGAATGAAAGTCCAGACAGACATAACACATGAAACTTGATTTCTGTTATTTGGTGATGGTGGTAAGCTGATAAAAATGGCTCCCCAAAGATACCTTAGAACCTGTGAATATTACTTTATATGATAGTTTTTGCAGATGTGATTAAAAACACTGAAATGAAAAGACTATCTTGGATTATCCAGGCAGGCCCTGAATGTCACCACAAGCATCCTTATAAGAAAGAGGCAGAGCGAGATTACACACGCCCAGGAGAAGGTGATATGAAGGTGGAGGCAGAGGCTGGAGTGATGTGGCTGTGAACATGAACCCTGGCACCCACCAAAAGCTGGAAGAAACCAAGTATGGATTCTCCCTTGGAATCTCTGGAAGGAGTAAAACTCTGCCAATGAATACCTTGATTGCAGCTCAGCGATACTGATTTGGGATTTCTGGCCTCTAGCACAGTGAAAGGACAAATTTCCCTCTTGTTGCTGTAAGTCACCCAGTTTGAGGAAAGGTGTTCTAGTAGCCACATGAAACTAATACACAGACAGTCTAGAACATTGGGGAAAGGAAGGATGCTAGGCACTCAGTTGTGTCCGACACTTTGTAACCCCATAGACTACAATCCACCAGTCTCCTCTGTCCATAGAATTTTCCAGTCAAGAATACTGGAGTGAGTTACCATTTCCTTCTCCAAAGGAAGGATGAGCTTCTCAATAAATAATGCTGGGTCAACTGAATAGTCACATGGAAAGACAATGAACACTGGCTTTGATTTCACATTGTAACCAAGCATAACCTTGAGCTGAATCAAAAACTTAAATGTAAATGATTTTTAAAAGAACATTAGAAAGATGTATAGGAAAACATATTCATGAAAATGAGATAGACTAAGATTTCTTAAATAGAACCCTAATAGTAACTAAGAGAAAATACACAAGAGAAAAACACGGGCAAATTGGTCTACGTTGACATTATCAAAAGATTGACTATTCATCAAAAGATTACATTAAGAGAGTAAAATTGAAAGTCACATAGTGGGAGAAGATATTATCAAATATATGTAAATCTCTCAAGAGATTTGTATCCAGAAAATATTTTGAAAACACCTCCAAATCAATATAAGAAAGGCTGTCAAACTAATTGAATGAAAGTCCAGACAGACGTAACACATGAAACTTGATTTCTGTTATTTGGTGATGGTGGTAAGCTGATAAAAATGGCTCCCCAAAGATACCATAGAACCTGTGAATATTACTTTATATGATAGTTTTTGCAGATGTGATTAAAAACACTGAAATGAAAAGACTATCTTGGATTATCCAGGCATGCCCTGAATGTCACCACAAGCATCCTTATAAGAAAGAGGCAGAGCAAGATTACACACGCCCAGGAGAAGGTGATATGAAGGTGGAGGCAGAGGCTGGAGTGATGTGGCTGTGAACATGAACCCTGGCACCGACCAAAAGCTGGAAGAAACCAAGCATGGATTCTCCCTTGGAATCTCTGGAAGGAGTAAAACTCTGCCAATGAATACCTTGATTGCAGCTCAGCGATACTGATTTGGGATTTCTGGCCTCTAGCACAGTGAAAGGACAAATTTCCCTCTTGTTGCTGTAAGTCACCCAGTTTGAGGAAAGGTGTTCTAGTAGCCACATGAAACTAATACACAGACAGTCTAGAACATTGGGGAAAGGAAGGATGCTAGGCACTCAGTTGTGTCCGACACTTTGTAACCCCATAGACTACAATCCACCAGTCTCCTCTGTCCATAGAATTTTCCAGTCAAGAATACTGGAGTGAGTTACCATTTCCTTCTCCAAAGGAAGGATGAGCTTCTCAATAAATAATGCTGGGTCAATTGAATAGCCACATGGAAAGACAATGAACACTGGCTTTGATTTCACATTGTAACCAAGCATAACCTTGAGCTGAATCAAAAACTTAAATGTAAATGATTTTTAAAAGAACATTATAAAGATGTATAGGAAAACATATTCATGAAAATGAGATAGACTAAGATTTCTTAAATAGAACCCTAATAGTAACTAAGAGAAAATACACAAGAGAAAAACACGGGCAAATTGGTCTACGTTGACATTATCAAAAGATTGACTATTCATCAAAAGATTACATTAAGAGAGTAAAATTGAAAGTCACATAGTGGGAGAAGATATTATCAAATATATGTAAATCTCTCAAGAGATTTGTATCCAGAAAATATTTTGGAAACACCTCCAAATCAATATAAGAAAGGCTGTCAACTCAATCAAAAAATAGACATAAGATTTGAGCAGGCACTTGAAAAAAGATAACATCCAATTGTCCAAAAACACACATAAAAATATGCTCAATGTCATTATTCAGCAGAGAAATAAATATTAAAACCATAATGAAATATACTATTACATGCCCACAAGAATAACTAACATTTTAAAGATTGATATGCTAAGTGTTGGTGAGCAACTTTAAATTCCATATACTGCTGGTGGGAGTGTTATGTTATGTAGCCAGCCATTTTGGAGAGGTATTTGTCAGTATCCCCTAGAATTTAACACACATACACTTTACTATGGGGCCTCCCTGATAGCTCAGGGGTACAGAAGCCACCTGCAATGACGTGGTTCATTCCTTGGGTCAGAAAGATCCCCTGGAGGTGAAAATGGCAACCCACTCCAGTATTTGTGTCTGGGGAATGCCATGGACTGGAGAGCTGCCATCCATGGGGTCGCAAAGAGTTGGGTACACCTTAATGAATGATTAAATAACAGCAACACCACTTTCCTCCGTGCCTGCTATCTGAAATATATCTGAGGTGACTTTCAGATTCTGAGTCCTCATCTGAAAAAACAAGGATATGAAACAAAACAAAAAGGTTCCTATTGCATAGGGGTTGTAAGGTAGGTGAAAGATAAAAGCTTTATGGAAAACTTAGAACAGTGCTTTGGTATGGAAGTTTCATTTATCTGTTTATTTGTTTAAGGGAACAAATGAGTATGGCTACTTCTAGCTTATTTTGGAAGGATCACAGCATACTGATAGTTTTTCTACGTGAGGCTTAGACAAGAAGGCCTGGTTCAAATCAGTGACTGAAATTGTACTTATTCATTTACTAAATATTTCCGATACTCCAAAGGCCCCACCAGCGGCTCTCAGTCACCCTGAGAATAGGAAATCATATTCATGAAAATGAGATAGACTAAGATTTCTTAAATAGAACCCTAATAGTAACTAAGAGAAAATACACAAGAGAAAAACACGGGCAAATTGGTCTACGTTGACATTATCAAAAGATTGACTATTCATCAAAAGATTACATTAAGAGAGTAAAATTGAAAGTCACATAGTGGGAGAAGATATTATCAAATATATGTAAATCTCTCAAGAGATTTGTATCCAGAAAATATTTTGAAAACACCTCCAAATCAATATAAGAAAGGCTGTCAACTCAATAGAAAAATAGACATAAGATTTGAGCAGGCACTTGAAAAAAGATAACATCCAATTGCCCAAAAACACACATAAAAATATGCTCAATGTCATTATTCAGCAGAGAAATAAATATTAAAACCATAATGAAATATACTATTACATGCCCACAAGAATAACTAACATTTTAAAGATTGATATGCTAAGTGTTGGTGAGCAACTTTAAATTCCATATACTGCTGGTGGGAGTGTTATGTTATGTAGCCAGCCATTTTGGAGAGGTATTTGTCAGTATCCCCTAGAATTTAACACACATACACTTTACTATGGGACCTCCCTGATAGCTCAGGGGTACAGAAGCCACCTGCAATGACGTGGTTCATTCCTTGGGTCAGAAAGATCCCCTGGAGGTGAAAATGGCAACCCACTCCAGTATTTGTGTCTGGGGAATGCCATGGACTGGAGAGCTGCCATCCATGGGGTCGCAAAGAGTTGGGTACACCTTAATGAATGATTAAATAACAGCAACACCACTTTCCTCCGTGCCTGCTATCTGAAATATATCTGAGGTGACTTTCAGATTCTGAGTCCTCATCTGAAAAAACAAGGATATGAAACAAAACAAAAAGGTTCCTATTGCATAGGGGTTGTAAGGTAGGTGAAAGATAAAAGCTTTATGGAAAACTTAGAACAGTGCTTTGGTATGGAAGTTTCATTTATCTGTTTATTTGTTTAAGGGAACAAATGAGCATGGCTACTTCTAGCTTATTTTGGAAGGATCACAGCATACTGATAGTTTTTCTACGTGAGGCTTAGACAAGAAGGCCTGGTTCAAATCAGTGACTGAAATTGTACTTATTCATTTACTAAATATTTCCGATACTCCAAAGGCCCCACCAGCGGCTCTCAGTCACCCTGAGAATAAAGTCTGCGGTCGCACCAAAGGCTTGAAGAACTTTTGATTAGCCTTGGGGAGAGTCTAAACTCCTGAGTGCATACTTGGGTCTCTGGTCACCTCTCCCCAGCGCTCCTTCCCATCATAATAAAACTCTTCCAGCGCCTCAGAAAAGCCATGTTCTCTCACTGCTTGGCTGCTTCCTCTGTCACAGGGCTTCCCAGCCTCAGCACTAGTGACCTCTGGGGATGGATAATTCTTGGTTATGGGCACTGTCCTGTGCATTGTAGGATGATCAGCCTCATCCCTGGCTCTACCCACCAGATGCTAGTACCACCTCCCCCTCCCTAGAGGATGTAACAACCAAAAATGTCTACAGATATTAACAAAAGTTTCCTATGGGGCAAAATCACCCCTAGTTCCCAGCCAGGTTCCATTGCTCTGTTAAGAATGCTTCTACCTCCACTTGTCTGGCTAACTTCAACCATCTTTAAAATTTCAGGTCAGATGTTATGGTTGAATCCCCGGCGTCAACACCACTGCTCTGTTTAAACACACAGGCGATCAGACCAAAGGCAGCAACAGTCAGTGTAAATGCTTAGGAACGGGAGGACTGAGCAGGCAGATGTGCAGTGAACCAGAGATGGGTTGTAAGCTGCAGAGGAGGGTGAGGGCTGTGAAAGGAAATACGATGGCTTTGAGGTTCTTGAAATGATCGGGTTATGAAAAAGTGACAAATCAGGAGGGAACTAGAAACAGAAGATTGGGATGGGAGAGAACAGGCAGAAGGAAATAATGCGTAAAATTTCTGGAATGATGGAGGTGCCTGTGGAACAGCCCCGTGGAGGTGCTCAAGAGAAGTGAGAGTAGTGAGCAGCTGTAGTATCTTCTTTCTTGTCCAGAGTTATATATCTGTGTCTGTAGAGGGGCCATCCAAAATTGTGTGGAACCCACAAATTCCCTCTTCCTCCCCATCGCCCCATTCCATAACACACAGACACACACAGACCACACACACACACACACAGACACACACACACACACACACACACATCTCCTCTGTCTTCAGAATCATGCAAAAATTGCCACTGGAATAAACCTATATTTCATACGGGGTTGGAATGGAGTGGGAAGATGAAGGGAAATGCAGGAGAATGAGAATGGCAGTGGCCCCAGAGGGGAAGCTGTCTTCAGCCCCTGCCTTCTCTTTCCAGGATGGACCCACAGAGCTGGCTCCAAAAAAGCACTTTCATCTGAACAGCTGGTGCCATCTTGTGGCTGATTCTTATAACTAGTAGACCTGATTCCTGCTGTGGGGACCGAGGTCCACAAAGGCAGCCAGAGCGGAGGAATGTGAGTGGAGAAATCAGGAAAGGAAAAGAGTAGGGACTGGAAAGGCAGACATGAGGTACTCTTCTGGGACCCAAGATTCATACATCCAGCTCAGAACAGGACATTTAAACATTCCAGCTGCCCATTGGGCAATCTTCCATCCGGAGGGGCCCCTGCCCCTGGGAGGCTGGCTTCTCAGAGCCATGGTATTGCCCTATGGCCTGCATGCTTAGGTGCTCAGTCATGCCTGACCCTTTGCAACCCCGTGGACTGTAGCCCGCCAGGCTTCTCTGCCTATGAGATTTCCAAGGCAAGATACTGGAGTGGGTAGCCATTCCCTTCTCCAGGGGATCTTCCCTACCCAGGGACTGAACCCTTGGCTCCTTCATTGAAGGCAGATTCTTTACTGGCTAAGTCACTAGGAAACCCCCACCACTGCCCTTTAATTCTCCCAAGACGGCTAGATCCTTTTCTTTGCCTGATCAGATTTCTCATGTCTGATGGATCTTGTCCCTTTCTTGTGTTCTCTTTCTAATTATTAGCAGTCTTTATGGCTAGTGCCTGGATATAGTAGTTCATGTTTGGATATCCAACAAGCTTTTAATTAGAGAAGCAACAGGAAGAGATATTAAGTTGTATTAATGCAACTGGAAACCCAGCACAGCTAAAAGAAAGATAATAAGATAACAACATAGATAACAACATTGTCAAAAATTACGGGAACAGCTTCCAGTAAATAACTAAATGGAAAATCCCAGAGAGGGTCAATTGTTGTTAGTTAATATTTGCAGCAAAGTACCGCACTTAATAATGCGGCTGTTTCTTATCCTTGTGGGAGGCAAATAACAGGAGTTGGGATTTTCATTTTAGATCGTAACTCTGGTTCTTTGTAAGGGCCCCAGGTCCTACTATAATGAGTGTAATGAAAGTCTGCCTTGAAAATAATCTTTTTATTATCAACTCCCAGAAATAGAATCACTAAGATGCTTTTCATCCCAGGAATGTCATACACACACACACAAAATCTTTATATCAGGTCATCTGATAGACACTGAACTAGGTTGTCTGTAAAAATGGGCACAATTTTTCTTCTGCATATACTCATTCCTTGAGTCTTGGCTGGCTTTGACTTGTTTTGCTCCCTCTCCCCTCACCCAAACTCCATAGAAGACACTTGCCAGTTCTTGGTCGGGGTCTCATAATGCCTTGCGCGCTTCAGCTCCATGAGAGAGCCAGCGAAGATGAGCAAAGCCATTCACAGATGAATGGAAGGGCCCCGCAGAAACCAGCAAGACCACCTGGCTGATTTCAACCCAGAGTGCCAGTCTTCAGAAGCACAAGCTAAATAAACAGTAAACTCTTTGGGAGTGACTTGTGATAGTCGTAGCTAACTCATAAGCGTTATGGGTAAACTACATCACAGAAAATGTGTATTTCCTGACTGATAGGAAATCATTAAGAAAAGACGTTGGAGGGATGGGTCAGATGGACTGACAGAAGTTGAACCTCTTCCTGCTGCCTATCAGAGGGCTCCTGATTTTTCTCTGGAGTCATCCAGCCCTGGCCCTAAGTAACCCTATGTAATCATCAGAACATTCTAGTTAAGCAGAGAGAGGACATTTTAACAAACTACGATTCCTGTTGCTCCCACACTTATTTAAATTATTATTTACTTCATATCTTATTTATTGTAATTGTTGATTTTCCTTGTTCTAGAATTATTTTGACTACAATTTATATCATTGTCTACAATCAGACTAATTTAAGTTGTAATAATGCAACTGGAAACCCAGCACAGCTAAAAGAAAGATAATAAGATAACAACATAGATAACAACATTGTCAAAAATTACGGGAACAGCTTCCAGTAAATAACTAAATGGAAAATCCCAGAGAGGGTCAATTGTTGTTAGTTAATATTTGCAGCAAAGTACCGCACTTAATAATGCGGCTGTTTCTTATCCTTGTGGGAGGCAAATAACAGGAGTTGGGATTTTCATTTTAGATCGTAACTCTGGTTCTTTGTAAGGGCCCCAGGTCCTACTATAATGAGTGTAATGAAAGTCTGCCTTGAAAATAATCTTTTTATTATCAACTCCCAGAAATAGAATCACTAAGATGCTTTTCATCCCAGGAATGTCATACACACACACACAAAATCTTTATATCAGGTCATCTGATAGACACTGAACTAGGTTGTCTGTAAAAATGGGCACAATTTTTCTTCTGCATATACTCATTCCTTGAGTCTTGGCTGGCTTTGACTTGTTTTGCTCCCTCTCCCCTCACCCAAACTCCATAGAAGACACTTGCCAGTTCTTGGTCGGGGTCTCATAATGCCTTGCGCGCTTCAGCTCCATGAGAGAGCCAGCGAAGATGAGCAAAGCCATTCACAGATGAATGGGAGGGCCCCGCAGAAACCAGCAAGACCACCTGGCTGATTTCAACCCAGAGTGCCAGTCTTCAGAAGCACAAGCTAAATAAACAGTAAACTCTTTGGGAGTGACTTGTGATAGTCGTAGCTAACTCATAAGCGTTATGGGTAAACTACATCACAGAAAATGTGTATTTCCTGACTGATAGGAAATCATTAAGAAAAGACGTTGGAGGGATGGGTCAGATGGACTGACAGAAGTTGAACCTCTTCCTGCTGCCTATCAGAGGGCTCCTGATTTTTCTCTGGAGTCATCCAGCCCTGGCCCTAAGTAACCCTATGTAATCATCAGAACATTCTAGTTAAGCAGAGAGAGGACATTTTAACAAACTACGATTCCTGTTGCTCCCACACTTATTTAAATTATTATTTACTTCATATCTTATTTATTGTAATTGTTGATTTTCCTTGTTCTAGAATTATTTTGACTACAATTTATATCATTGTCTACAATCAGACTAATTTTTGTTTTAATGTCTCTTCTAAGATGTTGCTCACCTGCACTAAATTCTTCAGAAACCATTTCCCATGGCACGAAAAGTCTCTGAAAACAATATTGACAAAAATAAATTCAAAGATCGATAAATTGGACTTTATAAAATTTTAAATGATTGTTTTTCCAAAGGTACTGTTAAGGAAATAAGGAAAAGCAAGTCACAGACTGGGAAATGCATTTGTAAGGCTCTTATCTGATGAAGGATTTGTGTGAAGAATGTGTATTTTTTATAACTCTACCAACTTGATAATAAGAAAACATCCCAATTTTAAGAAAAAAAGATATAAAGAGATATTTAATCTAAAGAAAGCGATAAATAGCAAATAAACACAAGAAAAGTTGTTTGTCACAATAAGTCATTATGGAAATACAGATCAAAACTTCAATTTTACTGCACACCTATTAGAAGGACTTAAAAATAAAAGTAACGCTCAAAAGGATATCTGCACCCAGTGTTCACAGCAGCGTGTTTGCAATTGCTAAGCTATGGAGGAAAACCAAGTGTCCATCAATAGCTGAATGGATAAAGATGTGGTACATATGTACAATGAAATTCTACTCAGTCATTTAAAAAAAAATTACCATTCCAGTAATTTGCAACAACAGGAATGGACTTGGAGAGTATTATGCTAAGAGAAATAAATCAGACAAAGAAAAATACTGTATGATATAGCACTTAAAACACAGCAAGCTAGAGAATACAACCAAAAAAGAAATAGACTCATAGAGAACAAGTTAGTGGTTACCAGTGTGGAGACGGATGAAGGGAGGGTCAATGTTGGGACAGGGGACTAAGAGGTACAAGCTATTATGTATAAATAAGCTACAATGACATATGGTACAATTCAGGGAACACGGTCAGTTTTTGTAAGAGCTATAAGTGAAACACAACCTTTAGAAATTGTAAATCACTATATTATACCCCTTCAACTTACATAGCATTGTACATCAACTATACTTCAATTTTTAAAAATTTTAAATTAAGAAAAATGAAAATTAATTCAATTTAAAAAATAATGTTGCGTATTATGGTATCCAACTATTATTATTGAATTGTCTGTTTCTCCCTGAATTCTGTCAATTTTGCTTCATGTACTTGGATATTCTGTTATTAAGTTCACACACATTTGCCCTTGTTGTATCTTCCTGATTTACCCTTTTACAATTATAAAATGTCCCTGCTTATGTCTATGTAGGTAATATTAGCACAGCCACTCCAGAATTTTTGTGGTTACTGTTTATATAACACATCTTTATTCATTCTTTTGCTTTCAATCTACTTATTTGTTAGAACCTAAACAGTGTCTCCTATAAGCAGAATATAATTGAGTCGTACTTCACAAAGTGAAAACATGGCAGAAAATCATATTTTGACCAGAAAAGAATCTAAGAAATGGAGAGAAAGGATACTCCCCCAGTTCCTTCCCACCCCTGCTGTCTGCCAGAGATAATGCCTGTGACCGCCACGGAGTGGCAGCCCGCACTGGCGTCTGGAGACAAGAACCAGGGAAATTCTACCCTCGATCCACCACAACTTTCAGAAGCGGAGATGAAGAAAGTAGCCCCTCTGAGTTAACAAGGAGAGGGTAGGGCAAATTGAGAGAGTAATGCTGACGTAGGTACACTATGTGTGTGTGCTCAGTCACACCGTCGTGTCTGACTCCTTGGAACCCCATGGACTGTAGCCCATCAGGCTCCTCTGTCCATGGGATTCCCAGGCAAGAATACTGGAGTGGGCTGCCATTTCCTCCCACAGGGGAATTTTCCCAACCCAAGGATCAAATCTGTGTCTCCTGGGTCTCCTGTACTGGGAGGCGGATTCTTTACCACTGAGCACCATACACTACCATGTGTAAAACAGATAGCTAGGGAGAAGCTGCTGTATAGCACAGGGCGTTCAACTCAGTGCTCTAGGACGACCTGGAGGGGCGGAACTGGGGAGGGGGAGGGGTGGGAGGGAAGCCCAAGAAGAAAGGGGCGTATATATACATATAGCTGATGCACAGTGTTGTACAACAGAAACCAATGCAACATTGCCAAGCGATTATTCTCCAATTTAAAAATGAACAAATAAAATAAGCGAAAGAAAAAGAAAGTAGCCACCTGACTGAGACGTAGGATAGAGCAGGGTCCTACTGCTTAGAGATGGGAGCCATAAGGTCAGGAGTCTGCTGAGGTAAAGGCCATAATATGTGTGACTGTGTGTGTCAGTTGCTTAGTTGTGCCCAACTCTTTGTGACCTCCTGGACTGTAGCCCACCAGGCTCCTCCGTCCATGGAATTATCTAGGCAAGAATACTGGAGTGGGTAGCCAATCCTTTCTCCGGGGGATCTTCCCAACCCAGGGATTGAACCTGGGTCTCCTTCATTCGCAGACAGATTCTTTACCATCTGAGTCACCAGGGAAGCCCCAAAGGCCACAATACAGCATGATTTGTGGAGTTGGACAGTAGGAGGGAGAACTTCCAGGAATCAGACTGTCTTAGAGAATCAGCGTTTTAGAGAATTCCAAAAGCAGAAAATGGGAGTCAGGGTATATCTATTCCCAAGGTCATCCCCTGGCCCCCAAGACAACGCCAACAGGAAGTGAGTGACTGAAGCATCGTCGTCCCTGGTGAAGGTACCTCGTGGATCTTACTCTCCAGTGTAGCCATGGAAAACAAGGCGGGAGGGCCACAAGCGTCTGGGAGCGCCATCATTTCCAGAAACAGCGAAGAACATGAACTGCCTGCAGTGTGCTCCTGTTTCCCATGGACCATAGTCCCAGCTGAGCCAGCCCAGCCCCAAAACCACCAACTCCTGACCCAAGTCTGGCCCTCTGAAACGGGGGCTAATGGGAATGCAGAGGTGGGGTGGAAACCCCAGAGACAACTATGGGAAAGGACCTGTGTGATGAGCTCTAACAACTAAATGAGGACAAGCGAGGGATGCTCAGAACATCCGTGACATGTGAGGGTGTCTGCCTATCCAGCCCTCTGGGTGCCAGGGTTGCCCCAAATCACAGGTTCTAGTGCTGCCATCAAAGATGGAATCCTGGAGGGTCAGATGAACCGTCCAGCAAGTGCTAATGAGAAGAAAATTAGCTTTAAACAATCCTAGGAAGGAAAAGCCCAAGAAGAAAGCGTATATATACATATAGCTGATGCACAGTGTTGTACAACAGAAACCAATGCAACATTGCCAAGCGATTATTCTCCAATTTAAAAATGAACAAATAAAATAAGCGAAAGAAAAAGAAAGTAGCCACCTGACTGAGACGTAGGATAGAGCAGGGTCCTACTGCTTAGAGATGGGAGCCATAAGGTCAGGAGTCTGCTGAGGTAAAGGCCATAATATGTGTGACTGTGTGTGTCAGTTGCTTAGTTGTGCCCAACTCTTTGTGACCTCCTGGACTGTAGCCCACCAGGCTCCTCCGTCCATGGAATTATCTAGGCAAGAATACTGGAGTGGGTAGCCAATCCTTTCTCCGGGGGATCTTCCCAACCCAGGGATTGAACCTGGGTCTCCTTCATTCGCAGACAGATTCTTTACCATCTGAGTCACCAGGGAAGCCCCAAAGGCCACAATACAGCATGATTTGTGGAGTTGGACAGTAGGAGGGAGAACTTCCAGGAATCAGACTGTCTTAGAGAATCAGCGTTTTAGAGAATTCCAAAAGCAGAAAATGGGAGTCAGGGTATATCTATTCCCAAGGTCATCCCCTGGCCCCCAAGACAACGCCAACAGGAAGTGAGTGACTGAAGCATCGTCGTCCCTGGTGAAGGTACCTCGTGGATCTTACTCTCCAGTGTAGCCATGGAAAACAAGGCGGGAGGGCCACAAGCGTCTGGGAGCGCCATCATTTCCAGAAACAGCGAAGAACATGAACTGCCTGCAGTGTGCTCCTGTTTCCCATGGACCATAGTCCCAGCTGAGCCAGCCCAGCCCCAAAACCACCAACTCCTGACCCAAGTCTGGCCCTCTGAAACGGGGGCTAATGGGAATGCAGAGGTGGGGTGGAAACCCCAGAGACAACTATGGGAAAGGACCTGTGTGATGAGCTCTAACAACTAAATGAGGACAAGCGAGGGATGCTCAGAACATCCGTGACATGTGAGGGTGTCTGCCTATCCAGCCCTCTGGGTGCCACGGGGTTGCCCCAAATCACAGGTTCTAGTGCTGCCATCAAAGATGGAATCCTGGAGGGTCAGATGAACCGTCCAGCAAGTGCTAATGAGAAGAAAATTAGCTTTAAAAATCAGCTCAACAGATCTTTAAAAGTTACTTTTTAACTATTAAGAAATCAGGGCAAGGCAGTAAGGATTCTCAAGGAGTATACACCAGACACCTTCTTCAGAAACACAGAGGGAAAACCAGCCTCACTGGACCACTTTAGAAATTTTAGTGGGTGAGGGAGGCGGATTTTTTTTTATCACCCCAGCAATTGGAGTTGGAGTGCAACTGGCATTTATTGGGTAAGGGCCAGGGACAGTAGGCATCCTGTAATCCACGGGGCAGGTGCACACGAGAAAAGAACCGTCCCATAGCCTGCACAACTTTCCAACATCTTAACAGACCTTTTGCCTTCTGTTAGGCAGGCAAAAAAACGTAAGTTTTTCCTTAAAACTTGGGCCAAGTGTAGGTTACAATTTAAACCTGGACCAGGAACACAACTCCTGTTTATACCTAAACAGAAAGTATTTGGACTATAATTTCAAAATACATTGCGTTTTCCCAGGAAGCCAACTGCTTTGTCAATCAAGAAAGGATTAAAGTCTCATCAAACATTTTACTGAGACTTGTTGCTATTTTTAGATAATCAAGTCAATGGCAATAGTACTGTAGTGGTGTCCGAGTCACTGGCCCGGGCCAAGGAGCCTGCGTTTGCAGCTGCTGGACCCCTGGTGCTAAGATGAGCAAGGGGCTTCCCTGGTTGTTCCGTCCGTCAAGAATCTACCTGCAATCCGGGAGTCCTGGGCTCCGTCCCTGGGTTGTGAGGATCCCCTGGAGAAAGGAAAGTATTCTTGCCTGGAGTGTGCTCCTGTTTCCATGGACCATAGTCCCAGCTGAGCCAGCCCAGCCCCAAAACCACCAACTCCTGACCCAAGTCTGGCCCTCTGAAACGGGGGCTAATGGGAATGCAGAGGTGGGGTGGAAACCCCAGAGACAACTATGGGAAAGGACCTGTGTGATGAGCTCTAACAACTAAATGAGGACAAGCGAGGGATGCTCAGAACATCCGTGACATGTGAGGGTGTCTGCCTATCCAGCCCTCTGGGTGCCACGGGGTTGCCCCAAATCACAGGTTCTAGTGCTGCCATCAAAGATGGAATCCTGGAGGGTCAGATGAACCGTCCAGCAAGTGCTAATGAGAAGAAAATTAGCTTTAAAAATCAGCTCAACAGATCTTTAAAAGTTACTTTTTAACTATTAAGAAATCAGGGCAAGGCAGTAAGGATTCTCAAGGAGTATACACCAGACACCTTCTTCAGAAACACAGAGGGGAAAACCAGCCTCACTGGACCACTTTAGAAATTTTAGTGGGTGAGGGAGGCGGATTTTTTTTTATCACCCCAGCAATTGGAGTTGGAGTGCAACTGGCATTTATTGGGTAAGGGCCAGGGACAGTAGGCATCCTGTAATCCACGGGGCAGGTGCACACGAGAAAAGAACCGTCCCATAGCCTGCACAACTTTCCAACATCTTAACAGACCTTTTGCCTTCTGTTAGGCAGGCAAAAACACGTAAGTTTTTCCTTAAAACTTGGGCCAAGTGTAGGTTACAATTTAAACCTGGACCAGGAACACAACTCCTGTTTATACCTAAACAGAAAGTATTTGGACTATAATTTCAAAATACATTGCGTTTTCCCAGGAAGCCAACTGCTTTGTCAATCAAGAAAGGATTAAAGTCTCATCAAACATTTTACTGAGACTTGTTGCTATTTTTAGATAATCAAGTCAATGGCAATAGTACTGTAGTGGTGTCCGAGTCACTGGCCCGGGCCAAGGAGCCTGCGTTTGCAGCTGCTGGACCCCTGGTGCTAAGATGAGCAAGGGGCTTCCCTGGTTGTTCCGTCCGTCAAGAATCTACCTGCAATCCGGGAGTCCTGGGCTCCGTCCCTGGGTTGGGAGGATCCCCTGGAGAAAGGAAAGTATTCTTGCCTGGAGAATTCCATGGCTCGTCCACGGGGTCGCAAAGAGTGGGACACAACTGAGTCACGTGACTTTCACTTTTCACTTTCAAGATGCACGAGGTCGAGGGTCTCCCTCTGTCTGTCTGCTAGTGCTGTCAGCTGAGAGCATGGAATATATATCATTATAGTTTCATGTCCCTTTTATTTCACCTTCACAGTCAGACCATTATATCACTCCTTTAAATTAATGTATATATGCATACTATATATCTATGTTTATGTATATAGCTATATACATATAGAGACACACAGTATGAATTTCACTTTAGGAGACTAAAATGGGCACTTCAGTCATAATCGGCTACATCCTGTGGCAGAAGTGAACCACTCTGTGACTGAAAACAGCCCGAGTTTATTTCCAGTGCACACTGCAGGTCTATGCTGTTGTCTGCTCCAGCAGAGGGAACAGGAAGGTGATGACTCTCACAGGGCTCTAACGCTTCAGCGGTGGAGGGGTCTGGCTCCCTTCTGCTACAGTTCATTGGCCAGTGCACGTCACAGGCTGATGCCTGACTTCAAGGACTTCGGAGTTACCACCCAACTCTGTTCCCGGAAAGAGAAGGGTCAGAACATTCAGAAAATCCCTAACAATATCCCGCCATGTTACGTAAAAGGAATGTTGGATTTCATAGGCGTGTTTGCCACTGCATTAGGAAGAGCCTAACCCATGCACATTAGAGAAAAATAACAGATTCTAAGGCCAGTCTGTGTTACAGAGATCAGGGGAGTCCTTTTGCTCAAAAGTTTTTCCTTAAAACTTGGGCCAAGTGTAGGTTACAATTTAAACCTGGACCAGGAACACAACTCCTGTTTATACCTAAACAGAAAGTATTTGGACTATAATTTCAAAATACATTGCGTTTTCCCAGGAAGCCAACTGCTTTGTCAATCAAGAAAGGATTAAAGTCTCATCAAACATTTTACTGAGACTTGTTGCTATTTTTAGATAATCAAGTCAATGGCAATAGTACTGTAGTGGTGTCCGAGTCACTGGCCCGGGCCAAGGAGCCTGCGTTTGCAGCTGCTGGACCCCTGGTGCTAAGATGAGCAAGGGGCTTCCCTGGTTGTTCCGTCCGTCAAGAATCTACCTGCAATCCGGGAGTCCTGGGCTCCGTCCCTGGGTTGGGAGGATCCCCTGGAGAAAGGAAAGTATTCTTGCCTGGAGAATTCCATGGCTCGTCCACGGGGTCGCAAAGAGTGGGACACAACTGAGTCACGTGACTTTCACTTTTCACTTTCAAGATGCACGAGGTCGAGGGTCTCCCTCTGTCTGTCTGCTAGTGCTGTCAGCTGAGAGCATGGAATATATATCATTATAGTTTCATGTCCCTTTTATTTCACCTTCACAGTCAGACCATTATATCACTCCTTTAAATTAATGTATATATGCATACTATATATCTATGTTTATGTATATAGCTATATACATATAGAGACACACAGTATGAATTTCACTTTAGGAGACTAAAATGGGCACTTCAGTCATAATCGGCTACATCCTGTGGCAGAAGTGAACCACTCTGTGACTGAAAACAGCCCGAGTTTATTTCCAGTGCACACTGCAGGTCTATGCTGTTGTCTGCTCCAGCAGAGGGAACAGGAAGGTGATGACTCTCACAGGGCTCTAACGCTTCAGCGGTGGAGGGGTCTGGCTCCCTTCTGCTACAGTTCATTGGCCAGTGCACGTCACAGGCTGATGCCTGACTTCAAGGACTTCGGAGTTACCACCCAACTCTGTTCCCGGAAAGAGAAGGGTCAGAACATTCAGAAAATCCCTAACAATATCCCGCCATGTTACGTAAAAGGAATGTTGGATTTCATAGGCGTGTTTGCCACTGCATTAGGAAGAGCCTAACCCATGCACATTAGAGAAAAATAACAGATTCTAAGGCCAGTCTGTGTTAGAGATCAGGGGAGTCCTGTGGAGGGGGTGAGATTTGAAAAGCAGATGCTGTTTGGTTATGAAAACAGAGGACATTTCAAAAGCAGACTGGGTGGAAGATGGGAAAGCTGGAGAAAGGCATACATTAAGCGCCTACTATGTACAGGCAGGAGTGAGCACTGTATACAGTGTGTCTATGTGGAAGTCATCTGTCATAAGTCACAGACTCTAGGATTCCATAGCAGGCCTGGCTACCCTAAAATCCCGGGGGTTGCTTTCAGTTACCCAGGCAGCCACTGAGCAGGAGAACAGGTTGCACAAAGGCACAGTGGCTGGAAAGGGCTTGAGGCTTGTCAAATGGAGAGAGGACGATGGCCTGGCTATAGGCGACCACGGATAGTAAGGCAGGCAAGCAGGGATTTAAAAGGGGCCTGGAATTCACTTATTTCCATAAATGTCACTGGTTAAGCTCTGCAACAGGCTTTGTTTGTGCCCTTGGGGCACAAGAAGGTGAATCAAACACTCTGCCTGGGGAGACCCCACAGGCCTGAAAGAGGAGATGTTCGTGCCTAAGGCTACAGACCTTGGGAAGGCACACTGGAACACAGGTGGCCTTGGAACACAGGCGTGAGAACGGACCTGAGCCGTGTGGGACAAGGCAAGCCTGAGCTCCCGGGAAGGCCAACTTCTCGTCCCCAGGACCATCTGCCAGGCAGTTACATGTGTTCACTGCCAGCCACGCCAGGGGCTTGCCTCCTCCCTGGTGACAGCATTTCCAGTCTTCTGCAGAGACTCTCTGTTCTGAATCCAGACTAAATGAAACTCATCAAGGCTTCCATCGTGGAAAGTTTAAAGAATGCTCCCAGATGCCAAATTCAAGCTTTGGAAGTGTTTGAAAAAAACGTCTGGGGTCAATGCTACAGTTTCAAATAACCATCCACAAGAGAAACTCAGTGGGAGTTGACACTGAAATCTGAACCACTGGATGCAAAGAATTAGAACTATTGGGAGAAAAGTTAAACCCAATTACCTGTTTCCGTGGATAAGTGTTTGTAGAATGGTAGGAAAGAGAGCTGGGGACATTAGTTACCATGTTTTGTGTTCACTACAGAACTTAGCTGAATGCATCTAATCGTGCATTATTCAGGTTCTTCTTTCTTTCCTTCCCTTCCAGAATGTAAGTGCCAGTGATAACAAGCCTGTCATATTCGCTGCTGTGTCCCCAAGGTCTGGAAGAGAGCCCGGATTATGGACGGCACTTGTCAATATGTTTATGAAAAGAACAGATAGCTCTGATGTGCTCAAATCTCAGCTAGCCTTCAAGGTACACTTTCCCTGATCCAGATACTAGACACCATCTTCCCTGGGCCTCTTGGGTCACACCTTTGTGTCTGAATGCCCAAGGAGCTGAGCCAGAAATGCAGATTCTTGAGTAAGTTAACTCATGGAGGGACTGCCTTGGGGAGATGCTGGACAGGAGTGAGAAAAGCAGGGAGAGGCAGAGGAAGGAGCCTGGCAAGGATGCTGTTTCAGGAGAATCGGCCTCTTCCAGCCCATACAGGGGGCTCTGGCATGTACACTGCACCCCAGAGGCCATCCCACCCAGGGGGCTGGGCCGTGAGACCCCCACCTTAGTCAGTCTCCTGCCACAGGCCACCCCGGATAGGAAGTGTGGAGCAGGGTTACTACTGTCAGCCCTCAGGCACCCTCACGGAGCACCCGGAGAGGGGCAGGCGTGCAGCATTAGCAGCCCACACCTGCAGCAGCTGGACTGACCAGGAGCCCCAGCGGGCACCAACCAAAGCTGGACACATCTCACTGCTTACTTCTTTTAGCAGATTTCTTAACTTCTCTGCAAACAAGTCTACCATCCTCATCTTTGCCTCTGGACAACGAGACTCTCTGTTCTGAATCCAGACTAAATGAAACTCATCAAGGCTTCCATCGTGGAAAGTTTAAAGAATGCTCCCAGATGCCAAATTCAAGCTTTGGAAGTGTTTGAAAAAAACGTCTGGGGTCAATGCTACAGTTTCAAATAACCATCCACAAGAGAAACTCAGTGGGAGTTGACACTGAAATCTGAACCACTGGATGCAAAGAATTAGAACTATTGGGAGAAAAGTTAAACCCAATTACCTGTTTCCGTGGATAAGTGTTTGTAGAATGGTAGGAAAGAGAGCTGGGGACATTAGTTACCATGTTTTGTGTTCACTACAGAACTTAGCTGAATGCATCTAATCGTGCATTATTCAGGTTCTTCTTTCTTTCCTTCCCTTCCAGAATGTAAGTGCCAGTGATAACAAGCCTGTCATATTCGCTGCTGTGTCCCCAAGGTCTGGAAGAGAGCCCGGATTATGGACGGCACTTGTCAATATGTTTATGAAAAGAACAGATAGCTCTGATGTGCTCAAATCTCAGCTAGCCTTCAAGGTACACTTTCCCTGATCCAGATACTAGACACCATCTTCCCTGGGCCTCTTGGGTCACACCTTTGTGTCTGAATGCCCAAGGAGCTGAGCCAGAAATGCAGATTCTTGAGTAAGTTAACTCATGGAGGGACTGCCTTGGGGAGATGCTGGACAGGAGTGAGAAAAGCAGGGAGAGGCAGAGGAAGGAGCCTGGCAAGGATGCTGTTTCAGGAGAATCGGCCTCTTCCAGCCCATACAGGGGGCTCTGGCATGTACACTGCACCCCAGAGGCCATCCCACCCAGGGGGCTGGGCCGTGAGACCCCCACCTTAGTCAGTCTCCTGCCACAGGCCACCCCGGATAGGAAGTGTGGAGCAGGGTTACTACTGTCAGCCCTCAGGCACCCTCACGGAGCACCCGGAGAGGGGCAGGCGTGCAGCATTAGCAGCCCACACCTGCAGCAGCTGGACTGACCAGGAGCCCCGAGCGGGCACCAACCAAAGCTGGACACATCTCACTGCTTACTTCTTTTAGCAGATTTCTTAACTTCTCTGCAAACAAGCTCCTCAACACCAGTATCTTTATATTTCTCATCTTTGTGTCCCCAGAGCACGGGAAGGAGGTCATGGCAAACATCTCATTGAACATCTGAGGAAGGAAGGAATGCATGAGACCACTCATGTTTACAATTAAATGTGAACGTTCTTAGATACAGAGTCACTTCCTAAATGACACCAAGCATATGTTTCCTATATTTATGTGACCTTCAGAAATAAGTTTCTGTATGATCAGGAAAATAGAAAATGTAAGGGTATGCTTCATCCACGGGGAAGGCAGAGGGTTCAACCCAGTGCAGAAAACTCTCTAGGCCACATTCTTTCCACAGGCGACTTAAGATATACATTTTTCTGCTCAGTGTTCATTGCAGTAAATATTTTCATTTGCTCTTGCTCCACATTGTCTCATTTATGAGTCACTGTGTGGAAACAAGCCTGGTGAGCGGAACACATTGTGCTGCCATTTCCAGGTTAGGACTGCCCGTGCCAACAACCAAGTGACTGACAGAGGGCAGCACAGACCCACACACTGACTTTTTAGCATGACAAACCAGGATGCGAGACCTTGTTTTGGTTGGGTTCCCAGGCTTTTTGTATTTGCTGTGGCCTCGCCCAGTTGAGGTTAAATGACTGGTTGTGTCAGGACCTGTTTTCAGTTTTTCCCTGCTGTTGATGCAAATGAATGATGAGGCCGGACCACAGGCTGTCTGCAGATCCCATAAGGCCTGTCTTCTGCCTTCTGTGTGTTGCCACATTTCCCGCCTGAGGGCCAGGGCCCAGCCTCAGGTCTAGGGGCGCTGAGAGGCCTGATACAGCCTCGGCATCTCATAGACCCACGGAGCTGAAATCTTGGTATGTGGTTCCATTCAGGGATGGGGCTCTGACTGGTCCTGGGGTTCTGGTCAAAGCTAAGGATGCTGATATTCTGGGGCCAGGGCCAGAAATACTCTGATGGCTTGAGTGGGCCATATTAAGGCAGCATTCCCTTGCACTTGCCTAAAGACAGAACACACTGAATCTTCAACTTGCCGCTTCCTCTGCATCCCTTTCATTCCAGTGAAAGGCTTGCTTTCCATCAGGGGTACTTTCTGGGGCAAATGAGGACTGAAAAACGACCAGTCCCCTTGTCAGCAGGGCCTTTCTGCCCGCATCCCCACTGGTTCATCCAGGGCCTGGTTCTCAGTCTGGTGGTCTCCCCCTCCTTCCTTTAACAGGCAGGGGTGCAGACGGAACTCTCCATGGTTTCTACCAACACTGGGCTTGACCCAACCGATCCTGGAAGAAGACAGGACCCCTAACTGAGCCAACTTCCATTTCTTCCTGATCAGCCCTTTCTGCAGCCTGATCTCAGCTCTGGAACCAGACACAGGCTAGGACAAGTCCTAGCCTGAGAGACTCATAGTTCCTAAAGGTGCTGGAAACTGCCCCTCATAACCAGGTCAATAAGGACTGCAAAGTGACCAACCCATTTTTGAGCCAGCTGCCTGCCCCAACACCATCAGGTGACCTTTAGGTCTCAACCCCCTGGGGGTCTGGAATGAACTCTCATGTGGGGAGTCCATCATGCCACTTGCCCTGTGGAGCCTGGGGCGGGGGCTGCTTCTAACAGACCGCTCCTCCTCCCAGCCAGCCCCTGGTGCATGTCCTAAACTGCATCCGTAGTAAGAGTCTAGGGACATCTGTGCTGGCCCACGTATTTTCTGCTGTGGCCTCGCCCAGTTGAGGTTAAATGACTGGTTGTGTCAGGACCTGTTTTCAGTTTTTCCCTGCTGTTGATGCAAATGAATGATGAGGCCGGACCACAGGCTGTCTGCAGATCCCATAAGGCCTGTCTTCTGCCTTCTGTGTGTTGCCACATTTCCCGCCTGAGGGCCAGGGCCCAGCCTCAGGTCTAGGGGCGCTGAGAGGCCTGATACAGCCTCGGCATCTCATAGACCCACGGAGCTGAAATCTTGGTATGTGGTTCCATTCAGGGATGGGGCTCTGACTGGTCCTGGGGTTCTGGTCAAAGCTAAGGATGCTGATATTCTGGGGCCAGGGCCAGAAATACTCTGATGGCTTGAGTGGGCCATATTAAGGCAGCATTCCCTTGCACTTGCCTAAAGACAGAACACACTGAATCTTCAACTTGCCGCTTCCTCTGCATCCCTTTCATTCCAGTGAAAGGCTTGCTTTCCATCAGGGGTACTTTCTGGGGCAAATGAGGACTGAAAAACGACCAGTCCCCTTGTCAGCAGGGCCTTTCTGCCCGCATCCCCACTGGTTCATCCAGGGCCTGGTTCTCAGTCTGGTGGTCTCCCCCTCCTTCCTTTAACAGGCAGGGGTGCAGACGGAACTCTCCATGGTTTCTACCAACACTGGGCTTGACCCAACCGATCCTGGAAGAAGACAGGACCCCTAACTGAGCCAACTTCCATTTCTTCCTGATCAGCCCTTTCTGCAGCCTGATCTCAGCTCTGGAACCAGACACAGGCTAGGACAAGTCCTAGCCTGAGAGACTCATAGTTCCTAAAGGTGCTGGAAACTGCCCCTCATAACCAGGTCAATAAGGACTGCAAAGTGACCAACCCATTTTTGAGCCAGCTGCCTGCCCCAACACCATCAGGTGACCTTTAGGTCTCAACCCCCTGGGGGTCTGGAATGAACTCTCATGTGGGGAGTCCATCATGCCACTTGCCCTGTGGAGCCTGGGGCGGGGGCTGCTTCTAACAGACCGCTCCTCCTCCCAGCCAGCCCCTGGTGCATGTCCTAAACTGCATCCGTAGTAAGAGTCTAGGGACATCTGTGCTGGCCCACGTATTTTCTGCTTCCTCGATTAGAATGTATTCCCTATCAGAAAGAAAATTCTTGCCTTTAACTCATGCTTTTCATCCCACGCATCTAAAATACATAGACCCTAGTAGATGTGCCATTGACATTTCTTGTATAAATGCTCAGAATTCAGTGCGGCTTCAGGACAGAATTTTATGGGAAAACTTCAGAGAGGCATTTAACCAGTTCTGGGCTTATGGAAAGCTTTTCAGAAGAAAGTGAAGATGTCTTCGCTGTAATTTCTCTGCTTCTAATTTTTTTTCACTTTTCTCTCTTTTTTCCTCCTCATTAATACTCATGCCTAAGAGCAAATTCTCCTGAGAACGTTTCCTTGCCCAACCCCTCCTGGAGCTGCACGAGATGGCTCAACAGTCAGGACAGACTCTGCTACAGGAGGCGGAACACCACCCTTCCTGGGCTGCAGTGTTGAACCTACTACGAGCACTTGAGGAATCCGCTAAGGGAAAGTTAGGTTGGAGATAACCTTGAGTTTGGGTTAAAATCAAGTGGCATACTATTGCTTCATTATATAACTCGATTACTGATATCCTATAGTCCACTTAGCATACAGAGGCAGAAGCCAGAAATCGTATCATAATGTGAAATGTCCTACAGTGTACAGCACTGTGAGTGATGAGGGAGGTACAAAGTTTGGCATCTATAGAGCCGGGTCCTAGGCTATGAAGACACCTTACAGTCATCTGATATGTAAAATTTTCAGTGGGGGGGTTCTGTTCTTGCTGGTGCTGAGTCAAAAGTATTAATAACACACATATTTTGATTAATCATATGACAATTATATTTCAATTATATGTCTAGAAGACAATATAAAAACTGTCATCCAATAAAGATTCATGAATATCCTGCCAAAAGATAGGTTAAAACTATCATAATTAATACAAATATGATGTTATTTTTCTCAATTTTGTAAGATTTATGGTAGTTGTCAACGTTCCTTGTTCTAAAAAATTCATTTTTATACCTCATCTTGAATTTAAAATTCTGCCTTTGATATTAAGGAGGCCCTTCCCAAGTGACACATTTCAGACCCCATGAAACGTAGATGTGCCTTTGTTCACAGAGGATAAACTGGCCACAATCTGCTCTCCAGGAAGGGTGTCCTGGAGCTGTCTGTGGTACCGCAGCCACGCTCACTCAGCTCTCTCCATGGTACTAGCGACACCAGCCTCTGCCTGTGCTGGTAGCGTGCGAGGGAGATAAAGAGTTGCGATTACCAACTGAGATCAAGGTTCATGCAGAGGAACAGATGCTTCTGCCCATGGAGAGAGTGTCTAAAGAGAATAAGGTTGAGGAGAAAACCACAGACAATTCCCAAGTGTCAGGGAAACTCAAAAGACAGGAGCTCCAAAAACGTATCAGCTCACGGAAAATACTGATCACCCAGACGTGCCTGAGTCTAGATCAAAGGCAGAGAGGAAGGGCCTGGGATGAGGGAGGAAAGGCAGTGAACCTATAACTGACTGGCGTCAGGGCTGTCTCTCAGGGGCAGAGAGTGGAGAGAAACTGAGTGGGGTGGCCTGGGACAAAGACCTGAGCCCCAGAACAAAGGCGCTTCCCACTGAGTTGGCTGGGGATGAGCCGATCAAAGCTCAGCCACCCCTGCTGATCCCTATGAGAGTCTATGTGAGTCAGGATAAAAGATGAAAAAGCGGTTTTATATGCATCTTCTGTCATCCATGAGTGTAGGTGGCTATTGGAACAGTGTTTCAGTTTGCTTTTCTTTCTGCTCGGACATGGACACTCAGTTTCTTTGAAAGTTGGGGCTGTTTGAACAGTGAGAGGTGGTCAGTGTTCAGCCTGCTTGAAGGAACTCCTTCCAGCTTCACCAGCTGAGACGGAGCCCTCTAAGGATTCGGACACTGCCGTGTGACTTGTGATCTAGCAGGCAATGGAATATCAGGAGCCAGTCGATATCCATGAGACACGCTCAAAAGGGGATCAGATCAGAGCCAGAGTGAGTGAGGGCTGATGCATGTTTTCTTGTTTGTTTCTTTATTGAAACCCGCTGGTGGTGCCGACTGTGGGTGAGAGGGGGCACCCTCTCCTGTCTCACCCACACCCTCTCCTGTCTCACAGGAGACAGCTCCATCTCCTGCCCCACAGATCCATCATCAACCCCCGCCTCTTCCAGGTCATCTCAGTCAAAGCAGGGGGACGGCTCAGCCAGTGAAGCCGCAGACTGTCCTTCCTTTTGTTTGCCTCTGAACTGTGTCCCTACCACACCTCTCCAGAGGACACACGGAAGTCCTAATTCTAGGTACCTATCAATGCGACATTATTTGGAAACAGTTTTGAAGATGTAATGAGTTAATACAGGGTCATACTGGATTAGGGTGGGCCCTAGCCTCTTTATTTTCTTCATAACGTTTTCCTCTATCTGAAACCAGCTCATTTCTTTTTATTTTCTACATAGAATGTAAGTTCCTGAGAGCAGGGCCCTTATCTGCGATGCTCACCAGTGACAGAACAGTTCCTGGAACATGGTAGCCCATCAGGAAATAATTATTCAATGAAAATTTACATGCTCAACATGTTTTTGTTGAATAAATGAAAGATACAAGCCTTACTGCATCATCCTCTTAAAAATATTGACACTGCAAGCCTATTCTTTATAGAAGTTTAGGGAACAACTATTTCAAAAGGCCAAGAAAAACTCTCTCCATATGAGCATTTACAAGACCACATCCTAAAAGTTAGATGAGCTCTTAGTGACTGAGCTTCACCCATGATTCTTAGTCTTGAAGGGAGTCAGGGGGAGCCACTTCTACAGTCAGATCAAAAGAATGTCTAAGACAGGCATCCACCAGGGGGCAGTCTAAGATAATTGGGAAGCTCAGATGAGCTTAAGTTTAGTTCACTTAAGGACAAAGGACAAAAACTAAAAGACCAAAAAAAAAAAAAAAAAGCCTGAACTACCTCAGTACCCTGACGATACTCCAAATCCTTCAAATTAAAAAGAAATGAAACAGGGGCATCCCTGGTGATCCAGTGGGTAAGGACACCGCCTTGCAGTGCACGGGGCGCCCGTTCGATCCCTAGCCTGGGAAGATCCCACGTGCCGCGGAGCCGCTGGACCGATGTGTCCAATTACCGAGCCGGAGCTCTGGAGCGCATGCGCCCAGAGCTGGCGCTCTGCAACGACAGGGGCCACCGCGATGGGAGGCCCACACGGGCCAAAGAACAAACATGGATGAAACTAGACAAATGAAAGACCAGTGGAAGTGGCCGGCCCACCCCCCTCCCTCCCCACCCCCGCCAAAATAAGTAAATAAATAAATGCTTTTTTAAAAAAAATGAAACGAAACAATGTAGAAGCCACAAGGGAGCAGAATCCACTCAAGAGAGAAATAATGCCAACATGCCCTCACACCTCACACTTCACACCAGAGGAGGTTCCTGTGAGTGGGAGTGAGCCCACTCACGGTTTTCTCTAGTCCAGGTTGGAGACTGCCTCCTCCAGTTTGCTCTCAGCGAGACATCAGGATCATCCGTTCGCCTCCCATTGCCCACAGACATGGATGAGCTCAGTGACCACCGCCTACATTCTGAAAGACCTGGGGTTGTGAGACAATGGCACAAACTCCTGTTTGCCAGCCAGTATCACTCTCTCTTCCAATTTACTAGGGGTGCCTACCATCACCTGCCTTGAAGCGTGACCGTGTGCTTAACTGTGCGCCAATGAAACAAAAGTAAATACGAGGCTTCTTCTAAAAATAAAATACAAAAATACTAAGAGGAAGGACCTTTAGCCTTCTCCCATTTTCCCCTGAGTCGGATGACATCCAGAGCTCTGAGAGTCCTTCTAGGACCATGAGGTGAACTTGAGACTGGAAGTCACATGCTAAGAATGGAGGAACAGACAAGGACCAGTTTGAGTCCTTAGAGAGACCCCACAGCCACCACACAATTCTGGAGTGCCTACCTATGGACTTCTTCAAGATGACATACATTAACTTCTATCTTGTCTACGTCACTTTCCATTGGGTTTCTCTTTTATAGCCCATTGTACTCAATCCTCGTTGAGTCAGAAAGGCTCTTCTACTTATTTTGATTGAAAATAAACGAACAGGGCTTCCCTAATGATGCAGTGGGTAAAGAGTCTGCCTTGCAGTGCAGGGGACACCGGTTCGATCCCTGGCATGGGAAGATCTCATGTGCTGTGAAGCAGCTGGAACGTTGTGTCCAATTATGAGCCGGTGCTCTGGGCGCAGCGTCCAGGACCGGTGCTCTGCAACGAAGAGGCCACTGTGATGGGAGGCCCACACAAGCCAAAGAATTGAGATGGATGAAAATAAATAAATGACAGACCAATAAAAGAGGCCAGAAATTAAAAACAAAAGAAAAAAAAGAAAATAAATGGACATCCGTGGGCTGATTTTTTCTTGGAGTTTTCTGCTTCCTGTTCCTAAAACAGTGGCCTGGGAAGAAAAGTCAGTTCAAGTTCATGTCCCTGCCTGTCCTCCCCATCTTGGAAAGCTAATCACTGTCAAGTCCCAAGGTTCCTGAAAAGGGGCTGAGAACCCCAGCTTGTGTCTTCAGGTAGAACATCTAAGAACTTCTTAGCATTGCAAAATATCATGCCCTACCTCAGACTTGGATCAGAAATTCTGGAGGTGGGCCCAGCAATCTGTATTTTATTTACCTCTCAGGGGACTCTAATGTATCATCAGGAATAACTGAGGCTGAAGGTACATTTTATGGAGAAAAGAGAGCTGGAAGAGCTGATCAATGCCTACCATCACCTGCCTTGAACTGATGACCCCAAAAAAGTAAATACGAGGCTTCTTCTAAAAATAAAATACAAAAATACTAAGAGGAAGGACCTTTAGCCTTCTCCCATTTTCCCCTGAGTCGGATGACATCCAGAGCTCTGAGAGTCCTTCTAGGACCATGAGGTGAACTTGAGACTGGAAGTCACATGCTAAGAATGGAGGAACAGACAAGGACCAGTTTGAGTCCTTAGAGAGACCCCACAGCCACCACACAATTCTGGAGTGCCTACCTATGGACTTCTTCAAGATGACATACATTAACTTCTATCTTGTCTACGTCACTTTCCATTGGGTTTCTCTTTTATAGCCCATTGTACTCAATCCTCGTTGAGTCAGAAAGGCTCTTCTACTTATTTTGATTGAAAATAAACGAACAGGGCTTCCCTAATGATGCAGTGGGTAAAGAGTCTGCCTTGCAGTGCAGGGGACACCGGTTCGATCCCTGGCATGGGAAGATCTCATGTGCTGTGAAGCAGCTGGAACGTTGTGTCCAATTATGAGCCGGTGCTCTGGAGCGCACGCGTCCAGGACCGGTGCTCTGCAACGAAGAGGCCACTGTGATGGGAGGCCCACACAAGCCAAAGAATTGAGATGGATGAAAATAAATAAATGACAGACCAATAAAAGAGGCCAGAAATTAAAAACAAAAGAAAAAAAAGAAAATAAATGGACATCCGTGGGCTGATTTTTTCTTGGAGTTTTCTGCTTCCTGTTCCTAAAACAGTGGCCTGGGAAGAAAAGTCAGTTCAAGTTCATGTCCCTGCCTGTCCTCCCCATCTTGGAAAGCTAATCACTGTCAAGTCCCAAGGTTCCTGAAAAGGGGCTGAGAACCCCAGCTTGTGTCTTCAGGTAGAACATCTAAGAACTTCTTAGCATTGCAAAATATCATGCCCTACCTCAGACTTGGATCAGAAATTCTGGAGGTGGGCCCAGCAATCTGTATTTTATTTACCTCTCAGGGGACTCTAATGTATCATCAGGAATAACTGAGGCTGAAGGTACATTTTATGGAGAAAAGAGAGCTGGAAGAGCTGATCAACTGGCAGGAAAGGATAGAGGAAATAGGATTTATTAAGCACTCATCTTAGTTAAGTCTTTGAATGAGCTTCACGGTTGCCAGGAAATTCAAATCTAGGAATTTAAGCTGTTCCATTTGCTTTCTGTTCCTTGTCTTTACTTCTTGAGTGCAACCTCTCTCTGAGAATGAACCATATAGAATCTCAATTTGTCATGGTCACTCCAGTGAGACTATTTTTCTCAGTTCTATGGGAATCATCTCTGTCAGGGGTCAGCATAGTCTGACACAAAAGACTAATTTTCACCCTTTGCAGGTAGGTTCTGTTTCAGAAGGAGCTCAAGATATCTGCCAGATAAGCCCTATGACATGGTGTGATAATTTCTCTTAGGACTGGAAGCAGAGGCATACCTGGAGAGGAACGAGCAGGGGTGACCCCAGGCAGCAGAGCCAGCCAGCCCCCAGCTGCAGCCCGCACCCATCGGATACCTGGGAGCTTTCTGTGGGTGGTCTGTCTGGTTGTAGGACCACAGGCGGGGGGGTGGGATTCATCCTTCCATTGACTTGACTTCCTCAGGGTGGCCCACCCGAACACTGGGAGAGCTGGCTCTGCAGTCACCAGAGATCTCGGTCCTGCAGTGGTAGGCATTTTATTATTTCGGGACTTTTAAACACTACTGTTAAGTCTAGAAATTCTCTAAGCAATCTTTGAGGACATTCGGTGGCCACTCTTATATATATATATATATATATATACACACACACACACACACACATATGTATATAAAGGTATAAATATATATGTATATGTGTAGGCCATGAGGCAACAAAGACTGTGAAGCGAGCTGCTTCCATTTCTAGGAACCCCAAAACATCCAAATGACCTCGATTCCACTCAGATTGCACGATCCTTGCAGGTCCTTCGGAGGTCAGGACTGCACTTTTCCAAGTCCACTCTAAGGTCACTGGAGAAGGCCACGAGCCCTTGAAGACGCAATTCCTCTGGGGGAATCAGATTTCCTCTCCTCTAATGTATCATCAGGAATAACTGAGGCTGAAGGTACATTTTATGGAGAAAGAGAGCTGGAAGAGCTGATCAACTGGCAGGAAAGGATAGAGGAAATAGGATTTATTAAGCACTCATCTTAGTTAAGTCTTTGAATGAGCTTCACGGTTGCCAGGAAATTCAAATCTAGGAATTTAAGCTGTTCCATTTGCTTTCTGTTCCTTGTCTTTACTTCTTGAGTGCAACCTCTCTCTGAGAATGAACCATATAGAATCTCAATTTGTCATGGTCACTCCAGTGAGACTATTTTTCTCAGTTCTATGGGAATCATCTCTGTCAGGGGTCAGCATAGTCTGACACAAAAGACTAATTTTCACCCTTTGCAGGTAGGTTCTGTTTCAGAAGGAGCTCAAGATATCTGCCAGATAAGCCCTATGACATGGTGTGATAATTTCTCTTAGGACTGGAAGCAGAGGCATACCTGGAGAGGAACGAGCAGGGGTGACCCCAGGCAGCAGAGCCAGCCAGCCCCCAGCTGCAGCCCGCACCCATCGGATACCTGGGAGCTTTCTGTGGGTGGTCTGTCTGGTTGTAGGACCACAGGCGGGGGGGTGGGATTCATCCTTCCATTGACTTGACTTCCTCAGGGTGGCCCACCCGAACACTGGAGAGAGCTGGCTCTGCAGTCACCAGAGATCTCGGTCCTGCAGTGGTAGGCATTTTATTATTTCGGGACTTTTAAACACTACTGTTAAGTCTAGAAATTCTCTAAGCAATCTTTGAGGACATTCGGTGGCCACTCTTATATATATATATATATATATATACACACACACACACACACATATGTATATAAAGGTATAAATATATATGTATATGTGTAGGCCATGAGGCAACAAAGACTGTGAAGCGAGCTGCTTCCATTTCTAGGAACCCCAAAACATCCAAATGACCTCGATTCCACTCAGATTGCACGATCCTTGCAGGTCCTTCGGAGGTCAGGACTGCACTTTTCCAAGTCCACTCTAAGGTCACTGGAGAAGGCCACGAGCCCTTGAAGACGCAATTCCTCTGGGGGAATCAGATTTCCTCTCCTCGCCCCTCCCTTGCTCCGTGCCCTCCACTTCTGCCAAGTCACAGCCACCAGGAAAAATGATAAGACATTTATTGAGTCATCTACAGCAGTCTGACATTCTCAAAATCCTGGACAAGGTTGTGAGCACAGCGGTAGCAGAGGTCTGTGGGGCTTCTCTTTATTGTGGGAGATGAGACCCAGGGGGGCACGGCTCCCACAGCAAGCCTGGAGCCACGTCAGGAGCGCCAGTGGTGGCCTCCTCTAGCTCTCTCGGGCAAAGCCACAGAAGATGGACACAAGACAAGACACACAAGGCCGAGCACGGACACATCACAGGACATCGCGTTCAGGGAAAGGAGAAAGGCGGGCACACAGCCTACTTGAAGGATGTCCCAGATTCTTGAAGGATTCCCACGGGGGTTGGTAGGGAAACACTGACATCACCCACAGGGAAGTCTCCTTGTTCTATCCCAAGAACCAACAAACAACGGATGGGAATACACCCAGAATTCTGTGTCCATCAGAGCCCACTGGCCTCCACCTTCCCCCCGAGTGCTGGTGGTTTTACAAATGAGGCAAAGGTTAACCCAGGAGCGCTCAAAGCAGTTGACGAACAGCATGGGGATCCCCTTTCAGAGGTCTTCACCCCAGAAACAGCTCGCATCTGTACAGTTTCCCTTTTACACCCAAAGGCAGCTCCCTTCAATCTCACCGCGACCTGTGGGTCAGACTGACAATCAAGTCCTCCCATTTCTCAGATTAGGAAAGCAGAGGCCCAGAGAGGATCAACCTTGGAGCACAGCGCAGGTGGGGACGCCAGACTGGAATGCAGATCTCCCCTCATGATGCCAACTCTCTGGTCCTCCTGCAGTGGGGAGACCTGACAAGTTCCATCACCAGAGCCCCTCTCCTGTGCAAGGCTGAAGGTTTTCTGCTCGGGAGTCTTGCTGGGCGTCTTGTTCTGGCTCATGTGCAGGGTGGGCACACATCAGCAGGCCCACGTCCCCGCTCAGGTTGGTAAAGCAGGCTGGGTCCCAACATGGCAACAGGCACCGTGTCTGTGCTAAGCCCACCTGTCATTGTCCTCGCAGTAGCCCGATGGGGAAGTCTAACCCATAGACTGCCAAGTTTCCTCCCAGCTCTAGTGCTCTGGGAGTCTTCCCAGAGGTACATGATGAAGGAGTCCAGGCCAAACAGCAGCTCAACGGCAGAGCCAGGAGATGCCCAGGTCCCCTGCTCCTGGCTCAGGGCTCTTCTGGCAGGCGTCCGTGGTCATTGGGCCCAAGTAGGAATTAATGATGATGAAGCATTCCCTGCTTTCACTCTGAGTGGCCTTGAGCGGGTCAAGGGTACTCAAAGGATTACAAAGAAAGCCTCTTCAAGCCTTCCTTCCAGGGAGGGAGAGGGTCAGGGGAAGGCGGTAAGTCAGCGCCCTTGGTGGGTGATGATGGTTTCGGGGCTATTTCAAGCCTCGAGCCTGGCTCCAGCTCTCTGGTCCTGTCCCCCAGCGAAGTTGCTTCAGGGACAGGTGGGGGTTAGAGAAGGAATCACTGTGGGCCACTGGGTGTGTCAAGGAGGGAAGGCACCAGAGCTGCCCACAGAGACAGAGAACATGGCCTGGCCTCAGGCATGGTGGGGAGTCATGCCGTCTGTCCTGCCGGAGACCATCGAGAGGCCCTAAACCCCGATTCCTCACAGACTCCATGACGGGCTCAGCATCCTTGAGAGCCCCCGGGCTGGAGTCTTTCTCTTGACACTGCCCATTCCTTACAAATCTCACCGCGACCTGTGGGTCAGACTGACAATCAAGTCCTCCCATTTCTCAGATTAGGAAAGCAGAGGCCCAGAGAGGATCAACCTTGGAGCACAGCGCAGGTGGGGACGCCAGACTGGAATGCAGATCTCCCCTCATGATGCCAACTCTCTGGTCCTCCTGCAGTGGGGAGACCTGACAAGTTCCATCGCCAGAGCCCCTCTCCTGCGCAAAGCTGAAGGTTTTCTGCTCGGGAGTCTTGCTGGGCGTCTTGTTCTGGCTCATGTGCAGGGTGGGCACACATCAGCAGGCCCACGTCCCCGCTCAGGTTGGTAAAGCAGGCTGGGTCCCAACATGGCAACAGGCACCGTGTCTGTGCTAAGCCCACCTGTCATTGTCCTCGCAGTAGCCCGATGGGGAAGTCTAACCCATAGACTGCCAAGTTTCCTCCCAGCTCTAGTGCTCTGGGAGTCTTCCCAGAGGTACATGATGAAGGAGTCCAGGCCAAACAGCAGCTCAACGGCAGAGCCAGGAGATGCCCAGGTCCCCTGCTCCTGGCTCAGGGCTCTTCTGGCAGGCGTCCGTGGTCATTGGGCCCAAGTAGGAATTTATGATGATGAAGCATTCCCTGCTTTCACTCTGAGTGGCCTTGAGCGGGTCAAGGGTACTCAAAGGATTACAAAGAAAGCCTCTTCAAGCCTTCCTTCCAGGGAGGGAGAGGGTCAGGGGAAGGCGGTAAGTCAGTGCCCTTGGTGGGCGATGATGGTTTCGGGGCTATTTCAAGCCTCGAGCCTGGCTCCAGCTCTCTGGCCCTGTCCCCCAGCGAAGTTGCTTCAGGGACAGGTGGGGGTTAGAGAAGGAATCACTGTGGGCCACTGGGTGTGTCAAGGAGGGAAGGCACCAGAGCTGCCCACAGAGACAGAGAACATGGCCTGGCCTCAGGCATGGTGGGGAGTCATGCCGTCTGTCCTGCCGGAGACCATCGAGAGGCCCTAAACCCCGATTCCTCACAGACTCCATGACGGGCTCAGCATCCTTGACTTGCAGCTCCCCCAGGGCTGGAGTCTTTCTCTTGACACTGCCCATTCCTTGATAGGACAGTCACGACAGAGGACGAGAGATTTCTTCATCCCAAGGAAAACTCAGCCTCCTCTGGGGGTGTTCTGTCCTTTAGAATGCTTGGACAAAAATAACCCCTCCCAGACACAAGGAGTCGGATAACTCTGCTCCTCTCCAGCCTGGCCCTTTCCAAGGCCCTCCTCACTCAGCACAACTTCCTCCCTGTTCCAGGCCCCACAGTCTTTGCCTGGGGCTCTCTCCCAGTAGGTGGCTGGTGTTTAGACAAGAATTTCAGAGATAACAGTGGGCTACACAAACTATGTGGTCTTATTGCCCATTTTACAGATTTGCAAAAAAAAAAGGATCAGAGAGGGAAGGGCTGTATCCAGACTTTACACGATCCCTCCACCACCCATAACCCTGAAGGCCAGCTGTCTCCCTCAGGGAACATTCAAAATGCTCACAAGGCTGGCAAAAATTTGTTCACAGAGAAAACCCAACAGGAATGTGGACCCCCTATGAGCATGTGGGTTCAGGGCTCAGACGGCAGCATGGCCTGGGAATTCGGGGAGTGGGGGCGGTTGTTTTTGCTATTCTTTGATATTTTATGTATAAAGTCTACAGATACAGTGTTTTTCCACGCTGAAGCAAACTTGCTGGTGGGTGTGAGGACCAAGCAACAGGATCCACACTCAGGGGACTGCTTCCAGGATCTGGGGGTGCCCACCCAGTCATGGCACCCTGCCCCAGCCCGGACACAGAGAGGTCTACCCATCATGCCCCAGGCACCCATCAAACCACCCCTGGCCTGAGGGTTCTCTCCCACCCACCAGCTTCTGCTGTGGGGTCTGAATGGAAGAGACAGATGACCTTTTCTAAAAAAGGGAAAATGTGCAGCACTCCTCCCTCCCCCGCTACACGTACAAACATAGACACTTTGGAACCACAGGGGACACACGCAACAATGATGCATGCCCTTTACCTGCCTATGCCTTGAACTGGAGAATTCCTGGAGCACAGAGCCTGGAGAAGCCCTGGGAGCTGCCTCATCTCACAGATGTGGAAACTGAGGCCCAGAATGGGGAGTGAGGTCCACTCTGTCTCCCAACATGAACCGAAGTACAAGGTGGGCAGTGGACACCCTCTCAGGCAACACACGTGGCTCCCAGACAGAGGGAAGGGGATCTCAAGGCAGATGCAGGACGGAAGGGCCGCTGCACACCCCACGGCCAGCCCAGGTCGCCAAGTGCGCTGGGGCCGGGCCAGCAGGCCCGTTTCCTCTGCCCCTGGGGCTCACCTCTAGAGCAAGCACTCAGTCCTTCTCCAGTCACTTCACAAGCCTTGCCAGGAACAGGTCGACGTCCCCTGGGCCCCTTCTCTTCACAAAACCAAGCAAAGCAACATGCCCTATCCTCCCGAACTCTCCAAGGGTTCCAGAGCATGCCCACAAAACAAGTCCACACAACGCCTGGACAGCAACACCACGAGCTGATACAGCTGAGGTGGGCCCCACGCAGGGACACGGCCCTCTAGCACGTTCCTCCACCTTCCCTGGCCCTGGCTCTGCCCCGCTTTTGAGCTCTTGGGCTGTGGTCCTGTAGCCTGCGGCTGGGCAGTCAGGACAGGAGTCAGGTGCAGCCACTCCTCCCAATAGCAGTTTCTGCTACCAGGCATGGTGGATGGGGCGTCCCCTCCCAAGCCCTAGGACACGCTGGCGGCTGGCCTCCACGCTGACCCAACATCCAGAGGAAGTTTCTCATGGGTGTGAGGACCAAGCAACAGGATCCACACTCAGGGGACTGCTTCCAGGATCTGGGGTGCCCACCCAGTCATGGCACCCTGCCCCAGCCCGGACACAGAGAGGTCTACCCATCATGCCCCAGGCACCCATCAAACCACCCCTGGCCTGAGGGTTCTCTCCCACCCACCAGCTTCTGCTGTGGGGTCTGAATGGAAGAGACAGATGACCTTTTCTAAAAAAGGGAAAATGTGCAGCACTCCTCCCTCCCCCGCTACACGTACAAACATAGACACTTTGGAACCACAGGGGACACACGCAACAATGATGCATGCCCTTTACCTGCCTATGCCTTGAACTGGAGAATTCCTGGAGCACAGAGCCTGGAGAAGCCCTGGGAGCTGCCTCATCTCACAGATGTGGAAACTGAGGCCCAGAATGGGGAGTGAGGTCCACTCTGTCTCCCAACATGAACCGAAGTACAAGGTGGGCAGTGGACACCCTCTCAGGCAACACACGTGGCTCCCAGACAGAGGGAAGGGGATCTCAAGGCAGATGCAGGACGGAAGGGCCGCTGCACACCCCACGGCCAGCCCAGGTCGCCAAGTGCGCTGGGGCCGGGCCAGCAGGCCCGTTTCCTCTGCCCCTGGGGCTCACCTCTAGAGCAAGCACTCAGTCCTTCTCCAGTCACTTCACAAGCCTTGCCAGGAACAGGTCGACGTCCCCTGGGCCCCTTCTCTTCACAAAACCAAGCAAAGCAACATGCCCTATCCTCCCGAACTCTCCAAGGGTTCCAGAGCATGCCCACAAAACAAGTCCACACAACGCCTGGACAGCAACACCACGAGCTGATACAGCTGAGGTGGGCCCCACGCAGGGACACGGCCCTCTAGCACGTTCCTCCACCTTCCCTGGCCCTGGCTCTGCCCCGCTTTTGAGCTCTTGGGCTGTGGTCCTGTAGCCTGCGGCTGGGCAGTCAGGACAGGAGTCAGGTGCAGCCACTCCTCCCAATAGCAGTTTCTGCTACCAGGCATGGTGGATGGGGCGTCCCCTCCCAAGCCCTAGGACACGCTGGCGGCTGGCCTCCACGCTGACCCAACATCCAGAGGGAAGTCTCTGCAGAGGTCTCAGATCTCAGTCGCTGAGCCCAAGCCGGAGGAGCTGGTAACTGGGGCTCCTTGTGGTCCACGAGGATGATGGGGCATGAAGGGGAGCCCTGGGCCCTGGACTTGGGCACATGGAGGTGTAAGGTGCTTCGGGATTCACAGGAAGGCGGCTGGTTCATCCTAGTCATGGCTTTGACTTCAAGGGAAACGGAAAGCGGGAGGGCTTAGGGGCTCTGTGGGGTAGGTGTGGTCGGGGAGCAATTCCTCTGAGGCATCCATCTCTCAAGCTTCTGCAAGTGATGCCTGGGGACAGGAGGGGAAGAGGGAGGCTCCCAGACGAGCCCCTGCCTACTGTGAGTCAGGGGTAAAATAATGCAGGGGGTGAATGTCTTCTTCCATGGTCCCTTCAAGCTTTTTCTTCTCAATTCCAATCACAACCACTTGTCTGGATCTTGGCAGTTTTTCTTGGGCCAAATGAAAAGCACCAGAACTTCTCCCTGACCTTAGCCCCGCCTCCAAACGGAAGTCTGACTGGTAGGTCCCTGGAGCGTTCCCACTGTCTGATGCCCAGGAGCTGGGCACCTGGGCACCCGGGCACCTGGACACGAAGATGCTGGGTAAGCATGGGTCTGCCTGCCCCTCTAAAGCCCTCCCGGTCCATCCCAAAGGCTGGGGGACCTCTAGAGCAAGCACTGCCCCGCCAAGAGACAGGTCGACGTCCCTGGGCCCCTCCCACAAAACCAAGCAAAGCAACATGCCCTATCCTCCCGAACTCTCCAAGGGTTCCAGAGCATGCCCACAAAACAAGTCCACACAACGCCTGGACAGCAACACCACGAGCTGATACAGCTGAGGTGGGCCCCACGCAGGGACACGGCCCTCTAGCACGTTCCTCCACCTTCCCTGGCCCTGGCTCTGCCCCGCTTTTGAGCTCTTGGGCTGTGGTCCTGTAGCCTGCGGCTGGGCAGTCAGGACAGGAGTCAGGTGCAGCCACTCCTCCCAATAGCAGTTTCTGCTACCAGGCATGGTGGATGGGGCGTCCCCTCCCAAGCCCTAGGACACGCTGGCGGCTGGCCTCCACGCTGACCCAACATCCAGAGGGAAGTCTCTGCAGAGGTCTCAGATCTCAGTCGCTGAGCCCAAGCCGGAGGAGCTGGTAACTGGGGCTCCTTGTGGTCCACGAGGATGATGGGGCATGAAGGGGAGCCCTGGGCCCTGGACTTGGGCACATGGAGGTGTAAGGTGCTTCGGGATTCACAGGAAGGCGGCTGGTTCATCCTAGTCATGGCTTTGACTTCAAGGGAAACGGAAAGCGGGAGGGCTTAGGGGCTCTGTGGGGTAGGTGTGGTCGGGGAGCAATTCCTCTGAGGCATCCATCTCTCAAGCTTCTGCAAGTGATGCCTGGGGACAGGAGGGGAAGAGGGAGGCTCCCAGACGAGCCCCTGCCTACTGTGAGTCAGGGGTAAAATAATGCAGGGGGTGAATGTCTTCTTCCATGGTCCCTTCAAGCTTTTTCTTCTCAATTCCAATCACAACCACTTGTCTGGATCTTGGCAGTTTTTCTTGGGCCAAATGAAAAGCACCAGAACTTCTCCCTGACCTTAGCCCCGCCTCCAAACGGAAGTCTGACTGGTAGGTCCCTGGAGCGTTCCCACTGTCTGATGCCCAGGAGCTGGGCACCTGGGCACCCGGGCACCTGGACACGAAGATGCTGGGTAAGCATGGGTCTGCCTGCCCCTCTAAAGCCCTCTGGTCATCCAAGCTGGACCTCCAGCAACCTCAGGCCAGGCCAGAAAAGGGCCACAGGGTGGCGAGTAGACTCAAAGAGTTCACAATGAGAGTCAGACACTGCAAGGGGCTGTCAGGAGGGGCCCACCGCAAGGCCCCCAAAGCCAGGTCAGCAGCCTCAGCTCACGAGGTCTTCCACTCAGGGTCAGGAGATCACTGAGGCTGGTGGGGACGGGGTGGGGTGGAGCAGGGACACTGGGGCGAGGGGGATGGGTGGGATGACCTTCCCCAAATTAAGGAGTATTTACATGTCTGGGGTCAGGGCCGAGGGGCGCACGGTGGGTGGGACCAGCGCCCAAAAGGGGAGGGGAGACACCCGTCTGCACCCCGCACCCTTCTCCCACCTCGGGGAGCTGGGTTCCCAGCCCACCCCAGGACCTGCCCGAAGGGAGAGAAGAGGCGCAACATGCGTGGGGCAGCGCCCGCCCGCAGCCCCAGCCTGTGTGGAGGAGAGGAGGGGGCAGGGTGGGCTCAGGTGGCCAGGTTGTCGGCCGGGAGGCCAGACATGCGGATCTGGGAGCTGCTCTTGCTCAGGATGGAGAGCTGGGTGCCCCCGTTCACCCCGCTGCTGGCCAGGGACGGGTGCCGGTGCTTGAAATCCATGGTGAAGTAGCGGTTCACCTTCCAGCTCCGCCACTTCCGCTTGATCTCCGCCTGCACCTGCGGGAGGCAACCCAAGAGGTCACTTCCGGTTGACACCCTCACACCTCTCAGCTGCCCTTCCGGGTGCCCTGGGGACCCTCCCAGGAGGGCACGCCCAGTAACAGGGCTGCGGGGGTGGCTCACCTGGAGAGCTTTAACAGCCCAGACGCCCGGCCCGCTCCCCAGAACCGTGACATCCGGAGCTCTAGAGTAGGGCACCCATCTGCTTTAAAGCTGCCCAGGGAATTCCAACAGGCTGTTAGGGTTGTGTGTGCTCAGTCGCTCAGTCATGTCCGACTCTGCAGCCCCACAGACAGTAGCTCACCAGGGTCCTCCGTCCATGGAACTCTCCAGGCAAGAATACTGGAGTGGGTTTGCCATGCCCTTCTCCTGGGGATCTTCCCAATCCAGGGATGGAACCTGGGTGTCCTGCACTGCAGGCAGATTCTTTACCATCTGAACCACTAGGGACGCTGTTAGGGTTGAGGATCACTAAGTAAAGCACCCTCCTGGATGCATCTCCCACCAGGTTGCTCTTAATACGTTGTATGCAGAGCATGGCCAGTTTCAGCGTCCACACACGGAGTCCCTCCACCCAGCACCTCTGCGGCGCCAGCACCTGCAGCCTCCAAGCCCAGTTCCCACTTCCACTGTAGGCCCTGACAAGCTCCGGGGATTCCCACTTCTTCTTTCTTGCAGCTGCTCCCCATAGGGCCTCTCTTCATCCTTATCTGACACCCGCAACCCTCTCGTAGGTTGTCTGAGTCCTTATCTCAGATACAAATTGGGGTAACTGCCCGTTGGCCGCACACCGTCTGCACCGCACTCCCCACCTCGGGGAGCTGGGTTCCCAGCCCACCCCAGGACCTGCCCGAAGGGAGAGAAGAGGCGCAACATGCGTGGGGCAGCGCCCGCCCGCAGCCCCAGCCTGTGTGGAGGAGAGGAGGGGGCAGGGTGGGCTCAGGTGGCCAGGTTGTCGGCCGGGAGGCCAGACATGCGGATCTGGGAGCTGCTCTTGCTCAGGATGGAGAGCTGGGTGCCCCCGTTCACCCCGCTGCTGGCCAGGGACGGGTGCCGGTGCTTGAAATCCATGGTGAAGTAGCGGTTCACCTTCCAGCTCCGCCACTTCCGCTTGATCTCCGCCTGCACCTGCGGGAGGCAACCCAAGAGGTCACTTCCGGTTGACACCCTCACACCTCTCAGCTGCCCTTCCGGGTGCCCTGGAGACCCTCCCAGGAGGGCACGCCCAGTAACAGGGCTGCGGGGGTGGCTCACCTGGAGAGCTTTAACAGCCCAGACGCCCGGCCCGCTCCCCAGAACCGTGACATCCGGAGCTCTAGAGTAGGGCACCCATCTGCTTTAAAGCTGCCCAGGGAATTCCAACAGGCTGTTAGGGTTGTGTGTGCTCAGTCGCTCAGTCATGTCCGACTCTGCAGCCCCACAGACAGTAGCTCACCAGGGTCCTCCGTCCATGGAACTCTCCAGGCAAGAATACTGGAGTGGGTTTGCCATGCCCTTCTCCTGGGGATCTTCCCAATCCAGGGATGGAACCTGGGTGTCCTGCACTGCAGGCAGATTCTTTACCATCTGAACCACTAGGGACGCTGTTAGGGTTGAGGATCACTAAGTAAAGCACCCTCCTGGATGCATCTCCCACCAGGTTGCTCTTAATACGTTGTATGCAGAGCATGGCCAGTTTCAGCGTCCACACACGGAGTCCCTCCACCCAGCACCTCTGCGGCGCCAGCACCTGCAGCCTCCAAGCCCAGTTCCCACTTCCACTGTAGGCCCTGACAAGCTCCGGGGATTCCCACTTCTTCTTTCTTGCAGCTGCTCCCCATAGGGCCTCTCTTCATCCTTATCTGACACCCCGCAACCCTCTCCGTAGGTTGTCTGAGTCAGTCTTCTTACTTCTCAGATACAAATTGGGGGTAACTGCCATAGTCATGCAGCCAAGACCCAAATGATTGGTGCAATGACTTCTGCCCCCTCTCCAAAGCCCACCCACCCGTTCAGCACCTTCTCCCATTTCAGCAGCTCTGTTCTGAACTCTGCTCAAAAGCATCAGTCTAATGGGCTAAAAGCAGGAGGGCCGGAAAGGGAGGCTTACTGGAAGGTTCCAGGCCCCTTCCTAGAATCAGTCAAGTCCACTGGAGGTACCATTTCCTAGGCCTTGTCCTTCCTCACTTTCAGGACACCTTTCCTAAGGCATGTCTTAGGGTGAGAGCCGCCGTTATGAGGGGAGCTCTGTTTTGGAGGCTGGGCCTCAGCTGCGTGGCAGGCAAAGCGGAAGGGGATCTAGCCCGGGGGAGGCTGCTCTCCTCCTCCTGTAGACGCTGGGAGCCTGCAGAGCCCTGGTCTAGGGGATCAACCCTGTGTAGCCAGCGGGCTGCATCCCTACCGGCTCCCCAGCAAGCTGCACCGCCACCGCTGAGAAAGGCAGGATGCTACTCACCTCTCCATTCAGAAAACAGTAGAGAACAGCCACCACAAAGCCCTAAGGAGAGAGAACAAACAAAACCTGAGAATGCTAGCAAGGAACCTCCCACGCAGGCTGTGTGGGAGGCAGCAGGAGCTGGAGTGACACCAGGAAGCAGAAAAATAAGCTGATCCAGATGCAAGCACCTGCCTGGAAATCTGAAGTGAGACAGTCAGCATTCTTTTCCACCAAGACGGCGTCACCCCTGAAGCCAAGTGGCTGGTGGGGGCACTCGCTCCCACTCACAGCCCTGGCTTTGACTCTCACATTCCCTGGATCAAATCCTTTCCGTCTCCAAGGGCCAACTCTACCCCACTTTCTAGAAGAGGCCTTTGCCACATGCCCTGGAGTTTTCTCTGGGCTCCCGTGCCGGCCAGCAAGCCCCCCCCGGAGGGCACCATTCCTTCAGGACAGATCTGTCTTTGTCCACTACCACCTCCCCACTCCCTTGGCCAGACCCCCTCAGACACGCAGCACACGGACCACCACGGGGCGTCTGCTACCCAGTAGGTGTTCGACTCTTCTACATCTATTCTTGACTTCGAGTCTGCGCTTTGAGAATGCCTGTGCTGAGACAGCAAGCCCAGGCTCTCACTCCCCGACTGGGGCTTTGTCAACAGACCTCCCAGTCTCGCCAGGATAAGGACCTGAGCAGGTAAAACAGCTTTAAATGAACATTAAATGAATAGGGCAGGGAAAGTCAAGTCAAACACAGAGAATAACATTTCAACCCTTGAGGTCAAATACTCCTCTAAAGAGCTGGGCTTGGGAGAAGCCCTGAGCCTGGGAACATTCAAGGAGGCCCCGCCTTCATGACCCACTCACACCCATCTGCTCATGGACTCGCCGTGCTTCCTGGCACTGACTCAGCATCCCCACAGGCTGATGGCCCTCAGCTGCGTGGCAGGCAAAGCGGAAGGGGATCTAGCCCGGGGGAGGCTGCTCTCCTCCTCCTGTAGACGCTGGGAGCCTGCAGAGCCCTGGTCTAGGGGATCAACCCTGTGTAGCCAGCGGGCTGCATCCCTACCGGCTCCCCAGCAAGCTGCACCGCCACCGCTGAGAAAGGCAGGATGCTACTCACCTCTCCATTCAGAAAACAGTAGAGAACAGCCACCACAAAGCCCTAAGGAGAGAGAACAAACAAAACCTGAGAATGCTAGCAAGGAACCTCCCACGCAGGCTGTGTGGGAGGCAGCAGGAGCTGGAGTGACACCAGGAAGCAGAAAAATAAGCTGATCCAGATGCAAGCACCTGCCTGGAAATCTGAAGTGAGACAGTCAGCATTCTTTTCCACCAAGACGGCGTCACCCCTGAAGCCAAGTGGCTGGTGGGGGCACTCGCTCCCACTCACAGCCCTGGCTTTGACTCTCACATTCCCTGGATCAAATCCTTTCCGTCTCCAAGGGCCAACTCTACCCCACTTTCTAGAAGAGGCCTTTGCCACATGCCCTGGAGTTTTCTCTGGGCTCCCGTGCCGGCCAGCAAGCCCCCCCCGGAGGGCACCATTCCTTCAGGACAGATCTGTCTTTGTCCACTACCACCTCCCCACTCCCTTGGCCAGACCCCCTCAGACACGCAGCACACGGACCACCACGGGGCGTCTGCTACCCAGTAGGTGTTCGACTCTTCTACATCTATTCTTGACTTCGAGTCTGCGCTTTGAGAATGCCTGTGCTGAGACAGCAAGCCCAGGCTCTCACTCCCCGACTGGGGCTTTGTCAACAGACCTCCCAGTCTCGCCAGGATAAGGACCTGAGCAGGTAAAACAGCTTTAAATGAACATTAAATGAATAGGGCAGGGAAAGTCAAGTCAAACACAGAGAATAACATTTCAACCCTTGAGGTCAAATACTCCTCTAAAGAGCTGGGCTTGGGAGAAGCCCTGAGCCTGGGAACATTCAAGGGAGGCCCCCCGCCTTCATGACCCACTCACACACCCATCTGCTCATGGACTCGCCGTGCTTCCTGGCACTGACTCACTCACGGCTTCACTCCCTCCTTTACAGCCTCGTCTGCTGATGCCTTCATGCACGGACCTACTAGTCCTCCCGCTTTCTCATCCCCTGGACCACTTATTTACATATCTGTCCATTCCCCGTTCAGCTCATCCAGCTCCCTGGGACCAGATCCTGTGCTGGAAACCTCGACCTGGGTAACTCAGAATTCCAGCACTCAGGAAGTGACGTCAGGGTGGACAGAAGGCTCTCCTGAAGACACTCGGCCCACCCTCAGGGTCAATGGTGAAGGGTGGGGGACTGCCGTCTCTGATGGCCCAAGGGAGGCCTGACTCAGAAACCCCAGATGCAGCAGCAGCAACGGGAAAGCATTGCCGAGTCATCTCACGGAAGCCTGGAGGGCAGACAGTACAAAGGGTCCTCCCAGGTCTCTTTCTAATCTAGCATTATCATTCTGAAGAGGAAGACTTGGAGCCAAGTTTAGGTGAAAGACATAGGACCTCCAACAAAGGAGAGACCCGGGCCCTGGCTCCCAGCACCCTCTGCCCTCCACACACACACACACACCCCACGCCTACCTGGAAGGAGCCCAGCCCCAGCTCAAACACGAGTCTCTCCCGCTTGCTGACGTTCTCTGGGGAGAAGGCGAAGACGGTGTAGTGGATTCCAAACAGTGGGATGAGTAGCAGGGTGGACCGGGCAAGCCGTCTGTCAGGAGAGAGCAAGCCGTGTGCTCGGGGAGCCGCCAGGGCTTGGGGCCGGAGCCACGGAGGGCAGAGAACCCCAGCCCCTGCCCTGCCTCTCCCCTGGTGCCAGGACCCCTGCCCATGGACGCCCTCGGGATTCTCTCCCAGGGCGTGGGGCCTGGGGTGATGGCGGTCAACAGAGTCCGGCTGGCAGAACGCCCAGGAGAGACCTCCCCCAGTCTGAGGGGCACCCATCCGCCACGCTGGTATCCTGTCGAACCACAAGCATGCACAGGTGAGTATGGGATTGACAGCAACCTCTTTGGGGAGGTGTGAAGCCCTTAGGATAAATGCAGTCAGGGCAAAGCCCCATGGTGTGATTTGGAAGGACAACATGATGCAAGCTCAAGTGAAACAAATGTTTTTCTGCTCTGAAAGGAAGCTCCCTGTGCCTGGAAAGAACAGCCCTAAGGGACCACAGAGACAGTCGGCTTTCCTGAGTCCGGGGCTGCTCAGGGATGCCTGTCGAGAGTGATGGGAAGGCGCTGACAACAGGCAGGGCGTGGGGTCCAGAGGGCAGACCACGGAAGGAGAGACCTGGGAGGATTTACGGACTCGGAACATAAACAGTCACCATACAGGAGGATGGGAAACTGAGTCAGAGGGCACGAAGGCTGTCTGCTCAGGTGTGGCAAAACAGGCAAGGAGGAACTGGTCCAGCGGACCTCAGTGGCCCCTGCCCCCGACGCCAGTTCTCCTGGGGCTGGCTCCTAGCCCAGTGGGGTGGGGCTGTGGTCTGAGAGGGTGGGGCGCAGAAGTTACAGGAAGACCTCCGAAGTAGGCACGGTGACCTGTGCTCTGGTGGGTCCTCGAGGTCGGGGACAAGGGACGCCCAGAGGGTCTCCAAGAGTGGGATCCCATCCTGTCCACCCCAGTCAACAGGCTCCTGTTGGAAGAGCCAGCCCCACTCTGTAGGTACAATCCACCCCCCGGGACCTCCCAGGGGTAAGCGAGCAGGAGCGCCAGCCCCTCCCTCTCCTGGCAGAGCTCGGCCCGCAAGGCAGGCAGTAGGGGATGGGGAAGCCGTTCATTCCGGAGCAGTCGCACCGTGTGCCCCTCCCTATGCCCCCAACACAGCCTTTCCGAGAGAGACTATTCTGCTGACTGTGGGGGTTCTGGATTTGGGGAGAAGCAGAATCTACGGAGTCCGAGTGATGCCCTTGGTTTTCCAGCATCTACTGAGAGGGAAAGGATGGGGACGGGGGAAGAAAGAGAAGCAGGGTGGGAGGTACACTAAGAAAAGGAAAGGACTGGCCTGGGGAGACCTCCAGGTGCACGAAGGCTCAGCCCTGGAAGGAAAAAGTCCCACCCATCTTCCACGCATTCAAAGTGGCCCGTTCTCAGGCCCTGGACAAGAGCAGCAGCCAACAGAGCCTCTGTGCTCTTGCTCCAGCCCCAGCTAATTGGAAGGGGAGGTGTGAAGCCCTTAGGATAAATGCAGTCAGGGCAAAGCCCCATGGTGTGATTTGGAAGGACAACATGATGCAAGCTCAAGTGAAACAAATGTTTTCTGCTCTGAAAGGAAGCTCCTGTGCCTGGAAAGAACAGCCCTAAGGGACCACAGAGACAGTCGGCTTTCCTGAGTCCGGGGCTGCTCAGGGATGCCTGTCGAGAGTGATGGGAAGGCGCTGACAACAGGCAGGGCGTGGGGTCCAGAGGGCAGACCACGGAAGGAGAGACCTGGGAGGATTTACGGACTCGGAACATAAACAGTCACCATACAGGAGGATGGGAAACTGAGTCAGAGGGCACGAAGGCTGTCTGCTCAGGTGTGGCAAAACAGGCAAGGAGGAACTGGTCCAGCGGACCTCAGTGGCCCCTGCCCCCGACGCCAGTTCTCCTGGGGCTGGCTCCTAGCCCAGTGGGGTGGGGCTGTGGTCTGAGAGGGTGGGGCGCAGAAGTTACAGGAAGACCTCCGAAGTAGGCACGGTGACCTGTGCTCTGGTGGGTCCTGCGCAGGTCGGGGACAAGGGACGCCCAGAGGGTCTCCAAGAGTGGGATCCCATCCTGTCCACCCCAGTCAACAGGCTCCTGTTGGAAGAGCCAGCCCCACTCTGTAGGTACAATCCACCCCCCGGGACCTCCCAGGGGTAAGCGAGCAGGAGCGCCAGCCCCTCCCTCTCCTGGCAGAGCTCGGCCCGCAAGGCAGGCAGTAGGGGATGGGGAAGCCGTTCATTCCGGAGCAGTCGCACCGTGTGCCCCTCCCTATGCCCCCAACACAGCCTTTCCGAGAGAGACTATTCTGCTGACTGTGGGGGTTCTGGATTTGGGGAGAAGCAGAATCTACGGAGTCCGAGTGATGCCCTTGGTTTTCCAGCATCTACTGAGAGGGAAAGGATGGGGACGGGGGAAGAAAGAGAAGCAGGGTGGGAGGTACACTAAGAAAAGGAAAGGACTGGCCTGGGGAGACCTCCAGGTGCACGAAGGCTCAGCCCTGGAAGGAAAAAGTCCCACCCATCTTCCACGCATTCAAAGTGGCCCGTTCTGCAGGAACTGGGGGTGCCTGGACAAGAGCAGCAGCCAACAGATTCCACTCAGAGCCTGGCTGTGCTCTTGAGGTGCTCCAGCCGCTCATCTTTTCTCGCATCTGTCTTGCACGCCAGTGGCTCCTTGATGGCAGGCGTGGTGCCTCACTTATCTATCCCCTGGCCCGCACATGCCAGGCACGGGCCTCACACGCAGAAAGTGTGCATTCATGAAGAGATAACCACACAGACCTGGGACGAACACCTCAGAGCCCTTGACACTGAGCATGACCTAGGAGCCCAGGTCCTGCTTACCTCAGGGCACCCAGAGCCTTGCCCCAGAGGACTACAGGGAGCGCTGGCTGAATAATACAAGTCCCCAAAGAAAAGCAAACTGGCCAGGAAACAAAGGAACATGAACATCTGGGGGGATCCCCTGTAACTCTGACTAAAGATGTTACTTTAAAAGAACAGCTTAATTGAAGAAGCTGAGGAGGGAAGGCCGCCCTGGCTCCTGCCGGTGGGCCCTGCCTCCTGTCCCCAAATGGGTCTCTTTCTAGGGATCTTTCTATGCAGTTTGAAAAGTGAAAGGGTTAGTCCCTTAGTCTCAAGATTCCAGGAATGTAGCCTCCGAGGCTCCTCTGTCCATGGAATTCTCCAGGCAAGAATACTGGAGTGGGTAGCCATTCCCTTCTCCAGGGGGTCTTCCTGACCCAGGGGCTAAACCTGGGTCTCCTGCACTGAGGCAGATTCTTTACCATCTGAGCCACCAGGGAAGCCCTGGAAATCAAAAAGCCAAACCTCTCCCGCGTTCACGGTGGCCATGGATGGGACGGGTTCAGTATGTGAGAAACAGAAGACTTCAGGCGCTTCCCAGCCTCCAGCACCCCAGACTGCAACCAAGGGCCCTGCTTTTCCTCCCCTGCAGCCCTGTGGTGGCCCAGGGAGAATCAGGGCCTCTGCCAGGGACCCAGGCATCCCAATGACTCCTGATACATGGGGCAGTGAGGTGGATGAGGAATTCACTGGGCCTCAGAATTGGAGGACTTCTGAAGCAGGGTGGGAGGTACACTAAGAAAAGGAAAGGACTGGCCTGGGGAGACCTCCAGGTGCACGAAGGCTCAGCCCTGGAAGGAAAAAGTCCCACCCATCTTCCACGCATTCAAAGTGGCCCGTTCTGCAGGAACTGGGGGTGCCTGGACAAGAGCAGCAGCCAACAGATTCCACTCAGAGCCTGGCTGTGCTCTTGAGGTGCTCCAGCCGCTCATCTTTTCTCGCATCTGTCTTGCACGCCAGTGGCTCCTTGATGGCAGGCGTGGTGCCTCACTTATCTATCCCCTGGCCCGCACATGCCAGGCACGGGCCTCACACGCAGAAAGTGTGCATTCATGAAGAGATAACCACACAGACCTGGGACGAACACCTCAGAGCCCTTGACACTGAGCATGACCTAGGAGCCCAGGTCCTGCTTACCTCAGGGCACCCAGAGCCTTGCCCCAGAGGACTACAGGGAGCGCTGGCTGAATAATACAAGTCCCCAAAGAAAAGCAAACTGGCCAGGAAACAAAGGAACATGAACATCTGGGGGGATCCCCTGTAACTCTGACTAAAGATGTTACTTTAAAAGAACAGCTTAATTGAAGAAGCTGAGGAGGGAAGGCCGCCCTGGCTCCTGCCGGTGGGCCCTGCCTCCTGTCCCCAAATGGGTCTCTTTCTAGGGATCTTTCTATGCAGTTTGAAAAGTGAAAGGGTTAGTCCCTTAGTCTCAAGATTCCAGGAATGTAGCCTCCGAGGCTCCTCTGTCCATGGAATTCTCCAGGCAAGAATACTGGAGTGGGTAGCCATTCCCTTCTCCAGGGGGTCTTCCTGACCCAGGGGCTAAACCTGGGTCTCCTGCACTGAGGCAGATTCTTTACCATCTGAGCCACCAGGGAAGCCCTGGAAATCAAAAAGCCAAACCTCTCCCGCGTTCACGGTGGCCATGGATGGGACGGGTTCAGTATGTGAGAAACAGAAGACTTCAGGCGCTTCCCAGCCTCCAGCACCCCAGACTGCAACCAAGGGCCCTGCTTTTCCTCCCCTGCAGCCCTGTGGTGGCCCAGGGAGAATCAGGGCCTCTGCCAGGGACCCAGGCATCCCAATGACTCCTGATACATGGGGCAGTGAGGTGGATGAGGAATTCACTGGGCCTCAGAATTGGAGGACTTCTGTCCCTCAGCGCAGAGACCAGAGGTCTTGGAATGGGGACATACGGTGTGAACCTTAGACTCCCTCCTTGGGGCGTCACAGAATCACCCCATGATCTGATAAAACCAGACAGACAGTGACCGAGGGACTTATCCTCTGTCCTCTTGCTGCAAGGAGGCACCGATGTGCAGACAAGGCCTAAGGAATACAAGGAAGAACTTCCTACAGCCAGAGCCAACAAATGATGGGGAGTTCCCCCACTTAAAGGCCTGTCTGAATCTGGTTGGCTAAAGTTCCAACCAGAGATGCCTCAGGGCCTAGCGCTTAGGATCCCGGGTTTATCCTCACCCTGCCCACTATGTGGCCTTGAGCAAGTCGATTCACCTCTCTGTGCAGTTTCCTCACCTGTCAACAAAGGCCAACACAAGCACCCACCTCGAGGCTTGCGTGAGGGAGGCACCTGCGTGAGGGCCCCGCCCCCGCTGGGGGACGGTCTAAAGGAACTCAAGCTCAAGGGCCTTAGAAATCATCTGGCAACTGCAATGATCAAAACCCAGAGAAGTCGGGGGATGGAGGAAGACCACGGCAGCAGCGACGGAGGCTTCAAAGCGGCTTCCTGCTCAACGCTGGCCGCGCCCCGGCTGCTCCCACAACGTCCACAGCGCCATCCCCGCCACCTTCCCTCACACCCCAGGCCACAGAGAACTCACAAGACACACAGATGTCAACATGCAACAGCCGGGCAAGGGCTGGGGGCTGTAGGCCCAGGCTGGCCCCCCGCTCTCCTCCAGCCTGGGCGGGCGGACAGGAGCTCCAGGGGCGGCGGCAGCATGCGTCCCCCACCCCGTCCAGCACACCCGGCCACAGCCACGTCACGCCCACTTACAGAGTAATGGTGGAGAGTTCTGACATCTTGCAAGAGTGCTGCTGAGCCCGCTGTGGCTTGCAGTAGCATTTCTGCACGCAGCTGCTGGGTGTGACAAGATCAGCATTTCTGTCAGCCGGGCGTCGGGCAATGAGAAACTGAGGTGGGACTTGGAGTGGCACAGCCCACGGGGAGGGCCGAGAGGCCCAGGGTGTAGAGACGGGGTGTGGGCACCCCGTAGAGGAAGTCGAGGGCTGTGGAGTGGTCAGCTCTGGACATACAGATACACAACCCACATAGACATGTGTGTGCACAGACACGCAGGCCCACGCGGGCACACACACGGAAAGGACAGAGGGGGATTCCCGGGGGCACTCGTGTGTTTGAAAGGTGGGGCTGGCCCTTTCACAGGGGGCCCGGAGCTGTCTCCAGAGTCTCAGTTCCAGGCTCAGAGTGCAGCTTTGCCAGAGAGCCCACGGCGAGAGGGGACACTGGACACACACCACGGACCTCACACTGGCCCAGCCCTAGAATCGGGTCATTTATGGGCTTGCTTGTAAGAACCAACTGGATCGTCCACTGGTCATCCCCTCTACCCTCGCCCTCCTTTGCCCGCATCTTGCTCTGAGTGAGCACCAGGCACCTCGGTGTGGGTCTAAGTGGAGCAGAGGCAGGATGAATGGAGAGACCAGTGTGATAACACTACATATCCACTGTGTGAGCTGAAATGAAAGGAGAAATCCACTTTTGGAGTGGCCCGAGATACACTGCAGAGGCCCAGCAACCACAGGTGGGCAGCGGTTCCCCATCGGGGGCCTAGCCAACTCTGCTGGGGGTTCCCTTGCACAGCTGGCTAGGTTTCTGAAATCTAGCGGGCAGGGGCTGAGGGCTGAGGGAGCACCTTTCGGGCACTCCTCCACTGCCTCAAGAAAGGAGTCACCTTAAGGAGCCTCGTCCACAGGAGGACCCAGGATGCCCACCCAGCTCCACCTGTCCCTGGGGAAGGCACAGAGCTCTGCCTCCTCAGATACGTTTCCTCAGAGAAGCTCAATTTCCATCTTTTCTTGCCCTTCTCAGTCCTGCTTATGCTCGGGGCGACACAATGCTCTTTTCTCCATCCCTGACACACACGTAAGAGATGGAGTTAAAAGCGGGGTCATCTCGTCGGACTGCCAAGGAGCTGCCCACTCCATGCACCCTCGTCAGGCACGGCGGGGCAGCAGATGCGCTGCCAGTGAACCGATCAACCTGCGGAGGCCTGATGCCAATGAGAACAAAGGGGCCAGACCTTTGGCATTCATGGATTTGTAATGTGTGATTCCAGCTCTTTAAGTGTGACGGTCCCTGACGTGTGGTGACACTTCATTTTGTGAGGTGAACATCGCGGCTCACACTTAAAGACGGGGCAAGCAGAGGGCCACCCAGCAGCCTTGCCTTGGGCAGGTCGTGGTTCTCCTCTAATTAATAACATCTCTCAATTCATGCCAGACTCTGAGGTCGGTGCTGCTGGGCCCTTACACATGAGGGATGGCATGGTGCTCTGCAACCCAGGTCAAGCAAATATACTTGAGAAGTTCTTAGAAATACAGAAATTTGGAGTTTCAGACCTCCTGCCTCAGCATCTGCATTTTAACAAAATCCCTAAGGGTTCCACCTGAAAATCAAAGCACCAAAAACACTGCTGTGAGGAAGTCATGTCTCTGAGAAGCCTCTGCGTGTGCCTCAGTGAGTATCAAAGGTCTGTTTTCTGTACGGACAAAGAGACAGATGGACACATATAAGCATGTTTTCCTCAAAAATTAAAGAGTTTAATTGGATATTCAGAAATGGAAGCCATTCTAGTCTCTACCTTGCCCAGATTGAAAGGCTGACTACTCCCTCCTGCAGCAAGTGGCCTCCTGCCTCGGCCTTGGCCTGGGCGAGCCACAGAAACCAGAGTCAGGAGCCTGAGAGCCCAGACCTCACCGGTCACGTCCTACACATCAGGCTTAAACCCTCAACCCCAAACTCTAAGGCTTCAGCTCTTCTCCTCCAAGATCTCTCCTCCTAAAGTTCCCAAGTTGTCCCTACTCTTTCTGGGTCCTGGATACAGGAAATATAGACCCTCTGATTTCTTCAAATACTGCTTAAGTCCATTTAGCGCCAAGTAAACTGGGAAATCAGACCCCAGTAAAGACGTGAGTCTCTGTGGGGGAGGCGGTGGGGAAGGTGAGGGTGGATCAAGGGCACCTGACACACACGTAAGAGATGGAGTTAAAAGCGGGTCATCTCGTCGGACTGCCAAGGAGCTGCCACTCCATGCACCCTCGTCAGGCACGGCGGGGCAGCAGATGCGCTGCCAGTGAACCGATCAACCTGCGGAGGCCTGATGCCAATGAGAACAAAGGGGCCAGACCTTTGGCATTCATGGATTTGTAATGTGTGATTCCAGCTCTTTAAGTGTGACGGTCCCTGACGTGTGGTGACACTTCATTTTGTGAGGTGAACATCGCGGCTCACACTTAAAGACGGGGCAAGCAGAGGGCCACCCAGCAGCCTTGCCTTGGGCAGGTCGTGGTTCTCCTCTAATTAATAACATCTCTCAATTCATGCCAGACTCTGAGGTCGGTGCTGCTGGGCCCTTACACATGAGGGATGGCATGGTGCTCTGCAACCCAGGTCAAGCAAATATACTTGAGAAGTTCTTAGAAATACAGAAATTTGGAGTTTCAGACCTCCTGCCTCAGCATCTGCATTTTAACAAAATCCCTAAGGGTTCCACCTGAAAATCAAAGCACCAAAAACACTGCTGTGAGGAAGTCATGTCTCTGAGAAGCCTCTGCGTGTGCCTCAGTGAGTATCAAAGGTCTGTTTTCTGTACGGACAAAGAGACAGATGGACACATATAAGCATGTTTTCCTCAAAAATTAAAGAGTTTAATTGGATATTCAGAAATGGAAGCCATTCTAGTCTCTACCTTGCCCAGATTGAAAGGCTGACTACTCCCTCCTGCAGCAAGTGGCCTCCTGCCTCGGCCTTGGCCTGGGCGAGCCACAGAAACCAGAGTCAGGGAGCCTGAGAGCCCAGACCTCACCGGTCACGTCCTACACATCAGGCTTAAACCCTCAACCCCAAACTCTAAGGCTTCAGCTCTTCTCCTCCAAGATCTCTCCTCCTAAAGTTCCCAAGTTGTCCCTACTCTTTCTGGGTCCTGGATACAGGAAATATAGACCCTCTGATTTCTTCAAATACTGCTTAAGTCCATTTAGCGCCAAGTAAACTGGGAAATCAGACCCCAGTAAAGACGTGAGTCTCTGTGGGGGAGGCGGTGGGGAAGGTGAGGGGTGGATCAAAGGGGCACCTGACACCTGGGAGAGCTCCCAGGAGAAGAGAGGAAGTTAAAGGACCTTCTTCCCAACCACCCTCTTCCCTCAAACCTCCAGTGATTGTTCAAAAAGATCCAATGAACCCCCTCCCCCAAACAAAAGAGGACAGCAGAAAAGCCAGAGATGAGCATGAGAAAGAAACGTCAGAATCTCCGAAATCACCAATTAATCACTCTACTTAGTGGGAAAAAAAAGAAAAGAAATTCAGTCAAGAGGAAGAGATTAACCTAGGTGGGATGATCAGCTCAGTTCTGAGTTGGATCCGAGAGAGGATAAGAAACTCAGACAAGGGTCCCGGGTGGAGGCTGCTTGGAGAAAAGCATCAGCCGGAATCAGAAGGCAGGAGACCCCATAGCCAGTTCAAGGCCTGTGCCCACATCTGGCAGTCAGGGTGCCTGGTTGTGCCACAGGTTGCTGTGTGTCCGCAAGGTCAAAGCCATTTCCAGGTCTTGGCATCTATAGCCCGGGCATGCAGCACATGGCTTCTTCCAGTCCAGCTCTGGCCTCAAGCTAAATAAACTCCACAAATGCTATAGTATCTTTTGCATGCAAGGCTGCCTGGACTCTAGGCCCCGGATACTAGCCAGAGACCTCCAGGGGTGGATCCTTTTGGGCAGCCTCCCTATCTGTTTCAACCTGATCTCAGTGGTCAGCGTAGTGTTGGACACTTGGCAGGCCCACAGAATGCCCTGACCTGAGCTAGCATTCTCACAGGGCACCTCCTGCTGCTGAGATGCAGTGCACCCTCGAAGCACAGCCCCAGCCCCCAGGGAGGCACTCCTCACCACACTGGCCCTCCAGGCAGAAGTCCAGCTCAGCAGATCTTGAGATTTCCCTGCCTACCCTCTTACTCCCCATCCCTGAGGACCTGCCAGTCCCTTGTGCCCCTTGCCTAACCTGGGGGATTGGGGACTCGGCTCAAGGCTTTGTTTGGCCATGGACTGGCTGATTTTAGGTGTTGCCACGTTCCTCCTCTGGACCTCAGTGTCTCCACCTGCAAAATGGGGATATGCATGTGTGCTAACTCATGTGTACTTCAGTCATGTCTGACTCTGGGAAATCCTGTGGGCTGTAACCCACCAGGCTCCTCTGTCCATGGGATTCTCGAGGCAAAAATACTGGAGTGGGTTGCTGTTCCCTTCTCCAGATCTTTCAGACCCAGGGATGGAACCTGCGCCCACCTGAGGCTCTTGCACTGCAGGCAGATTCTTTACCACTGAGCCACCAGGGGCAACCACTCTGTACTGGTGATCTCTAACAGTGGTTGTCAGGATAGGGTGCTTCTAGACAGCGGATGCGGAGAGGGTGCTTTGGAAGGAGAAGATAGAGCCCCATGTGAACTGGGAGCCTCAGGCTGCGGGCTGAGTTCCTGGACTGAGAGCTTCCCGGATGCGCTTCTGCCTAGACAAGGACGAGTCCGTCTTCAGAGGCGAATGGCGTCTCTCCGACGCTGGATAGGTCACGGCCCTGCTGAGTTACGCACTACATCACGGTGTCTGTTCTTCTTTACCCCACGGGGCTGTGGAGATCTGCTCTGTGGGGTTCCTGAGGGGAATAAAAGTGGGATTTCCCTCCCCAACCCAGGCACAAGAGGCAGTTTCCAATGGCCATCTTGCAGCGGGGAGACTGCTGAGAATAAAGCCAGTTCCCCACAGAGCCAGGCCTGAGATGCTCTCAGCACAAGCAGCATCTGCTCTGAAACCCTCCTTTTTCTGAGCCAGTCAGCTTCTCCCAGAGGTAAACTCTGGTCCCGAGCAAAGGCAAGCTAACCCTGACCCCAGAAAGGGGCTGAGCCCTAACCCCTGGTCCCAAAGCAAGTCCAACCTATCCAGCCCTCATCCAGTCCCACACTCCATGCCTGGCCAGTGCCAGCCACTCCTTCTCGCAGCCAGTGAGAGGGTGGCAGTGGTTCAGGGCTACCGCCCCCTGCAGGAGTCCCGGCCCCGCACAGGTCCTCAGAGGCCGGGTCCCGAGAGCCATCTTGGTCTACAGAGGAGCACAAGCCCTAATGGTCTGAGCAGCTGGAACCCACCTACAGGAAAGGCAGTGAATGCTGCTCTGTGAGCATGAGCAGGAGGTCCTCTCGGGCTTTCCTGGGGACACCCAGGCTTAAATTTGTTCTGGAAACAGAGGGATAAACCAAAAAATTGTTGTGGGCAGACTGAAAGGAATCTCAGCCCAACACATACTTCTGATGACTCGAGGAGACTCAGACACAGCCCTGACATCTCCCTCTCCCACCACCTCCTGCCCCTTTTTGAATCCCCCTTTGTCCCCTCCTCTCCTCATCCCTCAGAAGACCCCTCCCTGCTCAAAGCACCTCAGGTAGGACAGTTCTGTACAAGGCTGGAACCCACTGGCGTCTTTTCTTCCAGGAAGCCTTGCTGAACACCATCTTCTTGCCTGTAAATTCCTTGAGGGCAGGAATAACGGTGCAATCAAGCTTGGAGTCAAGGGCCTGTCTGCACTGTAGCTACAGCTTCACTCTTTCCCCCTGGATTCATCTCACTTCACCTGATAACTAGCTCCCTTGGCTCTAAAATGGGGATTATATTGTAATCCAGATTCGCTGGGTGTCTGTGGGCATTCCATGCGCATGGATTGAATGGCAAGTGTTTTTAAATGCTCCGCAATTCTTAGCAGCATGGCTACTCTGATGGTCCCTCACTTTCACCAGCAGAGTCTCCTTGACCCTGGAAATACTCAAACATGTAGCTGCACTTAAAACTGGTCCCTCTTGTCCTGGGTCAGCCCTCCCACCTGGCTGGCAGACCATTATCCACCTGAGGTTTAATCTTTGGGGCTCGAGACCAGAAAGATTTCTCTAAAAAAAAATAAAAAAGAATTTTCTGAGATTTGTGGGGATTTTTGACACGATAAAAGCAATCCAACTACAGGCATAAACCCTGAGATATTATGTGTCCAGTTCCAGACCACCGCAACAAAGCAAATATCGCAATAAGGTCCCATCAATTTTAGGGTTTCCCTGTGCATATAAAGGTTATATTTACATTATCCTATCGACTGTTAAGTATGCAATAGCATAGTGTCTAAAAAAATGAACACAGCTTAATTTAAAAACACCTTATTGCTAAAAAAAAAAAAAAAGCTAAAAATCCAAACCTTCTGTGAGTCATATAGCACTAACAAAGATCACCGATCACCACAACAAATATAATTTTTTAAAAAAGCTTGAAACATTGCCAGCATTACCAAAATATAACAGAGACACCAAGCTAGAAAAATGCTATTGGAAAGATGGGGCCGAGAGACTTGTTCAACACAGGGTTGCCACAAGCCTTTAATATGTAATGAAGGCGGTATGTGCAAAGCACAGCAAAGTGAAGCGGAATACAATGAGGTACGCCTGCAGCTGGTTCTTTAAACACTGGTACTTAAATGTATAAAGTCGCTCAGTCAAGTCTGACTCTTTGCGAACCCACAGCTTGCAGCCCGCCAGGCCCTTCTGTCCATGGGCTTCTCCAGGCAAGAATACCAGAATGGGTTGCCATGCCCTCCGCCAGGACATCTTCCCACCCCAGGGGTCAAGCCCGGCTCTCCCACACTGCAGGTGGATTCTTTACCGTCTGAGCCACCGCCATATGCTACTTACTTCTGATCTACGTGTTAGGAAGGCCTGACAGGACTCTACGGCTCCCGGTCTACAATATACTTTGAAAACCTGGCCTCACGCTTGCCTCCCTGGCGTTCCTGCTGCCTAGCTCGAGAGGTCCAAGCTGGTGAAGTATGTTCTGGGGTCAGCAGGGTGTCTTTACTGAGGATGTGGTTAAGCCACCTTGTGTGTCCCCACACAGGCAGAGTAAGGGGAGGCTAGGGGAGCCCTGAGAGGGCAAGTCCCAAGGACCCTAGAAGAAGCAACAGATTCTACTAGGAAGCACGGTGGCAGGGAGGCAGGGCGGGGAGCCACGGTTGCCCAGAGCCCCAAGGAGAGATAAGGCTGACATAGCTACGCACCAGCTTCAGAGAACATTTGAGATTAACTGTTAATGTGGGAGCCAAGCCACCCTCGAGCAGGAGAAACAGGTCAGACAAAAGGATGTGGTTTCTGACACTGGACAGAGAGGTGGATGGAGTGGCAGGGCCTTATTTTGTGGCTCTTGGAGACGAAGGCAGGAATGATCTCTTCGGGGCAGTCACCACAGAGAGCTGGCCACCCTGGCTGCTCAGTTTGGGAAGCCGAACACGCTAAAAAATTTTGCTAAAAAAAAGCTAAAAATCCAAACCTTCTGTGAGTCATATAGCACTAACAAAGATCACCGATCACCACAACAAATATAATTTTTTAAAAAAGCTTGAAACATTGCCAGCATTACCAAAATATAACAGAGACACCAAGCTAGAAAAATGCTATTGGAAAGATGGGGCCGAGAGACTTGTTCAACACAGGGTTGCCACAAGCCTTTAATATGTAATGAAGGCGGTATGTGCAAAGCACAGCAAAGTGAAGCGGAATACAATGAGGTACGCCTGCAGCTGGTTCTTTAAACACTGGTACTTAAATGTATAAAGTCGCTCAGTCAAGTCTGACTCTTTGCGAACCCACAGCTTGCAGCCCGCCAGGCCCTTCTGTCCATGGGCTTCTCCAGGCAAGAATACCAGAATGGGTTGCCATGCCCTCCGCCAGGACATCTTCCCACCCCAGGGGTCAAGCCCGGCTCTCCCACACTGCAGGTGGATTCTTTACCGTCTGAGCCACCGCCATATGCTACTTACTTCTGATCTACGTGTTAGGAAGGCCTGACAGGACTCTACGGCTCCCGGTCTACAATATACTTTGAAAACCTGGCCTCACGCTTGCCTCCCTGGCGTTCCTGCTGCCTAGCTCGAGAGGTCCAAGCTGGTGAAGTATGTTCTGGGGTCAGCAGGGTGTCTTTACTGAGGATGTGGTTAAGCCACCTTGTGTGTCCCCACACAGGCAGAGTAAGGGGAGGCTAGGGGAGCCCTGAGAGGGCAAGTCCCAAGGACCCTAGAAGAAGCAACAGATTCTACTAGGAAGCACGGTGGCAGGGAGGCAGGGCGGGGAGCCACGGTTGCCCAGAGCCCCAAGGAGAGATAAGGCTGACATAGCTACGCACCAGCTTCAGAGAACATTTGAGATTAACTGTTAATGTGGGAGCCAAGCCACCCTCGAGCAGGAGAAACAGGTCAGACAAAAGGATGTGGTTTCTGACACTGGACAGAGAGGTGGATGGAGTGGCAGGGCCTTATTTTGTGGCTCTTGGAGACGAAGGCAGGAATGATCTCTTCGGGGCAGTCACCACAGAGAGCTGGCCACCCTGGCTGCTCAGTTTGGGGCCTCCAAGAATTTAGGTGGATAGAAAATGTTCAACTACATAACATACATAGAAGCAAAGGTGGACAAACATTTGCTGAAATATGAAAAAATAAAAGACAATAAATGGATATCCAGAAAAAGGAAGGGAAGTGGCGGTCAATGTCCTCATCCTACATGCAGGGAAAACAAGCCAGAGCAAGCCAGGCCCTGCGCCAATCCCTGCTCCCAGGAGGAGGTACCAGGCTGAACACAGGGACCAAGGGCAAGCTCCGCCAACCCTGGGAAGTCTCAAAGAGGCTGGGGAAAGGATCTTGGGGCTGGTCCCCGAGCATTCCCGCCTCTCCCTCTCTTCAGGAGAAAGGCTGGGTCAGGGAGACCTCTGCTAGAGTCTCTCTGCCACCTGTTCCCCGAGCAGCCATCAAGGTTCTGAGCCCCAGGTCACAGTCTCTGTCGAAGGCAGGACCAGCCCCAACTCACGCCATGAGAATACACGAATTCCTTCTAACCTGCGCCCTTCTCAAACTGAGGAAGCAACACAAAGGGCTTCCACCCCAGAGACTATCCTTAAAGTCTCTGTCCCTCTCTGGACCTTCCAGCCAATGACAAGGGTCCAAACTGCTTCCCTGGCACCGGAAGTGTCCCCACAGCCCACAAGCCCAGCAGGTCTTGCTCCTGATTACAAGGAAGAAGGGTGAGATGGAAGATGCTTGGTCTGATCCAGAACGGGTGGAGGGCTGGGAGGTGTGGGCAGAGCAACAAGCCAGGGCAAGTCCCAAGGACCCTAGAAGAAGCAACAGATTCTACTAGGAAGCACGGTGGCAGGGAGGCAGGGCGGGAGCCACGGTTGCCCAGAGCCCCAAGGAGAGATAAGGCTGACATAGCTACGCACCAGCTTCAGAGAACATTTGAGATTAACTGTTAATGTGGGAGCCAAGCCACCCTCGAGCAGGAGAAACAGGTCAGACAAAAGGATGTGGTTTCTGACACTGGACAGAGAGGTGGATGGAGTGGCAGGGCCTTATTTTGTGGCTCTTGGAGACGAAGGCAGGAATGATCTCTTCGGGGCAGTCACCACAGAGAGCTGGCCACCCTGGCTGCTCAGTTTGGGGCCTCCAAGAATTTAGGTGGATAGAAAATGTTCAACTACATAACATACATAGAAGCAAAGGTGGACAAACATTTGCTGAAATATGAAAAAATAAAAGACAATAAATGGATATCCAGAAAAAGGAAGGGAAGTGGCGGTCAATGTCCTCATCCTACATGCAGGGAAAACAAGCCAGAGCAAGCCAGGCCCTGCGCCAATCCCTGCTCCCAGGAGGAGGTACCAGGCTGAACACAGGGACCAAGGGCAAGCTCCGCCAACCCTGGGAAGTCTCAAAGAGGCTGGGGAAAGGATCTTGGGGCTGGTCCCCGAGCATTCCCGCCTCTCCCTCTCTTCAGGAGAAAGGCTGGGTCAGGGAGACCTCTGCTAGAGTCTCTCTGCCACCTGTTCCCCGAGCAGCCATCAAGGTTCTGAGCCCCAGGTCACAGTCTCTGTCGAAGGCAGGACCAGCCCCAACTCACGCCATGAGAATACACGAATTCCTTCTAACCTGCGCCCTTCTCAAACTGAGGAAGCAACACAAAGGGCTTCCACCCCAGAGACTATCCTTAAAGTCTCTGTCCCTCTCTGGACCTTCCAGCCAATGACAAGGGTCCAAACTGCTTCCCTGGCACCGGAAGTGTCCCCACAGCCCACAAGCCCAGCAGGTCTTGCTCCTGATTACAAGGGAAGAAGGGTGAGATGGAAGATGCTTGGTCTGATCCAGAACGGGTGGAGGGCTGGGAGGTGTGGGGCAGAGCAAGCAGGGGTAAGCTACGAGGGGCCTGGCTGCAGAGGCCCTGGGAGGAAACAAACCAAGTGGCCAGGGAAGCAGAGAAACTCTCCACTCTGTGATACAAAGTTGCCCCCCATAACCATGTCAGATGCTCCTCTGCTCAGGGAGAAGGGGGTGGCAGGAGGACGACCAGACCCAGAAGCAGAGCTGCCCTGAGGGAAGGTGGAAAGATGGCTTCTCTTCCAGAACCCAGACTCGGGAGACTAATGCCCAACTCACAAGTAGGGGCTGAGCAACGAGCACGCACTGGGCTGGCAGTGGGGACTTCAGGCAACACTGTCTCCAGCTGCCGTTGTGAGCTGCTTGGTGCACGAGGACCAAGACTACCCTCAAGAACTCCAATTTCTAACTCACAAAAACCCTCACTGTCTTAAGGAATCTGGCATTTCCATCTAGCAAGACACATCTACCCATCTTCTCTCTCTCATCTCCATTCTGTGTAATTACTATGTGGATTAGGGGCCTCCGGTGGGCAACTATAGTTTCAAGGCACTTTACTCCAAAAGAAGTCTTGCCAATGCCCAGGCTAGGGTGCCCTATCAGCAACGCCCAGGCCTTCTCTTCCTGTGTTCGCGTGCAGGGCCCACCCAGCTGCCAGATGTGACTGTGGCATTCACCCAGTGGTACTTACAAGTAGATGCTGGATTCGTTGCCCCCCATGTCTGGAGACTGAAGCTTCTGCACGAGGATGACAATGATGCCGATGAAGAGCACAAAGTTAACCTGAGAAGCAAAGACCAACCGATGAAAATGGTTCTGAGCAAAGCCTTTCCACACCCCTGGCTCTACGCTGGCTATGATTCCCTCAGCGGGGCCCTCTTCCCATCCAGTCAAGATCCCGTCTAGACTTATAATCGAAGACAGTGGCGTAACTCATTCACCTCCCCAGCCTCCTTCCATATCAGTGAAACCACAGAAGAGAGGGATGAAAAAGAATTCCATGAGAGAACTGAGAAACATCAAAGACCGTCATGCATGAGCCAGAGAAGTGAGCAGTTGCTGGAAGAGGAGAAACAAACAGTGTCCGGGTGATGAGGAAACGACACTGTCAGACAGACAGGGAAGAGGCTGCCGCAGAGGTAAGAGGTGTCCTCTGGAGGAACTCCAAGTTCAGAGCCACGAAATATGGAGAACCAGAATGGACAGCCATAGCATTATTAATTAAAGGACTGACTGGTGAACCGAGAACTTTCAGTTCAGTTCATTTAGAAAAGGCAGGAGAATCAGAGATCAAATTCCCAACATCTGCTGGATCATAGAAAAAGCAAGGGAATTCCAGGAAAACATCTACTTCTGCTTCATTGACTACACTAAGGCCTTTGACTGTATGGATCACAACAAATTGTGGAAAACTCTTTAAGAGATGGGAACGCCAGACCACCTTACCTGCCTCCTGAGAAAGCTGTATGCAGGTCTGGGAGCAACAGTTAGAACCGGACATAGAACAATGGACTGGTTCCAAACTGGGAAAGGAGTCCGTCAAGGCTGTATACTGTCACCCTGCTTATGTATGAGTACATCTGCAGAATGCCAGGCTGATTGAAGTTGAAGCTGAAATCAAGATTGCTGGGAGACATATCAATAACCTCAGATATGCAGATGATACTATGGCAGAAAGCAAAAAGGAATTAAAGAGCCTCTTGATGAAGGTGAGAGAAGAGGGTAAAAAGCTGGCCTAAAACTCAACTTTCAAAAAACAAAGATCATGGCATCCTGTCCCATCACTTCATGGCAAGCAGACTGAGAAACAACGGAAACAGTGACAGGCTTTATTTTCCTGGGCTCCCAAATCACTGTGGACAGTGACTGCAGACATGAAATTAGAAGATGCTAGCTCCTTGGAAGAAAAGCTATGACAAACCTAGACAGTGCATTAAAAAGCAGAGATATCACTGTGCCAACAAAGGTCTGTATAGTCAAAGCTATGGTTTTCCCAGTAGTCATGTATGGATGTGAGACTTGGACCATAAAGAAGGCTGAGTGCTGAAGAACTGATGCCTCGAACTTTGGTGCTAAAGACTCTTGAGAGTCTATTGGACAGCAAGGAGATCAAACCAGTCAATCCTAAAGGAAATCAATCCTGAATATTCATTGAAAGGACTGATGCCGAAGCTGATGCAACAGTACTTTGTCCCAGATATTCCACTCCTGGAGACTGAGTCTAAAAACATATTCATATATACTCAAAGGTATGCGCAAATATAGCTACTGCAGCATTGTTCGTCATGAAGATAAACTGGAATATTATCAATGTCCATCACTTAAAAAATGAGCAATTAATGTCTCCAAAACACATTTGATAAAATCTGACATCCATTCCTTATTCAAAAAAAAAAAAAATACACCAAAACAAGCCAGAAATAGAAACAGTGAAGGATAGCTGCCCTGCAAAATCATTCACAAACAAATTGTGGAAAACTCTTTAAGAGATGGGAACGCCAGACCACCTTACCTGCCTCCTGAGAAAGCTGTATGCAGGTCTGGGAGCAACAGTTAGAACCGGACATAGAACAATGGACTGGTTCCAAACTGGGAAAGGAGTCCGTCAAGGCTGTATACTGTCACCCTGCTTATGTATGAGTACATCTGCAGAATGCCAGGCTGATTGAAGTTGAAGCTGAAATCAAGATTGCTGGGAGACATATCAATAACCTCAGATATGCAGATGATACTATGGCAGAAAGCAAAAAGGAATTAAAGAGCCTCTTGATGAAGGTGAGAGAAGAGGGTAAAAAGCTGGCCTAAAACTCAACTTTCAAAAAACAAAGATCATGGCATCCTGTCCCATCACTTCATGGCAAGCAGACTGAGAAACAACGGAAACAGTGACAGGCTTTATTTTCTTGGGCTCCAAAATCACTGTGGACAGTGACTGCAGCCATGAAATTAAAAGAGGCTTGCTCCTTGGAAGGAAAACTATGACAAACTGAGACAGTGCATTCAAAAGAAGTGACATCACTCTGCCAACAAAAGTCTGTCTAGTCAAAGCTTTGCTTTTCCAAGTAGTCATGTATGGATGTGAGACTTGGACCATAAAGAAGGCTGAGTGCTGAAGAACTGATGCCTCGAACTTTGGTGCTAAAGACTCTTGAGAGTCTATTGGACAGCAAGGAGATCAAACCAGTCAATCCTAAAGGAAATCAATCCTGAATATTCATTGAAAGGACTGATGCCGAAGCTGATGCAACAGTACTTTGTCCCAGATATTCCACTCCTGGAGACTGAGTCTAAAAACATATTCATATATACTCAAAGGTATGCGCAAATATAGCTACTGCAGCATTGTTCGTCATGAAGATAAACTGGAATATTATCAATGTCCATCACTTAAAAAATGAGCAATTAATGTCTCCAAAACACATTTGATAAAATCTGACATCCATTCCTTATTCAAAAAAAAAAAAAATACACCAAAACAAGCCAGAAATAGAAACTTTCCTAATTCAGTGAAGGATAGCTGCCCCAAACTGTAGCAAACATCACTCTCAACAAAGCCAAGGAATAAACAGCATTCATATTGGAAATGAAGAAGAAAAAGTGTTTTCATTTATATATTATGTAATTTTGCATGAAAACTAACTGAAAAGGGATAAGAAGCAATAAAAGACCTTCAAGAAGTAACCAATAAAGGAAAAAACACACAAAAAACTAATAGGTTCCCTAAACACCAGCACAAATACACCCACTAGAAAATACAACCAAAGAATAATTCCTACATATGAGCACAGCTGAAAGACACCATAAAGGTAAACTTAACAAGACAGCTTAAAAACAACTATACAAAATGACTCTATGAGAAAGACTAAATAGAGAATCATGCCATTTTCTTAGAAAGGAAGACAGTATTTTGAGAAAAGTACTTCTCCTCCAAATTTGTTTATAAAGTCAGTGTTGTTCCTATAAAAATCTCTAGCAGACTTTTTTTTTTTGCAACTTGAAAAAATTTGCAAGTCCATCTGAGAAAGTAAATGTGTGAGAAAATTTAGAAGGGAAAAAAAATAAGGAAGGGAATATTAGCACAGCAGATATCAAAACACGCTACCGGCTTACAGTCACCAGCACAATGGGCTACCTGCCACAGGAACAGCTGCATAGATTAGCTACATGGCGTAGGAAATCTGGAGCTAAACGCAACTAAAGCACCTTGAGTGTTTATAGTAAAGCAGCATTTCTACATAATGCAGAAAGGATGACCGATTCAATAAAAATATTTTGAGAATGGGATAGCCATCCATTGGGCAGAACCCTAGATAAGATTAGATATCCGCTCAGATCAGAGAAAATTTTAGATAGATTAAAGACATACATGTAGTGGAAGTGAACGTGTTAGTCACTCAGTCATGTCTGACGCTTTTAACCCAGAGCCTGCCAGGCTCCTCTGTCAAATCTTTAGATAGATTAGAGCATTGTTCGTCATGAAGATAAACTGGAATATTATCAATGTCCATCACTTAAAAAATGAGCAATTAATGTCTCCAAAACACATTTGATAAAATCTGACATCCATTCCTTATTCAAAAAAAAAAAAAATACACCAAAACAAGCCAGAAATAGAAACTTTCCTAATTCAGTGAAGGATAGCTGCCCCAAACTGTAGCAAACATCACTCTCAACAAAGCCAAGGAATAAACAGCATTCATATTGGAAATGAAGAAGAAAAAGTGTTTTCATTTATATATTATGTAATTTTGCATGAAAACTAACTGAAAAGGGATAAGAAGCAATAAAAGACCTTCAAGAAGTAACCAATAAAGGAAAAAACACACAAAAAACTAATAGGTTCCCTAAACACCAGCACAAATACACCCACTAGAAAATACAACCAAAGAATAATTCCTACATATGAGCACAGCTGAAAGACACCATAAAGGTAAACTTAACAAGACAGCTTAAAAACAACTATACAAAATGACTCTATGAGAAAGACTAAATAGAGAATCATGCCATTTTCTTAGAAAGGAAGACAGTATTTTGAGAAAAGTACTTCTCCTCCAAATTTGTTTATAAAGTCAGTGTTGTTCCTATAAAAATCTCTAGCAGACTTTTTTTTTTTGCAACTTGAAAAAATTTGCAAGTCCATCTGAGAAAGTAAATGTGTGAGAAAATTTAGAAGGGAAAAAAAATAAGGAAGGGAATATTAGCACAGCAGATATCAAAACACGCTACCGGCTTACAGTCACCAGCACAATGGGCTACCTGCCACAGGAACAGCTGCATAGATTAGCTACATGGCGTAGGAAATCTGGAGCTAAACGCAACTAAAGCACCTTGAGTGTTTATAGTAAAGCAGCATTTCTACATAATGCAGAAAGGATGACCGATTCAATAAAAATATTTTGAGAATGGGATAGCCATCCATTGGGCAGAACCCTAGATAAGATTAGATATCCGCTCAGATCAGAGAAAATTTTAGATAGATTAAAGACATACATGTAGTGGAAGTGAACGTGTTAGTCACTCAGTCATGTCTGACGCTTTTTACAACCCCATGGACTGTAGCCTGCCAGGCTCCTCTGTCCATGGAATTCTCTAGGCAAGAATACTGGAGTGTGTTGCCATGCCCTCCTCCAGGGGTCTTCCCAACCCAGGGATTGAGCCTTGGTCTCCTCCATTCCAGGCAGATTCTTTATCATCTAAGCCACCAGGAAAGCCTATCATACATGTAATAATTCAATCCATAAACTTTTTATAAAACAATTAAGAATACCTTTATATCACCAGGTTAGGAGACTTCCAGAAACAAGAAATAACCCTCATAATTCATGACAGAAAGGAAGGCCTGGTAATGTGACTGTATAAAAGTATGCAATGTTGGAAGTATATTTGCAATATATGTAACAGATGAAGCATTACTATCTATAAAACAGTAAGAAAGCTAACAACTGGGCTAGAAAAAACAAGTTAAGAAATAAACAGGGGCTTCCCTGGTGGTCCAGTGGGTATGGACACTGCCTTGCAGTGCAAGGGGCGCCGGTTCGATCCCTGGCCTGGGAAGATCCCACGTGCCGCGGAGCGGCGGGACCGATGTGTCCAATTACCGAGCCGGAGCTCTGGAGCTCATGCGCCCAGAGCCGGTGTTCTGAGACGACAGAGGCCACTGTGATGGGACGCCCACACGGGCCAAAGAACAAAGATGGATGAAAATAGACAAACGAAAGACCAATAGAAGTAGCCTGCCTGCTCCCCTCCCTCCCCACCTCATCCCCCCAAAATAAATAAATAAATAATTTTTTTTTTTTAAAAAAAGAAATAAACAGGTAGTAACCAGAAAAAAAAGCAAACTGTCATGGAGAAGTGCACATTAAAACAATGAGCTACACTATCCTCCACAAAGCTGTGCACAAATTTAAATGATTAAAATTACAAGTGCAGATATTAATATGGGATCCCCTTTTTAACCTAGCAATTCTACTTCTGGGGATTCATTCTAAAGAAATATTCACACGTTCTCAAAACTAGGTACAGATCTGTTCCTAGTAGCATCTTTCATAATGAGGGAAAATGGGATAAAGACAAATGTCCAACACTAGTGGAATACCTAAATAACTTGTACGTCCATTTCGCAGAATATAATGCAGTCATGATAAAGAAGGCTAGTTTGCATGGTGACGGCTTTATTTCTCCTCTCCCTGCCTTTCAGCCCAGACCTCTCTGTTTCTCTCCTGCTTCTTGTCCCAAGGACACTCACCATTATGGAGCCAACCACAGGTTTATCACCCGAGCCATGCCCTCCCCCCCAGCAGATTCTTATCATCTAAGCCACCAGGAAAGCCTATCATACATGTAATAATTCAATCCATAAACTTTTTATAAAACAATTAAGAATACCTTTATATCACCAGGTTAGGAGACTTCCAGAAACAAGAAATAACCCTCATAATTCATGACAGAAAGGAAGGCCTGGTAATGTGACTGTATAAAAGTATGCAATGTTGGAAGTATATTTGCAATATATGTAACAGATGAAGCATTACTATCTATAAAACAGTAAGAAAGCTAACAACTGGGCTAGAAAAAACAAGTTAAGAAATAAACAGGGGCTTCCCTGGTGGTCCAGTGGGTATGGACACTGCCTTGCAGTGCAAGGGGCGCCGGTTCGATCCCTGGCCTGGGAAGATCCCACGTGCCGCGGAGCGGCGGGACCGATGTGTCCAATTACCGAGCCGGAGCTCTGGAGCTCATGCGCCCAGAGCCGGTGTTCTGAGACGACAGAGGCCACTGTGATGGGACGCCCACACGGGCCAAAGAACAAAGATGGATGAAAATAGACAAACGAAAGACCAATAGAAGTAGCCTGCCTGCTCCCCTCCCTCCCCACCTCATCCCCCCAAAATAAATAAATAAATAATTTTTTTTTTTTTAAAAAAGAAATAAACAGGTAGTAACCAGAAAAAAAAGCAAACTGTCATGGAGAAGTGCACATTAAAACAATGAGCTACACTATCCTCCACAAAGCTGTGCACAAATTTAAATGATTAAAATTACAAGTGCAGATATTAATATGGGATCCCCTTTTTAACCTAGCAATTCTACTTCTGGGGATTCATTCTAAAGAAATATTCACGTTCTCAAAACTAGGTACAGATCTGTTCCTAGTAGCATCTTTCATAATGAGGGAAAATGGGATAAAGACAAATGTCCAACACTAGTGGAATACCTAAATAACTTGTACGTCCATTTCGCAGAATATAATGCAGTCATGATAAAGAAGGCTAGTTTGCATGGTGACGGCTTTATTTCTCCTCTCCCTGCCTTTCAGCCCAGACCTCTCTGTTTCTCTCCTGCTTCTTGTCCCAAGGACACTCACCATTATGGAGCCAACCACAGGGCCTTTGATCACCCACCACAGAGCCGTGTTGTCATTCATATCCCAGCAGCTGCAACACAGACAGAAGAGAGATGATGCTTGGGAGCTGGGATCCCTGCAAGACAGTGGGGTGGCATGCCTTCCCCTGCGGCTCTGAAGGGCATCTCACTGGAAGGAAAGCGCTCGGGCAGGCTGCATACTCAAGCCCAGTCCTGCTTCCAGTGCCTTGCTCCTCTCGTCTGCTCCCTTGTCAAGGCAGGGATTGGAGCCCAGGAGTCAGGGCACCACTGGGCTCCTGGGAAAGGGCCACGTTCCCCCCCGAGAGCTCAGGTTCTTGGGGATGCGACCTCGACCTCGGCATTCCTCCTCTCCTCCCTGAAAGGAGAGCAGCCATTCAGAGATGGACCCAGAAGCAGACCGGGGCTCTGAAACCTTGCGCATTCCCTCTCTGGGTCCTGGCTGAGATGTGGCTGGGTGGGTCTACCCGCAGTGAGGTCAGGGCCGGGGGTGAGCCAGGCTCGGCGCTGGATGGTTTGTCTGAGACAGTTAATGTGAAGTCAGTGCGTTAACTGACAGCCTACCTGGGGCTCCGGCCTTGGCTCATGGGCATGTACTCACCCTGTGTCATCCAAGTAGAGCCTCAGCATAGCCCACACGGACACACATACAGTTGGAGTCCCTGACAGAAAGAAAAAGAGCCCTGTGATAGCAGGAAAGCCAACAGGCCTAGTGGCCTCCTCCGACCTGGGCTTCTGGGGCCCATGGACCCCTCAGACATGTGGTTCCAACCCAGGGGGCATGTCTCCCTTTCCAACTAGGGTTCTGGGGACCCGAACTGTCCCTCACACTCAGGCCTTCTTGGGGTCCATGACCCTGGGCTACCCTGTCACCCAGAAGAACTCCTGAGCATATCCTCTCCCTCAGCCAGTGGGCTTTCTACATGGAGAAGAGCAAGAATGGGTCTAAGAGCCGGCAGTGTGCCACCAGCTACAGGGCAGCGCCTCCCTCCTCTGACCTGATCCTCCTGGACGGCAGGCCTGAGGACATCCACAGGCAATGACCTACCCCAGCCAATGATGATGTACCAGTAGAAATATCTCCTCTCGGGGAAGAAAGTCTCCACCAGCAGGGTGAAGAGGTACAGGCCTTCAATGAACAGCCAGAAGTAATTGGATACGACGCAATAGTGGAAGAACACCATCACGGCCTTGCATTCCACCTGCAGGGAGACGGGGGAGGCGGAGGGAGGCGCGAACCCCACTGAACCTTGAAACCCCAGCCCAGAAGGACCAGGGGGCATCCCGAGGGTCCTTTGGCTTAGGCATCTCAGGCTTAAACACTCCATGGGTCTGAAAGACTCAACACTCCTGCATGCAGGGTGTAAAGTTGCAGCATCCCAGGCGTCTGAATCGAAATTGCCCATGAAGGCAGCTCTGCACGTGTAATAAAAGGATGAGGGAGTACACATGGGACCCCCTTTCTCCCCAGGCTCATTCTCCCCCACCTTCTGCCCTTCCCCAGCTCCCATAGGAGAGGCGAATAAAGAAGACGCTGAAGGAGCCTCCTCGGTACAATAAAGGTTTCAGACATCACATAGTAAATAAGATAACTCCTGGCCTCCCAGACGTCTCAGACAACCTGCTCCAAGAGCGTCCTTTTAGGTCAAGGCCTTGTGCTCTGGGCTGACCTTTCATCCTGCCCTCTTAAAGCTTGTCTTTCGTGCTTACCTCCAAAGGTATCACTGGGCAGGGAGCCTGGAGGGAATCCCAGCCCATCAGCTCCTTGGCTCCGTCTTGGGCTAAATGACCAACGACCAGGCCCGTCTACCCTCTGAGCCTAGGTTCCTCCTTAGTCAAGCGGGATCTGACATTTCCACCTAATCCTCCTCAACTGCTCTGCCAAGTACGACCACAGGCCGAGGGACAGGAAGGGATGTCGTGCCATGGTCTTGTGGGCTGCCAAGTAACGTCATGGTCACGCCTGGGTTTCCGCGTACCCTGGGGTCCAGGCCTTAACCTGCGGGAAAACACCTGGATGGCGGGGCTTTGCAGGGAGGACCGTCCTGGCAGGGCCAGCGCACTCACGGTGGAGACGAAGCAGTGGTTGCTGTCCTGCTCGGCGTAGAGGATCCAGTCTTTGATGAAGACGGAGATGGCCCTCAGCATGAAGGAAACGAAGAGGTTCATGTGGATGAAGTTGCGGGTGCAGTGCAGCTTCCTACACCAGCGGGCGGGGAGACAGACGCCCTGAAGGGAGGAGCCCCATGGCCTTCCACCCTCCACCCTGGGGTCCACGTAGGACCAACCCCACAGCTTTGTCTCAAGGGGGTCCTCCACCGAGACCGTTCCCTTCTTCCCAGCTCTCCAAACCCTCACTGGCTCCCAGGCCCCCATCACCGAGCCCACGACTGCGAGGCCACACTGCTCTCTCCTGTGGCCTCTCTCCATCCAGATCAGGAAGAGAAAGCAAGGAGTGCAGGTCTCCTATCCACGCTCTGCCTCGCTGTGTGGCCCAACTCAGTTGCCCTCCCTGGGGTCAAGTTTCTGGTCTCTACTTCTAGGGGTGGGGGAAACGCCTTCCAAGGGCTGACGTCCAGGGAAGGAGCGGGAGGCACGGAGCGAGGGCTCTGAACGGGGGCGGCTGGGCTCACGCAAAGGCTGCCCGGGGTCTCACCGGAAGCGACACAGGATGACCATGGCCGTGGTGAGGGTGACGAGGGACGTGCTGTAGCCCACTGTGTACAGGGCCTTCACCGACAGGTAGTAATAATCCTGCAGCAGAGCACAGAACATGCAGGGCACCACAGGGGCCTGCCCCTGGCCCAGGGGCCCCAGCCCCCTTGGAACGGCACCCAGTCTCCCAGGCCCAGGCCTGCCCACCTCTCGGCTGGCTGCCCAGCTCCTCCTTCCCCTCTTCTCTTATTGATCGCCATCTCCTCCGCCCCCCATCAGTACCTCCACTGCCCTAACTCCCTCAACCCCATTCCCACTGAGCCACCTCCTCCCTGGGCAGCGCCCATCTGCACTCCGTGAAGCCAAGGGCTGGTAGAGAGCAACAGCAGTGACCAGCCAGACGGGGGCAGTCTTGGCGGGGGGAGGTGCGGCGAAGGGAGCGGGGGGGGGGGGGCAGATCCAGGAGGCCCCTTGCTGGGCCCCACGTTAACCCTCACGGTGGAGACGAAGCAGTGGTTGCTGTCCTGCTCGGCGTAGAGGATCCAGTCTTTGATGAAGACGGAGATGGCCCTCAGCATGAAGGAAACGAAGAGGTTCATGTGGATGAAGTTGCGGGTGCAGTGCAGCTTCCTACACCAGCGGGCGGGGAGACAGACGCCCTGAAGGGAGGAGCCCCATGGCCTTCCACCCTCCACCCTGGGGTCCACGTAGGACCAACCCCACAGCTTTGTCTCAAGGGGGTCCTCCACCGAGACCGTTCCCTTCTTCCCAGCTCTCCAAACCCTCACTGGCTCCCAGGCCCCCATCACCGAGCCCACGACTGCGAGGCCACACTGCTCTCTCCTGTGGCCTCTCTCCATCCAGATCAGGAAGAGAAAGCAAGGAGTGCAGGTCTCCTATCCACGCTCTGCCTCGCTGTGTGGCCCAACTCAGTTGCCCTCCCTGGGGTCAAGTTTCTGGTCTCTACTTCTAGGGGTGGGGGAAACGCCTTCCAAGGGCTGACGTCCAGGGAAGGAGCGGGAGGCACGGAGCGAGGGCTCTGAACGGGGGCGGCTGGGCTCACGCAAAGGCTGCCCGGGGTCTCACCGGAAGCGACACAGGATGACCATGGCCGTGGTGAGGGTGACGAGGGACGTGCTGTAGCCCACTGTGTACAGGGCCTTCACCGACAGGTAGTAATAATCCTGCAGCAGAGCACAGAACATGCAGGGCACCACAGGGGCCTGCCCCTGGCCCAGGGGCCCCAGCCCCCTTGGAACGGCACCCAGTCTCCCAGGCCCAGGCCTGCCCACCTCTCGGCTGGCTGCCCAGCTCCTCCTTCCCCTCTTCTCTTATTGATCGCCATCTCCTCCGCCCCCCATCAGTACCTCCACTGCCCTAACTCCCTCAACCCCATTCCCACTGAGCCACCTCCTCCCTGGGCAGCGCCCATCTGCACTCCGTGAAGCCAAGGGCTGGTAGAGAGCAACAGCAGTGACCAGCCAGACGGGGGCAGTCTTGGCGGGGGGAGGTGCGGCGAAGGGAGCGGGGTGGGGGGTGGGGCAGATCCAGGAGGCCCCTTGCTGGGCCCCACGTTAACCCTGAGGGGCTGGGGTTCTGGAAGAGTAGCCAGGGGGGTAGGGAACACATGGTGGGAGCCAGAGGAACTCAGGCAGCGAGCCAGATGTTTCTCAGGCCAGACCGAGCGAGTGAAAGCCCTGCCCTGCGGGCATCTGGCCCCGCAGCAGGTACTCACGAATGCCGCCCAGGGACTCGGGCTTCAGCAGCTCCATCAAGAGTCAGGGCCCCTGATGGACACATGCTTCCGCCTGCCTCCTCGGCCCCTCCCCTTCACCTCCACGTCTCCTGCCAGTGGTGTGCCTTGCTCTGTGGCGCTGGACAAGTCAGTTGCCCTCCATGGGGTCAAGTTTCCCATCTCTTACCCTAGGGGTCGGGGCAATGCCTTCCAAGGGACTTCCAGGGCTGACATCCAGGGAAGGAGTGGGAGGTGGGAGGCGCGGAGCAGGGCTCTGGATTGGGAAGTTCTCTGCTTCTCCGGTGGGGAAGAGGGAGCGCTTACTCACCTGGTCCCCAGTTTCCGATTCGTACTCATCAAACCCACACGCATCGAAATAATGAGGGAATGGCTCCGACCATCCATCCTCCGTGCAGTTCCGGCTCACCACCCTCATGCCTGCAGCAGAACCAAAAGGCAAGGAGGCACAGAAGTGGCTTAAAGAGGGGTCTCAGACTCTTCACAGAAGATTGCTTCTAACGTGGAAATTCCTGGACATCCACATGCGTATCTGAAACACATGGCCACTCAGGGTTCATGAGATCCCACAGTGTCTGAGGGAAATGAGTTGCGTGGCCTTTATACAAACAACGTGGGGTGCAGGGGTGCCACATGAAAGCTGATCTCTAAACTAGGAGTGAGAAGACTGAGCCAATATGGATCCAGCCTCCCTCCCTCTAGGGAAAGGTCTGAGTCCCTTCTGGAGGCCCCAGAACAGCACAAGGATGACCTGGGATCCCAAGTGTATACTCCAGGCCCAGAGCTCCCGGCCCAGGAACCACCTCAGGCGGTAACACAGCAGGAGTTCTCATCACGTCAGGAGAATCCGTTCCAAACGAGGCTTTCACCGGGAGCTCTGGGCCGACCAGCAGCTTCCATATCCCATGTGCAGAGGGCACGCGGCTTGCTTGATTAACAAGGACCAGAGGTCCATTAACCTAGCATCAGATCTTATTAAGATACATATTTAGGTAAAAAAAAAAAAAAAAAGACGTCTGCCTTTTCAGGTTTAGAGGTCTGTTTCCTATCACTAATGTACTTTAATTTTCTCTTGCTCGACTTTAAAGCCATTTGGTAGGCCACCAGAGGAGGCAGGCGTCCTTTGCTGCCTGCAGCGTGGAGTCCAGTCTGGTTTTCACCCTGCCTGGGGCCTTTTAGCCTTTAAGGATCACTCATGTTATCCTCTCTGCTCCTGAGTGTCTAAGAGTGAATCACAGAGGTCTGGGGAGATGAGCAGGTAGCAGGCCCCCTCTGCCTCTAGCCCAGGCCCTGGGTATGGCCCTAAACTGACCCCTCTTCCCTGACTGGCCTCCTGGGAGTCTACCTGGTGTGTTAGGACCCCTGGGGATGGCCCTTCCTTTCACAGGATGCAGGGGCCAGGAAATCATATACAAGAGACATCTGCATTAAAGGGACTCCAGCACCCATTCTGCTGTTAGAAGAAACCCCCTTCAGAGGCCAAGGCCACCTCTGGGGAGCGCAGGCCAGGGGCTAGGGCAGCGGCCAACAGGAAACGCCTATGATGTTCCAACCTCCTGTCCTGCTGAATGAGTCGGAAGATCTAAGGCCAGTTCTTTTTTGCCAGGAGTCGGAAATGTGCTTCCTGGGGTTTTGGGAAGCAGCAGAGGGTGGATGATCCTGCCCTAAAGAGAGCTCTGCCCAGTGTGGGGAGACGGGTCCCCGTCGCGGCTCCGATAGTGAGTCCTATGTGGCCCAGGACAAGGAGGACGGCTGGCAGGCCCAGGGAGGGAAGAGGTCACTTCTGTCCCACAGTGTGATGCCAAACGCTTCCTTCTTCCAGCAAATCTGTTTCAGGCTGCTACTGGCAAACTCCTTCCAAGTCCCTCCAAGCGTTTCTTTCAGACCACATCCTAGGGACCATGGCAATGGCCGAGCCCTTCTCTACCCTGGGCCTCCTCTCGGAGAATCCGTTCCAAACGAGGCTTTCACCGGGAGCTCTGGGCCGACCAGCAGCTTACATATCCCATGTGCAGAGGGCACGTGGCTTGCTTGATTAACAAGGACCAGAGGTCCATTAACCTAGCATCAGATCTTATTAAGATACATATTTAGGTAAAAAAAAAAAAAAAAAGACGTCTGCCTTTTCAGGTTTAGAGGTCTGTTTCCTATCACTAATGTACTTTAATTTTCTCTTGCTCGACTTTAAAGCCATTTGGTAGGCCACCAGAGGAGGCAGGCGTCCTTTGCTGCCTGCAGCGTGGAGTCCAGTCTGGTTTTCACCCTGCCTGGGGCCTTTTAGCCTTTAAGGATCACTCATGTTATCCTCTCTGCTCCTGAGTGTCTAAGAGTGAATCACAGAGGTCTGGGGAGATGAGCAGGTAGCAGGCCCCCTCTGCCTCTAGCCCAGGCCCTGGGTATGGCCCTAAACTGACCCCTCTTCCCTGACTGGCCTCCTGGGAGTCTACCTGGTGTGTTAGGACCCCTGGGGATGGCCCTTCCTTTCACAGGATGCAGGGGCCAGGAAATCATATACAAGAGACATCTGCATTAAAGGGACTCCAGCACCCATTCTGCTGTTAGAAGAAACCCCCTTCAGAGGCCAAGGCCACCTCTGGGGAGCGCAGGCCAGGGGCTAGGGCAGCGGCCAACAGGAAACGCCTATGATGTTCCAACCTCCTGTCCTGCTGAATGAGTCGGAAGATCTAAGGCCAGTTCTTTTTTGCCAGGAGTCGGAAATGTGCTTCCTGGGGTTTTGGGAAGCAGCAGAGGGTGGATGATCCTGCCCTAAAGAGAGCTCTGCCCAGTGTGGGGAGACGGGTCCCCGTCGCGGCTCCGATAGTGAGTCCTATGTGGCCCAGGACAAGGAGGACGGCTGGCAGGCCCAGGGAGGGAAGAGGTCACTTCTGTCCCACAGTGTGATGCCAAACGCTTCCTTCTTCCAGCAAATCTGTTTCAGGCTGCTACTGGCAAACTCCTTCCAAGTCCCTCCAAGCGTTTCTTTCAGACCACATCCTAGGGACCATGGCAATGGCCGAGCCCTTCTCTACCCTGGGCCTCCTCTCTTTGCTCTGCCCACTTCAGGGTGCTGGGAAGAGGAAAAGGAAGCTGCGTTGAAAAACATTTTTTCTAAAAAAGTATCCTGGAGATACAAGCCATTTCCTTTCTTTTATTTTCCTGCTTACTCTTTTTAAACTACAGTGTGGGCTCAGAAAGGCATAAAGCTATTTGAATCTGCCCGTCTATTGTTCTGATAGAAATCTCCGGAAGATGGAGTACTCTCCAGACTGTCAACACCCCGCCGTGGCTGCGCCGACTTCACTGGCTGTTTTTGCTTCAGCAACTTCGGAGAAGTGCAGAATCTCAGGGCAGCGGTCCTCAGAGTAGATGCCCTCGCTAAGCAGGCCCCTCAGCATCACCAGGGGGACTGGCCAGAAATGCCCACGCTCAGGCCCCACCCTGACTGCTCTGTCAGAGACTTGGGGGTGAGCGCCAGGAATCCGTTTTAACAAGCCCACTAGGTGACTGTGCTGGAGAAAGAAATGGCCACCCCCTCGAGCATTCTTGCCTGGAGAATCCCACGGACAGAGGAGACCAGCGGGCTACAGTCCATAGGGTGGCCCAGAGTCGGACACGACCGAAGCCACTCAGCACGCAGGTGACTGTGATCACAAAATACTGTTCTACTCGTGCGAGTGCAAGGCTATCATGGGCCATTTAATCTAGGAGATTTTTTTTTAATGGAGATCTGTACTTCCCCCAAATTATATACAGAGTTCTGTCTGAGCACTTGTGTGCAAACAAGTGAGAAAACCCAGTTTCATCAGAGAAGGAAAGCGAGCTACCACAGATCAGAGAGCCACAGAGAGGCATCGCCTGGCCTGGAAGGGGGTCCCTGAGCTCCCAGGATAGCCGATGTCCTGATGTCCTCCCACCAGCCAGCCCGTGTTCAGCTTCAGCTCACCCCTCACCTGAGAGATCCAAGGAGCTACTTCGCAAAACCCTGGCCAGGGAGGGAAGAGGTCACTTCTGTCCCACAGTGTGATGCCAAACGCTTCCTTCTTCCAGCAAATCTGTTTCAGGCTGCTACTGGCAAACTCCTTCCAAGTCCCTCCAAGCGTTTCTTTCAGACCACATCCTAGGGACCATGGCAATGGCCGAGCCCTTCTCTACCCTGGGCCTCCTCTCTTTGCTCTGCCCACTTCAGGGTGCTGGGAAGAGGAAAAGGAAGCTGCGTTGAAAAACATTTTTTCTAAAAAAGTATCCTGGAGATACAAGCCATTTCCTTTCTTTTATTTTCCTGCTTACTCTTTTTAAACTACAGTGTGGGCTCAGAAAGGCATAAAGCTATTTGAATCTGCCCGTCTATTGTTCTGATAGAAATCTCCGGAAGATGGAGTACTCTCCAGACTGTCAACACCCCGCCGTGGCTGCGCCGACTTCACTGGCTGTTTTTGCTTCAGCAACTTCGGAGAAGTGCAGAATCTCAGGGCAGCGGTCCTCAGAGTAGATGCCCTCGCTAAGCAGGCCCCTCAGCATCACCAGGGGGACTGGCCAGAAATGCCCACGCTCAGGCCCCACCCTGACTGCTCTGTCAGAGACTTGGGGGTGAGCGCCAGGAATCCGTTTTAACAAGCCCACTAGGTGACTGTGCTGGAGAAAGAAATGGCCACCCCCTCGAGCATTCTTGCCTGGAGAATCCCACGGACAGAGGAGACCAGCGGGCTACAGTCCATAGGGTGGCCCAGAGTCGGACACGACCGAAGCCACTCAGCACGCAGGTGACTGTGATCACAAAATACTGTTCTACTCGTGCGAGTGCAAGGCTATCATGGGCCATTTAATCTAGGAGATTTTTTTTTAATGGAGATCTGTACTTCCCCCAAATTATATACAGAGTTCTGTCTGAGCACTTGTGTGCAAACAAGTGAGAAAACCCAGTTTCATCAGAGAAGGAAAGCGAGCTACCACAAATCAGAGAGCCACAGAGAGGCATCGCCTGGCCTGGAAGGGGGTCCCTGAGCTCCCAGGATAGCCGATGTCCTGATGTCCTCCCACCAGCCAGCCCGTGTTCAGCTTCAGCTCACCCCTCACCTGAGAGATCCAAGGAGCTACTGTCAGCAAAACCGAACTCTCCTGCAAAACAGACGTGGGCGTGAGTTAGGACACCGGGCCGTCAGCTTGCCAGGGCGATCCACTGCTTGCCCTGCTTCCTGAAAGGCCAAGGCTGCCCCTGGTCTGGAGGGCGGCGGCGGGGGGAGGTGGATCCCGGCCAAGAGGCAGCACTGCACACACACACACACACACACACACACACACACACACACACACACACGGCACCTTCCAGGGCCATCCCATTAGCTTCATATTTCTATGAGGCTAACAGTGGCTCAGGACTCAGTTTTCCCCACTGGAAGACGGGGTGTGGAAATGGACATTTCTGGGAGGAGGGGAGAGCCTCTGGAGTGGGAGAGGACAGGAAGAGGGTATGGCCTTTTCTGTCAATCCTTGTTTGTCAATTTTGTATAGAATAGTATCTATATGCTATTGGGCAAACTCCTAATTTATCTCTACCCCCACCTCTGCTAGCCCCTTTGGTAGCCATAAGTTTGTTTTCTGTCTCTGGGTCCATTTCTGTTTTGGAAACAAACTCATTAACTGAGTCTCTTCAGGAAAGGACCAAGAAGAGCAATATGGGTCCTGCACTTGGGTTTTTTGTTTGATGTTCAGCACTTGATCTCAGTCCACAAACTGCTCCCATCATAGGGAACCCAGAACTCCAAAGATTTCCTCTTCAGACATTTTTTTCTCTTCCTCCCCCAAATCTCACTCCCACCTTCACCCTTTTTTTCAGACTGAATCCTTTGCTAGCAATGAACCCCCACCTCCCTTCTACTTCTGAAAATTCTATTTTCAAGGTAGCCAGCAGTAACTTCCTGCCACCTCCTCCAGGAAGCCTTCCCTGATACCACCATTATTCGGACTGCACACTACCTGGCTAGGCCTCTTCTACTCAGGAGCCTGCCATACATTCCAACTCCCCCACGGAAAACCCAGTTTCATCAGAGAAGGAAAGCGAGCTACCACAAATCAGAGAGCCACGAGAGGCATCGCCTGGCCTGGAAGGGGGTCCCTGAGCTCCCAGGATAGCCGATGTCCTGATGTCCTCCCACCAGCCAGCCCGTGTTCAGCTTCAGCTCACCCCTCACCTGAGAGATCCAAGGAGCTACTGTCAGCAAAACCGAACTCTCCTGCAAAACAGACGTGGGCGTGAGTTAGGACACCGGGCCGTCAGCTTGCCAGGGCGATCCACTGCTTGCCCTGCTTCCTGAAAGGCCAAGGCTGCCCCTGGTCTGGAGGGCGGCGGCGGGGGGAGGTGGATCCCGGCCAAGAGGCAGCACTGCACACACACACACACACACACACACACACACACACACACACACACACGGCACCTTCCAGGGCCATCCCATTAGCTTCATATTTCTATGAGGCTAACAGTGGCTCAGGACTCAGTTTTCCCCACTGGAAGACGGGGTGTGGAAATGGACATTTCTGGGAGGAGGGGAGAGCCTCTGGAGTGGGAGAGGACAGGAAGAGGGTATGGCCTTTTCTGTCAATCCTTGTTTGTCAATTTTGTATAGAATAGTATCTATATGCTATTGGGCAAACTCCTAATTTATCTCTACCCCCACCTCCGCTAGCCCCTTTGGTAGCCATAAGTTTGTTTTCTGTCTCTGGGTCCATTTCTGTTTTGGAAACAAACTCATTAACTGAGTCTCTTCAGGAAAGGACCAAGAAGAGCAATATGGGTCCTGCACTTGGGTTTTTTGTTTGATGTTCAGCACTTGATCTCAGTCCACAAACTGCTCCCATCATAGGGAACCCAGAACTCCAAAGATTTCCTCTTCAGACATTTTTTTCTCTTCCTCCCCCAAATCTCACTCCCACCTTCACCCTTTTTTTCAGACTGAATCCTTTGCTAGCAATGAACCCCCACCTCCCTTCTACTTCTGAAAATTCTATTTTCAAGGTAGCCAGCAGTAACTTCCTGCCACCTCCTCCAGGAAGCCTTCCCTGATACCACCATTATTCGGACTGCACACTACCTGGCTAGGCCTCTTCTACTCAGGAGCCTGCCATACATTCCAACTCCACGGCCCCGGGGCTGTCAGAGTCTGTAGGGTCTCACACACACAATCAGGCCAGTATGTGTCTAGATGCCTGTGCCTACAGACACAGGTGGCCTGTTGGCTGACCTCTCCATGGTGAGTCCCATCTTCCCAAACAAGCCCATGAGCACCCTGAGACCAAGGACTGCCTCTCTTCATCTTCCAGGGTCTCCCCAGGCTCCAGATGGCCAAGGGGGGAGGGAGGAGGAGGAGGAACCCAGCCCCTGATGAAGCTCTCATTCCACCCCGCCCCTTCCAACAGTCAGAGCTGGGCTCCTGCTGGATGGACGGATGGACAGATGATCAGCAGTCTGTCCTCTCTGGGGTTCCTCTTACCGATGGTTTCCGTCTCCCAGACTGAAACGGAAAGAGAGAGAGAGAACACAGACGTGAGCAAGGTTGGCTAAAGTCAAGTCTGCTCTCTCTGGGTCCTGCTGATGGTCCCCCCCTCCTTCCCACTCCAAGACTCTGGACGGAGGTTTTTCTGGGGGCCCAGAGGCCCAAGAACTATAAGCTGGGAGTTCTACAGGTCTGTTGGAGACATCTACCATTCCTGCACAAACAGGGCACAGTTACAGAGAAACCGGTGCCTTCGGAAGGAGGAGAGAGATCGTGTTCTTGCATCTCCAGCAGCCTACAAAGTAACACCCATGACAATGAGCATGAGATTCAGCTCTGGGAACCAAGAAGTAAAACGAAAAAAGACGGTTCTCCACTTTCTAAGTATTTAAGTCAAGTCTTGCTAATCTAGCTTCTTTGTGAATGGAGATGCTAACAGGCCCCGCCTGAATGAACCCTGAAGAGGCAGGTGTCAACAGCACAGGCTGCAACTGCCGAGGGAGGCGCAGAATCCGAAGGAAAGTGCATCCTAAGAAGATTTGATTTTACTGCTGATTCATTTTACCGTGCTGGTGTGCGGTGGAAAAGAAGGAGTCCCGCCATGGTCCCTGACCTAGAGTCGACGTTCTGTCGACTTTAAACAAGGGACTGAAGGAAAGGAGGACATGAATGGGGCAGCGATGAGGCTGGTTTCCATAGGAATGAATTGGAGATGGAGCTGAGTCACGGGGCTGCCCCCTCGCCTGAAACCCCACCATTCACAGGGCGCCTCTCCCTCCAGCACTTCCAGTCCTGCTCTGGGCGGCATCCAGTCCCAGCACGGCTGTCACGACGGGAGGGTTTAACTGCTGAGCAGGCCTGGCCCGAGAGTCTGGAGATGGGAGGTGTGGCTAACAGGCCCGGAGAGGAAGTGGGGGAGGCCTGGTAGGGGGCAGCAACGCTAGACCCTGCCTCCTCTAGTCTTGGGTGGGCAGTCAGAAACGAGGCCCTCGACCCCAACAGACTGTCTCTATCTCCCTTCACCCCCTCCTCCAAGCACCTTCCCACAGGCAGCGTCTAAGTTGCTGGACTTCCAGGTGTGAAAAAACGTGCCCCAGCCTCTCACACACAGGCTAGAGACCAGCGGAGTGGAGGGGAGCTTGGAAAGTCTCAACTTCAACAAGGATACTGGCTGAGGCCTTAGGCAGGTGAGGAAGGAAGCCGAAGTCCAGGTCTAAAGGAGCCTGTGCATGGCCACACACATGTCTCAGACCCGCTGGTCCCCCTCAGGAGTCCCTGCCCTTTGTCCTCTTTAAACCAAGGCCACCGACTCAGGGCTCAGTGGTCCAGGGGAGGTTCTCAGTACATTACCTGCCTGGAGCCTCGTCCTGCCGTCTCTCTCTGCCCAGCTTAACTCAGCAAACCCCAGCTTGTCCCCCTGCTTCCTGGGATACCCACAGGGAAGAGGTGGAGGGCCAGTCTGGCTCCAGGCCTCTCCAGTATCAATGCTGACTAAAGACAGACATCAGCCTTCTCTGGGGATCTAGGAAGCCTCGGCAGAAACAAGCCTGGAGAGCTGACCAGACTCACATCCAAAGGAGAGATCCCTCAGAACGCTGTCCCTCAGACTCCTCCCGGGACAGGCAGTCCTCCGGGGCCCCCCTGCGTGAGAGATCATGGTGATCACACCAGCTTGCACTTACTGCTGACCGTCAGTCCCGCTAAGGGACTTCCACCAGCATCTTCCACTTAATTCCCCCCACTCTCCTGACAGACTAGTAAATGGAGGTCAGAGGGGTGAACATCCTGCTCAGGGTCCCCAGCTGCGCTGAGTGACACAGTGCACACCCGTGAGCCCAGCGTGCCCATCCACGATGATGCACCTCCGCAGGGACTCGCCCCTTATAAGGAGTGCTTCTGCGTCCCTTTGTGCCTGGGAGCCCCTGATGTCATCTCCCTAGAGCCCCAGAGCTCTGCAGGGGAAACATCTGCTGAGCAGGCCTGGCCCGAGTCTGGAGATGGGAGGTGTGGCTAACAGGCCCGGAGAGGAAGTGGGGGAGGCCTGGTAGGGGGCAGCAACGCTAGACCCTGCCTCCTCTAGTCTTGGGTGGGCAGTCAGAAACGAGGCCCTCGACCCCAACAGACTGTCTCTATCTCCCTTCACCCCCTCCTCCAAGCACCTTCCCACAGGCAGCGTCTAAGTTGCTGGACTTCCAGGTGTGAAAAAACGTGCCCCAGCCTCTCACACACAGGCTAGAGACCAGCGGAGTGGAGGGGAGCTTGGAAAGTCTCAACTTCAACAAGGATACTGGCTGAGGCCTTAGGCAGGTGAGGAAGGAAGCCGAAGTCCAGGTCTAAAGGAGCCTGTGCATGGCCACACACATGTCTCAGACCCGCTGGTCCCCCTCAGGAGTCCCTGCCCTTTGTCCTCTTTAAACCAAGGCCACCGACTCAGGGCTCAGTGGTCCAGGGGAGGTTCTCAGTACATTACCTGCCTGGAGCCTCGTCCTGCCGTCTCTCTCTGCCCAGCTTAACTCAGCAAACCCCAGCTTGTCCCCCTGCTTCCTGGGATACCCACAGGGAAGAGGTGGAGGGCCAGTCTGGCTCCAGGCCTCTCCCAGTATCAATGCTGACTAAAGACAGACATCAGCCTTCTCTGGGGATCTAGGAAGCCTCGGCAGAAACAAGCCTGGAGAGCTGACCAGACTCACATCCAAAGGAGAGATCCCTCAGAACGCTGTCCCCTCAGACTCCTCCCCGGGGACAGGCAGTCCTCCGGGCCTCCCTGCGTGAGAGATCATGGTGATCACACCAGCTTGCACTTACTGCTGACCGTCAGTCCCGCTAAGGGACTTCCACCAGCATCTTCCACTTAATTCCCCCCACTCTCCTGACAGACTAGTAAATGGAGGTCAGAGGGGTGAACATCCTGCTCAGGGTCCCCAGCTGCGCTGAGTGACACAGTGCACACCCGTGAGCCCAGCGTGCCCATCCACGATGATGCACCTCCGCAGGGACTCGCCCCTTATAAGGAGTGCTTCTGCGTCCCTTTGTGCCTGGGAGCCCCTGATGTCATCTCCCTAGAGCCCCAGAGCTCTGCAGGGGGAAACACCTCCTTGCAGGGAGCCCCACGTCTTTGGTGCTCACCTCCCAGGAAAGCCTGGGGTCTCACTGTGGGGAGTGGGCTGGACGGAACGTGGCCTGAAGAGGCCCCAGGAGAAACCCACCTTGGTCTGGATTGAAGATTCGGAAGAGTTCAGGGCAGCTAACAAGGACCATCTCGCCCACGTGGGCGGGCTTCCAGCAGGTGATGTTGTCCCACATCCCAGGGCAGCCTGTCAGGATGAAGACACCATGGTGAGAGGGGATCCAGCACCCTCCCCCACACACCCCACTCCCACAGAGCTCACGCCCCACCCTGGCCACCCACTGCCCTGCAGGACAGGGCTGGAGCGAAACTGAACGAGAGACCTGAAGGAGGAGCACAGGCCGGCCAGATGGGGGGTGGAGAGGAAGGGAGAGCCAGCCGGGCAGAGACCTGCACTGCCAAGCCCCCAAACGATGAAAGGACTCGGAGCACAAAGAGACAGGAGGCAGGGACCCCCTCAGAGGCCACGGTGGTGGGCACGGGTGCCCAGACCAGGCGAGCATGGAGGGATGGAGAGGAGCAAAGACAAGCTGAGAGCTATGTAGGAATCACGACGACGCTTACTCGCTGCCCGTGAGCGGCAAGGAGGAAGAGGTCAAGTCTGATGGCCAGACTTTCAGATCAGGGGGCCTCTAACCCCTGGGCCCCTCTCCCGCCCGCCCCGGCCAGCCTCCTGGCGGTGTTCTCTGCTCTCCTGATCTCCCACTCCTCCCTCTCCTCATGCTTCGCCCTTCGTCTGGCTACACTCCTTCTCTCTGAGAGGCCTCCTGTCCCCATGGACCTCGTCACCCTTACTGACTGGGCCCCATCTGACCGACGCAGCGGCTGGCATCTGCCCGGCCCTAGGGCCTTCGCTCCACTCATCTTAGAGGAGATCACCACGCCCAAGGGCTTCAGGACAGAATTACGCAGACAACTCCCAACCCCGTCTCTTACACAATCTGAGGGCTGCCTCCCACCGCCAGGTGCCTGCTTCCTATCCCGCCTTGAAAGGCCCAAGAAAATCCACACCCAGCAGGTCCAAACTCGACTCAGCATCTCCCACAAAACCCAGTTTCCTGTCTCAGCCCCCTGCTGGAGCCCTGGAGTTACTCTCACTTTGCCTTCTTCTCCATTTCCTTCTTCATCACGCTCCATAGCTCATCAGTCCCCAAGTCCTGCTAGTCTGGCCGTCAAATGTTTGTCGCATCCACAGCCTCCTCTGTACCCTTGCGCCCCCATCTAGTCAAGAGCCGACCACCTTTCCCTGGAACCACAGTTCCAGCCTCCCCGGTGTCTCCTCACTCATCCCCACACAGCTGTGACCACAAGCTCTTCCAAAGAAAGATCGGACCCGGTCCCATAGCCACCACGACGGGTGAGCCCCATCGTCAGCTCCTCAACACGGTCCCTAAAGCCTGGCCCTTACCTGATGCTCCAGCACATAGGGCATGGGTGAGGCCGCGGGGTCACACTTCACCCAGGGAAAGGACGTGACATGAGAGGGGCAGAGAGACCCACATTTTCCAGAGGATGTGCACATAGTGATGCAATCATGACAGAGGGGCAAAGGCACAGAAGGGAGGCAGTATGTGGCGTGTCTCCCGGCAGAGTGCAGACCTTCAGGAAAGGGACCACGTCCTCCTGAGCAGGCTGTAAATCAGGACTTTGGGGGGCTTCTCTGCCAGACAGAAGACAGCCAGCCCGTGTCCTGCCCCCAGGGCTGCAGGGAGGATTCACGAGTGTGTCCACGTACGCTCTCGGAAGAACGGCAGACTCGCTCACTGCCGGGTCGCCGTTGGTATTACCATTAATCTCGTTATTTCACTTAGGTATCCCTGGGAATCATTCCCCTGAGGCAGACCCAGGCAGCGCGATGAAACAGAGCCCTAGCAGGTGATAAGAAAGGCGGGCGGAGGGCCACTGGGCAGACGCAGAGGAATCTGGCAGGTACCGGGCAGGGGTGGGAGCCGGGGGCGGGCCTCCAAGCTCACAGCCTCTCTGTGGGGGCCCGTGACCAATGTTCAGGTCCTATTTAGATCAGAAAGCACCCAAAGCTGCTGTGAGCACAAAAAAAAAAAAAAAAAGCACATCTCTCAGAATTCAGACCTGGTTAATTGCGAATGGTTCGATAGCATCACTGACTCAATGGACGTGAGTTTGAGCAAACTGAAGGAGGCAGTGGGGGACAGAGGAGCCTGGTGTGCTGCAATTCATGGGGTCACAAAGTGTCAAAACACGACTGAACGACTGAGAAACAACTTGAGGATTCACACCCATCACCTTAGCCTATAATATCCGGCTTTCAGAATGACTGCATCACAGAAAGCTCTCAGGACAACAAATCAAGATGACAAGGACTCCAGGGACCATGTAAAGGGAGATGGGTCCCAGGCCTATTACTGATGATTTTTTTTTAAATAATTATTCTCTTTTTTTTAGCATTTATTTACTTGTTTATTTATTTTTATCCATCTTTATCCTGTGGCCTGTGTGGGCCTCCCATTGCAGTGGTCTCACTCGTTGCAAAGCATCAGCTGGCTCACAATTGGACACACTGGCCCAGCTGTTCCTCAGCATGTGGGATCGTCCCAGGCCAGGGATCGAACCGCTGCCCCTTGCACTGCAAGGCGGACTCTTCACCCACTGGACCAGCAGGGAAGCCCCTATTACTGATGATTTTTGTCCGCCTCTTTGCAATTCTGTAGTCCGCCAGGCTCCTCTGTCTATGGGATTCTCCAGGCAAGAATACTGGAGTGGGCTGCCTTGCCCTTCTCCAGGATCTTCCTGACCCGGGGATTGCTGCTGCTGATTCTTGTCTACACAATCACAGTAGGACCCCAACATGAACATGGCTCATTATGCCATGTCCTTAAAAGAGACCTAAGACGACAGAATGGCTGCAGAGCATGGCTGTGTCTGGCCCATGCCCTGGGAGCCCCAGCCAGCAGATGTTTCCTTAATGTGTAACATTAGGCACTGGCACAGCCAGCTGCTCCTACCAGGTGACGTTGCTGAGCCCCGGGACTTGTTAGACAAGCCAAGGAACACAGTCACCAGGGCCGAGGGGCTCAGGTTGGGAGGGGCACAGTGGGGCGGGGGATTCCCAGGTTGAAGGTCAGAGGCGTGGAGGCAGAGCAGGGGCCCAATCTCTCAACAACTCTTTACGGAGCAGGCCCAGGGCTACAGCGGTGGAGAAAACAAGTTTGAGAAGTCTGCATCTCAGGGCAGGGGGAAGGAAAGGACAGGGGTTCCCTCCACACCGGCAGGCCACCACAGACGGGCGTTTTGCCAAGGGCTCACTGCATCACTCTGGCAAGTCTCCACTCCCTCCAGCCTGACTCCGTTTCCCCTTGAGCACAGCAAGGGTTGGGTGACTCTGAGTCATCTCCTAACTCTAACTGGTGAAAGCTCAGGTCTGAAAGGGGGTCGCTCAGAACCAGCTGGGGTCCAGAAGGATGGCCGGGAGGCTGGAGCTGCCCTCCCTGGCTCCACCGCCAGCACAAATATCCTCAGAGGGGCATCGGCCAAGGTCCCCTCATCACCCTCTCCCTCCACTGACCTGACACTCTGGAAGCCCTTCTGGTCCCTGGCCTGGGTCCCTGCCACTGACTAAGGAGCCTAACAGGGTAGTTCCCGTAGCACCAGGACAGGTGGAAACCCTAAAGCTAGAACCCAAACTCCAGGGCCCAAGTCCAGTGTCTGGGTTTAGGAGACTACGATATTGTGATATAACAAGAATTATAATTTGGCATTCATCCCAGATTCCTGACTGTTTCTTGTTTAGTCACTCAGTTGTATCTGACTCTGAAATCCCGTGGACTGTAGCACACCAGTCCTTCACTATCTCCCGAAGTTTGTTGAAACTCATGTCCGTTGAGTTGGTGATACTTTCTAACCATCTCATCCTCTGCTGGCTGCTTCTCTTTTTGCCTTCAATCTTGAAATGGACCCCAACATGAACATGGCTCATTATGCCATGTCCTTAAAAGAGACCGAAGACGACAGAATGGCTGCAGAGCATGGCTGTGTCTGGCCCATGCCCTGGGAGCCCCAGCCAGCAGATGTTTCCTTAATGTGTAACATTAGGCACTGGCACAGCCAGCTGCTCCTACCAGGTGACGTTGCTGAGCCCCGGGACTTGTTAGACAAGCCAAGGAACACAGTCACCAGGGCCGAGGGGCTCAGGTTGGGAGGGGCACAGTGGGGCGGGGGATTCCCAGGTTGAAGGTCAGAGGCGTGGAGGCAGAGCAGGGGCCCAATCTCTCAACAACTCTTTACGGAGCAGGCCCAGGGCTACAGCGGTGGAGAAAACAAGTTTGAGAAGTCTGCATCTCAGGGCAGGGGGAAGGAAAGGACAGGGGTTCCCTCCACACCGGCAGGCCACCACAGGCAGGCGTTTTGCCAAGGGCTCACTGCATCACTCTGGCAAGTCTCCACTCCCTCCAGCCTGACTCCGTTTCCCCTTGAGCACAGCAAGGGTTGGGTGACTCTGAGTCATCTCCTAACTCTAACTGGTGAAAGCTCAGGTCTGAAAGGGGGTCGCTCAGAACCAGCTGGGGTCCAGAAGGATGGCCGGGAGGCTGGAGCTGCCCTCCCTGGCTCCACCGCCAGCACAAATATCCTCAGAGGGGCATCGGCCAAGGTCCCCTCATCACCCTCTCCCTCCACTGACCTGACACTCTGGAAGCCCTTCTGGTCCCTGGCCTGGGTCCCTGCCACTGACTAAGGAGCCTAACAGGGTAGTTCCCGTAGCACCAGGACAGGTGGAAACCCTAAAGCTAGAACCCAAACTCCAGGGCCCAAGTCCAGTGTCTGGGTTTAGGAGACTACGATATTGTGATATAACAAGAATTATAATTTGGCATTCATCCCAGATTCCTGACTGTTTCTTGTTTAGTCACTCAGTTGTATCTGACTCTGAAATCCCGTGGACTGTAGCACACCAGTCCTTCACTATCTCCCGAAGTTTGTTGAAACTCATGTCCGTTGAGTTGGTGATACTTTCTAACCATCTCATCCTCTGCTGGCTGCTTCTCTTTTTGCCTTCAATCTTCCCCAGCATCCGGGTCTCCTCCAATGAGTCAGCTCTTTGCATCAGGTGGCCAAGTACTGGAGCTTCAGCTTCAGCATCAGTCCTTCCAATGACTGTTTAGGGTTGATTTCCTTAAGGATTGATTGGTTTGATTGCCTTGCTGTTCAAGGGACTCTCAAGAGTCTTCTCCAGCACCACAGTTCAAAGGCATCAATTCTTCAGCGCTCTGGCACAGAGCTTCTGAAACCCTGGGAAGAGCCTGAGAGATGGTGTCAGAGGAGCGTCCTTTGTCATTCAGAGGCCCCTTTCCGCCATACCTAAGTATACGCTCACAGAGTGACTTTGGGGGGACAAGGGCTGGTCCCCAGGGAAATGAGGTATGGGATGAGGGAACTGGAACTTTCAGCTCCACCTCTCAACCTTAGGGGAGGGGAAAGGGGTAGAAATCAAGCTAATCACCAATGGTCAACAATGTAATCAACCATGCCTACATAACGGAACATCCATCATACCCCTAAACAACGGGATGTGGAGAGCTTCTGGGTTGGCGACCACACCCACGTGCCAGAAGGGTGGCATCCTGCACACTCCACAGAAACAGAAGCTCCTGCACTTGGGATCCTACTACACCTCCTCCTATGGACCTCTTCATCTGGCCGTTCATTTATGAAATGCTTTATAGTAAACTGGTAAATGGCTTCATGGTCATGATAGTAAATTATTGAGTTGTGAGGAGGTGGCCATGGGAGCCCCAAGTTGGTAGCCAAGTCAGATTGACGTGTGGGTAACCCAGGATCCACGATGTGCAACTGGCATCTGAAATGGCGGAGCTGTCTCGTGAAGCTGACGCGTCACCTCTAGGGTCTGTGCTAAAAGGTGATCTGAATTAAACTGAAGGGACACCCAGTGGGTGTCCATAGAAAACTGAAGAATTGTTTGGTATGGAAAACTCACCCACTTGGTGTCCGAAATGTTGTGACTAGAGAAACACTTTTGCTTTATGAGAAAACGTCCCCAACCCCAACCCCAACAGGGGGCTTTCCACCCTCGACCCCTCCTTACGGCTGGCATCACTGAGGTCATAGACAACGAAGATCTTCTCCTTGGGGCTTTCCAGGATGCCCTGTGCATGTTTCCCTGTGCACAGTGATCAGCTCCCAGCCTGACCCAGGTGAGAAGGGAGACGGGGTCTGTCTTCTCTTCCTCTTGTCCATGGGTCTGCTCTGGCCTCAGGAGCCTCGGAGCCGAGTCCTCCTTCCTGATGACGCGTTCCAGGGAGATGAGGACTGGGGCTGGGCTCCTGAGAGCACCTTGGGCTTTTCAACCTAAGGACAGTGACTTACTTTCCTTTTCTGCCCACAGAATACAACCAGCTTCTCTTCCCATCTGTTCCAGACTCCAGTCCCAACAAAGCTTAGTGCTGTCGGGCTGGAAGATTTCAAGATGCTTTTTCTCCTCCTCTCCCACCTCCTTTCACCTTTCTTCATCTTGTCCTTTTCCCCTTCCACTCCCTCTTCTTCATTCACGTATTCAAGAGTGTCTATTAAGAGTCAGATGGCTTCCCTGGTGGCTCCGCAGTAACGAATGTGCCTGCAATGCAGACACCAGGGTTCCATCCCTGGGCTGGGAAGGTCCCCTAGAGGAGGGCACGGCAGCTCACTCTAGTATTCTTGCCGAGATAATTCCATGGACAGAGGATCCTAGCGGGCTACAGTCCACAGGGTCACAGAGAGTCAGACATGGCTGAAGCGACTTAGCAACAGCAGCGGTAGCAAGGGTCAGACACGGAAAAGCAAAACTGGGGTGAATAAGCCACCCACACTGGCCTCAATTCAAGGCTTATAATCTGTGATCAAGGGAATAAGTTCGGATTTCACATCAAAATGCTGAAAACACCTTGGATGGTTTATTGCTTTTTCCAGTGCTGCTGTAACAAAGCAGACTCAGTGGCTTAAAACGACACGATGTCTAATCTCACTGTTCTGGAGGTCAGACGTCAGAAAGGGACCAGCGTCTGTTTTCCTGCCTTTTCCAGAGTCAAGTGGCCACTCAGATCTCTTGCCCTCTGGCCCCTTTCTCCATCTTGCAAGCCGGGAGCTTAGCATCTTCAAAACTCTCTCCTCTGACTCTCTCGTTGTCTCCTGTCGCTTAGAAGAATGCTTGTGACGGTATGGAATCATCCAGGCTACTTTGCCCACCCTAATGTAATTATACCTGCCAAGTCCCTTTTGTCTTTTAAGGCAACACCTTCTGCAGGCTGTGGGGATGAGGACGTGGGCACCTCTGGAGAGGGCATTAAGCGGCCTCCCACAGACAGGCTTGAAGACAAGGAGGCACGTGGTCAGATTCATCTGTATGGGAAGGTAGTGTATTTCAAGAGCAGGAAAGCAAACATGCAGGCACGTCTACCAGGATGCAGCAGCAGTCCAGAGAGGAGTGGCGGGGCTCGATGAAAAGCCACGGCAGCCGAGGGAGACAGGAGGGCGGTGCAGGAGAGTCCGGAGGCAGGACTAGCTGACAGACTGGCTGGACGCAGCCCCTGAGTGTGCCAGGGACCGCTGGTGCTCATCCATCTCACGTGACTGCGTGCTCACCCATGGCAGACTGGGGGGAAAGGGCTCAAAAACATCCCTCGGAAAAAAGAAAAGAACAGCCCTTGAAGACTCTGTACTCCCCTCTCTGCAGCATCTCCGGAGGCCGCATATCCAGGGTGGCAGTGTTCCGAGATGGATCTCTGAGGGACTGCGGGCAGCTGAACCTCACCTCCCATCTCTGCGACCACGCTGGCCTGTGACACGTGCAAGCCATACGTGTGACAGTCCTGTCTCCGAGATGGTAGGGCTCACTTGCTACTGAAGCACAGTCTAGGCTACCCTGACCAACGCAGGACGGGGAGAGGCAGCGAGGGTGGCACCTGGGTTTGAGGGTTTGGCGGGCTGGCTGACGGAGCCACCGGACACAGTGGGGAGGGCTGGATGAGAAATAAGTGGTGGAGGGAACGCGCAAGCTAGAACACAAGAGTGTCATCTCGGGTGTGTTTAGTTTAAGATGGTGCAGAGAGCCAAGTGGAACTGGATTTCCAACAGGCAGTGAGATCGCAGTGTCGTGTTCAGAGGGGAAGTTGGAACTGGAGGAAGAGATCAAGAAGCGGTCAGCACGGGGATGCTCCGTAGGGTGTGCGAGGGCGCAGAATGGAGAGGGAACCAAAGAGACTACGGCCTGGCCCCCACAGAAGGGAGGCCACTCCTCAGAAAAGGAGCTGGCCAAAGAGATTCTGGAGGGGTGGCCAGAAACACAAGGACAATCAGAAGATCCTGCTGACACAGCTTCAGGAGGAGACCGTCAGGTGCATCAGATTCGGCCGTGAGGTCGAGAGAGAGGTCCCCTCCTCTGCTTCCCAGGCGGAGGAAGTCAGCGCCAGCGTCCTTCCCTGGAGAACGCTCCACTCTAACACCCCAAGCTTCCCAATTCTCCTCCTCTCGTGCCCCAGTTCTACGTGAAGGCTGCCTACACCCTCCTGGCTCAGTCTTTCCCACCAAAAGCGTCAAGGGGACTGGGGGGAAGGAGTTCAGGCACAGAGGGACTCCTGCTGGGGTGCAGGGCGACGCTGGGCACACTCTGGCGCTGACCCCAGGGGGGGGACCAGCAGCCAAGGAGAGGCGGTGCCTCGTGACAGCGGGAGGGGAAAGGACCACTGGGGCACAGTGAGTGGAGAGAGCACGCACGAGCCATTAGACCTGCCTGGAACAAAGTAAGGAGCTAATCTCGGGTTGTCATGGTGATGATTCCATCCAGTGCCACACAGTGTTCAAACCTCGTGAGAGCAGGCCGCCGAGGGGACTCCCACAGAGGCGCAGTCCTCTCTAGGAGAAGCTGCCCAAGGAGGCCTGGTTTTGTCCGAACAAGCCCCTCATTGCGCCACGCAATCCAAGGGTAAAAAATGACTCAACTTCCTGAAATGTACCGTCACTGTTTCTGATCCATAAAATGAGAACCAGCTGTGAATTTGGTGCTGGGGGAGGAGAAAGAGGGACTAAAGACGCAGCCTCCGCTCTGGAAGCAGTGGTCCTCAGAGTGTGGACCCCCGAGCGGGAGCTCCGCTGGAGGCGTGCCAGAGATACGGACACTCAGGCCCCATCAAACCCACTGAAACTGGGGCTGGGCCCAGCAATCCCGGTTCTAACAAGCCTTCCAGCCCGTTCTGATGCAGGCTTACGTCTGAACGCTACGGGACCAAAGGAAAACGGGTCTGGACAGAAACGAAACCCTTTGTCAGATTTGCGGAGTGAGTTCCTAGAGAGAAGGTCCCTGACGACTCCCAGGTCAGGGGCCGGTTTGTTCTCAAGAGCCACTAGGAAGCGCAGACTGACCAGAAGAGCTCCGAGGATGGCGAGCCTGGGCCCAGCCTCCCCACAGCTCCCCCCTCTCCTCCAGGCCTCTCTGCGGGCAGAGGTGGGGGCCGGGACACGCACTCTGCACCCGGCACAGGCTGCAGCAGCTGGATCAGAATAGCAATGAGCAGGCCGCTTGTCTCTCCTCCAAGCCGCTTCCTCCTGGCCCTGCCAAAGCCACTGCGGCCCCCCTCTTCCATCTCCTCCAGAGTGTGGGGCAGGGGGCCCCCAGGGAGGACCACACCTGACCAGCCCACTTAAATGCAGGGAAGGCCTCCAGACGGGTGCAAGTCCGCAGCCCCACACAGAGGAGGTGCTGGCAGCACACACCGGGGCCAGCAGGCCGCCCGGGCTGAGCTGAGAGAACAAAGCGGCCGGCCCAGCGGGCGGTGCCTGAGCCCTGCGTGGGCCTGGGGACGCTCCAGAGAGGCGAGGCTGGTTCCCACGCACTGAAGTCCTCCCTCCTTGTCTCTCGCCTCCGAGCGCTCCTCAGCTAGCACAGCAGACCTGGGGCCTGTCCCGGAGCTGGCTCTGGCCTCGGGTGTGACTTGGCCAGTGACCGCCACCTCTGGCCTCGGCCTCTCTGTGTGTCACGTGATGGGGCCGGATTTGGTGCTGTCTCAAGTTCTGGTTCGTATTCAGGGGTTTGGAATGAAGGACAAAACCACTAACTATATCGCCACAACCACGGTCCAGATAAACACCCTCAAAACCTGCCAAAGACACGGCGGACAAAACCACCCGGTCAGAAAGCCTGCATTCACGCTCCATGATCTCACCTGTGTTTTCTACTCGCTTCAGCCACCTGCCGAGCGGGAGCTCCGCTGGAGGCGTGCCAGAGATACGGACACTCAGGCCCCATCAAACCCACTGAAACTGGGGCTGGGCCCAGCAATCCCGGTTCTAACAAGCCTTCCAGCCCGTTCTGATGCAGGCTTACGTCTGAACGCTACGGGACCAAAGGAAAACGGGTCTGGACAGAAACGAAACCCTTTGTCAGATTTGCGGAGTGAGTTCCTAGAGAGAAGGTCCCTGACGACTCCCAGGTCAGGGGCCGGTTTGTTCTCAAGAGCCACTAGGAAGCGCAGACTGACCAGAAGAGCTCCGAGGATGGCGAGCCTGGGCCCAGCCTCCCCACAGCTCCCCCCTCTCCTCCAGGCCTCTCTGCGGGCAGAGGTGGGGGCCGGGACACGCACTCTGCACCCGGCACAGGCTGCAGCAGCTGGATCAGAATAGCAATGAGCAGGCCGCTTGTCTCTCCTCCAAGCCGCTTCCTCCTGGCCCTGCCAAAGCCACTGCGGCCCCCCTCTTCCATCTCCTCCAGAGTGTGGGGCAGGGGGCCCCCAGGGAGGACCACACCTGACCAGCCCACTTAAATGCAGGGAAGGCCTCCAGACGGGTGCAAGTCCGCAGCCCCACACAGAGGAGGTGCTGGCAGCACACACCGGGGCCAGCAGGCCGCCCGGGCTGAGCTGAGAGAACAAAGCGGCCGGCCCAGCGGGCGGTGCCTGAGCCCTGCGTGGGCCTGGGGACGCTCCAGAGAGGAGAGGCTGGTTCCCACGCACTGAAGTCCTCCCTCCTTGTCTCTCGCCTCCGAGCGCTCCTCAGCTAGCACAGCAGACCTGGGGCCTGTCCCGGAGCTGGCTCTGGCCTCGGGTGTGACTTGGCCAGTGACCGCCACCTCTGGCCTCGGCCTCTCTGTGTGTCACGTGATGGGGCCGGATTTGGTGCTGTCTCAAGTTCTGGTTCGTATTCAGGGGTTTGGAATGAAGGACAAAACCACTAACTATATCGCCACAACCACGGTCCAGATAAACACCCTCAAAACCTGCCAAAGACACGGCGGACAAAACCACCCGGTCAGAAAGCCTGCATTCACGCTCCATGATCTCACCTGTGTTTTCTACTCGCTTCAGCCACCTGCCGAGCTCCAGGGCCTCTCCCCAGCTTACCCCTGCCCCTCGACTTGTGAAGGCCACTGTCTCCATTACCATCCCATGTCCACTTTGAATGGGGACCGCCAGGACCAGTGAGGAGTTAGGATGTAAGGGGATGCAGGGGTCCTCCTGGGAGCCCCAGACCTTCCCCCCAACTACACATGCATGCCACAGACACATTTCACCTCTAACAAATCAGTGTCCTCATTCCAATGTGCTCACTTTATTAGACATAAGAGATCACAGGGATATACAAGCTATATATATACATATTTAAATACATACTCATATTCAATTGCTGAGTCATGTCTGAGTTTTTGCAACCCTTGGACTGTAGCCCACCAGGCTCCTTTGTCCATGGGATTTTTCAGGCAAGAATACCGGAGTGGATTGTCATTGCCTCCTCCATGGGATCTTCCTGACTCAGGGATCGAACCCGCGTCGCCTGCACTGCAGGCAGACTCTTTACCTCTAAGTCGTCAGCATACAAACATACATAAAAGTGTTGGTGTGAGTTCACACTCACAGTCACTGGAACAAGTTGACAGATTTCCTTGCTCAGGTGCACTGCAGGCTGACCCCTGGTCAGTATCTGGGCCCAGCCCATGTGCTTGAGACAGAAGGGGCAAGGGAGGTGCAGAGAAGAGGTGTAGTTGGTCCCTTGACATTCACACGAAGCACGGATATCAAAACCATAAAGCACAACTGCTGAAACCTGGGGCGGCCAGATTGGACTCTTGGCTCCCAGAGGGTTTGCCTGGACCTTGGGGGCTGCTCTTTGACCTAAGTGGATATGAACACCCTAGGGGATGCTCTTCCCTGACCAAACCAGTGGTTCTCAAACTTGGATACACTTTAGAATCACCCAGAGGCTTTTCATACCTACTCTCAACAAGCCACTCTGCCCAAATGCCGATGGCACTGGTGTGGGGGGTGGGCCTGGCCATTAGCCTCTCTCGACAGGGTGCGACAGGATGGATGGCTGCCTGAGCGTGCTGAATCTGAGGCCACGGAGGCCCCGAGGACCCGGCCTGAGGCTTCTGTCGGGCCCTAGCTCCCCTTCTCCTGGAGGCTGACCCACACGGTGGACATCTTCCGGAACGTCGGCAGTGGAATGCTCAGAGACCCCAGCTCTGAAGGCTGCTCCAGGTAGGGCTCCTCCAACCTCAGCCAGCAGGAACGGCCCCTGGAGTGAGCCCAGGTGGACATTCACACCTCCCCTCCACCTGCCCCGATCCTTTCACAAGGCTGGATCAGGGGCCGGGGCAAATTGGCCAAGCAGGTCACTAGAGACTAAGGCCTCAAGCCAGCCCGGCCCTTGGAAACACAAACGCCCTCTGACCTTTTGTAGCCAAGAAAAGTGCAGGCCGGGGGACCAGCGGGGATGGGCAGGCCTAAGGCCCTCCTCTCCCAAGTCCCCTCTCCAGCCTCATTTCAACTTCCTCTGCCCTGTGACCTTTCACTGCAGCCAGGGGGATGCGGGGGCAGGGCTGTCTCTTTGCTCCTTTCTGAACCGCAATGCAGTCTAGTAATTAACAGCAAGAGCTCTAGAACTGCCCAAGGCCTGTCCTGGGTTCACCTTTCCTGGCTGTGTAACTTCCTAGGTAACTGGTAGCAACCGATAGGTCTCAACAGCCTCATTCACAAAATGAGAGGAAAACACTACCCGGCCCAGAGGTTGATGACGTTTAAATGAGCTAGGCCATGCAGCTGTGAGTGTGCGATGATTCAGAATCTGACCCCTGGTGTCTGAGCGCTGGCTGACCCAAGTCCCGCCTACCACACTCACTGCCCCCTTACTACCTTTACTGGGGTCAGCCCCCACCTGGAACTTCCCTGACCTCCCCAGCTACCCTCTGAGGTCCAAATCTGACAGCCAACCCCTCTCTGCTCTTCCAGAAAGCTCTCCCAGATGGTCTGAACTGCACTGACCCCTGCAGTCAGGGCTTTCAGGGTGTGAATCCCTCTCTCTGACCCCCAGCCTTGCTCTCAACTTCACCAGGCAGGACCCGAGATACCAGCTGGTCACAGGAGCTGAATGAGTGAGAGGGTGAGGGGGTGAGTAAGCGAGTGAATGAGTAAGTGGGTGGTGGGTCAGTAGAATTCTTCCATAGGCTTGGGGTCCCTTGCCCAAGCTCAGGTTTGAGGGGGACGTGACTCACAGGACCCCGAGGCAGGGCTAGTGGAGGGAGGTCCAGGTGGGGTCCTGGGAAAAGCTGGAGAGACAGCAGCTTGGCAGAAGCCCCCGTGCCGTCCCCTCCTACCTCCAGCTCCAGTGGCGATGGACACATAACACACAGACACCTGCCCGATCCTTTCACAAGGCTGGATCAGGGGCCGGGCAAATTGGCCAAGCAGGTCACTAGAGACTAAGGCCTCAAGCCAGCCCGGCCCTTGGAAACACAAACGCCCTCTGACCTTTGTAGCCAAGAAAAGTGCAGGCCGGGGACCAGCGGGATGGGCAGGCCTAAGGCCCTCCTCTCCCAAGTCCCCTCTCCAGCCTCATTTCAACTTCCTCTGCCCTGTGACCTTTCACTGCAGCCAGGGGGATGCGGGGGCAGGGCTGTCTCTTTGCTCCTTTCTGAACCGCAATGCAGTCTAGTAATTAACAGCAAGAGCTCTAGAACTGCCCAAGGCCTGTCCTGGGTTCACCTTTCCTGGCTGTGTAACTTCCTAGGTAACTGGTAGCAACCGATAGGTCTCAACAGCCTCATTCACAAAATGAGAGGAAAACACTACCCGGCCCAGAGGTTGATGACGTTTAAATGAGCTAGGCCATGCAGCTGTGAGTGTGCGATGATTCAGAATCTGACCCCTGGTGTCTGAGCGCTGGCTGACCCAAGTCCCGCCTACCACACTCACTGCCCCCTTACTACCTTTACTGGGGTCAGCCCCCACCTGGAACTTCCCTGACCTCCCCAGCTACCCTCTGAGGTCCAAATCTGACAGCCAACGCCTCTCTGCTCTTCCAGAAAGCTCTCCCAGATGGTCTGAACTGCACTGACCCCTGCAGTCAGGGCTTTCAGGGTGTGAATCCCTCTCTCTGACCCCCAGCCTTGCTCTCAACTTCACCAGGCAGGACCCGAGATACCAGCTGGTCACAGGAGCTGAATGAGTGAGAGGGTGAGGGGGTGAGTAAGCGAGTGAATGAGTAAGTGGGTGGTGGGTCAGTAGAATTCTTCCATAGGCTTGGGGTCCCTTGCCCAAGCTCAGGTTTGAGGGGGACGTGACTCACAGGACCCCGAGGCAGGGCTAGTGGAGGGAGGTCCAGGTGGGGTCCTGGGAAAAGCTGGAGAGACAGCAGCTTGGCAGAAGCCCCCGTGCCGTCCCCTCCTACCTCCAGCTCCAGTGGCGATGGACACATAACACACAGACACCTGCTCCCGGGCCTTCAGCCATACCTCTCTCGCACCTGCCGCCACCAATGCAGGCATCCAGGCACAGGGACGTACTCCCCCTGCCCAGCCTCTTGGTGCTGTGGTTCCCTCAGCCTAGAATGTTCTCCCCAATCACCCCTCCCTCGGCCCTCACCCTTCGTCAAGTGCTGCTCCTCCCTCGGGCCTGCCTCAGGGGTTCTCAGCCTAGCTTCTCATCAGAATCGCCCGGGCAGCCTTTAAAAATCATGGTGGCAGTGATGGACTGAGCTTCTAGTTGAACTGGTTTGGATTGTATCTTGCGTACATGTTCCTAAAAGCTCCCGGGTGATTCTGATGTACATACAGCCAGGTCTGAGGATCAAAGGCCTGGTTTAAATGCCACCTTCTCCACGAATCTTTCCCCATGGAGAATTCCTTTCCTCTCAGCCTCTCCTGAGCATACCTGGGGGCGAGAGCCCCGCCCAGCAGTGCTGGCCTGCCCCTCCGGGACGGCACCCATCCTTACATGTGCCTCGCTCACAGCCACGCTTCTGCCAGGACACCTCTGTGGGCAGGAGTTCCTGTCCTCTCCCTGCCCAGGGCTCCACACATGCAACTGACTTGCACACCTGGGGGCCCAGTCCCCACCCCACCTCCCACTTCTACCCGTCCCCGCCTGAGGCTTCCTACAACTCGGTCCCAAGTATATGTGAGGCTCGTGATGCAGGAACAACGGTCTTGCACTGGGAGGCAGGGCTCCAGGCCCACCTGAGTCTGACATTCCCTCTTCCCACGGTTCTAGAGTCACTGTCCTCTGGGCTCCACATTCCCATCCCCTAGGCAAGAGGCCTGGATCGGATATTCTTGGACTCTCCTGTAATTGTGTGCCCATCTGGGTCCCCTGACTTGGTTTCCCTGGCTGGTAGGGCCTCAGGTCCACATGTGGCCTCGGGGCTGTGCCAGAGCTCGGCTGGAGGGAAAGGCCGGCACAGCTGGGAGGGACTCCATTACCCGTTCATGTTCGCCAAGCTGACCGGCGGGGGAGTCCAGCCCGGAGGAGCCATCACAATGAACTGAGCTGCAGGCTAATCAAGGATGTAAATAAATGGTGCTCAGGAGAGCTGCCTGGGAATGGGGAGGACCAGAGAGAAAAGTGGATCCCTCTAGAGTGAGCAGAGCACCCCACCCTCCAGTGATGGAGGCACGGGAGAGTCTGCCGAGTTCACCAGTGACACCCCCTCCCTCCAAGTCCCCGGCTCCCCCATGCAGACCCTCTCCCTGGCCCTGCTCAGGGAGCCCTTGCTCTGCGGGCCTCAGTGACCCATAGGAGGAAAGGGGCTACGCGAGACCACTGGTCAGCGGCCAGGGGCCATGCCACTCCCTCGGAACATCTGGTGGTGCGAGGCTTCGGGGGCGATCCCTGAAATCAGGGGGTGTCAAGGACATCTAAGGGGAGAGCTAAGGCCACTAAACATCCTGCAGCGTGTGGTCCCGTCCAGCACCAGGGAGCAGCGTCACCCCGACCCCAGGCTCACAGCAGCCCCAGGAGACAGTGGCACCAGGCACACACAGGGCTGGGCTTCCTGCCGATGGAGTGAGCGGAGGAGATGGGCACGATCCCACACGCACGCTCTGGGTTGACCAGGTGCTCGCGAGCTCAGCCACCAGCAACAGCTGTGTCCCTTCTGCCACCAGGCCACAGCTGCCTGCTAACGAGCTCTCTGACAGCCGCTGCCCAGCCCAGACACCAGCCCTATCCCACGGGAGTGAAGGCGGCTACGTCCAGTCACCCGGAATAGCCCCTTTCCAGAGGAGGGCATCCCGGACAGGCCATCCCCAAGGAGGGCAACCCCAGCGTCACTGCCCAGAGCAGATCCAGGCCTCCACCGCCCCAAAGGGCTTTCTGAAGGACGTTTGTACCCTCTACCACTTTCTGTAGGTGGCCAGAGGCTGGGACATCAGTTCTAAGGCCGGCCTGGATATGCCAGGGACAGTGGCCCTCCCCACCGTCATCCTCACCTGGGGAGGAGTCGTTCAAGCCCAGCAGGTCATTCGCCCTCTGGATCTTCTCCAGGCACATGGCTTGCTCCTTCTTGAAGATGCAGTCGGAATGCATGGCCGCGGCCTGCGGGGAGCACAGGGGTGAGTGGTGGCGAGCAGCAGGAGCTTCAATGCCAGCCCTGCTACCCACTCCCCAGGGGCAGCGGGGGAGGGGAGCGGAAGCAGGAAGAGGACTGTGAGTGGAGATCTCAGCCAGCCAGGCCTCTGCTTTGTCACAAATGCCCTGAGGACTCTTCCACTTCACGGACTCACTGTGGGACCCAGGCAGATCCCACCCACTCCCTGCGTCTGTTTCCACACCTTAGCATAAGCTTAGCAAATACATATGTAGCACTGCGCTAAGTGCATGCATTACTCTGTCATATGCATATATATTTATATATATATACCTATATATATATATCAAGAGTACTACAAAGTAGGCACAATTTTTACCATTTCCCATTCTACAGAGGTGACACCTAAGCACAGAGATGTTAAGAAACTTGCTAAGAGTCACACAGCAGAGTAAACGATACAGCCAGAATTCAAACCCTCACACTCCAGCTCCAGAGACCACGAGGCTACAGTTGCACTTTAGGGGAGCAAGCAGCGGGTGAGAGAGAGGAAAGGGTAGTGGAGAGAGTGCATCCTCTCTCTCCTCTGGGGGCCCAGGAGCTGCTGGCAGAGGACAATGGTAGCTTTCCCTGGGGCTACCACGCTCATTTAACTCCTGCCCCATTTTACACAAGAGGAAAGTGAGGCTCAGAGAAGTTAAGAAGCTCCAGTTCGTGGCAGATCCTGGATTTAAGTGTAGGACCAAGTAACTTCAAACCCATGGATACTGTCCCATCAACTCAAAACTCCAGGGCGGGGATGGTTCCATAAGGGGAGGTGAGCAAGGGTGGAGGCAGGTGCCAGGCATCCCAGGCTGCCAAGCGCAGGTTCAGGGAGCCAGTCTAGCTCTGACTGTTTACAGATGCGCAGGGAAAGGGCTGAGTTTGTCTGTGGTCACACAGTAAGGCAGGCCAGAGGTAGGACTGGCATCCAAGACTCTAAAGAAAGCTGCATCCAGGCTGGTCAGAATCCCCAGACGGAGGGGCTGGGGAAATGCCTGGGACCCTCCAGCCCATCCCTCCTGGTCAAGAAGGGGTCATTCGCCTCTGGATCTTCTCCAGGCACATGGCTTGCTCCTTCTTGAAGATGCAGTCGGAATGCATGGCCGCGGCCTGCGGGGAGCACAGGGGTGAGTGGTGGCGAGCAGCAGGAGCTTCAATGCCAGCCCTGCTACCCACTCCCCAGGGGCAGCGGGGGAGGGGAGCGGAAGCAGGAAGAGGACTGTGAGTGGAGATCTCAGCCAGCCAGGCCTCTGCTTTGTCACAAATGCCCTGAGGACTCTTCCACTTCACGGACTCACTGTGGGACCCAGGCAGATCCCACCCCCTCCCTGCGTCTGTTTCCACACCTTAGCATAAGCTTAGCAAATACATATGTAGCACTGCGCTAAGTGCATGCATTACTCTGTCATATGCATATATATTTATATATATATACCTATATATATATATCAAGAGTACTACAAAGTAGGCACAATTTTTACCATTTCCCATTCTACAGAGGTGACACCTAAGCACAGAGATGTTAAGAAACTTGCTAAGAGTCACACAGCAGAGTAAACGATACAGCCAGAATTCAAACCCTCACACTCCAGCTCCAGAGACCACGAGGCTACAGTTGCACTTTAGGGGAGCAAGCAGCGGGTGAGAGAGAGGAAAGGGTAGTGGAGAGAGTGCATCCTCTCTCTCCTCTGGGGGCCCAGGAGCTGCTGGCAGAGGACAATGGTAGCTTTCCCTGGGGCTACCACGCTCATTTAACTCCTGCCCCATTTTACACAAGAGGAAAGTGAGGCTCAGAGAAGTTAAGAAGCTCCAGTTCGTGGCAGATCCTGGATTTAAGTGTAGGACCAAGTAACTTCAAACCCATGGATACTGTCCCATCAACTCAAAACTCCAGGGCGGGGATGGTTCCATAAGGGGAGGTGAGCAAGGGTGGAGGCAGGTGCCAGGCATCCCAGGCTGCCAAGCGCAGGCTCAGGGAGCCAGTCTAGCTCTGACTGTTTACAGATGCGCAGGGAAAGGGCTGAGTTTGTCTGTGGTCACACAGTAAGGCAGGCCAGAGGTAGGACTGGCATCCAAGACTCTAAAGAAAGCTGCATCCAGGCTGGTCAGAATCCCCAGACGGAGGGGCTGGGGAAATGCCTGGGACCCTCCAGCCCATCCCTCCTGGTCAAGAAGAGGCGTAAGCAGGCATCTGAGCGCCAGTCTGTCAGAGACGAGGGAGCTGGGAACCAGGATGGAAATCTCCTTTTGCAGCCCTGATGCAGGCCCTGCATACCGTTGAGCAGGCGGTGCACTGCACAGCTCTAAAGGCCACCACGTGCGTGTGTGTGTTAGTCACGCAGTCGTATCGGAGTCTTTGCAGCCCCAGGGACTGTAGCCCGCCCGGCTTCTCTGTCCATGGAATTCTCCAGGCAAGCATGCTGGAGTGGGTAGCCATTCTCTTCTCCAGGGGATCTTCCTAAATTCGGGTGTCCTGCAGGCAGCTTCTTTACCATCTGAGCCACCAGGGAAGCCCGCATATATTACTATCATAATCAGTGTGTAAACTATGTAACAACTTCTTGTCAAATCAGCACAAGGGCTTGAAGAAAGAGCACCCTTTTTCACGCACACAAAGCAGTGGCGTCGTCCAGTGGGGCTACTGGCAGAGCTACCAGCCACGTGAGCTGAGCTTGGCGGAGAACACACAACAACACAGATTATCTGGAGTGGGAGCTTGGGTGAGCCTGGGGCTCCAGCTGGTCATGGAGGGGAGGGTCCTGGGCCCTTACCAGAGGCAGCAGGAGGAGGGCAGCCAGGGAGGCCCGCATGAAGCTGGCCATGACGACGCTTCTCAGCCCGGAAGGCAGCTCAGGCCAGCGCCGCCCGCCGCTCACTCCCGGCATCCACTGCTCAGCCCCGGGTGTCTACAGGCCAGAAAGAAAGGACAAGCATGAGTCCCGTGGGTTCAGTGGCACGGGAGGGGCAGGGATAGTCCCTCTTCCCTACCTGCAGCAAAGCCTCCAAGGATAACCCCTCCGTGCCTCTCTGTCCGTGTGGTTCTTTATTCTTCTATCACACAAACCTCTGCTGAGCGTTGGCTCCGTACCAGGCACTGGAGCCCCAGCGGGGAGCCCACGCCCCAGGCGCTGCTCTGGCAGCGTGTGAGTCCGGGTCACCGGGAAGGAAATAGGCTGCAAAAAATCCAGGCTGGTCAGAATCCCCAGACGGAGGGGCTGGGAAATGCCTGGGACCCTCCAGCCCATCCCTCCTGGTCAAGAAGAGGCGTAAGCAGGCATCTGAGCGCCAGTCTGTCAGAGACGAGGGAGCTGGGAACCAGGATGGAAATCTCCTTTGCAGCCCTGATGCAGGCCCTGCATACCGTTGAGCAGGCGGTGCACTGCACAGCTCTAAAGGCCACCACGTGCGTGTGTGTGTTAGTCACGCAGTCGTATCGGAGTCTTTGCAGCCCCAGGGACTGTAGCCCGCCCGGCTTCTCTGTCCATGGAATTCTCCAGGCAAGCATGCTGGAGTGGGTAGCCATTCTCTTCTCCAGGGGATCTTCCTAAATTCGGGTGTCCTGCAGGCAGCTTCTTTACCATCTGAGCCACCAGGGAAGCCCGCATATATTACTATCATAATCAGTGTGTAAACTATGTAACAACTTCTTGTCAAATCAGCACAAGGGCTTGAAGAAAGAGCACCCTTTTTCACGCACACAAAGCAGTGGCGTCGTCCAGTGGGGCTACTGGCAGAGCTACCAGCCACGTGAGCTGAGCTTGGCGGAGAACACACAACAACACAGGTTATCTGGAGTGGGAGCTTGGGTGAGCCTGGGGCTCCAGCTGGTCATGGAGGGGAGGGTCCTGGGCCCTTACCAGAGGCAGCAGGAGGAGGGCAGCCAGGGAGGCCCGCATGAAGCTGGCCATGACGACGCTTCTCAGCCCGGAAGGCAGCTCAGGCCAGCGCCGCCCGCCGCTCACTCCCGGCATCCACTGCTCAGCCCCGGGTGTCTACAGGCCAGAAAGAAAGGACAAGCATGAGTCCCGTGGGTTCAGTGGCACGGGAGGGGCAGGGATAGTCCCTCTTCCCTACCTGCAGCAAAGCCTCCAAGGATAACCCCTCCGTGCCTCTCTGTCCGTGTGGTTCTTTATTCTTCTATCACACAAACCTCTGCTGAGCGTTGGCTCCGTACCAGGCACTGGAGCCCCAGCGGGGAGCCCACGGGCCCCAGGCGCGCATCAGACTATGCGAACGGTCTAGCGGCTTCCTCCTCTATAGCAGATGACTGTCCCCAGAGTCCTCTACAGGTGGAGAGTCTTAGCTGGCACACACACGCCTACCCGGAGAGGACCGTCCCAGATTGTGGGCACGTGATGAATCTCCCACCTCACCCCTGCTGCTCTCTCCCCTCCCCTCCCCAGACCCAGCATGGACAGAGCAGTCAAGACAACACTTGAGGGCTGGGACGCAACTCACGGAGGGCAGCCAGGATGACGGAGTGGGCCCGCCGCTGAGCCATCCTGCCAGCCTGAAGGCCCACCTAGCTGCCGGCTGCTGTGTGACAAGGAGCTGCCCTTCTCTCCAACTCGCTGGCTCCTACAGGGCTGCTTTGTTCCAGCGGCCAAGCCTGGTTCCCAACAAACATAGCCTCCTTTCACCCTGCCTCAGCCCACTCGGCCTCCAGGATAAAGCCTTCGCCAGCGCCAAAAGGAGTGACTGCCACGGAGGAAGTGCTCAGACCTTGAGGACCTTCCCCTCAGAGCTCCTAGAGACCAGACAGGCCAAGGGGAGCCAAGTGAGGAGGATGAGGGAGCCCCAGCACCTGCCCAGAGGATCAGTCCGGTCTGCTTCTAAAATTGATCCTTAATTGATATTCCCCACAAGCCAGCAATTCGACATCTGGATATCTATTCTAGAGAGATATCTGCACTTGTACAGAAAGAAGCATATGCGAGAATGTTCACGGCAGCATCATTTAAAATAGCATCAACAGCAAAAAATAGGGCAGCCAACTGTCCATCAGGCGGGCACTGTGAATAGACCCCTGCATAGCCATACAATGAAATACTATAAGGTCATTAGAAATTATTATTACGATTAAATCATTGCTAAAAAGATTCACTAGGCCCATTTTGGGGCCACCACTAACCCATAGGTGCCGGGCCCAGAGACCTACGGGGTACCTGCAGCAAAGCCTCCAAGGATAACCCCTCCGTGCCTCTCTGTCCGTGTGGTTCTTTATTCTTCTATCACACAAACCTCTGCTGAGCGTTGGCTCCGTACCAGGCACTGGAGCCCCAGCGGGGAGCCCACGGGCCCCAGGCGCGCATCAGACTATGCGAACGGTCTAGCGGCTTCCTCCTCTATAGCAGATGACTGTCCCCAGAGTCCTCTACAGGTGGAGAGTCTTAGCTGGCACACACACGCCTACCCGGAGAGGACCGTCCCAGATTGTGGGCACGTGATGAATCTCCCACCTCACCCCTGCTGCTCTCTCCCCTCCCCTCCCCAGACCCAGCATGGACAGAGCAGTCAAGACAACACTTGAGGGCTGGGACGCAACTCACGGAGGGCAGCCAGGATGACGGAGTGGGCCCGCCGCTGAGCCATCCTGCCAGCCTGAAGGCCCACCTAGCTGCCGGCTGCTGTGTGACAAGGAGCTGCCCTTCTCTCCAACTCGCTGGCTCCTACAGGGCTGCTTTGTTCCAGCGGCCAAGCCTGGTTCCCAACAAACATAGCCTCCTTTCACCCTGCCTCAGCCCACTCGGCCTCCAGGATAAAGCCTTCGCCAGCGCCAAAAGGAGTGACTGCCACGGAGGAAGTGCTCAGACCTTGAGGACCTTCCCCTCAGAGCTCCTAGAGACCAGACAGGCCAAGGGGAGCCAAGTGAGGAGGATGAGGGAGCCCCAGCACCTGCCCAGAGGATCAGTCCGGTCTGCTTCTAAAATTGATCCTTAATTGATATTCCCCACAAGCCAGCAATTCGACATCTGGATATCTATTCTAGAGAGATATCTGCACTTGTACAGAAAGAAGCATATGCGAGAATGTTCACGGCAGCATCATTTAAAATAGCATCAACAGCAAAAAATAGGGCAGCCAACTGTCCATCAGGCGGGCACTGTGAATAGACCCCTGCATAGCCATACAATGAAATACTATAAGGTCATTAGAAATTATTATTACGATTAAATCATTGCTAAAAAGATTCACTAGGCCCATTTTGGGGCCACCACTAACCCATAGGTGCCGGGCCCAGAGACCTACGGGGGCCGTATCCCGCCCAGGAGTCCCTGCACGGCCCGCCAATGGGCAGAGCAGCCATTGCCCCAGGGCCCTCTGCGCCTGCCTCCTCACCCCGCCTCCTCCTCTCCGCACCTCTCCAAGCTCCATCTAGTGACAAACAAGCACCCCAAAAGGATAAAGAGAATCAAGTTCAGGAAGGTTCAAGGAAAGGGGAGGGCCTTCTACCCAGCTGCTGTTCTGCCTCTTTGGAGCCCACTTGGAAATGCTGAGGGAGGCCTGAGTATCCCCAAGAGGTGTCCCGAGAAGCCCAGAGGCTGCTTAGGGGTGCTGGCCCAGTCTCTCCCCTGCAGGTCAGGAAGGACTGGGCAGGCTGGCCCCAGCACCCCCGGGTACACCAGGCGCACGCTTCAGCCTTGGTACCCGCTCCCAGGACCCTCCACGCCTCTGGTGACCAGAGGCGGCCTCTGGCATGATCTGACCCTGGTGGTCCCCAGGGGGATCGGTCATCTCCACTAACTCTGGGGAGGCCAAGGCCCTGTCCTTACAGAGCTGGTGCTCCCTACCCACCTCCCGGCTAGAAGACAGGAATGCAGGACCCACAGCTCCCCAGCAGATGCTGGAGACCCAGGGCTTAGACAAGCTCCGAAGGCAGGCGGTCTCCGAGATCTGGGCTGACTCCCCTGCACACGGTGCAATGTCGAGTAAAGGCTGGTGGGGTCTAGAGTCAGCGAAGCTTCTACCCAGGACAATGCTGGGTGCCCCCTGCACCTCCGTCAACCATTCTGGCAGTCCGCCCCTTGGGCTGCCCGGCAGGATCACCAAGCAGCGTTTAAAAATACACCTGCCCCACTGAATTCCTCAGACTGAGCCCAGGTATCACTGTTGTTTAAACTCTACAGGAGATTCTCATATAAAGACAGGATTATAAAGCCTCTGTTTTAACCTTCACTTATTAGAACCAGGAGAGTCGGCCTGGAAGAACTAGTGGCTTTCCCTGCTGCGGCTGTTCTAGGGGCAAGTGGGTGGCAGCGGGCAAGCAGAGAAGGAGTTTGTTTTTGATGACTGGTACCCACTCTCTCTCTCTCTCTCTCTCTCTCTCTCTCTCTCTCTACCTCTGTCTCTCTTCCTCTCTCTCTCTCGCTCGCTCGCTCTCTCAGACACACACACGCAGAAACAGATTTACAGAGAAGAGTATAGTGACACATCAACTTCACAAGGAAAGACATTTACCCCAAGGGCACCCACCTGAAGACATCGACACAAACACCCTCGTGCGGAGGACGCAAAGGTGGAGGCGCCTTCGAGGGCGGACAGACAACTCCACACACCTTCACAGGAATGCCGAGGCCGCTCACAGAGCACAGAACAAAGGTGTGTGCAGAGCCAACAGACAGCGATTTAGATCTTCAGATATATTTCTCAGATTATTAATGCGTATAATCATACACACACTCATTCTGCAAAGGCATTCAGTTACTGAGAGGCAGGTAGATTTATCTGGATTCAGATGTGGCTGCAGGTGCACATACATATGAGCACGTGAACATCCACACGCAGACACACACACACACACACACACGATGCCCTGACTTGCACGATGCTTATCCCTGCAGTGGATTAAAAACAAGCTGGAGCAGGGGCCCCAGCCCAGCCTAACCACCAAGCTATCCCCCAGCTCTCTGCTTGGTCACCAGGCTGCTCAGCCAATGCTGGGAGCCAGAAGAGAAGTGTGCCCCCTCCCCACCTCGCCTGTCACTCCCAGCCCTGTCTTCTGCCCCCTCCCTCCTCTGGACTCCCCCAAGTGGCCAGAGAGCCTCATAAGGGCCCGGGCCAGGCCTGGCCACTGCAGCCTGGGATTGGACTCCCCGCTCCCTGCGGATGGATTCTGGGCCTTTTTGACCCTACCCCACACGTGGCTCAGGATGACCAGCTAAATGATGGTCCCAGGCTCTCTCTCTTTTGTCCAGGTGCTGCTGAGTTAAACTGGCTTTTGCAACTGATCGGAGGGCAATTAGTGTGGTGGACTTGAGAACCATTTCGCTAGAGTTTTAAGCTTAAAGACCTCAGGCAAGCCACTTATTTGATTATATGTGAAATGGGAAGAATAATAATACCTACTTCATAGACCTTACTGGGAGCCATCGACCAATCATGTAAGTAAACTATAGGCAGGGTGTCCCTGCTGGGTCAGTCGCAAAGAACCCAGCTGCAGTGAAGACACGGGTTCGATCCCTGGGTCTGGAAGATCCCCTGGAGAAGGAAATGGCAACCCACTCCAGTATTCTCGCCTGGAGAATCCCATGGACAGAGGAGCCTGGGCCAGCCACAGTCCATGGGGTCGTGTAAGAGGTGAACATGAGTTAGCAAGTCAACAACAACAAGTTACAGACTGTAGAGTATATCCCGGCTCCCAGTAAGGAGCACCCATACGATAACTAGCATTATCTTACCCCCTTGTGCTCAGGGTTTTGTTTTCTTTTTACCATCTTGCTGTCACCTCCACTCCCGTAAAGGTTATTCCAACACTTTACTGTCATGTCCAACTCTTTACAGCCCATGGACTAGAGCCCACCCGGCTGCTCTCTCCATGGAATTCTTCAGGCAAGAAGACTGGAGTGGGTTGCCATTCCCTCCTCCAGGGGATCTTCCCCACCCAGGGACTGAACCCAGGTCTCCTGCACTGCAGGCAGTTTCTTTACCACCGGAGCCACCAGGGAAGCCCTCTGTCATATTCAACATGGGAACATCATGCCTGCTGCACATTTACTCACTAATGGCTAACATTCATTAAACACTCAGTATGTGCCAGACACTCTTCCAAGCAATAAATATACATTAACTGATTTCACCTGCCCCAAACGCATGCTGTTGTTACTAGTATTATCCTTGTTCTACAGCTGAGGTGACTGAGGCACAGAGAGGCTAAGCGACTTTCCCAAGGCCACACAGCAAGCACATGGTAGAGCTGGGGAAGAACCAAAACAGCCTTGCTTCAAAGCTTGGGCGCTCCATCCCTATTCCTGCCACTCTCTGTTACTGCTAAAAGGAGGACCAGCTGAGAATCCCTTGCTACCTTAATAGTAATACTTCTCACATCCCCTGGGACTGGCCACTTCTCTATCTGAAACACCCTCCTTGGGAAGAGTTCACGACAGACATAGCATTTCACACCTGAAATGGACTTTGAAGAACACCTCTCCACAGTACGGAGTTTCCTGTGGGGAAACTGAGTCCAGAGTGGGGGCGACACTTCCCAAGGTCACCTAGAAGAACCCAGCTGCAGTGAAGACACGGGTTCGATCCCTGGGTCTGGAAGATCCCCTGGAGAAGGAAATGGCAACCCACTCCAGTATTCTCGCCTGGAGAATCCCATGGACAGAGGAGCCTGGGCCAGCGGCCAGCCACAGTCCATGGGGTCGTGTAAGAGGTGAACATGAGTTAGCAAGTCAACAACAACAAGTTACAGACTGTAGAGTATATCCCGGCTCCCAGTAAGGAGCACCCATACGATAACTAGCATTATCTTACCCCCTTGTGCTCAGGGTTTTGTTTTCTTTTTACCTTCTTGCTGTCACCTCCACTCCCGTAAAGGTTATTCCAACACTTTACTGTCGTGTCCAACTCTTTACAGCCCATGGACTAGAGCCCACCCGGCTGCTCTCTCCATGGAATTCTTCAGGCAAGAAGACTGGAGTGGGTTGCCATTCCCTCCTCCAGGGGATCTTCCCCACCCAGGGACTGAACCCAGGTCTCCTGCACTGCAGGCAGTTTCTTTACCACCTGAGCCACCAGGGAAGCCCTCTGTCATATTCAACATGGGAACATCGTGCCTGCTGCACATTTACTCACTAATGGCTAACATTTATTAAACACTCAGTATGTGCCAGACACTCTTCCAAGCAATAAATATACATTACCTCATTTCACCTGCCCCAAACGCATGCTGTTGTTACTAGCATTATCCTTGTTCTACAGCTGAGGTGACTGAGGCACAGAGAGGCTAAGCGACTTTCCCAAGGCCACACAGCAAGCACATGGTAGAGTTGGGGAAGAACCAAAACAGCCTTGCTTCAAAGCTTGGGCGCTCCATCCCTATTCCTGCCACTCTCTGTTATTGCTAAAAGGAGGACCAGCTGAGAATCCCTTGCTACCTTAATAATAATACTTCTCACATCCCCTGGGACTGGCCACTTCTCTATCTGAAGCACCCTCCTTAGGAAGAGTTCACGACAGACATAGCATTTCACACCTGAAATGGACTTTGAAGAACACCTCTCCACAGTACGGAGTTTCCTGTGGGGAAACTGAGTCCAGAGTGGGGGCGACACTTCCCAAGGTCACCTAGAAGAGAGTCCCGGAGCCTTGCCTAGCCGGAATGGATGTGCGACAAACGCATGGACAACAGGGAAGTCGGCTCCCCCTTCCAGGCTTGGGCCCCACACGCCCAGTGACCGGCCTGGGCCAGGAACAGAAAGAGTGGCGGCCGTGTCCCCCGGCCAGCCACTGCGCCGGGCACACAGGAAGACGGTGTCATCAGCCAGCACACCGGAGCCAGCTGTGACTCACCGGGCTCCGCACGGCGTGGGAGGAGACTCAGAGACCCTGCAGCACCTCCCACGCGGCCCCGCACCCCGCAGGACCCTTTCTGGAGCCCCCCTGCTGAGAGCGGTCCAGCTCCTGGGCTGGGGAGCTCCCTCCGCTCCGAGGCCCTCGGGGGAAGCTTTGGTGTCTTTCCACCGCATCCTTCCAAGGCCAGCGCTGAGCAGCAGAGGCTCCTCTGCCTCCTAGGAGCATCCACGGCGGGGAGGGCAGCATCTCCCTCTTCCTCTCCACGGAGCCACAGAGCCCTGTGTGCCTCCTCTGCCCTCACGAGTCGGGGCCTCTCCTATTGGGGTCCTCTGGCCACTCAGCATCCCTCCACATCACAGGGCAGGGCCATGCCCGGGCACCCGACCAAAGATGACCCAGAGAAAGCGGGCCATTCACCTCCCTGACTCTGCACATGCTCCCTTTTTTTGTAAAACCTGAGCACACCCATCCCACCCGCCACTTCCTCTTCTCCCTCTTAGCACAGGGAACCAGAAAGGCAAGGCTGAAAGACGAAACATCTCCCTTCCAACCCACCCCTCAAGGGAGAGAACTTGTTTCTGGGAAAGAACCTCTTTCTTCATCAATAAGGTCAGAGCTGATAAAGGTCAGGGCCCAACTCCAGTGACGGCTGTTCTGGCATTTGATGGATTAACCATTAATGTGATTGCTCCTCTTTGATGTTCAAGTGTTCCTCTTTCAAAGGCTGGTCCCCGGAGGCCTGAGCAAAGCAGGTAACAGCAGCCCCGTCCCTGGAAGGGTCCCCCTACGATGACTGCACACAGGGACCCCGGGCTCAGGACAGGGAAAGGCTGGGCACACGTGCATACTGGCAGGTATGTCCCATGTCCCAGGTGAGGTTCTGAGGCCCAAAGAGACCCAGAGCCTTTCCCAAGGTCATGCTGCCAAGCCCTTCCACACTGGCTAGTCCAGGCATCTCCTTGCCCGGAAGGGTCCTGGGAATCCTCTGCTGGGGACAGCCCCCCAGCACCTGGACAAGGAAGAAGGGAGAAGAATGGCAACGAGGAAAGAGAAGACAACAGAAAGCGGAAAGGGTGAGGGGGCTAGGGAGGTGATGGAAGGCAGAGGGAGGGGTGGAGAAGGGGAGTGAGGAGGAGGAAACAGGAAGCAGGCACTGGTTGAGGCTCTGGGTGGGAAAGGATGGAGAGAGTGGCCATCTGCACCGAACCTCACTAACCAGCAGTCCCTCCAGAGGGGCTGTCGACCCCTGGAAGGGAGGACTAGCCTGGTAGAGGTGGGGACCCCAAAACTCTGAGGGGTGCCTGGTGATGAGTTTAGGAAGGTGAAAAGGGGTGTCGAGGGACCCAGCAAAGTACCTAGAGGTCAAGGGAGGTGACGAGAGGGTGGAAGGCTGGTGCCAGCCTGGGATGCCAGGCAGCCTGGCTCCAGGAGAGAGGGCTGGGGCACTGAAGAGCTTCCGGCAGGGAAGTGGAGCGCTAAGCTTCCCATTTATGGACTATTCCTCAGAAGGCTGGTGAGCTGAGTGGAAGGAGAAAAGCACAAGCAGAAAATCTATCCTGGGTTCTAGGCAGAGGAGACGCAGGTCCGGGCAGGGAAGAGCAGCTGGGATGGGAAGTGGAGGACAGAATCCAGGGCCGCGGGCAATGGGGAAAAGAAGGTTCCTCGGCCCACTCCTCTGGGGAGGTGGCAGGAGAGCAACGTCAGAAGGGGCCAGGAGGGAAGGAAGAAACCGAGCAGGACCAGGTCCCCCACACAGCCTTAAATCAGAACCTGGAACATTCAGAGGTACCCACAAAGAGACGGTATGTGCTCTTTATCCCAGTCACCCCTCTGTGGTGTCCATTTGTCACAGGGGAAAGGTGACAGCTAAGGCAATACATGGGGTTGGCATGAGAGAGTCCAAGTATTCCATGAGGCCAATACAACTTCCTATCACCACCACCAGGAAGCCCACCCTGGCTGCACCCACCTCCACGGACCTCACCCTCCTCTGAGAACTACCATCCCTAGATGAGAAAGCCCTCACTCCCGCCTGGGTTGTTTCAGGTCTCGTCCTTCTCTTTGCAAGTTTGAAATCTTGTCTGGAAACAAAGGTTATGTCCAGATTTCCCTCCGAGACTTCCTCCCGGTGGAGGTGGGCATGCCTCCGGCCAAACAGTGTGAATGGCACAGGGGCTCAGGGCCTGTCTGGTGAGCCCAGTGATGTAACATCATTTTCAGGCATGAATGCTGTCTCTAGGTGTCCTTAGCGTGGCAGATGGACCACGTGAACGCAGCAGAGGCTTGTCTAGGGTAGGCTGCTGAGCTGTTGTTTAGTCGCTCACCCATGTCTCTTTTGCAGCCCCATGGTTTACAGGATGCCGAGGCCAGGCGTTAAATAGATGGGCATCCAGGGCTGCAGGCAGGGCGAAGGTATGCATCCAGGGCCCCCTGGCGTAGGGTGGGCTCCCAGGACGAAGCCTCTCTCTTCTTCCCCTCGTAGACCACGTGTCTTTGCTAACCTAGAGTCCAGGGGCTCACAAACCCTTCCCAGCAGGTCCGATCCAGCCTGTCACCTCTTTTTACATAGCCAGCGAGCCCAACACGGTTTTTATATTTTCAAATGGTCAGGAAAAAAAATCAAAAGGCTTGTCTTTCATGACACAGGAAAACTGTGTGCAATTCAAATTTGTGTCCATAAATAAAGTGGATCAGCACACAGCCTCACTCATTTGCATAAGAAGCATCTAGGGCTGCTTTTACGTTACACCAGCAGAATGAAGCAGTTGCAGCCGAGTGTACGGCCAGCAAAGCCTAAAATATTTACTATCTGGCCCTTTACAGATGGAGCCTGCCAACCCTTGTTCCGGCCTCACGCAGCACACACACGCACACGCACACTCCCCATTCAGTGCAGCGATCATCTGGACGCTCCCTCAGGAAGACTCTGCGATCCTCACCAAGCCCTCGTCTCAGTCCCCAGGTGGGAGAGGGCACGTCTCCCTGTCTGTGGGGGCCCCAGGTCCACGCACGGCTCTCCGCGGTGGTGTGTTCGCCCCAGCCTTCTGGCAGGTGTCACGGGAAGCCTTGACGCCGCCCTGGCAGTGTGTCACTCCCTCTCTGTGTGTCACTGTGGGGGAGGCTGTCACCATGGGCCTCTGACGGCATCCAGGGCTCAGGACACACATGCGGCAGCTGAGGAGCTTCCAGACTGCATGTTGCCAGGCAGCTGGACCACGCGTCCGGCCCATTCAGACCCCGGACGCAGATTCCTCCATTCAGAGGTGGCGGAGGCGTCCAGGGGCTCCAGCCCTACCCGTCTGAGGCCTGGGATCTCTGCTCACATACCTCCCCAGACAGGAAATCCACTGTCACCCCCAAGGCTAGGCTCCACGCCGAGGCGGCTCTCGGGGAAGCCAGGCCTTTCTGGCACCACACTGAGCTTGGCACACCTTGCTTCTGCCCTCCAGCAGACAGAACAAGGTGTCCTCCACTGAGCACCAGCCCCAGCTCAGTGGAATCGTCACCCCTGGGAGACCAGACGCCTGGGACACAGAACCTGAGGCCACGTCCTCAGGAAGAAAAGTCACCTTGTGGCCTTAGCGCTTGTCTTTCCTAGTCTCCGAGGTGTATATACTGATCTGTAAGCCCCATCTTGGTTAATTTTGTTTCTTCAACATGAATTGAGGGCGTGTTCCAAAACAGGGGCCTGTCAGAGAAGAGGTGGGTTCCAAACTGTTTCTCCAATCACCCCCCAGCCTGAACCTGACACAAAACAGGACCTTAGTGGATCCATGTTAGCCTGATGAGTTGCCACAACGTAGGAGAGAGCTCTTCAAGAGGCTCCCCATAGATATTCCCGCCTGCGGCCCACAGGGGCAAACAGAATCACACAGTCTCGTCCCAAGCACAGAATCACTGATGAGTTACCCACGACCCGGGGAGGGGGCGAGGCCACAGGTTCGCCTCCCTGATCACCCCGCACACACTTGTTGATGAATCGTCCGGAAGGTCTGGCCGTGGCCTGTCCCAGTGTGCTCCATTTCTAATTTGTACACTCGAATTTTGACTTGGGTCCAGACTGGCACCTCTGCTTGCCCTCCCCAAGGTCAGTGGGGAACAGGAGCCCAGATCCATCTGGGTAGGGCCTCGGGGCTCTGCCAAGCCCACCTGCACCCCGCACCAAGGCAGTCTGGCCTCCTGAAATAATCTGAGCGCTGCTCTTCCCTATCCCCGCCGCCTGCCCCCCCCAGCCCCCAAGGCTCATACATCGCTTTTCAACCCCTTCAGAGGCCCACAGCTCCTCCAAAGCCTCTAGCCGGACCTTCAAGATGCTTTTCTATTCAAGGAAAGTTGCCCCCGACAGACTGTGTAGCCCCCTCTCACCCTCCAACCAGCCCTACACAGGGCTGCTCACTGGAAAAGCCAAATGCTGTGTCTCTTCTCTAGTAGGGGTGCTGGGGGAGATAAAAGAGACTTAATGCACCTGCAGGAGCAATCATCTGGAGAATGCACAGGGGTCCAGCAACCCTCCCCTAGCAGCTTTCAGTGGGGGTCTGAGCACCTTCCAGGCGTGAGCTTCCACTCCCAGCTCCTCATGAAATACAACCAGTTTCCGGCTGGGCTCCCTCCTGGGTGTCTAGCTCCATCCAGTGGCCCTCTGGCCCCTTCTAGCCACCCCCTTCCAATCACCCCCCCATACACACACACACACACACACAAACCTGCAAAGGTCCCGCCTGTCCAGGATGCCAGCGCCTGTAGGCCGTTTCCTCGCGGAACCGCGGAAACCCAGGCATCCCGGCCCTTGCCTCTCTGCACCGCGGGAAACCAAGAGACGACGCTTTTGAATCATCCCGAAGGTGTAACTACGGTGGAACGTTACACGCTGGCCCGCACTTCACCCTCCACACAGCACGTCCCCAGGCCACCCCTCAAACCCCGCGAGGACTGCAGTCCCCGGGCCCCAGGGAACCCTCGTTGCCTTCCCGATCGGATCCGCGCAGCAGCGTCCGTCTGCCTGGGGAGTAGACAGGCAGGTCCCTCTGGGTCCCTCCGGCCGCAGTGCCTTCCCTGCCCCGGGTCCTCCCTTCTGGCACGGGGAGGGGCGCGGAATAGCTAACCGACCCCACCCCCTGCGGGCTGCAAGGCTCCATCACCCCCAAGCATGATCCCAGATATTGGGAGGGCGGGGGTCGGGAGAGAGGGTGTCAGACTGTCGCGCAGGAAGGAGGCAGCGGCGGGAGAGGGCTTCATTTCGGTTTCGCGAGGTTGGCCCCGCTCTCGCCCTGGCCCGCTCCCCGTCGGTGAAGGACGCTGCTGGAGGAGACAGCCGAGCCGGAGGAGGGGGTCCGCGGTCCCGGAGGGGCGCAGATTCCGGGGTCAGGGGAGGCCGGGTGGGGCGCGGAGGGGCAGGGGCGGCGGGGCGGCCCTTACCTGCTCGCAGAGGGGCCTCGCCGCGGGGCGGCCGGGGGCGGACTCCGCGGGGACCGCGCGCAGCGGCGAGCCCGCGCCCCTCTCCGCCCCGGGATGGGGAGCTGGTGCGCCGAGCCGCGCGCGCAGAGCGCAGATCTCGTGTCTGTGAGTCCACCGGCCGCCGGTGTCCGTGGGTCCCTGCGCGGCGGCGTGAGCTTGTGCGCACGCGGGGACTGCGCTCGCCCGGAGCCGCCGCCACCGCCGCTATCCGTCGCCGCCCGGGGCCGAGCGCGGGGCCCCCGCCTGTCCCCGCCCGCCCCGCGCCGCGCGCCCGCCCGCCCAGCCGGGTCTGCCCTGCGGGAGAGGCGCCGCCTCCACCGCGAAGCCTGGCCGGGGGCCGGAGGGAGGCGACCGACCACCGCCTCCCCACGCGCACTTCGCAGGCGAGGTCGGGGGGAGGGTTGGGGGGTGCAGGCCAATGGGCTCCTGGGGGAGGGGTTAGGGGAGCCGGACCCCGCCCGCCGCAGACTCGAGTAGGAGCTTCAGCGCGGAGACCTGGGGGCCAGGATGCGGAGGCGACAATCCCCCTCCGTCGCCCGGCTTCCGGGGCTCAGCGTCGGGCCTTCCCCGGGGCTCACAGCTCTCCTTCCAACCCTCCCGAGATACCCAGAGAGAGAAACCCTCATCCTTCTCCCTCCCATGTCCTCCGGACTCCCTGTCTGTTAGACCTAGTTCCTCCTCCTCCTGCAGGAAGCCTTCCTTACAGAAGTCCCAGACTCCCCTTGGGACCTTTCTTTGTCCCCACAGCCTTGGCTTGGGAGAAAATCCTTTAGATTTGGGGTGCCTACAGCTACTTAAAACCACAGTGCTTTGGAGTCAGATTGCCTGACTAGCTCGGGCAGGTGACTGGGCACCTCTGAGCCTCAGCTACTTCCCTATACACAGTATCATATTACCCATCCCTCCCCACCCCTTGTCAACAACGTTAAGGAAGAATGGGACGACGCGGATTTTCACTAATTTTATTTCCTCACTAATGAATTATTTCCTATTGCTACAATGGACATGAGTTTGAGCAAATTCTGGGAGATGGTGAGGGACAGGAAAGCCTGGTGTGCTGCAGTCCATGGGGTTGCCCAGAGCCAGACACAACTTAGAGACTGAACAACAATTGTTATTTTAGTACCGCTTAACCTTCTCCTAGTACAGATGGATAAGCGGAGGCTTAATGAAGGGAACTGACCAACTCTTTGCGACCCCTTGGACTGCAGCCCACCAGGCTTCTCTGCCCATGAGATTCTCCAAGCAAGAACACTAGGGTGGGTTGCCATGCCCTCCTCCAGGGAACCTGCCCCACCCAGGGATCGAACTCTGTCTCCTGCATTGACAGGCAGGTTCTTTACCACTAGGGCCACCTGGGAAGCCCCAAATAGGTCAAGGTCACATAGACGCTTGGTGCTGAAGCTGAAGCCCAGCAGAGAACAGTTAATTAGCCGCTCTCACGACCAGCACTTCCCCTCTGCCCACCCCACCAGCCGACCCACGGCTCCCCCTCCCCTGCTCCTGGTTTCTTGGTCCTCCCTAGGCGCCAGCATCCCAGGAGCTCCCTCCACGCCCCACCCACAGCTCTGCAACCAGGCTCCGGAGTTCCTTGTCAAGTAAGTTACAGTTCAGCCTCCAAGTGGGCCTGAGTTTGGAATATGTCACCTGTTGAGGAAGCTTCAAGGAGAAGGAGGGAGAGACTTGGGCCTTTCCTTAGGAATTCTAGCCAAACTGAGGAGGAGCGGACTGGAGGGCGGAGCAGGACTCCATAACAGAAACTTGGGGCTTCCCTGGTGATCCAATGGGTAAAGAGGAAGCCTTCCTTACAGAAGTCCCAGACTTGGGACCTTTCTTTGTCCCCACAGCCTTGGCTTGGGAGAAAATCCTTTAGATTTGGGGTGCCTACAGCTACTTAAAACCACAGTGCTTTGGAGTCAGATTGCCTGACTAGCTCGGGCAGGTGACTGGGCACCTCTGAGCCTCAGCTACTTCCCTATACACAGTACCATATTACCCATCCCCTCCCCACCCCTTGTCAACAACGTTAAGGAAGAATGGGACGACGCGGATTTTCACTAATTTTATTTCCTCACTAATGAATTATTTCCTATTGCTACAATGGACATGAGTTTGAGCAAATTCTGGGAGATGGTGAGGGACAGGAAAGCCTGGTGTGCTGCAGTCCATGGGGTTGCCCAGAGCCAGACACAACTTAGAGACTGAACAACAATTGTTATTTTAGTACCGCTTAACCTTCTCCTAGTACAGATGGATAAGCGGAGGCTTAATGAAGGGAACTGACCAACTCTTTGCGACCCCTTGGACTGCAGCCCACCAGGCTTCTCTGCCCATGAGATTCTCCAAGCAAGAACACTAGGGTGGGTTGCCATGCCCTCCTCCAGGGAACCTGCCCCACCCAGGGATCGAACTCTGTCTCCTGCATTGACAGGCAGGTTCTTTACCACTAGGGCCACCTGGGAAGCCCCAAATAGGTCAAGGTCACATAGACGCTTGGTGCTGAAGCTGAAGCCCAGCAGAGAACAGTTAATTAGCCGCTCTCACGACCAGCACTTCCCCTCTGCCCACCCCACCAGCCGACCCACGGCTCCCCCTCCCCTGCTCCTGGTTTCTTGGTCCTCCCTAGGCGCCAGCATCCCAGGAGCTCCCTCCACGCCCCACCCACAGCTCTGCAACCAGGCTCCGGAGTTCCTTGTCAAGTAAGTTACAGTTCAGCCTCCAAGTGGGCCTGAGTTTGGAATATGTCACCTGTTGAGGAAGCTTCAAGGAGAAGGAGGGAGAGACTTGGGCCTTTCCTTAGGAATTCTAGCCAAACTGAGGAGGAGCGGACTGGAGGGCGGAGCAGGACTCCATAACAGAAACTTGGGGCTTCCCTGGTGATCCAATGGGTAAAGAGGGTGCCTTGCTGTACAAGGGGCACCAGTTTGTTCCCTGGCTCTGGAGGATCCCACGTGCCACGGAGTGGCTGGGCCTGTGTGTCCAATTACGAGCTAGCATGCTGCAGCGCGTGCTCCCAGAGCCAGTGCTCTGCAACAGGAGGCCACTGCAATGGGAGGCCCACACAGGCCAGGGAATAAAGATGGATGAAAATAAATAAATAAAAATCAATAAAAGAGGGCAAAATTTATTTTAAAAAAAAAGAAAGAAAGAAACTTGAAGCAAGTGTCTGGGTGTTCAGAAAGACGCCAGGAGTTCCCTGGGTCTGCCCGGTGAGGTGATGATCTCTCTCCACTGCACGGTGAACCCTGGCCCCCTCTGGTACACCACACTGTTGGTCTGCACGGATCGCATTTCTTTCAGTCCAGGAAAGCTTCCTACAGGAGGAGAATGTTAGTTCTCTGTGTCAGTAAAGAGTGAGACCCCTCTGGAGAGAAGAGACCCTGGTGTCTTGCTAGAGTCAGACAGACAAGGGAGACAGGACTTCCCTCTAGGCCTGGGCACACCACTTTCTAGACTGTTGGTATGACCCCTGGCAACCTCCTTGCATCTGTCTCCAGCCTGGGGGTTTGAAGATCAAGTGAGACGCTGTGTGTGAAAGTGCTCTGTAAGCTGTGAAGCATCATGAGGAGGAAGGAGGGGCTCAGCAGTCTCAGAGTCAGGAGGGAAGCATGGGGCTCAGGACCCTGGAGGCACGGAGTGTGAGGAAGTACCCAAGTCACCTGCGGCAGGCTAGCTGTCCCTGGAAATGGTGGGCGGTGAGCAAGTCGAGCACCCCTTGCCCCCCTGCCTGGACAGCCAGTGGACAGGAATGAACCCCTTCCCTTCACCTCTTTCCCCTTTGCTGCCAGGCCTCTAGCCAGAGGGCGAGCGGACTCCTAGCTGACCACAGCTAGAGGTCAGCCAGGGCTCCAGGTATCACTGTGCCACCCATGCTCGGCATGGAGCAGGGAAGGGTAGACATGCAGCTCCTGCTCTGCCCGCTGCCCACCAAGCCAGGCACGCAGCGTCCTCCAAAAGGGCCACTTCTTAGAGTTGGTCTTGGACCCGGCACCTGTCACATTTTCTCCAAGGTGTTGCAGTCCGTGTGGATGGCCTCTAATCGCTGCTGTACTTCATAGCACTGGTCTGGGTGAGGCCCAGACTGGGAGCATCGTCAGAGCTGGGATCAAGAGAGGCTGACTAGTCCCTTTCTCTGCGAATAAGAGCCCAAGCCTGGAGGGGCCACAGGTCTAGCCTGAGGACGCACTTATCAGATTGCAGACTACAGTTTATGCCATGGGCCCACGTTACCGCTGTTTGACCCAGAGAACGCCCTGAGCAGACTGGAGCACACTGGCCCCTCACGTCCTGGACTCTTATCTGCCCGTGCAGGCATGTGGCGCTGGCCTCTCCAGACAATCCTAGCTCTCCATTAGCAGGAGCTATTCCATGTCTGGTACCCCAGACAGGGTCTTCCTGAGGACAGGACCAGGCTTTCCTTCTTTTTCCTCCTCACCCTGCCTGCCTGGCTTCATTCGGGGAGACTGGAGGCTGAAAGTCCACCCATGGGCCCACCCTCTCTTCCCAGAGGACCCCTTGAATTTCTTCCTCTCTCCCAGGGTGGGAGGTAGGGTCTCCTCAACAGCTTTTTCCTCCCCTGAGGTGCTCATTGCCTCAGCTCCCTTCCACGAGCCAGCCAGCCTGGCGGGCAGCAGCTGATAAAGATGGATTTTAATTCAATTTTCTGCGATGTGGCGGAGGGAGATGGATGCCAGGCGGCCCTACCCAGCATTCGTCTCTCCTGAGCACCGGTTCCCGCCTCCGTGACTCGCGGCCCCCACCCAGCCCACCCCACGCCGGCCCCACCAGCCCCACCGTGCTGGCGGGGGGACAGCACACTCAGGGACACCAAGGCATTTTTATTGTATAGGAAATAGCAGGCATTTTGTGAATGCTCACTGTATCTTGAGCCAGCGCTTCTCAACCCTCCTGTGTTACAGAACCCTTGGGGAGCTTTAAAAATGTACCCATGGCTGGGCCTCATTGCCAAGCTTAGTGCGCTGTCTGTGGTAAGGCCTGGGCAAAAGTATTTCTTGTTAAAGCTCCTGTGGATTGCGATCCAAGCCAGGCAGCGTCCTCCAAAGGGCCACTTCTTAGAGTTGGTCTTGGACCCGGCACCTGTCACATTTTCTCCAAGGTGTTGCAGTCCGTGTGGATGGCCTCTAATCGCTGCTGTACTTCATAGCACTGGTCTGGGTGAGGCCCAGACTGGGAGCATCGTCAGAGCTGGGATCAAGAGAGGCTGACTAGTCCCTTTCTCTGCGAATAAGAGCCCAAGCCTGGAGGGGCCACAGGTCTAGCCTGAGGACGCACTTATCAGATTGCAGACTACAGTTTATGCCATGGGCCCACGTTACCGCTGTTTGACCCAGAGAACGCCTGAGCAGACTGGAGCACACTGGCCCCTCACGTCCTGGACTCTTATCTGCCCGTGCAGGCATGTGGCGCTGGCCTCTCCAGACAATCCTAGCTCTCCATTAGCAGGAGCTATTCCATGTCTGGTACCCCAGACAGGGTCTTCCTGAGGACAGGACCAGGCTTTCCTTCTTTTTCCTCCTCACCCTGCCTGCCTGGCTTCATTCGGGGAGACTGGAGGCTGAAAGTCCACCCATGGGCCCACCCTCTCTTCCCAGAGGACCCCTTGAATTTCTTCCTCTCTCCCAGGGTGGGAGGTAGGGTCTCCTCAACAGCTTTTTCCTCCCCTGAGGTGCTCATTGCCTCAGCTCCCTTCCACGAGCCAGCCAGCCTGGCGGCAGCAGCTGATAAAGATGGATTTTAATTCAATTTTCTGCGATGTGGCGGAGGGAGATGGATGCCAGGCGGCCCTACCCAGCATTCGTCTCTCCTGAGCACCGGTTCCCGCCTCCGTGACTCATGGCCCCACCCAGCCCTCCCCCCGCCGGCCCCACCAGCCCCACCGTGCTGGCGGGGGGACAGCACACTCAGGGACACCAAGGCATTTTTATTGTATAGGAAATAGCAGGCATTTTGTGAATGCTCACTGTATCTTGAGCCAGCGCTTCTCAACCCTCCTGTGTTACAGAACCCTTGGGGAGCTTTAAAAATGTACCCATGGCTGGGCCTCATTGCCAAGCTTAGTGCGCTGTCTGTGGTAAGGCCTGGGCAAAAGTATTTCTTGTTAAAGCTCCCCTGTGGATTGCGATCCAAGACTCAGAACCCTTGTCATAAACCCTCCGCTAAATGCCGTGCTTGTGCATGTCACAAGGTGGCACGCTCTTATGTCCAGAGCCCCTGAGAGGAGTGCCCAGGTGCCATCTCTCCACATCACCACTAGCAGCCTCTTCTGCTTCCTCTGGGAACGGTTAATATGTCTACATGTTTTTGTTTTCTATGTGCTCCAGGCCATGAAAAGGATGGGAAGGTAGCTACCTTCTGTGCATTTGTCCCTCTGATTCCTGTTTAGGAAAGGTGCTGAGCCTTAAATAGCAGGCTATGGAGTAGGGGTTTCTTTCCGTGCAGAAGCAAAATGCTGACCCTGGGTCACTTCTCAGCCAAGCCAGTGCACAGCTCTGGGGAAAGTTTGACTCTTGAGAGGCCCTGGTTGCCCCCTGCATCTGTGCTGGAGTCAGGCAGCCAGGGAAGCTCTGAGAAGGCCCGAGTGTATCAGGGAGTAGCCCCTGGGAGTCCCGGAAAGACAGCAGGGCGAGCAGCAGGGGGGCTCTGGAAGGCTCAGCCCCATGATGGTGCATAGGGCAGGCCCGAAGCCTCGTGGAGGCCCCTCTCCTGCAGATGCCCTGTCTGCAGGGACATTCCAGGAAGCAGGCCTGGGCTCCCCTGGGAGAGCATCATTCCAAAAGCAGGCTCACTACCCTCTCACCCAGAAGGCAGCAGCCTCATCAGATAAACCTATACCCTCCAGAGACTTTTCGGCTACCCCAGGGACCCTTGGAATTTTCTAAGAAACCAATGCAAAGAACATCAGGCTACTTAGATCCATGGTGTTCAGACTGTACTCCAGGAGCTTGAGAATACTTGACACTAGGACACAGTGTCAGAAGGGAGGCGTGTCCTAAGAGATCTCTGGGAGCTCCTCAGAGCTCAGTCCGGAGTCCTCCCTGATCTGTCCCCCACAGGGCACTGCAATGGAGAAGAATGAGCAAGAGGAGGACTGTCCGGAAGCGGGGAGGGGCCAGGCATCAGGGGTTCGGAATCCCAAATTCTAAGTCCAGACTTGACTGGTTACATGTCCGGTTTCACAGAGGAAGCAAGTGAGGCTCAGGGAACAGAGATAGTCAGCTCAAAGTAAAAAAGGCAACTAGTAGTGGAGGTGAGGCCACGTACCAAGTCTCTGGATTTCAAATTCTAAGTTCTGTCTCCTGAATCATAACTCAGAAGGGAAGATGTGCTTCTCGGGAGGTGGAAAGTGTGGGTAACTAGGAGCAGGCATCAGAAGAGGTAAAAGTGAAAAGGAATATTACTCAGTCATCAAAAAGAATGAAATAAGGCCATTTGCAGCAGTATGGATGGACCTAGAGAGTGTAAACTGAGTGAAGTAAGTCAGACAGAGAAGGAGAGTACTGTATGGCATCTCTTATATGTGGAATCTAAAAAGAAATGATACACGGGAACTTACAAAGCAGAGACTCACAGACTTAGAGGACAAACTTATGGTTGCTGAGTGCAGAAAATGCTGAGGGAAAGGGATGGTTAGGAAGTTTGGGATGGACATATACACACAGCTGTATTTAAAGTGGCTAACCAACGAGGCCCTCCTTGATAGCACATGGAACCCTGCTCAGTGCTCTGTGCCAGCCTGGATGGGAGGGGAGTCTGGGGGAGAATGGATACATGTATATGAATGGCTGAGTCCCTTCACTGTTCACATGAAACCATCACAACATTGTTTGCTAAGTGGCTATATGCCAAAACAAAGTAAAAAGCTTAAAAAAGAGGTAAAAGGGGGCTTCTCTGGTGGTCCCGTGGGGAAAGAGTCCGCCTTGCAGTGCAAGGGGCGCCAGTTCGATCCCTGGCCTGGGAAGATCCCACGTGCCGCAGAGCGGCTGGACCAGCTTGTCTGCTACAAGAGAGGCCACTGCAATGGGAGGCCCACACAGGCCAAAGAACAAAGATGGATGAAAATAAATAAATGAAAGGCCAATAAAAGAGGCCAAAATTAAAAAAAAAAAAAAAAGAAGTAAAAGGGAAAGATACATGTGAATAGCCAAATGCCCTGTCTCTTTCCCTCATGTACCTAAATCCCCAAATGCAGCCTCTGGTCCAGAGCAGCATATTCCCAAATACACATACTTATTGCTACGTGGAACGGGATGATTTCCAGGTGGCGCTAGTAATAAAGAACCTGCCTGCCAAGGCAGGAAACATAAGAGAGGTGAGTTTAAACCCTGGGTGGAGAAGAATCTTTAGAGGAGAGCATGGCAAATATTCTTGCCTCTCGAGTATTCTTGCCTGGAGAATCCCATGGACAGAAGAGCCTGGCGGATTCCGGTTTATGGGGTTGCAAAGAGACACACACGATCAAAGCAACTTAGCACGCATTGCTGCGTGGGAGTATGCCCTGCGCCCGACGTGTGCGTCTCCGTCCATCATGGCTGCCTAGAGTCATGTTCACCCAGGGTCCGCGCGTGCTCTCGCGCACAGAGGCGCTCCATCCGCAGATCTGCCGGGTGACAATACATCGCCTCCACCAGGAGGGGCGTTTTCTATCCTGAAGAGCTGAGCCATGCCGCTTTCATGTGGAATCTAAAAGAAATGATACACGGAACTTACAAAGCAGAGACTCACAGACTAAAAATTTAAAAGGCTGAGGGAAAGGGATGGTTAGGAAGTTTGGGATGGACATATACACACAGCTGTATTTAAAGTGGCTAACCAACGAGGCCCTCCTTGATAGCACATGGAACCCTGCTCAGTGCTCTGTGCCAGCCTGGATGGGAGGGGAGTCTGGGGGAGAATGGATACATGTATATGAATGGCTGAGTCCCTTCACTGTTCACATGAAACCATCACAACATTGTTTGCTAAGTGGCTATATGCCAAAACAAAGTAAAAAGCTTAAAAAAGAGGTAAAAGGGGGCTTCTCTGGTGGTCCCGGGGGGAAAGAGTCCGCCTTGCAGTGCAAGGGGCGCCAGTTCGATCCCTGGCCTGGGAAGATCCCACGTGCCGCAGAGCGGCTGGACCAGCTTGTCTGCTACAAGAGAGGCCACTGCAATGGGAGGCCCACACAGGCCAAAGAACAAAGATGGATGAAAATAAATAAATGAAAGGCCAATAAAAGAGGCCAAAATTAAAAAAAAAAAAAAAAGAGGTAAAAGGGAAAGATACATGTGAATAGCCAAATGCCCTGTCTCTTTCCCTCATGTACCTAAATCCCCAAATGCAGCCTCTGGTCCAGAGCAGCATATTCCCAAATACACATACTTATTGCTACGTGGAATGGGATGATTTCCAGGTGGCGCTAGTAATAAAGAACCTGCCTGCCAAGGCAGGAAACATAAGAGAGGTGAGTTTAAACCCTGGGTGGAGAAGAATCTTTAGAGGAGAGCATGGCAAATATTCTTGCCTCTCGAGTATTCTTGCCTGGAGAATCCCATGGACAGAAGAGCCTGGCGGATTCCGGTTTATGGGGTTGCAAAGAGACGGACACGATCAAAGCAACTTAGCACGCATTGCTGCGTGGGAGTATGCCCTGCGCCGCGCACGTGTGCGTCTCCGTCCATCATGGCTGCCTAGAGTCATGTTCACCCAGGGTCCGCGCGTGCTCTCGCGCACAGAGGCGCTCCATCCGCAGATCTGCCGGGTGACAATACATCGCCTCCACCAGGAGGGGCGTTTTCTATCCTGAAGAGCTGAGCCAGGCAGTGGCAGAGGCAGAACTTCATCACTGTCAGGCAGTTCTCCTCAGAGAGTAGCATTTCCCATTCACCTTCCGCAGTCCCTTCCCCAGGGACTCGGGCGTTCACCCCTGGGAGCTGAATACCCTGCAGGGAACGCTGGTGGAAGGAGAATGCACTATTTCCATTCCATCTCCAGTCCTCTGTTCTCCAGGCTTTCGTTTCTCCCCTCACTGCCATCCTCCTCCTCCTCATTGGCACACTCTATCCCTGATTTATCCCTTAGTTACTCAGTTGGCATGAGGTCTTCCACTGTGAGAAAGGCCCCCTCCTAGGCACTCTACAAACAGGTCACATTGCTGGTGTTCAAGAGCTGCATTTGCTCACGTCCCGCCCTCTGCTAGGTGCTCGCTCACTGCTCTCCATCTGGCTCCAGCTCCTGTCGGGGTGGGCACCCACACCCTCTGCCAGCCCTCCTCGCCCCCTTACAGGGCCCATCGTCAAGGCCAGGTCCCACTTGCTGTTGTTTCAGTTTCCTGAGAGCCTGACTTGGCTGCCAGTAAAATAACAGCGCGCCCGGGCCAGCACAAGTCCTGGCTTTCACACGGGACCTCGGCGAGCAAGCATGGAGGTGTGGAAATTACAGATAATTCATGTGGGTGGAGGCGGCAAGCGTGAGGCATGGATCCAGCCGTTCCCAGAAAAGCAGCTCAGGATAATAGGGGGGCTGTGACGGGCTGAGCCCTGACTCGGTGTCATGCAAACGATGCTGATAATTGTATTAAAAGGAGGGCAAATAGAATGTTCTTTGACGACCAACTTTGGGAGGAGATTTGCAGCTAATGAAACAATTCTTTGCCATGGCTGACGGGAGCATTGTCGGCTGAGAATTCAGTCAGGGTGCTGGGGGCTCTGGGCCCTGAGTTGAGGCTGGGAATATACTCAGAGCTGGCAAGATGGCCTTTCCTCAAGGCCTTGCAGGGACTCAGGGGTGGGGCATGTAGATCAGGCTTCCACTGCGGGGTAACAAGTTCCCGCAAATTTAACAGTTTACAACCACGCACATGTTGGGCTAATCTCCCTTTGGACAAATTTAAAGTCAATGCATGTGTGCGTATGCTTAGTCACTCAGTTGTGTCTGACTCTCTGTGACCCCATGGACTGTAGCCAGCCAGGCTCCTCTGTTCATGAGACTACCCAGGCAAGAATACTGAATGGAACAGCCATTTCCTTCTTTAGGGGATCATCCTAAATCAGGGATAGAACACAAGTCTCTTGCATTGCAGATGGATTCTTGACCATCTGAGCCACCAAGGAAGACCAGCAACCTCTGCAAAATCTTCTCCCCTTTGCCATATAACTATTCTAACCAGGAAAGTGAGATCCCATTATATTTCTGGGCCCTGTCCACATCCAAGAGGAGGGACGTGTGTGGGCTTATAGCCCAGGGCACCTTACAGTCCCGTCCACCGAGGTCCCTGTCACCTAGACACCAAGTATGAGGGATGGGGCCGAAACAGCTTAATGGACCAAAGCTCTCGGAGGTCAAAGCCTCTGTTAGTCTCGTTCCATCCAAGTGCTGGGCATGAAGTCAGCGCTTAGGAAATATTTTTCAATTGAATAAGTGAGTCACCAACTCCTACGTCCAGTATACAGGTGGAGAACGCCAAGGCTAGAGAAAAGACAGTACTCTTTTTTTTTAAGGTAAGTACTTTTTCAAGTCATCCAAGGCAACCGATGACAAACGTGGAGCAATCACATGCATTACCATTAGCTGAGCAGTCCCTCTGTGCCTCACGCTGTGCTTGGTTATTTTACCGATTCCCAGAATTGTCACAAAGATGTGATTAAGGATGATGAATACCCCAGGTTTACAGGTGAAAAGAGTAAGTCTCAGGGAGGCGGCTGGCTTGTCCAGAGACGCTGCTGGCATTATCACAAAACCAGGACTCTGGCTCACTCAGCTTGGCTCCCCCCTGCCACCGGTCCGTGGGGCTCCCCTCCCTGCGCTGAGCAGTTGCCAGTGTCCGCAGGCAGGACCAGTTGCAAGCAGCATCAGGAGGCCAGGTGCGGGGGACTGCTTGGGAAGGCTTGCTTCCTTCTTCCTTCCCAGGGGGATTAAGCCATCACTTTGTTTCACACTGGGTCACCCAGAACCTGACAAGGCAGGGAGGTGTTTCTAATTACTCATAATTAGCAAGCTGATTAGGCCTGTCACAGGGGATTGCCTCTCTTTGCTCTCTCCTTTGTGTTCTGAGGACACTTCTCTGGAAAGGAGGGGACCTGTCTGCATGACCAGGGAGAAGAGGAGGCAGGGGAACCTGACTGGGATGGGCAACTGGGTCGTTCATGACCACAGAGAGAAGCATCTCGCTAAGCCTAGCCTTCCGGCTGGATCCCCAGGGGATTCTTTCTTCCAGCTCCAGAGCACAGAGACCATGTGGCTTCCATAGAGGACAACAGGACCTGCCTTACTCTGCAGGAGTAAGTCCTTTCCCAAGGATACTCACACATCACTGCCTCTCCTTCGATAAGGCTCTAGTCAAATATCGCTGCGCTCTCCGTGTGATGGTGTTCTCTGTTACCACCGTTTGCCTCCTTATCCCACGTGAGAACACAGTGGGTAAGCCCAAAAAACCTCTCGGAGGTCAAAGCCTCTGTTAGTCTCGTTCCATCCAAGTGCTGGGCATGAAGTCAGCGCTTAGGAAATATTTTTCAATTGAATAAGTGAGTCACCAACTCCTACGTCCAGTATACAGGTGGAGAACGCCAAGGCTAGAGAAAAGACAGTACTCTTTTTTTTTAAGGTAAGTACTTTTTCAAGTCATCCAAGGCAACCGATGACAAACGTGGAGCAATCACATGCATTACCATTAGCTGAGCAGTCCCTCTGTGCCTCACGCTGTGCTTGGTTATTTTACCGATTCCCAGAATTGTCACAAAGATGTGATTAAGGATGATGAATACCCCAGGTTTACAGGTGAAAAGAGTAAGTCTCAGGGAGGCGGCTGGCTTGTCCAGAGACGCTGCTGGCATTATCACAAAACCAGGACTCTGGCTCACTCAGCTTGGCTCCCCCCTGCCACCGGTCCGTGGGGCTCCCCTCCCTGCGCTGAGCAGTTGCCAGTGTCCGCAGGCAGGACCAGTTGCAAGCAGCATCAGGAGGCCAGGTGCGGGGGACTGCTTGGGAAGGCTTGCTTCCTTCTTCCTTCCCAGGGGGATTAAGCCATCACTTTGTTTCACACTGGGTCACCCAGAACCTGACAAGGCAGGGAGGTGTTTCTAATTACTCATAATTAGCAAGCTGATTAGGCCTGTCACAGGGGATTGCCTCTCTTTGCTCTCTCCTTTGTGTTCTGAGGACACTTCTCTGGAAAGGAGGGGACCTGTCTGCATGACCAGGGAGAAGAGGAGGCAGGGGAACCTGACTGGGATGGGCAACTGGGTCGTTCATGACCACAGAGAGAAGCATCTCGCTAAGCCTAGCCTTCCGGCTGGATCCCCAGGGGATTCTTTCTTCCAGCTCCAGAGCACAGAGACCATGTGGCTTCCATAGAGGACGACAGGACCTGCCTTACTCTGCAGGAGTAAGTCCTTTCCCAAGGATACTCACACATCACTGCCTCTCCTTCGATAAGGCTCTAGTCAAATATCGCTGCGCTCTCCGTGTGATGGTGTTCTCTTTTACCACCGTTTGCCTCCTTATCCCACGTGAGAACACAGTGGGTAAGCCCAGATTTTGGAGCTAGATTGCTGGGTTCCATCCTGGCTCTACCACTCATACAAATAATTAAATTCTGTGCCTCAGTTCCCTCATCTATAAAGTGGAACTAAACAGTAGCATCTGCTTTTTAACATTATTGTATAGGGAAATAAGTTAATGCATGTAAATCATTAGACTTCCCCGGAGGTCCAGTGGTTAAGGCTCTCTGCTTCCACTACGGAGGGCCTCAGTTGGATTCCTAGTCAGGGAACTAGGATCTGGCATGCCATAGGGTGTGATCGAAAGTAATTAGGTAGAGCCTTAGAACCGTGTCTGGCACAGAACATGTGTAAATAGCGCAGGGCACGTGTAAATACAGTAAAGTGTTAATAGTTCCTTTGTCCCTCTTTTTCTTTATAGCACTTATCAGTATCTGCCATGCAACAAATAATATGTTGGATGTTATTTGTCTATTTGTTCAATATTTTCTCCCCCAAGAGGAGGGAAGCTGCTGGAGGGCAGGGCCTTTCTTTGCTCACTGCTCTATTCCCAACACCTAAAGGTACTGGACAGTCTTTGTAGAATCAGTGAGTAAATCCGCCTTTCCTCTTCCCAGGCAGAGGTGTCATTTCTCTCTGTGCTCTGCCGAAGTTCTCATTTGAAGAGAATAAAGAGAATATTTAAAGAGAATAAAACTGCAGCCTCCATGCCCTCATCATCTCACTTCTGTCTGCTGATTCATGACCACAGGTTCCATTTCTGGAACCACAAGGGTGCTCTGTCCTACAGTACCAAACTCTAAGCCTGTGATGAAATGCCCAGAAACCCATGCCATAAAATTCTCGAAGTCTAGAATTCATGGATTCCTAGAATGGGCTCCAGGCCTTGGAGAATTCCAGACTGGAATGCTGGAAGCTCAGAATGTAATCTGAAAATTCCTGATAGGAACTTGGGGACCTTGGAGAGGAGGCCCAGAATTTCAGAAGGGACTTTGGGAGAATCTGGTGAGACTCATTGGCAGTGTTGTCCTCTTTGCAATGATCAAAACACAAGTGGGGCTGCAGCTGAGGGGCGGGAGAGGGGCCAGGTCCCACGTGAGAACACAGTGGGTAAGCCCAGATTTTGGAGCTAGATTGCTGGGTTCCATCCTGGCTCTACCACTCATACAAATAATTAAATTCTGTGCCTCAGTTCCCTCATCTATAAAGTGGAACTAAACAGTAGCATCTGCTTTTTAACATTATTGTATAGGGAAATAAGTTAATGCATGTAAATCATTAGACTTCCCCGGAGGTCCAGTGGTTAAGGCTCTCTGCTTCCACTACGGAGGGCCTCAGTTGGATTCCTAGTCAGGGAACTAGGATCTGGCATGCCATAGGGTGTGATCGAAAGTAATTAGGTAGAGCCTTAGAACCGTGTCTGGCACAGAACATGTGTAAATAGCGCAGGGCACGTGTAAATACAGTAAAGTGTTAATAGTTCCTTTGGGCCTCTGTTTCTTTATAGCACTTATCAGTATCTGCCATGCAACAAATAATATGTTGGATGTTATTTGTCTATTTGTTCAATATTTTCTCCCCCAAGAGGAGGGAAGCTGCTGGAGGGCAGGGCCTTTCTTTGCTCACTGCTCTATTCCCAACACCTAAAGGTACTGGACAGTCTTTGTAGAATCAGTGAGTAAATCCGCCTTTCCTCTTCCCAGGCAGAGGTGTCATTTCTCTCTGTGCTCTGCCGAAGTTCTCATTTGAAGAGAATAAAGAGAATATTTAAAGAGAATAAAACTGCAGCCTCCATGCCCTCATCATCTCACTTCTGTCTGCTGATTCATGACCACAGGTTCCATTTCTGGAACCACAAGGGTGCTCTGTCCTACAGTACCAAACTCTAAGCCTGTGATGAAATGCCCAGAAACCCATGCCATAAAATTCTCGAAGTCTAGAATTCATGGATTCCTAGAATGGGCTCCAGGCCTTGGAGAATTCCAGACTGGAATGCTGGAAGCTCAGAATGTAATCTGAAAATTCCTGATAGGAACTTGGGGACCTTGGAGAGGAGGCCCAGAATTTCAGAAGGGACTTTGGGAGAATCTGGTGAGACTCATTGGCAGTGTTGTCCTCTTTGCAATGATCAAAACACAAGTGGGGCTGCAGCTGAGGGGCGGGAGAGGGGCCAGGATGGCGGTGGGAAAGAACTGCCTGCAGGGTTGCTAGGCGCTGGCACTGGCAGAGACAATGAGACCGGGCTGGGTAGGTGGAGCCTAGGGCTGCATGCTAATGAGGATGCAGGAGGAGAAAGGGAGGGAGGGACTTAAAGGGTGTGCCCATGGCTGGCCCCAATCCCATTACAGCTGGCCACCCAGCTTCCCAGGGAGACTGGGCCCCAGGCCTGGCTCTACCCTCCCCTCCAAAGGTAGGTTCAGGCTGCCCAGTGCTTGGAATTCAGAAGGCGAATCCTGTTCTGAAGTTCACACCCTATAGCAAGACTGTGGTTAGGTCCTGAGCCCCAGGAAACTCAGGGCTAAATGTAGAATATGGCCAGTGGGCAGAGGATGGAGAAATCCCTCAAGGAAATGGATTGGCCCAGAGTGAAATGTGGTACTTGGTGAGAAGTTCTCGGTATAAGACAGAAGTTCAGTTAATGGACCCCAACACTACTTTTGCCCAGTATATTGACTCAGTTCCAGCCAGCCCTTTGACCTGGGCTAGATACCGAACCCTGAACTTGTCTCATAGGAAGCCCCTGTGCCAGCTACAGACATACATCTGGACTGAGCCCTGACCCCAGCTGTGTGTGTGTGTGTGGTCAGTCACTTCAGTTGTGTCTGATTCTTTGGAACACTGTAGACTGGAGCCCACCAGGCTCCTCTGTCCTTGGGACTCTCCAGGCAAGAATACTGGAGTGGGTTGTCCTTTCCACCTCCAGGGTTTTTTTTTTCCGACCCAGGGATCGAACCTGCATCTCTTATATCTCTTACATTGGCAGATGGGCTCTTTACCACTAGCACAGCCTGGGAAGCCTGATCTCAGCTACACATTCCTCCAAAGAATGCTTCATGAGTCCACAGATCTCTAAAAATAGGATTTATCTCAAAGAATCCAAAGGCCAGGAGGATTTCTTAAAACGGTGAAATAGTCCCACACCTCTGAGATACACTGGCTTCTAGAAATAGCTACAAAGACCCAGGTTGAACTCCTCTTTGCAATGATCAAAACACAAGTGGGGCTGCAGCTGAGGGGCGGGAGAGGGGCCAGGATGGCGGTGGGAAAGAACTGCCTGCAGGGTTGCTAGGCGCTGGCACTGGCAGAGACAATGAGACCGGGCTGGGTAGGTGGAGCCTAGGGCTGCATGCTAATGAGGATGCAGGAGGAGAAAGGGAGGGAGGGACTTAAAGGGTGTGCCCATGGCTGGCCCCAATCCCATTACAGCTGGCCACCCAGCTTCCCAGGGAGACTGGGCCCCAGGCCTGGCTCTACCCTCCCCTCCAAAGGTAGGTTCAGGCTGCCCAGTGCTTGGAATTCAGAAGGCGAATCCTGTTCTGAAGTTCACACCCTATAGCAAGAGTGTGGTTAGGTCCTGAGCCCCAGGAAACTCAGGGCTAAATGTAGAATATGGCCAGTGGGCAGAGGATGGAGAAATCCCTCAAGGAAATGGATTGGCCCAGAGTGAAATGTGGTACTTGGTGAGAAGTTCTCGGTATAAGACAGAAGTTCAGTTAATGGACCCCAACACTACTTTTGCCCAGTATATTGACTCAGTTCCAGCCAGCCCTTTGACCTGGGCTAGATACCGAACCCTGAACTTGTCTCATAGGAAGCCCCTGTGCCAGCTACAGACATACATCTGGACTGAGCCCTGACCCCAGCTGTGTGTGTGTGTGGTCAGTCACTTCAGTTGTGTCTGATTCTTTGGAACACTGTAGACTGGAGCCCACCAGGCTCCTCTGTCCTTGGGACTCTCCAGGCAAGAATACTGGAGTGGGTTGTCCTTTCCACCTCCAGGGTTTTTTTTTTCCGACCCAGGGATCGAACCTGCATCTCTTATATCTCTTACATTGGCAGATGGGCTCTTTACCACTAGCACAGCCTGGGAAGCCTGATCTCAGCTACACATTCCTCCAAAGAATGCTTCATGAGTCCACAGATCTCTAAAAATAGGATTTATCTCAAAGAATCCAAAGGCCAGGAGGATTTCTTAAAACGGTGAAATAGTCCCACACCTCTGAGATACACTGGCTTCTAGAAATAGCTACAAAGACCCAGGTTGAACTCCCTCTCAATGCCCAGAGCAAGTGGACTCTCCCCTCCCTGCTGTGGGAAGGGCTTCTGTTCAGACGTGGCCCTGCTCCACGCTGAGCTTTTTCCAACATGAGAAAGAGAATCTGGAAGGAGGTCAGTGGACCAGACCCCATCAAGACACTATTGGGGACAGAGATGCAAGCTGTAGCCCGAGAGCTGGCTGAGTGCCTATGGAGGCGCCCCTGGTGGCATTGGGGATGCTCGCCTGGGGACGCTTGACAAATAGAGCTTGTGATGTCGGTAAGTATTTGTAAGTCTGGTGATTGCCACACACCTCAAGCAGGTCTCCCACACTCTCTTCCCTCAACTGCGCTCCTTTCTGCCCTTCTGCCACTCATCTTCTTGGCTTTGGGCTGGTTTTACTATCTTGGACTAGGTCACTGTTTTTCCTTAATGAGACAAGAGCTTTTGGAGGAGGAACTCCAACAATCCAAATAACCAGTAAATCAGAGTCTTTACACATTCTCTGCTTCTCCTTTTAGCATCTCCAGGGTGAAGGGACAACTGCCTTCTTCCCAGCAATATGGTACCCAGCAAAAACTGAGGCTTCCCCTTTAAGGCACTTAAAATGTCTGACACACACACTGCTCACTCCCAGGAAGATAAGGCAGTCCTGTTGGGAAAGGGCAAATGGACCCACCGACCTCTCCAAGCCGCAGTTACCTGGATGAAGAAGCGAGAAGCTGTCGTCCATGTTCCAGGAGCTGTGCCAACTCCTCTATGAAGGTCCAGTGTCACCTGGGCACAGATGACCACGGGGTGGGAGGGTCACAAGAAAAGACCCTCTGTCCCTGGGCAATCTTCCTTGTTCACTGCTGCACAGACATCTCTCCTCTGAGAGTCATTTCCTTCTGGAGGGAAGTGGAACTAGGCAGTGAAAGAGCTCTGGTCTGATGGGGAGAGACCCTGCACTCTCATCTGGGTCGCAGCGCTGCTCCTAACCCATACTTCCCCACATAACCTCACACGGTGGGCATTCTGCTTAGGCTACTTCTTCTTCATTGCCAGATTGTTACCGAGTCCAAGCTCACTCTGCTTGCACGCAGGTCAATGAATCCGAGAGACGGTGTTGAGGCACACGGTGAGAGTTACTTCTGCCGGTGGATCAGGGCTTCTGTTCAGACGTGGCCCTGCTCCACGCTGAGCTTTTTCCAACATGAGAAAGAGAATCTGGAAGGAGGTCAGTGGACCAGACCCCATCAAGACACTATTGGGGACAGAGATGCAAGCTGTAGCCCGAGAGCTGGCTGAGTGCCTATGGAGGCGCCCCTGGTGGCATTGGGGATGCTCGCCTGGGGACGCTTGACAAATAGAGCTTGTGATGTCGGTAAGTATTTGTAAGTCTGGTGATTGCCACACACCTCAAGCAGGTCTCCCACACTCTCTTCCCTCAACTGCGCTCCTTTCTGCCCTTCTGCCACTCATCTTCTTGGCTTTGGGCTGGTTTTACTATCTTGGACTAGGTCACTGTTTTTCCTTAATGAGACAAGAGCTTTTGGAGGAGGAACTCCAACAATCCAAATAACCAGTAAATCAGAGTCTTTACACATTCTCTGCTTCTCCTTTTAGCATCTCCAGGGTGAAGGGACAACTGCCTTCTTCCCAGCAATATGGTACCCAGCAAAAACTGAGGCTTCCCCTTTAAGGCACTTAAAATGTCTGACACACACACTGCTCACTCCCAGGAAGATAAGGCAGTCCTGTTGGGAAAGGGCAAATGGACCCACCGACCTCTCCAAGCCGCAGTTACCTGGATGAAGAAGCGAGAAGCTGTCGTCCATGTTCCAGGAGCTGTGCCAACTCCTCTATGAAGGTCCAGTGTCACCTGGGCACAGATGACCACGGGGTGGGAGGGTCACAAGAAAAGACCCTCTGTCCCTGGGCAATCTTCCTTGTTCACTGCTGCACAGACATCTCTCCTCTGAGAGTCATTTCCTTCTGGAGGGAAGTGGAACTAGGCAGTGAAAGAGCTCTGGTCTGATGGGGAGAGACCCTGCACTCTCATCTGGGTCGCAGCGCTGCTCCTAACCCATACTTCCCCACATAACCTCACACGGTGGGCATTCTGCTTAGGCTACTTCTTCTTCATTGCCAGATTGTTACCGAGTCCAAGCTCACTCTGCTTGCCGCACGTCAGGTCAATGAATCCGAGAGACGAGGTGTTGAGGCAAGGAAAACGATTTTATTCGGAAAGCAGCTGACTGAGAAGATGGCAGGCTGGTGCCTAGGAAAAAAACCATCTTAGTGGGGTTTGGATGCCAGGTGATTTTATAGATCACACATAGGAGGAGGTAAGGAAGCAAAGCAAAAAGACCACTAATCTTGCAAATATCTCCTAGAATGGCAAGCCTCAGGCAGGGGAAGTGTTAACCTCTCTTTCTGCTGTCTACAGGTGGATAGGATTCTCGAACAAAGGTATTTTACTTTAACACTCAGGCAAAGGGGCAGGGTTCTGAGGCGAGCCATTAAGCATGATTATAATAATAGCAACAGAAAGCAAATCAAAGAAACAGTTTGCAACATGGAGCCAGAATTGGTTTTCTCCCTGCCACAAGATCATCCCTTGCAAAGCACACCACTAAGGGTCCAGTCCCCAGTTCTAAATGCTAATGCCATTGCCCAGGCATTGTGACATTAAAAACCCTCCCATGCATTCCCACCAGAACCCACTCACTACCTCCTTGAGAACTATTCAGAGACACTGTTCATGCAGTAGCTGCAAAGAAGAGCCTCAGACCTGTTCAGCCAACATCAGTCCACCACCATCTCCAAGCTCTATGAGTGGAGGTGAGGACCATGTGTGAAAACTGCCAAGGATGCGTTGCTGGTCGGGGCTCCCCAAGGAAGGCAGAGAGCAAAGGGAAGTGGCCCTCATCCCAACCCAGTGAAAGGAGCTTGAGAAGACTCACTTGAAGAGCCTGGCAGTTCTTAATGTAACTGGGCGACACCGAGATTGACAGTTGACTGCCCAGAGACACATGAGGTGTAGGGAGAAGTATATCAAAAGAGTGCCTTTATTTGTGAAGGATGCAGAGCCAGGGAGGACTTAAAGCAAGGGATGCTAAAACAGAATCATTTGGGCATCAGGAAGATATATGAGAAGCAAGGAAACCAGTTACGAACCTATTGAGAGAGGCCTTAGTGAAGCGATCCTCAACCCATACTTCCCACATAACCTCACACGGTGGGCATTCTGCTTACTTTTTTTGCCAGATTGTTACCGAGTCCAAGCTCACCCTGCTCGCCACACAGCAGGCCAATGAATGTGAGAGACGAGGTGCTGAGGCAAGGAAAACGATTTTATTCGGAAAGCAGCTGACTGAGAAGATGGCAGGCTGGTGCCTAGGAAAAAAACCATCTTAGTGGGGTTTGGATGCCAGGTGATTTTATAGATCACACATAGGAGGAGGTAAGGAAGCAAAGCAAAAAGACCACTAATCTTGCAAATATCTCCTAGAATGGCAAGCCTCAGGCAGGGGAAGTGTTAACCTCTCTTTCTGCTGTCTACAGGTGGATAGGATTCTCGAACAAAGGTATTTTACTTTAACACTCAGGCAGAGGCCAGGGTTCTGAGGCGAGCCATTAAGCATGATTATAATAATAGCAACAGAAAGCAAATCAAAGAAACAGTTTGCAACATGGAGCCAGAATTGGTTTTCTCCCTGCCACAAGATCATCCCTTGCAAAGCACACCACTAAGGGTCCAGTCCCCAGTTCTAAATGCTAATGCCATTGCCCAGGCATTGTGACATTAAAAACCCTCCCATGCATTCCCACCAGAACCCACTCACTACCTCCTTGAGAACTATTCAGAGACACTGTTCATGCAGTAGCTGCAAAGAAGAGCCTCAGACCTGTTCAGCCAACATCAGTCCACCACCATCTCCAAGCTCTATGAGTGGAGGTGAGGACCATGTGTGAAAACTGCCAAGGATGCGTTGCTGGTCGGGGCTCCCCAAGGAAGGCAGAGAGAAAAGGGAAGTGGCCCTCATCCCAACCCAGTGAAAGGAGCTTGAGAAGACTCACTTGAAGAGCCTGGCAGTTCTTAATGTAACTGGGCGACACCGAGATTGACAGTTGACTGCCCAGAGACACATGAGGTGTAGGGAGAAGTATATCAAAAGAGTGCCTTTATTTGTGAAGGATGCAGAGCCAGGGGAGGACTTAAAGCAAGGGATGCTAAAACAGAATCATTTGGGCATCAGGAAGATATATGAGAAGCAAGGAAACCAGTTACGAACCTATTGAGAGAGGCCTGAGGACAGACGACTAAGGGCTGAACTGGATGAAGACAGTGGCCATCGATGCAAACATATAGGGGTGGATCTGAGAGGAAAAAGTAAGATCAAGCCATAGGAACTGTTTGTGAAAACTCCAAGAGGCAAGACCCATGAGAGGAGCTCTTGTTATTGTTACTACTAATGTTTTAAATTAGAAAACTCTCTGGAGAGGAATAGTTGCATGCCATTATCAGTCATTAACACTTTAGTGTGAATTACCTAATTCACCCATGGAGCCGTTGACATTTAGCAAAAGCAGGTTTAAAAAGAAAAACCTGGTGGGGAAAAGCAAAAGAAAAATGTACCACCAAGAAAGAGAAGGAAAGACCCAAGTGGGAACGAATCTGAACATCTGGAGAAGGCGATGCAGATAGAAGAGAAGTGAAGCCGGACAGACTGCTCTGGACGGGAAGTCAGGGGAAGAGAGGTCATGTCTCTCTCCCATCCACAAGGTACCAGCTCCACAATCCTAGCACGTCACCTAACTTCTTGGAGTCCTGTGTGCCTTGGGGACAATATTATTTACCTCACAGGATCAGGCTCTATAAAGGACTTTTAAACTGCCAAGCTCTGTGAAGGGCTCCTATTTCAGTTGGCTGCTGAAAGTTCACCTTGGCCAGGACCATTCATCACCTATCCCTGAAATGCAGCCAGCCCATCAGCTGCCTGCCTGTCTTCTTAGAACTAGTTTCCTGTCTCCCAAGGAGAACTTGATGAGTCATAACGGGTGCAGAGGGACAAGGGTGAGAGCAAGGCGGAGGGAATCAGTGCAGCTAGGAGGTGTTACAGTCATCAGACCGCCTTCCCCGTCTGTCTCTACTGGGAGTGGTACTAGCGAGCCTCATAGGATGAGATAATCCCAATCCTCTAAGCATTTTAAACCAAGGCACTATAGTCTTTCTTCTTTTTGCCACCAAGTAGCTGTGATCTTGTTTTGACTGTTTTTATTGCCTCCGTTTCCCCGGGGCTTTCCAGGTGGTTCCGTGGTAAAGAATTCGCCTGCCCACACAGGAGACACAGGAGACTGTGGATTCAATCCCTGGGTCAAAAAGATCCAATGGAGGAGGAGATGGCCACCCACTCCAGTATTCCTGGCTGAGAGATCCCACAGACAGAGGAGTGTGGCGGGCTACAGTCCACAGGGTCACAAAGACGGACACGACTGAGTGACAGAGCATGGTTTCCCCAGCTGTAACATGTGAAGAATAACGACACTTGGGGTTGTCGTAAGGATTGGATGTGTTTCTGTCACAGTGCCTGCGGTGCTGTCTGATCTGAGTGAGACTCTATAAACGGCAGCTATGCTCCTTGGGCCCTGTCACCAGCATGGCTGGCTCCCGGGGCTCTGGCATCCAAGAGACATGCCGTGTGTGTTTGCCGGACAAGGCTGCTCGTGGGTGTGGAGCGTGGTGAGACGTGTGCCCCGTCACGCAGGTGGGCGAGCACAGATTCCACACCCTCCACGCTCACTGTGCTTGCCACCCAGACCCCCAGCTTCCCTGACAATCTGAGGGTTCAAACAAGCCCTTTGGAGAAGCGAATTCAGTAAAAGAGAGTCTAGTAGGGAGGTCTTCTGGTGCTTCCAATTTCTCTCCTCTAAAGTCAGACCCAAGACCAGGACTCCTATTCCTCCCCGCCCCGATGACTGCCTCTGTGGCAGCCCTGACCTATGATAACCTTGAACCAACAGGAAAGCCCAATGGCAGCTGATTCAAGTAAGACGTCTTCCTGGAAGTCCAGGGACTCCATTCACGAGCCTGCTTGACACCTCTGGCCCAGCATTTCCAACACTGACCCCAGGATCCTGCCCCGGTCTGCACCACCTCCCTGGGCCTTGTCTACGCATTTGGCATTGCTGTGTGAGCCAGCAACCCCGGAGTCCTTCTTCACACTTCCCTGTGCCTCACAATTCCCCCAGGCAGCCAACATTTAGTGAGGACCGGCTGTGGGCTGGGCAGCATGCTAGGCATGACCTTGCCCTCCTGGAGCTTAGGGTCAGGTGAGGGACACCGAGGTTAAGCAGTGATCACACAAGTAACATAATCCAACCTGTGATACCAAAATAAAAGCACAACAGGTGGTTCCGTGGTAAAGAATTCGCCTGCCCACACAGGAGACACAGGAGACTGTGGATTCAATCCCTGGGTCAAAAAGATCCAATGGAGGAGGAGATGGCCACCCACTCCAGTATTCCTGGCTGAGAGATCCCACAGACAGAGGAGTGTGGCGGGCTACAGTCCACAGGGTCACAAAGACGGACACGACTGAGTGACAGAGCATGGTTTCCCCAGCTGTAACATGTGAAGAATAACGACACTTGGGGTTGTCGTAAGGATTGGATGTGTTTCTGTCACAGTGCCTGCGGTGCTGTCTGATCTGAGTGAGACTCTATAAACGGCAGCTATGCTCCTTGGGCCCTGTCACCAGCATGGCTGGCTCCCGGGGCTCTGGCATCCAAGAGACATGCCGTGTGTGTTTGCCGGACAAGGCTGCTCGTGGGTGTGGAGCGTGGTGAGACGTGTGCCCCGTCACGCAGGTGGGCGAGCACAGATTCCACACCCTCCACGCTCACTGTGCTTGCCACCCAGACCCCCAGCTTCCCTGACAATCTGAGGGTTCAAACAAGCCCTTTGGAGAAGCGAATTCAGTAAAAGAGAGTCTAGTAGGGAGGTCTTCTGGTGCTTCCAATTTCTCTCCTCTAAAGTCAGACCCAAGACCAGGACTCCTATTCCTCCCCGCCCCGATGACTGCCTCTGTGGCAGCCCTGACCTATGATAACCTTGAACCAACAGGAAAGCCCAATGGCAGCTGATTCAAGTAAGACGTCTTCCTGGAAGTCCAGGGACTCCATTCACGAGCCTGCTTGACACCTCTGGCCCAGCATTTCCAACACTGACCCCAGGATCCTGCCCCGGTCTGCACCACCTCCCTGGGCCTTGTCTACGCATTTGGCATTGCTGTGTGAGCCAGCAACCCCGGAGTCCTTCTTCACACTTCCCTGTGCCTCACAATTCCCCCAGGCAGCCAACATTTAGTGAGGACCGGCTGTGGGCTGGGCAGCATGCTAGGCATGACCTTGCCCTCCTGGAGCTTAGGGTCAGGTGAGGGACACCGAGGTTAAGCAGTGATCACACAAGTAACATAATCCAACCTGTGATACCAAAATAAAAGAAAAGCCTATGTCACACGGGGCCTGATCTTTGATCCACGAGGTCAAAGAGGCTTTCCAGAGAAATGGCCCACTTATCTTAGCTCTGCAGGACGAGATCTGACGGGGCTGGGAGTGGGGGGCGGGGGGCTGGGGTGGGAAGAGAACACTGCAGCAGAAAAGGCAGTAAGAGCCAGGACCATGAGCAGAGAGATGGAGCCACCTGCTCTCAACCCACTGGACTGAGTCCAGTGCGGCTGGAGGACAAACTGTGAGGGAGTGAGGCTTGATCTGAGGCCAGAGGACCAGGTGAGATCACGAGGGCCTCTGGGGCTGATCTAGAGAGTGCTGGGAAGCTGCTGAACGGTGGGTCTGGTCTCGTTTGCATTAAACCATCTCACTCATTTGAAACCAGGCTGGAGGATGTGGGGAGACTCACTCGGAGGCTCTTGCAGGAGATGAGGTAGGAGATTACGGGTTGGACTGAGGGGATGGTGGCAGAGGAAGTGGAGGAGCAGGAGACCATCAGAGCAGATGAAATCAATAAGACACATTTCCCACTTTTCTTGCAGCTAGGTGTGGGCCCGTGTCAAGATGCAGGTCGTCAGGATGTGAGCAGAAGTGAGGTGAATGACGTCCAGCTTGTGCCCTAAAAAGGGCCATGACCGCCCCTTCCCCATGCCCCTTCCTGATGGCTGGAATTGGGGCATGGCTTGGGAACTAAAGAAACCATCTTGAACAGAGAGAAGAAAGCTGCTTACACTCGAGAGTAAAGACGCGACGGAAAGGGAGCTGGGAGACCCCCAGGTATCACGGTGCAGCCACACCAGCCCTGAATATCCCACCCACACTTTTATATAAGAAACACATAAGCTTTACTTTGTCTGGCCACTGCTATTTGGGTCTCGCTGTTGCAGCGGCTGAATCATATCTTCATAGAATGTCGGGTTGGACATGAAAATACAGACAAGAGGGACAGGCTGCCCTCCTAATATCCCTGGCTGGTGCAGGTCAAGTTCACCAAGACAGGCAGTCCTCAGGGAAAAACAGACTTCAAGGTGGCAGGAGTGGGGGTGGGGTGGGGTAGGAGGGGGATCCATACTGTGAACGTGACTTGAGCAAGTTGAGTTTGAGGCATCCTGGGAGGAAACAAAGGGAGATGTCCAAGGAGCACGTAGGGAACTTAGACGAGAGATTGGAGTTGGAGGAACATATGATTAGTTGAGATGATGGATTGTCGTTCTCAACTCCAGTCACACGAGGGCCTTTAACAAATTCAGACACCCAGGCCCAATCCCAGAGATTCTTATTTGTTCCGTCTAGGGCAGGGCTTGGCATTGATATCAGGTGGTTCTTACATGCAGCCAGAGACGAGAACCAGTGGTATGGATGGTCATGAAACTGTGGGAGTGGGACGGCCAAGGGAAGGAACAGAGAATGAGAAGAGAATCCATATTCCAACGCCATCCACTTCAGGCCGTCTCACACCTGCTGGGCCCACTGGGAGAGGGGAAAGAGCGGACAATCCCAAGCCACAGCCCAGCCATCTCCATCACAGTTCTCACAGGACCCAAGGCAAGGAGAGGCACAGAGGACGCTCTAGAGTCCTCTCAGGTGTCCCCGGGCTTTAGAGCAACAAAGCGAATTCTCCTCTCCCCACACCATTCCTCCCTCCTGGGGCTGCCTAGAGGAAGCTGCTCTAGCCTTCCCAGCTGACCTGGCCAGAGGCTGCAAGGGAGGAAATCCTAGCTGCCCTGTTGGGGTGGAGGCTCTGCCCTGGGTGATTCCACCAAGGCCATTTGCACAGCTGGGTCCAGGCCTGTGAGTGCACAGGGGGAGCCCTCGGGGCGTCTACTGCTGACTTTCCATCCAGCCGCTGGTTTCTCTGAGCCTCAGATTTCTCTTCTATAAAATAGCATAGCTCTACTCATTCCTACCAAGACGGTACGTTTTGGTGAGCCTCGAAGTGGTCGATAGTGTGACTATAAGGACTTATGAAACACCTTTTATCTCCTCTACCTCTACTGTTCTCCAGGTCAGGTGCAAGACAGAGAGAGGAAGACAAGGAGAGGAAAGGGACGCCTAAACTTACAGAAGAATGCACCTGACTGCAGTGAAAGCCAAGAAGGGTCAGGAGGACCCTGCAGTTCAGGAGGGCAGAGGTCAGGACAGGAAGACCCCCAGAAGGATGTCCCAGCTGCAGCATTGCCTTGAAATCAAACATTTTCTTCCCTCAACTGGATCCCGCCAGCACAGGGCCCATGTCCGTCCTGGGAGCTCAAGGAGGACGGTGGCAGGAGTCACCAGACTCGTTTGAATATCTGTTAGTGCTGCAAACCTTTGATTATGTGACCCTAAGCAAGTTACAAAGTACTTATCTATTCTGAAGATGATTCTTCATCTATTAGTCACCTCACATAAAGCCTAGACCATAGCAGTAGCCAACAGAACATATTAGCAATGTTTGCTGATGACAGGATTATACAAACTTCAGATGGTTGTGAGCTAATCAGGAAAAGGCCTGACCCGGGGTCGGCGCATATTGGTTTCTTTCTCCTTTCGGTTAATCGAGTAAACCTTCCATGTGGTACAAGTGTGAAGTCTGACTTTCAATTCTCTGTAACCAGGAAGTTTCTGGTTACAATGTTAGGCGTTGGCAGGAAGAGGACGCATTGATCCAGCACCTGAAATGACTGTCTCCTAGGTGAGAAGTCAGTTACTCCACCTGGGGTATCAGGAACACAGGTGAAAGGTCAGACACACAACCAGGAAGCAGCGCCTGACACAAGGGAGGGTCCACAGGGAAGAGCGTCCGCAGCTCCTGAGTTGGGCAGGAGCCCCTTGGGCGAGTCAGTAGGGCTAGGGGGTGGAGCAGCAAAGCAAAGTCAACTAGGAAAGGGTCCATGGGTGGTTCGGTAGACAAAAAAATGGGGTGTTGGAGCCCCTGTGTCTGGCTGGGACTGGAATACCTGACAGGCTTGGATAACTGATGCTGAGCCCCTAGCCTGATGCTCACATGTTCTCCAGCCGCCATCTTTGACGGTCGCTGCAACACCCTGGGGCCAGGGGGGCCGGTTCTGCCCTGTGGGGGTCGCTCTCCCCGTGTCGGGACTGGGCCACTCCTCAGAAGCCTGTGCTGGGAGGTTCTCCCAGGGCCAGCTGCCACCTCAGTCCCCAGTTCCCACACTCGGGCATGTGGCAGGACCTGAGGGGCTTGAAGGAAAGTTCCATGCGTCCTATTCCAAATTCTGCTCTGCATGCTCTCACCGTTCATTCCTCCTCTTTCTGCTCCCGGAGACCATAAGTCAGGGGCCCAGGTGCTGGTCATGTCTCCTTGCGCTGTGCTGCCTCCCTGCAGGGCATCCCCTGCTTCCGTAGCCGCTGACCTGGCCCATCTTCTCAGCGGCCTGGTCTCTTCCTCCAAGTGCAGAGCCCAGCCACAAGGAAGTGCCTTGGAGGACTCTCAGGTTTCTCAGGGGAGATGCCCAATACCCGCCTGAGCCCGGAGTCCCTGAGGCCTCCTGGTGATGCGGGAGCTTCCTAAGACCCGGGCCAGTGAGCCTGAGAGCTGAGCAGTGGGCTGAGTCTGGTCTCAGCAGTGGCCAGACTCAGGAGGTAAGGGGAGGCCACTACTGCCTGGCTGATTTGGAGCCCTGGGCGCTATTGATTGAGGCTCCTGAAAGATCTGGCACATGGACAGAGCTCTACTTGCTTTTGTTGCATAAATTATACTCGAGGGGACCTTAAACACTCCCAATCCAAACTTCCTCATCTTAAACACTGAACCATGGAGTCCCCCAGAGTGGCACTAACCGGCTGGGACCAGAAAGGAGGACCATGGCCCCCTTGTCTCCCTGGAGAAGCCAGTCCCCTTCGCACATTACACTCAGACTCACAAAGCTGTGCTCTGGCAGGACACACACTTCCTCAGCTGTCTGTGTGCAGATCCACTCTGGGCAGCAAAGCAAAGTCAACTAGGAAAGGGTCCATGGGTGGTTCGGTAGACAAAAAATGGGGTGTTGGAGCCCTGTGTCTGGCTGGGACTGGAATACCTGACAGGCTTGGATAACTGATGCTGAGCCCCTAGCCTGATGCTCACATGTTCTCCAGCCGCCATCTTTGACGGTCGCTGCAACACCCTGGGGCCAGGGGGGCCGGTTCTGCCCTGTGGGGGTCGCTCTCCCCGTGTCGGGACTGGGCCACTCCTCAGAAGCCTGTGCTGGGAGGTTCTCCCAGGGCCAGCTGCCACCTCAGTCCCCAGTTCCCACACTCGGGCATGTGGCAGGACCTGAGGGGCTTGAAGGAAAGTTCCATGCGTCCTATTCCAAATTCTGCTCTGCATGCTCTCACCGTTCATTCCTCCTCTTTCTGCTCCCGGAGACCATAAGTCAGGGGCCCAGGTGCTGGTCATGTCTCCTTGCGCTGTGCTGCCTCCCTGCAGGGCATCCCCTGCTTCCGTAGCCGCTGACCTGGCCCATCTTCTCAGCGGCCTGGTCTCTTCCTCCAAGTGCAGAGCCCAGCCACAAGGAAGTGCCTTGGAGGACTCTCAGGTTTCTCAGGGGAGATGCCCAATACCCGCCTGAGCCCGGAGTCCCTGAGGCCTCCTGGTGATGCGGGAGCTTCCTAAGACCCGGGCCAGTGAGCCTGAGAGCTGAGCAGTGGGCTGAGTCTGGTCTCAGCAGTGGCCAGACTCAGGAGGTAAGGGGAGGCCACTACTGCCTGGCTGATTTGGAGCCCTGGGCGCTATTGATTGAGGCTCCTGAAAGATCTGGCACATGGACAGAGCTCTACTTGCTTTTGTTGCATAAATTATACTCGAGGGGACCTTAAACACTCCCAATCCAAACTTCCTCATCTTAAACACTGAACCATGGAGTCCCCCAGAGTGGCACTAACCGGCTGGGACCAGAAAGGAGGACCATGGCCCCCTTGTCTCCCTGGAGAAGCCAGTCCCCTTCGCACATTACACTCAGACTCACAAAGCTGTGCTCTGGCAGGACACACACTTCCTCAGCTGTCTGTGTGCAGATCCACTCTGGGCGTGAGCTCTGACAGCTCCCTCCAGTCCAGGACATCTTGCTGACCGGGGAGCCAGCCCCCCAACCCCAGAGGCATGGATGTGGATGGTGAAAATCTCAGACAGAACCCCACTCTCCGTGCAACAGCACCCCCACCGGCCAGGCCCCACGAGTGTGAGCTCCAACCAGGAGATCCCAGCTGCTCAGCAGAGGCCGAAGCAACAAGACTACGGAAATCTATGAAAAGGAATGGATTTTCTTACTGCACTCAGAGTCTTTAATTTCCTGTGTTTGCCCCCAAAGGACTTTTTCATCGACAAAGCACTTGGTTCTGTGGGCAGTGCGGTTGAAGAGAAGCTGCTGATGAAGAGATTAGTGACTGGGGACATGCAGGGGCTGGTGCACTGGGGAGACGGCTCTGATGATGCCGCAGGAGAGCCAGCCAGGGCGGGGGCTTCCGGCCGGGGCGCCCGAAACGCCCAGGGTGGGCGCACTGAGGACAGAAGTTGGGTGGGGCTGTGGTCAGGAGCCAGGTGCCGACGAGGAGCTTGCCAAGGCAGAAACAAGTGCTCTTGAGGACAGATGCCTAGACCCTGAGACTTGTCAGTTCAACCGAGAGAGACAGTGGAAATTAAAGCCCCTAGCTTCTAGAAGCTTCTAGAACCAGAGACAAGACACCAGAAGCTCCGACTGGAGTTTCTGCTTTTCTCCATGTGTAGAAAGAACCTGTTATTCACTCAGTTGTGTCCAACTTTCTACGACCCTGTACTATAGCCCGCCAGACGCCTCTGTCTGTGGAACTGCCCAGGCGAGAATACTGGAGTGGGTTGTCATTTCCTTCTCCAGGGATCTTCCTGACCCAGAGGTGGAACCCCAGCCTCCTGCACTGTGGGCAGATTCTTTACCGTCTTAACCTCCTGGGGACCCTGATGTGTCCTGAATTCCAAACTCTGAGCCTGGAGCTGAATGTATGCACGGTTGCAAGGAGGAGCGACTTACCTCGGTGGAGGAAGCAGGAGTAGCCTGGGGGGAAACGGGTTGCAAGGAGGAGCGACTGTCTCTGCGGTCACACACTTCCTCAGCTGTCTGTGTGCAGATCCACTCTGGGCGTGAGCTCTGACAGCTCCCTCCAGTCCAGGACATCTTGCTGACCGGGGAGCCAGCCCCCCAACCCCAGAGGCATGGATGTGGATGGTGAAAATCTCAGACAGAACCCCACTCTCCGTGCAACAGCACCCCCACCGGCCAGGCCCCACGAGTGTGAGCTCCAACCAGGAGATCCCAGCTGCTCAGCAGAGGCCGAAGCAACAAGACTACGGAAATCTATGAAAAGGAATGGATTTTCTTACTGCACTCAGAGTCTTTAATTTCCTGTGTTTGCCCCAAAGGACTTTTCATCGACAAAGCACTTGGTTCTGTGGGCAGTGCGGTTGAAGAGAAGCTGCTGATGAAGAGATTAGTGACTGGGGACATGCAGGGGCTGGTGCACTGGGGAGACGGCTCTGATGATGCCGCAGGAGAGCCAGCCAGGGCGGGGGCTTCCGGCCGGGGCGCCCGAAACGCCCAGGGTGGGCGCACTGAGGACAGAAGTTGGGTGGGGCTGTGGTCAGGAGCCAGGTGCCGACGAGGAGCTTGCCAAGGCAGAAACAAGTGCTCTTGAGGACAGATGCCTAGACCCTGAGACTTGTCAGTTCAACCGAGAGAGACAGTGGAAATTAAAGCCCCTAGCTTCTAGAAGCTTCTAGAACCAGAGACAAGACACCAGAAGCTCCGACTGGAGTTTCTGCTTTTCTCCATGTGTAGAAAGAACCTGTTATTCACTCAGTTGTGTCCAACTTTCTACGACCCCTGTACTATAGCCCGCCAGACGCCTCTGTCTGTGGAACTGCCCAGGCGAGAATACTGGAGTGGGTTGTCATTTCCTTCTCCAGGGGATCTTCCTGACCCAGAGGTGGAACCCCAGCCTCCTGCACTGTGGGCAGATTCTTTACCGTCTTAACCTCCTGGGGACCCTGATGTGTCCTGAATTCCAAACTCTGAGCCTGGAGCTGAATGTATGCACGGTTGCAAGGAGGAGCGACTTCTTACCTCGGTGGAGGAAGCAGGAGTAGCCTGAGAGAGACCGGCTGATGGATTTATGAGAAGGCGAGGAGAAAAGAAGCATTTTCTGTCTCCAACTATAAAAAGGACATGTAAGAGGGTGTCTGCTCAGCTTTGCTACAAAGAACTATAGGCTAGCTTTGCAGACGTTAGGATTATTTCAGGATTATAGTCAGACATCAGGGAGGACTTCCTGGTTGCCAAACAAAGTGAGCTGTCTGGGTCCCACGCCCACTCCCCGGGGCCCACCTCTCGCTTCAGCTTCAGGCACTTGGCTCTTCTCGGGAACCAGGTATGTCTGTCCCCGGAACTCCTCATGAGTCTGGACAGCCTGCAGGCTCCAGTTCGTGGGCGAGCCAAGCCCCCAGATGTCCTGTCTGGGGCCCGTGAGTTCTCCTGCAGTCTTTCTCCAATGAACCAGAAGATCACAGGCTCCCAGATCAGCCTGATCACACCTTCTTTCTCAAGATACCTTCTTTTCCTGACTAGTCTTCCTTTTGCCTCACTGGCTTCACATTCTCAGCTTTCTCCACAGCTCACCCTCTCAAGGCTGGTGTGCTCCAGGCTCCATCCTGAGCAACTTTCTCACCAAGGTCTGCCATCTCTCTAGGTGATCACATCACTCCTATGGCTTTCAATTCCATGGATCTACTGCGGCCCCCCAATTGTGTATCTCTACTCCAAATGTCTCCCTATAAACCCACTGCCTCCTTGATGTCTCTGGTTGGATGTCTCCAGTCATCTCGAGCGTAGCAGGACCACTCAGAACACTTGAGTCCTCTTCCAAGCCTGCTTCCTCCATCAACTTCCCCAACTCAGTGACCAGCATCACCCTCCACCTGCTGTTCAAAACAAGCCCAGTGAACCGTCTTTACACTTCCTTCCTGTGTGCCCTTGGGCAAGCTACTAGACCTCTCTGAGCCACGGCTTTCTCATATGGAAAGTGAGAATAATAACAATATCTCCCTGATGAAGTTGTTCTGGAAATTAAGTCCATGGTGTAAGTAAAAAGAAACAGTGCTTGGCATGTAGGAAGCATTTTAATCAATATCATCACATCCAACTCAGCACCATCCAATAGAACCATAAGTGAGCTATAAATGGAAGTTGTATGTATGATTCAAAATTTTTTGCTGTCCACGTGAAAAAGATAAAAAGAAGTTGAATTAATTTGAATATTTTATTTAACCCAATATGTGTGTTGTATGTGTTAATTGCTCAGCCACGCCCAACTCTGCGACCCCATGGACTGTAGCCCGCCAGGTTTCTCTGTCCATGGAATTCTCCAGGCAAGAATACTGGAGTGGGTAGCCAATTCCCTTCTCCAGGGGATCCTCCCAACCCAGGGATTGACCCGAGTCTCCTGCATTGCGGGAAAATTCTTTACCATTTGAGCCGCGGGAAAGTCCATTTAATCCAATATATGTAAAATATTATAATTTCAACATACAATCAATTTTAAAAGATGAATCTTTCACATTATGTTATTGGAGTAAGCTTGGAATCCAGTGTGTGTTTTCACATCTCAGTTGGGACTGTCGCATTTCAAAGCTCTAAAGCCCCATATGGTCAGTGGCTGCCACGGGGGCCCATGCAGGTCTAAATTGTCTCGAAGTGTCCGTTCTTCCTTTGCCGCTGAGTTTCTCAACCTCTGCATCGTTGATATTTGGGGAAAGAGATAGAAACCGCATGTGAACCCAGAGTTTACATAGAAAGAGCTAGAAGTGTGAGTACAGTGACCCTGGGCTAGCCAACAACAGCAGCCTTGGGGAGCACAGCCTCAGACCTGTGGACATTTGGGCCAGTCAGTTCCTGGTGGTGGGGACTTCCCTGCACCTTCGGGGTGTTTAACACCATCCCGGACCTCCCCTCTCTAGAACAGCACCCACTCCTGCCTGTCTCCTTGTGACTCGGGCCTCAGTGTCCGGCTCTGTGGAGCCTGCAGACCCCTCTACCCTCCTGCAGGCTCCCCTGGCTCTTCACTCCCTCCCCATCCCCAGAGTGGAAGTCTGCACGCTGCCTGGTGCTTTCCTAGGCGATTGTTGTGCATTTCCTCACTTGGGACCACAGGGACCGTCTGTCCTGAGGACCACTGTCCTCCCAGCCTCCTGGGGAGCGCCAGGCAGAGTAGGTTCTCTCAGTTAGTGCGGAGGGAACAGTGTCCTTTCTGTCCCGGCCTGCAGGCCCCCGTTGCATGTTACCAACCCTTTCCCACACAGTTGTGTCTGAAACCTCCCTTGGTTCTCCAGGGCACTGGTCAAAGAGTCACTGCCTCTCCATGGCTGCTTGGCGGCTGCTCTGGATGCCAATTCAGGTTCAGTCCTGAGCAGTGGCCACCTGCTCAGGTGGCAAGGGACAAATCCATGCCCTGCAGGGTGAGGTCTACCAAGAGAGGGCGTCTTTCTCTAATTCACACAAAGCGGCACGGGACTGGCAGCGTCTTCACCCGATGAACAGGGGTGGGATGGTGATCTTCATGCTGGAGAGACTCTTAAGAAAAAAATACCTGGTCACTAGAGAATGCCAGTGCTGAGAGTGGCAGCTGGGAGAAGGCTCATCACCCAAAGTGTTGAGTGACGAGCAGAGGTAGCTTCTGGACCTTGGAGCAAATGCTCCCGGAGACTTTGTCTAGTAAATGCCATCGGGAGATACACCCTCTGAGGTCTTGTTGGGGCGTCTGTCCAAAGGCTGTTCAGGGCCCATTTCCTAGGCCTCTGGCATCCCAACTGGGCTCCTGTCTCAGGCCATTAGCGTCTGGAAGGCACAGATTGGCCCTCACCCCTTTGACATATGGGGAAACTGAGATTCCAAATGGAGTGTTCTAGAAAGCAGGGGTCACAGAGAGGGCAGCGTTAGGAGGATGAGGTAGGCGGAGGGCAGCCAAGCCTCCGAACCGCTTTCCCAGGCCCCCTGCCCCAGCGCCGCCCCTCTTGACCCCGCTCAGCCTTTGTCTGGTTTGCTCCTGAGACAGCTGGGGAGGCTGGGCCTCGCCCTGGCTCCTGCCACCAGCCATCTCTGTATGGCACTAAAGACGTGTGCGGGAGCCAGGCCTCGGCAGCGCGCTTGGCAGGCCGCGCCGCGTTGCCTGGAGACCGCGGAGGAGGAGAGGCGCTCCGCACGGCTCCCGAGGGCCAGATGGCTGCTGGCCCCAGAGGTGCCTCGCCCAGGGGCGGCAGCCCCAGGCCCACCTTGCAGGGTCCTCCTCCACACACAGGATGGAGATGGGAAAACTGAGGTGCTGAGGGTGGAGGGCCTGACAAGGGCAACACACTGAGAGTCAGTGGTGTGGAACCCCGGACAGAGCAAGGGACCCCGCCCCCCAGCCCTGGATTGTGCAAACCTCCAGGGCCGCAACCCGGGAGCACAGGCAGCCGGAGGGTGTATTGATCTCTGTGGGCCAGGTCTCCCATCCGCACCCTCGAGAAAGACCTCAGGCTTCGCAAAAAATCCCCACTAAATCGTGCTCCCTGGGACAGCTGGAATGGGCAACCACTGAGTCTGAAGAGGTTTCCTCAGCAGGTTTCCAGCGCTAGATGCCCTGGAAGTAGATAAGCAAACACTGAGACAGACGCTGGGCCCCAAGGCAAGAGCTAGAAAAAGGGTGGAGAGACGGAGGGTGTGGGACCTTGGAGCCAGGCAAGCCCCTCTCCATTTTTCCACACAGGAGGAAATGTTGGCTCGAGGGGAAAAACGGAAGGCCCTGAGAAAGACTATGTTCCCGGGTTTGCCTCCTCGAAGCTGGCAAAGCAGCTATGAGGCCTCCCTGAGACCAGCCGAGACCCTGCAGGGTGAGGTCGCTGTCCTCAGGGTGGACACGGCTGTTCTGTGGAAGGTGATTCTGAAATAGCCATCCCTGGCCCTGCTGTGTGCGGTACGCAAGCCCTCCAGCTATGCGCTCTGCTATGCTGAGCAGGACAAGGGTCCAGAGCTGACCCTCGAGCAGAAGAAGGGCTCACCTGTGGCCTGCCCGTGGAGACCCCAAGGCCAGAGGGTGCCCCCCTCATCCCCCAGTTCATGAGTCTGTGAGGACTCCTGCCTGGGCTGGGGTCTGAGGCTGGACCTCTTAGCGTTGTGGGGGTGCATGGGATGGGGCCATCAGCAAGGGATGGGGGAGTCAAAGAAGTCTTCCTAGAGAAGAGGAGAGAGAGGGGGCAATAAGGTTCTGTCCTGCAGGATGTCTGGAAAGACCTGGCCCAGCTCCAAGCACAGATCATGATGGGCCTCTTCTCTTGGAGGAAGGGGTGGCAGAATTTAGGCATGAGACGGTCTGGCAGGCCCTGGGGGTTCACATAACTGAGCTCACTTCCCCGCAGCCCACTCCTCTGTGCCGCAAACAGAAATCCCCACCTGCCTGGGGTTGTCACCGAGGCAGCAGCCTCAGCATCCAGGCTCCCTAAGAGCTGCCTGCAGCCCGCAGCCTCCCACCCCCAGCCCCTGCCTGCTGCCTGAGCTGTCAGCCCAGCTTCCAAACAAGCTGATTATCCCCATCTGGGGAAAACAGAACTGCCGTGCCTGAAAAGAGTCCTGTCTTCTTAGTGAGAAGTAATCTGAGGGAAACTCCCAGCTTTGATCTGCCATAGGAAGTGAATGACTCTCTGTTTAGCTTGGCTTCATCCTGACACATGGGCAGGCTTCCACAGACATCACCTCCTCTGTGAAGCCTTCCAGACTTAGGCTGACCCTGCCCGGGCTTCATCCGCACAATTTGGCTAGGGCTTTGATTTGGAAGCCAGGCAAGCCCCCCTCCATTTTTCCACACAGGAGGAAATGTTGGCTCGAGGGGAAAAACGGAAGGCCCTGAGAAAGACTATGTTCCCGGGTTTGCCTCCTCGAAGCTGGCAAAGCAGCTATGAGGCCTCCCTGAGACCAGCCGAGACCCTGCAGGGTGAGGTCGCTGTCCTCAGGGTGGACACGGCTGTTCTGTGGAAGGTGATTCTGAAATAGCCATCCCTGGCCCTGCTGTGTGCGGTACGCAAGCCCTCCAGCTATGCGCTCTGCTATGCTGAGCAGGACAAGGGTCCAGAGCTGACCCTCGAGCAGAAGAAGGGCTCACCTGTGGCCTGCCCGTGGAGACCCCAAGGCCAGAGGGTGCCCCCCTCATCCCCCAGTTCATGAGTCTGTGAGGACTCCTGCCTGGGCTGGGGTCTGAGGCTGGACCTCTTAGCGTTGTGGGGGTGCATGGGATGGGGCCATCAGCAAGGGATGGGGGAGTCAAAGAAGTCTTCCTAGAGAAGAGGAGAGAGAGGGGGCAATAAGGTTCTGTCCTGCAGGATGTCTGGAAAGACCTGGCCCAGCTCCAAGCACAGATCATGATGGGCCTCTTCTCTTGGAGGAAGGGGTGGCAGAATTTAGGCATGAGACGGTCTGGCAGGCCCTGGGGGTTCACATAACTGAGCTCACTTCCCCGCAGCCCACTCCTCTGTGCCGCAAACAGAAATCCCCACCTGCCTGGGGTTGTCACCGAGGCAGCAGCCTCAGCATCCAGGCTCCCTAAGAGCTGCCTGCAGCCCGCAGCCTCCCACCCCCAGCCCCTGCCTGCTGCCTGAGCTGTCAGCCCAGCTTCCAAACAAGCTGATTATCCCCATCTGGGGAAAACAGAACTGCCGTGCCTGAAAAGAGTCCTGTCTTCTTAGTGAGAAGTAATCTGAGGGAAACTCCCAGCTTTGATCTGCCATAGGAAGTGAATGACTCTCTGTTTAGCTTGGCTTCATCCTGACACATGGGCAGGCTTCCACAGACATCACCTCCTCTGTGAAGCCTTCCAGACTTAGGCTGACCCTGCCCGGGCTCACCACAGCTTTCACTGCACCCTCGCAAGGCCTGTGCTGAGTTTTCAGTCAATAGTCCCCTCTGCGGTCCTAGGGCTTTGATTTGTATTTTAAGAGATTCCTCCAGGAAGAATTCTGTTTCTGGTTGAATGGGGTGAAGTAGTCAAGGAGTCGGGATGGAACAGTGTTTCAGATCCAGCTTGCCTCCTTTGGGGAAGAAAGATTTGCAATTTAGACCTTCTTTCAGTCTACCGAACACTCTTCATGATTCCTACCCCTCCCTTTGCCCATGAGTTTCCTGCGCCTCAATGACCTTCAACCTACCTGTCTTGCCAAAATGTCTTCTTTCAAAGCTGTTGTCAAACCCCAGCCAAACAACACAAAACAGAGCCCCGACCTTCCCCAACTTAAACAGCCCTCAGCCTCTACTCTAGCTCCACCGAGCATGGTATTCATTTAAGGGGACATCTCCATCCTGCCCCCTCCAGCCTGGGCGCTCCTGTGTGTTTAGTCGCTAAGTCTTGTTGGACTCTTTGAGACCCCATGGACTACAGTCCACAAGGCTCCTCTGTCTATGGGGCATTCCAGGCAAGGATATTGGAGTATGTTGCCATATCCTCCTGCAGGGGATCTTCCCAACCCGGGGGTCAAACCCACATCTCCTGCCTTGCAGGCAGATTCTTTACTGCTGAGCCACTGGGGAAGCCAGGAAGCTTCAGAAGGTAGAGACTGTATCTGCCCGGGACCCAGCCCCGGAGCCAAATGCAGTTCATGTTCTGGTGCTGCGTGAATAAACATGAAAGTTGCCAAGGTCTCACCCCAACTTCTCCGCCTGCTCCCATCTCTACTAGCTCCTGAGGCTGCCACAGCCAGCTTCTCCCCAGACTCTAAAGAGGATCCTTGTGCGATGCATTACCCAGGGTCCTCCGGCCCGTCCTCTGTGGGAGGCGGACGAACATTCTCCAGATGCCTCTTGCAGCGTGCCAGGTAAAGCGGTAAGCAGTTCACACATCGACGTGATCCAATGCAGCACCACGGTGTGTAACGCTCCTCACCTTACAGATGCAAAAGCTGAGGCTCAGGGAAGCCACAGACCTGCCCCAGAGCCAGAGGAAGGAGCTGAGTTCCAAGCTTCTTGCTCCGGGAGCCAGCATTCTCTTCTCTAAATGCAATCCAGGTTCTAATGACCAAGCCCCAGGCAAGAGGTGCTGCCCCTGGGAAAGGTCACCCGGCAGCCCCCTTCTTCAGGGCGGCGGACGCCCCGCCTGAGCCCACGGCAAGGCAGCCCGGTCATACCGCCATCATCCGCTGTTAGGGGCATTGACTGTAGGCCATGTGCAGCGCTGAGGGTTTTTCCTGAATTGATAACATGATAAATTTCATAACAACTCTTTCTGGTTTGTGCTTTTATAATCTTTACACTCAGATGAGGAAACTGAGACACAAAGGTATTAGCACACTTGCTTGAGGCAATAGCTGTTAAACCGCAGAGAGTCCGTGTTCTTAAGAGCATTCAGGCCAGAGACAGGGGAACCCCGGTGGGCTGATGCCCTGGGGTGTCAGCCAGACTTCCCCGTCCCAGCCTGCCGGCAGCTTCATGCGCCCCTCCCCCCGCTGCGTTGGACTCTTTGAGACCCCATGGACTACAGTCCACAAGGCTCCTCTGTCTATGGGGCATTCCAGGCAAGGATATTGGAGTATGTTGCCATATCCTCCTGCAGGGGATCTTCCCAACCCGGGGGTCAAACCCACATCTCCTGCCTTGCAGGCAGATTCTTTACTGCTGAGCCACTGGGGAAGCCAGGAAGCTTCAGAAGGTAGAGACTGTATCTGCCCGGGACCCAGCCCCGGAGCCAAATGCAGTTCATGTTCTGGTGCTGCGTGAATAAACATGAAAGTTGCCAAGGTCTCACCCCAACTTCTCCGCCTGCTCCCATCTCTACTAGCTCCTGAGGCTGCCACAGCCAGCTTCTCCCCAGACTCTAAAGAGGATCCTTGTGCGATGCATTACCCAGGGTCCTCCGGCCCGTCCTCTGTGGGAGGCGGACGAACATTCTCCAGATGCCTCTTGCAGCGTGCCAGGTAAAGCGGTAAGCAGTTCACACATCGACGTGATCCAATGCAGCACCACGGTGTGTAACGCTCCTCACCTTACAGATGCAAAAGCTGAGGCTCAGGGAAGCCACAGACCTGCCCCAGAGCCAGAGGAAGGAGCTGAGTTCCAAGCTTCTTGCTCCGGGAGCCAGCATTCTCTTCTCTAAATGCAATCCAGGTTCTAATGACCAAGCCCCAGGCAAGAGGTGCTGCCCCTGGGAAAGGTCACCCGGCAGCCCCCTTCTTCAGGGCGGCGGACGCCCCGCCTGAGCCCACGGCAAGGCAGCCCGGTCATACCGCCATCATCCGCTGTTAGGGGCATTGACTGTAGGCCATGTGCAGCGCTGAGGGTTTTTCCTGAATTGATAACATGATAAATTTCATAACAACTCTTTCTGGTTTGTGCTTTTATAATCTTTACACTCAGATGAGGAAACTGAGACACAAAGGTATTAGCACACTTGCTTGAGGCAATAGCTGTTAAACCGCAGAGAGTCCGTGTTCTTAAGAGCATTCAGGCCAGAGACAGGGGAACTGTGACTATGCCTTCGCTCTGCGGCTGGCCAGACTGATGCCCTGGGGGTGTCAGCCAGACTTCCCCCGTCCCCAGCCTGCCGGCAGCTTCTGAGAGTGGACCCAGAGTCTGCCACCCTCTCTCCTCAACACTCACCCCGACTGTGAGCTCATCAAAGGCAGGGACCAGATTCATCCTTTTATTTCTTCCCACAGGGGAGCAGAGACCAGAGCGGCACAGAAAAGGAGCTTAATGATTTTACATATGCATTGACGGCCTTCCCCCTGCCTGCTTCCAAAGCAGATGTAAGATGGCTTAGAATATTGAGATGCATAATTAGGACAATAAAATTATTCTTTAAAACAGAGCTGTTGGAATCCAATCAACAGTCAGGAAGATGGAGTTCTCTCAGGCAGCTGGGAGGCCCCAGGCTTGGTTGTACAAACCTGGGTTCATGTCCTCAGCTTTGTCACAAACAACCTCTGTAGATCGCTCCTTTTCTTTGAGCCTTAGTGCGCCCATCTGCACATCAGGGAGGCTGAATGTATGGTGTGGAGATTGAAGCTGACACACGGTTTTTCAGACGGTGCTTCATGGAGTGGCAGGGGTTAATCACGGACACTCTAGCAGCTGCTGGGGGGTCAGCAGGGACCCCAGCCCCACACCCTCACTGCAGTTGCCGGGACAACTTTCATGTACTTGAGTCGCTGCTAAAAATGTCTGAAACTCCCACCAGACAAGGCCTTCTCTAAGTCTTTCTCTATTTAAAGCCCTTGACCTCTCTCCATGTTGCCTGCCCAACTATCCAAGGCAAGCCTCCATTCTGGGCATAGCTGGGTGTTTCTGATCTTATTGAGCCCAGGCGGGAAGATACGAGTGCCCTTGGGGAAGGGGCTACAGGTTGGGGCTATCTGGCAGGGGCTGTTGGAATACAAGCAAATGTACTTTTCAGATAAGAACTCACCCTGTGCCTCTAAGGCCCAAGTCTTGTGGGTTGACCCTGGAGCCATGGGTTTCAGGGCCCTCCTCACCCTCTCCAGCCCAGCTTGTCAGGGCCTCCGTGCTGTGGGCAATTGCCAGAGGCACGGTCTACTCCAGGAGATCCCATCAGACCTAGGCCGGCAGGCGAATGGCCCAGATAAGCTCCTGTCGGCCAGCGGGCACTGGATGTTCCAGCCACGGCGGCTTCAGAGATGACTCAGCCACTGCGCGGACCGCCAGGTGCCCCTGTGTGTACCTCAGGGGCTGTACCCGAAGCTGCCCAGCGCCCTAGTGCTGACTGCCTCCCTCCGCCATCGGTGGGCGGTGGAAACCATGGCTCTCCCAGCCAGTGTCCTTGTGGCCACCTTACCAGTGCACTTTGTCACCTTAGAGCTGGTGCCCGTCCAGACCTCCCCACAAAGTCTAAGCCCCACCCACACGTCCAGGCATGGGTTGTTCCTGCAATGGGAGGTCAGAGCTGCAGCATAAACCTCAGGTTCAGCCTGCACAGTGTTCCTGCACCCCTGGAAAGGGGAGCTCTGAGGTCTGGGAGTGGGGTGCAGGAACTGGTAACACACTCGGGCCTGAGGTGGCCTAGTCCTCTGGCTCTGAAAGTACAAGGAAGGGAGGAAAGGGACCAGGAGGGCCGAGAAGACAGATGCCCGACATCTGGGACAAATGGCCTGGGAGAGGGGATAGACGCTGGCAAGTCTGCCGCCTCTTGCCATGAGCACAGGATGCAGAGCCTCCCCCCTTTGGGGGATGAGAGTGGTGCACCCCCACCTTCCTTCCAGGACAGCTTGCAGACCCAGTGGGAACCAGCCACTCTGGCCACAGCAGGAACCTGGGCCCGGCCGTCTGCTGACCCCATGATTCACACCTCCCTTTGGTAACATGGACCTCTATGACCTGTCCCTGGGCCTCCTTAACCCCACCCATTGCCCCCCATTAAATGATGGTGGCGCCAGGCCTTCGTCCTCACCCTTGTCTCGCTCTTAGGCAGCACTTGGATTGGGGTGGTAGCACAGTCTCTGTGGGAGAAGGTAGAGATGTCTCCCACGGGCTCCCACACCCCCAGGCCCACCCCACTGAGCACCTTCTGTAGCCCCGTCTCTTTACCAATGAGTCCAAATCCGTCACTTGAGCCCCACCCCGTCTACCCAACCATCTACTGGACGTCTCCACATGGATGCCTCACAAATGGCTTGGCAGTCAGCCAGTCCCAAATCCAGCTCAACTCTGGATTTCTCCGTCTTTGTAAATGACCTAATTGCCCAAATCAGAAACCTAGTTAAGAATTAGCCTCTTCCACACAGACCACGCCCATCCTGATCTAAGCCAGCCAGTCCTGTCCCTCATCTACTTGAGAAAGGTATTTTGTTTCTCTTTTCTGACCACAAGGAATTGCCCAAGCCAGGGACTTCCCTTTTACCACTTTCACTATCTCCCCAACGGGTACCAGGCCTCTCCTCTCACCCACGGTTCCACCAGGAACTGAATGAATCTTGCTACCTGTGAGTCTGACCAAGTCGCTCACTTGCTCTAAGATCCACAGTGGCTCCCTGTTTCCCATCGCATCACACCTGACACCCTCAGCCTAACTCCCTCTGCCATCGGCTCCCAGGTCTGTTTTCTCTTTCCTGACTTACGCTCCACTCTAGCCTTCCTTGACCCAGTCAGCTGGAGTTTTCCTTCACCTCCTCCATCCTTTTCTCGGTTCATTTTCAACTCTTGCCCCAGTTCATGCTGCGAGATGATGCCTCCGTCTGAGGGACCTTCTGCCTCAATCCTCACGCCTAAGGCCTGAAAGACCAGCTCTATCCACCTTCTTAGAGGAGCTTCCCCAACTGCCTCAACCCCCGGGCACCTCCCTTCTCTGAACTCCCCCGTCCCAGGGGGCTGAACCCTACCCTCCAGCCTGGCTCTCACGGCAGCTTGGGTTCTCTGACTGACATGCTGGTGAGGCTGGTCTCCCTACCAGCCAGGGGCTTCCTGAGGGATAGAACCCAGGTCTCCACGCCCGTCTTTAAAGGAGGCCAAGAGAGTGAAGACCAGGACTTAGAGGTTGGAGGGTACAGCAGGATCTCCTTCCATATCCAGAGGGGCGACTTAGGCCCTCCACTCTTCCTTGGCCTGGAAAACCCCTTTATTGTTCTCAGGGGGAAACTCTGGGGTCTCAGTGATCCTGGATGGGCTTTGCACCATGTATTCTTGGGGGAGCAGTCTGGGAGCTTGCATCTTGCAGCTGGGAGCCTGGGTCTAGGTCCTCAGAACCCTGGCCTTTACCCCTCACAAATGGCTTGGCAGTCCAGCCCAACCTCTGGATTTCTCCGTCTTTGTAAATGACCTAATTGCCCAAATCAGAAACCTAGTTAAGAATTAGCCTCTTCCACACAGACCACGCCCATCCTGATCTAAGCCAGCCAGTCCTGTCCCTCATCTACTTGAGAAAGGTATTTTGTTTCTCTTTTCTGACCACAAGGAATTGCCCAAGCCAGGGACTTCCCTTTTACCACTTTCACTATCTCCCCAACGGGTACCAGGCCTCTCCTCTCACCCACGGTTCCACCAGGAACTGAATGAATCTTGCTACCTGTGAGTCTGACCAAGTCGCTCACTTGCTCTAAGATCCACAGTGGCTCCCTGTTTCCCATCGCATCACACCTGACACCCTCAGCCTAACTCCCTCTGCCATCGGCTCCCAGGTCTGTTTTCTCTTTCCTGACTTACGCTCCACTCTAGCCTTCCTTGACCCAGTCAGCTGGAGTTTTCCTTCACCTCCTCCATCCTTTTCTCGGTTCATTTTCAACTCTCGCCCCAGTTCATGCTGCGAGATGATGCCTCCGTCTGAGGGACCTTCTGCCTCAATCCTCACGCCTAAGGCCTGAAAGACCAGCTCTATCCACCTTCTTAGAGGAGCTTCCCCAACTGCCTCAACCCCCGGGCACCTCCCTTCTCTGAACTCCCCCGTCCCAGGGGGCTGAACCCTACCCTCCAGCCTGGCTCTCACGGCAGCTTGGGTTCTCTGACTGACATGCTGGTGAGGCTGGTCTCCCTACCAGCCAGGGGCTTCCTGAGGGATAGAACCCAGGTCTCCACGCCCGTCTTTAAAGGAGGCCAAGAGAGTGAAGACCAGGACTTAGAGGTTGGAGGGTACAGCAGGATCTCCTTCCATATCCAGAGGGGCGACTTAGGCCCTCCACTCTTCCTTGGCCTGGAAAACCCCTTTATTGTTCTCAGGGGGAAACTCTGGGGTCTCAGTGATCCTGGATGGGCTTTGCACCATGTATTCTTGGGGGAGCAGTCTGGGAGCTTGCATCTTGCAGCTGGGAGCCTGGGTCTAGGTCCTCAGAACCCTGGCCTTTACCCCCTCCCCAAGCATGCACCTGAGCCTGGGCCCACTGCTTTCTGAGGCCCTGGCAGCATGAATATCCTCTGATTCAGAAGCTGCTCTCTGCCCCCCTGATTCCTGATCATCTCTCCCCTCCCTCCTTTCTTCTAAAATGCAGGCTGAAAGCTCCAGGCCATTTTAGTCCAATTATCTCTTCAAATAGACAGGGGATTGTGGCACAGAGATCTAGTACCTGCTGTTCAGAATCAGCAAGGAGCCGTGCGTGGGGCACATGATGAGGGCTACCCATCAGGGACAAGGCAGGAGCTCCTCCTCCTCCTGCCCTCACCCCTAATACCCCAGGACCCTCCCCAGAGCCGGAAAGAAGAAGAGCCCCCCTGCTCTCCCTAATAGGGCCTGTGACCCTGGGCATATCACCTACCTTCCGCAAGCCTCAAGCTCCTCATCTGTCCAATGAGCATTTACATCTTCTTCAAAGGATCAGATGAAGATTAGAACTAATGTAAAAAAAAAAAAAAGCAAGGAGGAGGGAGTAATTGGACACTATTACTTTTCCCATCTTTCATCGGCTTGAGGTCTCTCACCATCCTTGGCAAGCGGTCTGAACCAGGCTCATTCTCTTCCTTTCAGTGGATAAGATCCCCAGTGCTCTGAAGTTAAATGTTTCCTATTGTCCCAAATCCATTCAGAGAGCCCCAAGGAAAACTAGCACGCATTTACAGAGGCCTTGGAGAAGGAAACGGTGACCCACTTCAGTATTCATGCCTGGAGAATTCTGTGGGCGGAAGAGCCTGGTGGACTACAGTTCATGGTGTCCCAAGGAGTCAGACACAACTGACATTGACTTATCATGCACAGAGGCCTTATGCTGTCCCAGGCTTAGGGCTCCACCTATATTATCTCATTCAACTTTCATAACATCATCATGAAGTGGTCTCATTATTAGCTCCAGTTTACAGATGGGCAAACCGAGGCAGATTGTGTTTAAGCAGCTGGCCCATAGAGGCACGTGGTGAGCAGCTACCAGGGATTTGAACCCAGGCACCATGTATTCTTGGGAGCAGTCTGGGAGCTTGCATCTTGCAGCTGGGAGCCTGGGTCTAGGTCCTCAGAACCCTGGCCTTTACCCCCTCCCCAAGCATGCACCTGAGCCTGGGCCCACTGCTTTCTGAGGCTCTGGCAGCATGAATATCCTCTGATTCAGAAGCTGCTCTCTGCCCCCCTGATTCCTGATCATCTCTCCCCTCCCTCCTTTCTTCTAAAATGCAGGCTGAAAGCTCCAGGCCATTTTAGTCCAATTATCTCTTCAAATAGACAGGGGATTGTGGCACAGAGATCTAGTACCTGCTGTTCAGAATCAGCAAGGAGCTGTGCATGGGGCACATGATGAGGGCTACCCATCAGGGACAAGGCAGGAGCTCCTCCTCCTCCTGCCCTCACCCCTAATACCCCAGGACCCTCCCCAGAGCCGGAAAGAAGAAGAGCCCCCCTGCTCTCCCTAATAGGGCCTGTGACCCTGGGCATATCACCTACCTTCTGCAAGCCTCAAGCTCCTCATCTGTCCAATGAGCGTTTACATCTTCTTCAAAGGATCAGATGAAGATTAGAACTAATGTAAAAAAAAAAAAAACAAGGAGGAGGGAGTAATTGGACACTATTACTTTTCCCATCTTTCATCGGCTTGAGGTCTCTCACCATCCTTGGCAAGCGGTCTGAACCAGGCTCATTCTCTTCCTTTCAGTGGATAAGATCCCCAGTGCTCTGAAGTTAAATGTTTCCTATTGTCCCAAATCCATTCAGAGAGCCCCAAGGAAAACTAGCACGCATTTACAGAGGCCTTGGAGAAGGAAACGGTGACCCACTTCAGTATTCATGCCTGGAGAATTCTGTGGGCGGAAGAGCCTGGTGGACTACAGTTCATGGTGTCCCAAGGAGTCAGACACAACTGACATTGACTTATCATGCACAGAGGCCTTATGCTGTCCCAGGCTTAGGGCTCCACCTATATTATCTCATTCAACTTTCATAACATCATCATGAAGTGGTCTCATTATTAGCTCCAGTTTACAGATGGGCAAACCGAGGCAGATTGTGTTTAAGCAGCTGGCCCATAGAGGCACGTGGTGAGCAGCTACCAGGGATTTGAACCCAGGACCTCTGATCTCTCAGTGTGCCATGCTCCTTCACCACCACAGCTCCCTGGAGTTGAAGGGCTAAGAGGCTGAGCCTGAATGGCACTAGTCACACTCCAAGCATTGAATCAATGCCTCCCTGGGAATCCACAGCCTTGGGAACACGCTCATCAGCCATTTTCAGAGGTGGCCAGAGTCGGTGAGCCAAGAAGTGGTCCCTGAAGGAGACACAAACAGGTAGACTGTGCTTTGTCGGGACAAGGGACCAGGGGTCAGGAGAGGACGCCCCTCCAGATGCCCCCCCCCACCCCCCCAGCTTCAGTCTCCCTTCTTCTGAGTCCCTTTTTTTTTTCTTTTTTTTAAAAGATTTATTCATTCATTTATTTTGGGCGGGGGTCGGGTTGGGGAGGGAGGGGAATGGGCGGGCCACTTCTGTTGGTCTTTCATTTCTCTATTTTCATCCATCTTTGCTCTTTGGCCCGTGCGGGCCTCCCATCGCGGTGGCCTCTGTCGTCGCAGAGCACCGGCTCTGGGCGCATGCGCTCCAGAGCTCCGGCTTGGTAATTGGACACATCAGTCCAGCCGCTCCGCGGCACGTGGGATCTTCCCAGGCCAGGGATCGAAGCGGCGCCCCTTGCACTGCAAGGCGGTGTCCTTACCCACTGGACCACCAGGGGAAGCCCCCTGAGTCCCTTTTTGTCTGGTCTCCGTGCCCACCTGGTCCTCCCTCTGGCTTCCTCCGCCTGCCCCTCTCCCCAGAGGGAAGCCCCACCCCTAGACACGAGGCAGGCTGAGAGCAGCGGGGCTGAGCTGCTGCCCTCACGCTCGCTGCCGCGTCCTCAGCCGGGGCAAGCCCCACACGCTAGAACAGAGAGCCTGATCCTGAGAGCAGCCGAGGCGGCCAGAACTGGCACTCACACCCAGCCTTTCGTCCCGTGTCCCCACCCTGTGAACACTCACCCAGCCCGCTGAATGCCTGTCTGGGCGCAGACCTGGTGCTGGGGTCCAAGAGTGAAAAGGATAAGGCCCAGCCCCAGGTCTCCAAGCAGGGGGACCGTCCCCGGCATGCTCAAAGGCTGCACCAGACGCATCTGCAGGGAGGCCTGCGGGAGCCTAGGTAACAGGGCTGCTCCCTGGGAGTCGGGGCAAAGGTGTCACGGGGGATTCTTACGCATTTCCAGGTGGATCTGACTGTCTCATCTCATCTGAGACTTTGTGTGACTTCCTGACCTCAGTGACCCAGCTGCTGAGTCCTGGGGGAAGAGCAGGGACTCCTGGGGATAATCCCAGCTCCCTACCCTGCTTTTATGCCCCCTCTCCACGGTCCTGACCCCAACAGCAAGGCTGACCCGAAGAAGGTCAGGGGCACAGCTGTTTGTCCACTGCAGCTCTCTGACTCGGGCAGAACAGAGGGATAGGGTGCCTGGAGCCTGACCCTCATCTCAGCTGGGAAGCCTGCACTGACCCACTCCCTCTCACAGCCAACTCTCCCCCGACCCAACAGAAGCACCAAGCCCCAGAACCCCACATCCCTGCACTCCACAACCAAGCACTGACTCGACTCCCTGGGGTCCTCACCTTCCTCCGTGGCCAGTTTACCAACACCAAAGCCCTGCGCCTGGTGATGGGGTAGGATCAAAAGACAGAGGACAAGAGGTAAGAAGCAGGCCAGAGACCCACCAGGCATCAGAGCCTGCCCCTTCCTTACCCCACGGTCAGCGGCTTCTCTTACTCAGCTGGTGGTGCTGGGGAGGAAATGTGACTGAGGACAGGAACCCGGGGCTTGGAGGGGCAGGGGAGACCTCAGAGATCAGGAGGAGCCCCCAGCAGGCAGCGGAGATTCTCAAGGGCACAGGAACTCAGAGTCCTTGTGAGGGGACTGCCCAGGTGGGAGCCCGGAGGAGAGGTTTCCTCTCTTGCCTGTGTCCTACAGAGGACCCGCCTGCTCCTTGCCAGTAGAAAGGCAGTCTTATGCAAGGTATGGATCTTTTTATGCTACAGATGAGGACAATGAAGATCTAAAGAGATCATTTCCCAAGGTCTTTAACAAGGTCATACAGCAGGGAAGTGGTCCTGGCATAAAACCTGGACACAGACCACATTCCTTGCGAAGGTCCTGTCCACGGGAGACCCCTGTGGCTGGGTGGTGGGATGTGAGGTGGGTATCGCTACCCACCGTGGAAAGTGCCATCTCCTTCTCCAGGCCACCAGGATAGAGATGGCCCCCACCCAAGGGTCGTAAGGGAGGAAACGGCTCTACGCATCTGCTGGGCTCAGAGAACACAAGGCCAGTTCACGGTGGCAGCAGGAATGTTCTTTCCCTTCTCAGCCCTCCCCCCTCCCCTCCTCCCACACCCAGGAGGAGCCGGAAGAGCAGGGACTCCTGGGGATAATCCCAGCTCCCTACCCTGCTTTTATGCCCCCTCTCCACGGTCCTGACCCCAACAGCAAGGCTGACCCGAAGAAGGTCAGGGGCACAGCTGTTTGTCCACTGCAGCTCTCTGACTCGGGCAGAACAGAGGGATAGGGTGCCTGGAGCCTGACCCTCATCTCAGCTGGGAAGCCTGCACTGACCCACTCCCTCTCACAGCCAACTCTCCCCCGACCCAACAGAAGCACCAAGCCCCAGAACCCCACATCCCTGCACTCCACAACCAAGCACTGACTCGACTCCTGGGGTCCTCACCTTCCTCCGTGGCCAGTTTACCAACACCAAAGCCCTGCGCCTGGTGATGGGGTAGGATCAAAAGACAGAGGACAAGAGGTAAGAAGCAGGCCAGAGACCCACCAGGCATCAGAGCCTGCCCCTTCCTTACCCCACGGTCAGCGGCTTCTCTTACTCAGCTGGTGGTGCTGGGGAGGAAATGTGACTGAGGACAGGAACCCGGGGCTTGGAGGGGCAGGGGAGACCTCAGAGATCAGGAGGAGCCCCCAGCAGGCAGCGGAGATTCTCAAGGGCACAGGAACTCAGAGTCCTTGTGAGGGGACTGCCCAGGTGGGAGCCCGGAGGAGAGGTTTCCTCTCTTGCCTGTGTCCTACAGAGGACCCGCCTGCTCCTTGCCAGTAGAAAGGCAGTCTTATGCAAGGTATGGATCTTTTTATGCTACAGATGAGGACAATGAAGATCTAAAGAGATCATTTCCCAAGGTCTTTAACAAGGTCATACAGCAGGGAAGTGGTCCTGGCATAAAACCTGGACACAGACCACATTCCTTGTGAAGGTCCTGTCCATGGGAGATCCCTGTGGCTGGGTGGTGGGATGTGAGGTGGGTATCGCTACCCACCGTGGAAAGTGCCATCTCCTTCTCCAGGCCACCAGGATAGAGATGGCCCCCACCCAAGGGTCGTAAGGGAGGAAACGGCTCTACGCATCTGCTGGGCTCAGAGAACACAAGGCCAGTTCACGGTGGCAGCAGGAATGTTCTTTCCCTTCTCAGCCCTCCCCCCTCCCCTCCTCCCCTCCTCCCACACCCAGGAGGAGCCGGAAACTGGCTAGCAAGCTGGACTGTGGCTGAAGGAGCCGAGAAGCACTAGCAGAAGAACAAGTTCTCTCTTCCCACTGCACATTCCGTACCTGAGCTGCATCAGGGGAAAAGTGCTGTTCAGTCCGTTTCAGAGCTTTAATTGATGTCTCCCCTGTGGCCTAGGAGTGAGTGGAAAAGATGTGGGGCCAGCCTGAGCTTTCACTGGAGCAAGAGAAGACCTCCTTAATCATACCTTTTAAAGAGGCTGTGAGATCTGAAAATAAAATGAGTTTCAGTAGACAAGTCCTGCTCATTCAACATATACATGTAAAGAGGCAGGACTGACGCCTGTTCCAATAAATGTGAGCTAAAAGGATGTGAGGTCTAGGTGCTGTCAGCCCGCCTGATCCTGACGGGGCCAGGTGCTCATGGAGAGGTCGTCCCTGCAGCACGTGAACTCCTGGGTTGTCTTTCTGTTTCTCCGCCCCAAGGACTCCAGCCGCAGCCCTGCCACCTCTCCGCTCAGTGCCGTCAGCCAGGCTGGTCTCGGCTCAGTCTGGGCCCCGGTTTCTCCATCGGTACCAGGACGAGGCAAATGAGAACATTTCTAGAGGCTTGGCCCACGTGAACGGTTTAAGTGATCCCTGGGGCCTCTTTGTCTAGGAGCTTCCGGAGGCCTGGCTCTAGGTAGGCCTAGGACGACAGTGAGGAAAAAGGTACGATTCAGGAAATTTTTCATAAAATGGATCTCCGAGTTCTCCTGAGCAATGGAGCCTGCATGGCCGCATGGCGACAGTCAAGTGAAACGGGTCGGCGTGGGGCCCATCAGCCAGAGAAAAGGCTCTCCACTTGGCCGAGTCCCCACCATTCCCCAGCGCCCCTCAACCCTAATGCCAGCTGCCATGCGTCACCACGCGTATGCTGTTGTTTTAATAGAAAGCTGTTTCTCTGTCAGTGTGTCACTGTCAAAAGTGGAAAACTGAACTGGAGGGACATATGTTTTAAGAAGAAAATACCAGAGGGAGACTATTTCCTTTGAGAGGCATTTACCAATCAAACGTGTAGTTCTGTGCTCCTTTTGAACGGCCTGGCCCAAGGCCTATTGCGGCTGAGTCTGCATTCTCAGGCCACCCAGAGGACCCTAGCGCTCCCCTGCCCCATGGTCCCTGCCCCAGCAGGGTAAGGGGTCAGCACACGATCCTAGGTCCTGGATGTTTCTCTAGGGCTCACCTTCCCCTTTCTCCAGCCCGACTAGGGCATCCTTCTCCTGACCCGCAACCTCACACAGCAGCAGGTGAGGCCCACATCTCCCCTCAAAGTTAAACCATGCATGGTGCAGAAGCCAGCTTGGAGCCAGGCTGGGCAGGGTGTCGTGGGACCCCCTGGCCTTCCTCTGGCCCCTCAGTCCCCATCCTCAGCAGATCCCCTCTTGGAGAACAAGCTGACAGCGGAATAATTGGCCTCCCACAGGCCCTCTCCCTCCTTCCCTCTGCTAGAGTTGCCATGACAACCAGAGTTCACCCTGAATGCCAAAAACACCGCAAAAACAAAAACAAAGGCTCCGCCCTCCTCTAGAAGGAAAAGAGGTGACGGCCTGGCTTCAGGACAACAGCCACAGAGGCATGTGGTCCTGTGTCCTACCTTCTACATAGCCCCCTTGGAGAGTGGGGTCCACAACCAGCCTGAGGCAGAGGGGGTGGAGGGGTGCTTTCCTCCGTTCCCCGTCTCCTCCCCCACAGCTTACAGCTGCCCCAGGAACTTCTCCACAGCATCTACCTAGCCCACCTCCATCCTGAGGCAGCAGGCTGAGGACGGAGCGGGTGGTGCAGGGCCTGGAGCACCAGCTGTAGGGTCAGGCTCCCTCCCTCTGCCTGGCTCCAGCTGAGTGATCTCCAATAAAAATGTTTTCCTCTCTGGTGTCCTGAACCCTCAGGCTCCGTGCCCTGCATTCCCACCCCCGTCATTAAAAGCCGAGCTCAGGAAGGAGGAAGGTTCTCGTTCACACTGAGGAATACGTGTCTGGTGGAGCTTCAAGCGGGTCTTTCCCGGGAGGGAAGCATTTTTCTCACGACCTAACCCTGAGGAGTGGCTCCTGGAGCAGCCAGTGTTGTGTTGGCACCATACTCTCCTCCCAGAGTGTGGCCGGCTCACCACTGCAGTGCAGGGCATCTGCCCTCAGCATCCCCTTTGGGTGGACCTGCCTGAGATAGGCAGCGGTCAGCCACATAAGGTCCCTGAATATCTGGGGCGGGAAGGTCAGGACTCGATGGATGATAGAGAAGGACAGAGGCCAGCAAGGTGTACTTTAGCCAACTGCTTCCCCTCCCTCGGCTCTACCTCCTGATCCTGAACAAGACAGGCAGGACCATGAAGAGCACAGCGCGTGTGATGCTCCAGCAGCCTGGTAGCTCGACAGGCGTGGGACATCATCCCTTCACCTCTGACCCCTATGCCCTCAATTTCGGGTGTGGAAGGAGGGGTGGGCTAGGAAGAGGGTGGGTGGGAAGGAAGCACACAGAAGCACAGCCCTGGGTCCACAAAGAGGCCCGAACCCCACAACCACCACCTGGGGCAGGCAAAGGAGATGCTCTTTGCTTGGGGACGCAGTGGCTGCTGGAGCCAGGGCAGAAGGAAGTCACTGTGCCCTGGGGATGGAAACCAGAGACGGGAGAGCAAACAGAATGAAGAGAGCGGCCCAAACTCAAGGCCTAAAGGGAGAAAAGGACAGTATGTAGTACTTAAAGTATGGAGGACTCAGGGTAAGAAGTAAGAAATGGGGCTGAAGAGGGCAGAGGGACAGTCAGCAAGACTCGTGGGCCAAGGGACAGGGTTAGTGTTGATCTCAAGGTCTAAGAAAAACCATAAAGAAACTTAGAGGAGCAGAGACAAGGAGGAAGGACAAAGCTGAAAGTATAGCTAATATTCTCTAAAAAGTGATTGCATCTATGGGAGAAAAATAACACAGAATGCTAATTTTTTTAAAGAAACATTCAAAGAGTAAGCAAAAGCTTGTGAAAAGTGAAAAAGAAAAATATTATAGCTGAAATCAGTGGAAGAGCTAAAAGAATAAGTTAGAAAACAATAGAGCAAAATGATGAGTTGGAAAATAAAAGATAAAAGAAATTGGAAGTTCAAGTCATTTTACTGTAGGAGTTCTAGAAAGTGCAAACAGAGAGAATAACAGGGGAGAAATTTTTCAGAGATGATACAAGAAGCTTTTCTAGACCTGAAGGACATGCATTTCTACATTGAAAAAACGCCTGAGTACCCAGCAGCAAAGAATCATAAAAGATCTATAGCAAGCCACAGAACATTGGAGGCAAAGGGGTAAATCCCGAAAATTCTGGAGAAAAGGAGAATGATAGGTCACACACAAAGGGCAAAGACCTAGAATGACATTAGCCTTCTCAACAGCAATACTGGAGACTAGAGAACAATGAAGCGATATCTTAAACACTTAGAGAAAATGTATTTGCAACCTAGAATTCCATATCTAGCCAAACTATCCATCATGTAAGTAAAATAAAGAGTAAATAAAAGGTAAAATAAATACATATTCAGACATTCAAAGATTCACAAAATTTGTCTCCTGCGTACGTGTCTTAGGAAGTTACTGGAGAATCTGCCACATTAAAACAAGGAAGTTAGCTAAGAAATAGAAAGGCACTGAATCTAGGACATAGTGAGGTCAACTCATAAGAGAGAGAAGTGAATCCTCAGGAAGATTGGGAAAGACAACTCTAGAATGGCTCCCTTTAGCTGGAGAAGAGACCTCCATGTGAGAATAGGAGGTTTTAGCCTTTAAAAAAAGAAAAAAAAATCCCACTTTTAGCTTATCTAAGGAGGTTAATGGAATTGAGAGCAATTGTATGTTTTGTTGGAGATTTGGGGAAGAATTTGTGGCAGGTGCATGAAAATGAAGTAACCAACAAACAAATAATAAAAACTAGTAGCTTCAGTGAAAAACAAACCCTGTGGATTCCACTTCTGAAACCTCTCTCAGGTGTTTCACCTCCTGGAATCCAGGAGGCCCACAGTCACTCACAGGATGTTGGAGTCTTCTCAGGAGATCTGAACGAGCCCATAAAATAGACATAAATAAAATCTGACATGTAGGTAGCCCCCAGCAGAAAAGCAGGCTTGAGACTTCCTTGGTGATCTAGCAGTTAAGACTCAGTGCTTTTAATGCATGGGATGCGGGTTCAATCCCTGGTCTGAGAACTAAGATCCCATATGCTGTGTGGCATGGCCAAAAAGTAAATACAAAAGAAAAGCAGGCTTGCCATCTGACCACCTTCAATGAAGCCCATCAATAGCCAAACCTGGCCAGGCACACAGGGCTTCTAATCAGCATTTGGGAGCTCTTCCCAGGGGACTCAGTGGGAGAGAATCTGCCTCCCCAACGCAGGAGCCAAAGGAGACACAGGTTCGATCCTTGACTCAGGAAGATTCTCTGGAGAAGAAAATGGCAGCCCACTCGAGTGTTCTGGCCTAGAGAATCCCATGGACAGAGGAGCCTGGGAGGCTACAGGGCATCAGGTCACACAGAGTCGGACATGACTGAAGCATTGAGCAGGCACTTAGTAAGAACAGGTGCCCAAGGATCGCCAGTTATTTGAGAAAAATCCTCTAGCATTAAAGAGCAAAGTTCAAACAAAGTGCAAAATTCAAACTGCAAACAAAGGAACAAGAAGGGAGGAAGAAAGAAAAATAAGAGACTATGAAGGGAACAGAAGAAAACAACAACACGAATGGTAACATTCTTAATAAGAAGAAAAAAATCACATCCAGACACAAGGGAGTTGGAAAAATGAACAGAACACAAAAATGAGTTCTCAGAAATTCAAATAAAAAGAAAAATAAATTTAAAAGTCAATAGATGGGTAGAAGATGAAATACAAGGAATCCTTCAGGAAAAAAAAGTGTGTTTTAAGAAGACAGGGGAGAATATTAAAACAAAATTAGAGCTTCATTGTAGGATGTCCAATGTGTGGCTGAAGGTCATTCAAGAAAGCAAGAACAGAGAAAATGGAAAAGAAGAAATTACCAAAAAAATTAAACACAGAAACTCATCAGGGTTGAGGCATAAGCATTTCCAGAACAAAGAAGTCTGCCTGGTCCCAGCACAATGGATGTGGAAAGAGTCATGCGCGAGAATCAGGATGGTTATGAAGAGCTCTTAGGAGCTTACAAGTGACAGAGCAGGTCCCTGGAGACCTGGGATGGCGCTAGGTTACAAGCAGCTCTGGAGTTCAGAAGTTAATGGGCAATGTTTACAAGGAAAGTATTTCCAACCTAGAAATTCGTGTTCTGGGAAACTATTCTTAACAAAATGTGAGGATAGAGTAAAGATATTTTCAGACTTGAAAGGATGGAGAATTTTACCTCCCAGGTCCCTTTCTCAGGAAGCTACTAGAGACTATGTGCCACCAAATAGGGGAACATGCCCTGTTTTGGAGAAAAAGAAAGAGATCCAGTAATGAGGACATGAACTTAGATGCATAGTGAAGTATGTCCCGGTGAAGATGAAGGTCAAATGTCCTAAGAAGACAGTTGAGTTCCAGGCCTAGCAAGCAACAAGTCAAGCTTCAAATAAGAAAACAGAGGGAAAAATAAAACCAATGCGTTTGATTGAGTGGAGTTACTACTAATAAGTGAGACGCAGAGACATTGAAAAGGTTAACAACACATACGATGCATCAGATAAATTTTCAAAAAGGCTGTTATTAGTTCTAAAAAAAAAAAAATTATGAAGTCGTTCAGTCGTGTCCAACTCTTTGAGACCCATGGATGAGCCATGGAATTCTCCAGGCAAGAATACTGGAGTGGATAGCCTTTCCCTTCTCCAGGGGATCTTCCCAATCCAGAGATCAAACCCAGGTCTCCTGTATTATGAGCAGATTCTTTACCGCTGAGGCACCAGGGAAGCCCATTATTAGCTCTAGGGTATATAAAAAGAATGTAGTTATAATGTACAACTGGGCTCAGCAATGCTTTTTATTTATTGTTCAGTAAAAGAGTAGAAAATAACCACATTAAAAGGATGGATGGAAAGGAAGTAGGAAATTTGTCTTTTACTGTGGCAGGAATTCAAAAGTGAACGCCCAAAACTGATAAATAGAAAAAATGTGTATGCATATATTTAGAAAAATGAAACTAAACAAACAAACTAGACAAAACACCCCAGAGAACTGAGGGCGATTAGAGCCGAACCTGGCAGAGTTTGGGCCAGAGATTGCTATTTTTCATTCTAAACCTTCTAGTATAATTTAGCTTTTGTTATATGCTGGCATTATTTTGTGTTCCCAAGCACAATTTTTTTAAATTCAGTTCTTCTCCACAGGCTAACCTGTCATGAAGTAGGTCCTCAAAAGTGTGTCTGTGGAATGAATAGAGGGAGAGACGTCACAATTGGAATCTTGAGGAGGGTTTCCTGGAGTGGGCGGAGAGATGGCCTGGGGTTGGAAATCTGCATATGATTTAAATATGTAGAGAGAAGGACCCCTGTTATCTGGAAAGGGCACAATGGAGCAGAGGGTCTTCAAAGGCTGAACAGGTTAAATTATTGAATTGCTTAATTACTCTGGGAGTTTCTGAGTTCTGAAAACCCTCCGAGAAAGTCCCAGAAGAACAGAGATGGAAAAGCAGCACTTCAGTGCCCCTGGCCGACGGGGCGTTGTCTGTCTATCTGCGTGGAACTCTGTGTAAACAGGGCACAGCCTGTCTCCCCTCTGCAAACCCCAGGCGTGCCTGCAGGGGTTACTTCTTTCAGAGCTGGGCACTCAGCTCTCTGCACAGCAGCACCACCAGCAGAGCTTCCCCCAGACGGCACTTTTGTCTGGAACTCCCTTCCGGGGAACCTGTCTCTGCTGATCTGCGAAGGAACCTGAGCATCAGGGCTGGCAGAGGGTGAGGCAAGGGAGGCACTTACTCTCAGGGTCTGCAGGGGCAGAGCCCATCTTCATTTAAAAGTGTGATGTTTTGTTCATCATAGAATTTTACATTCCTTGTAACGTCTTAAAATATTATTTATCTTGGCTACTGAGTTTTGAAGTGCCTCTTAAATTCTGCATCTCAGGCTAGTGCCTGGCTCTCCTCACCTTAGCTCTGGTCCTGCTGAGAAGCAGCGTTTTCACTCTACGCCTTGCCAGGAACCGTGGAGCTCAGTCCCGGCTCTGAAGATCCTTGAAGGTCCTTGAAGGGGGCGTGGGGCTTCCCACAGCACAGACACACTGCTTAATGGAGGGTGGGCTGCAGGTCCAGGCATTCCCGGGCTTCTGGATGGTCTAGAGGAGCATCGGCAGCGTCCTGACTCACGTGGCTCCCTCCGCTTCCCCGGGGCAGCTTCAGGATGAGCGGATGTTTCTGCTGCCCCTGCGGTGTGCTGGGAAACCTCCACGGAGGGACGACCGACATCTGCCCGCCTTCTCTTTGTGGAAAACCATCCACATGGTGTCCTGACACAGAACCTTTCCATTTTCTGAGGGAGTACATTAAATGCCTGCTTGTTTCCTTTTTTTTTTTTTTTTTAATTAATTTTCTTACTTTATTTTTAACAGCAAAACCATTTTGTATTGGGGTAGAGCTAATTAACGAGGTTGTGATAATTCCAGGTAAACAGTGAAGAGACTCAACCAGGCATAGACCTGTGTCCATTCTCCCCCAAACTCCCCTCCCATCCAGGCTGGCAGAACACTGAGCAGCGTTCCACGTGCTGAACAATAGGTTTTTGCTGGTTATCCATTTTAAATACAGCAGCGTGTACGTGACCTTCCCAAAGTCCTTAACTATCCCTTCCCCACCGCAACGTGAGTTCATTTTCTAAGTCTGTGAATCCTTTTCTGTTTTGAAAGTAAGTTCATTTGTTTCGTAAAAAGATGGAACCCTTCACACAGTTGCCTGTCATCCCCTGCGCCGGGGCCATGGCGATCTTCTCTGCGTTGTTGGAGTTTTCCTATTTGTGCTGCTGAAGCGAGCATCTGCTTGTTGCTTGAATCGCTAATGTTCATGTGGCTCACACTGGTTTTAGGGACATTTGCGATTCAGGGGAGCTGAATGCTGCGTGAGAGCTTATTATCACTCGCTGCATGCTGGATGCCATGCTGGGGCTTTGGGAGAATGATCGCAGTACATTCTCAAGACACATAACGGGGTAGCATCGCCACTTGACGGATGAAGACACTGATCCCCAGAGGTCAGGGAACCTGCTAGAGGTCGCACAGTCAGGAGGGTGGAGCTGGAATTGGTCCTCCATCATCCTGACTTCCCAGCCCGGAAGTACCTCCGTCATTCTCGGGCTTCTGGATGGTCTAGAGGAGCATCGGCAGCGTCCTGACTCACGTGGCTCCCTCCGCTTCCCCGGGGCAGCTTCAGGATGAGCGGATGTTTCTGCTGCCCCTGCGGTGTGCTGGGAAACCTCCACGGAGGGACGACCGACATCTGCCCGCCTTCTCTTTGTGGAAAACCATCCACATGGTGTCCTGACACAGAACCTTTCCATTTTCTGAGGAGTACATTAAATGCCTGCTTGTTTCCTTTTTTTTTTTTTTTTTAATTAATTTTCTTACTTTATTTTTAACAGCAAAACCATTTTGTATTGGGGTAGAGCTAATTAACGAGGTTGTGATAATTCCAGGTAAACAGTGAAGAGACTCAACCAGGCATAGACCTGTGTCCATTCTCCCCCAAACTCCCCTCCCATCCAGGCTGGCAGAACACTGAGCAGCGTTCCACGTGCTGAACAATAGGTTTTTGCTGGTTATCCATTTTAAATACAGCAGCGTGTACGTGACCTTCCCAAAGTCCTTAACTATCCCTTCCCCACCGCAACGTGAGTTCATTTTCTAAGTCTGTGAATCCTTTTCTGTTTTGAAAGTAAGTTCATTTGTTTCGTAAAAAGATGGAACCCTTCACACAGTTGCCTGTCATCCCCTGCGCCGGGGCCATGGCGATCTTCTCTGCGTTGTTGGAGTTTTCCTATTTGTGCTGCTGAAGCGAGCATCTGCTTGTTGCTTGAATCGCTAATGTTCATGTGGCTCACACTGGTTTTAGGGACATTTGCGATTCAGGGGAGCTGAATGCTGCGTGAGAGCTTATTATCACTCGCTGCATGCTGGATGCCATGCTGGGGCTTTGGGAGAATGATCGCAGTACATTCTCAAGACACATAACGGGGTAGCATCGCCACTTGACGGATGAAGACACTGATCCCCAGAGAGGTCAGGGAACCTGCTAGAGGTCGCACAGTCAGGAGAGGGTGGAGCTGGAATTGGTCCTCCATCATCCTGACTTCCCAGCCCGGAAGTACCTCCGTCATTCTGACGGTACTGGCAGAGACGTCTGGGGTGCAGACTGGAGTTAGCAAGCCAGGGTCTCTGGATAGAGTCTCAGCTTGAGCCTGGGCAGACACACCCTCCTGTGTGCTGTATCGGAACCTCGATTTCCTCATTTGAACAGAGGGTGTGCTCAGCAGCGCTGGCCCCTGTATGGCTCCAGCTCGCCGGGATCCTGTGACGAGACCATCTGGCCCATGTTCCCAGCAGTCATCTGTCCTGCCGGTTGTTTGCAGGAGAGTGACTCCAAGTCAGCAGGTCAGCAGGGTTGGCCCCGATTTCTTAAAAAAAGGGCAGAGGTGCGATCTGGGCCAAGGTCTTGGAAACCACTCTGGCCACTTTCTCCAGGACCTCCCGGTCAGAAGATTCAGCTCCCCCGAGCCCCAGGGCAGATCTCCTCTTGCGCCAGCATCTCCTAGCTCAGCAGGTGAAGGAGAATGAAAGTCCGAGCCCAGGCTGGAGGTGGGGAGAGAGAAGCTGGTCCTGGGGAGTGGACAGGGACTCAGAGAAACCTGGGGCGCCAGGCTGGGAGGGGAGAGAGCTCTGAGAATCCCCCAGTGTCCAGGAGAGAGCAGCCCTCAAGAAATGCTGGATGTGCGCCTTGTTCTGAGGCAGGACAGGAAAGAGGAGAGCAAAGGACCCTCTGAGGTCTCTCCCAGCCCGTGGCCAGGGGTGGGAGAAGGGGCTCAGGAAGCTAAGGTGTAGCAAAGCCCCTCGTGCAGGAAGCAGGCCGATCCAGGAAGCTCAGGTCTTCCAGTGGCCAAGCACAGAGAGCTCTGAGGAGCTGGGGGCTGAGCAGGTGTCCAAGAGGAAGCAGCAGCTGTCTTCCCTCCAAGAGACAAAGTGGGCGCCAGGAGACAAAGTGGGTGCTAGGTCCCCCAGAACCTAAGGGCGAAGCCATCTCTAGGCCGCCAGAGGAGTCCATGTCTGGTGGCCAGTGCCTCCTTAGCAGGATGCATCCTGCTTCCTTGTGGCCGGGAGTGAGGCTAGCAACTGTCCCAGCCTGGTCAGTGACCCGCCGCCTGGGTGGTATTCTCTATGTCTGTCCCACCCTTTCCTGCATAAGTGTGGGGGGTGGGCAGCAGGTGACTCGACTCCAGGGCAGGAGTGGCTCCAGGTGGCCTCTGCTGGCCTCTCACGTTGAGGCTCTGATCCTCCCTCCACAGGGACACAGTGTGGCCGCCATGTTCTGGACTGAACTGGAAATCAAGAGGCCTGCTCCCCCTCCTTGCCCTGCTTATGGCCGCCAAACAAGGGAGATGTGGTCAGTTGTCTCAGATGGTCTTGGTCCATGAAAAGCCCTGGCTCTGCCGGTGACTCTGTGCACAGACTCGAATGGTTCTCTTTATGATGAAGTCAAAACGGCTTGTCAGGACCACGGTTCCCTGCCTCCACTTCTGCAGGTCTCGTGTCCCCTCCTACTCTTCACAGTAGGACGGCCCCTTCTCCTTGACCATCCTTGGTCCAGAAACACCTGATTCTCCTGCAACATCTCAGGACATCGGTCATGTGAGAGTCAGGAGGCAGGGAACTGTCCCTATGAAAAGGATGTGCTGACCGGGCCGGGAACACACTGATCCAGCCCGGCTTTCTCTGAGCTGTGACCTCTGGGCCACAGTGACATGACAAGCACCCCACCCGCCTCCCTTTTCCTCCTTCCTGGCCCCTCTCCTTCCAGAGTGTCTTGGTCCCCAATTATTCAGAGCCCCCAGAGCCTTCCCAGGGAAGAAATTAGAGCTACATATCAGCTCTTCTATATTTACCACCTGACGGCTGAGGAGGATCTATCTTGTGCACAATTAAATGAAAAGAGTTTTAATATCGGCAGGCAAAGGACTCGAGCATCAATGGAGAATTAGGTTAGAGCCAGCAATTGGATTAGCGCCCAGCTGCCAGTGAAATGAGGACTCGGACACGGGAGGGTTATCCTTCTCCCGGCGACAGGCCCGTCCTCAGCGGAGGGCAGGGAGGCTGGGTTCCCGAGCCTGGTCGGACCCCTCCAGCCCCGCGATCCAAGACTGGGAGGGGCATCCGCTTCCAGAATAGATGCGGGGACACACAGAGGTCCCCACAGACAGACAGCCACCGCACCCCCTGCTGAGTAGATAGCACCATGTCCCCTCCTTCACCTCCTCCCTTCCTCTCTCCTGCACTGTCACCTCCGAGAGAGCCGCTGCAGTCCCCGCCCCTCTCTGGCGCCTCTCTTGTCCCTTCCAACCCCACCTGCCGTCATCCCCATGCTCCCTCCTTCCCTGAAGTGAAGGACGGGATCCAGGGCACAGGTGCCCCCCACTGACAGCTGTTGAAGACACAGCAAAGTTGCTAGTCAAGTAGCTGTTCCTTTGTATTTTTTCTTTCCAATTTCACACTAAGCTGTTTCTCTGGATGTATTAAATGTGAAGAACATGCAACACAGCCAAGTTTTGCCCAGAGATTCTTTGAGGGCGAATTCCAGCACATCCTGGGCTCAAACTCACACGCCAGTCCCGTCATTTCTGGCTGCCGTCTCCCTTCCTGCAGGAGACTCAGGCTCCGTCCCTGGGTCGGGCAGATCCCCTGGAGGAGGGCAAGGCGCCACAGTCCAGTATTCTTGCCTAGAGACTCCCAGGGACAGGGGAGCCTGGTGGGCTCCAGCCCATGGATCACAGACAGTCAGACTCAACTGAGCAACCAGGCATGCACAGACTGCCTGCCCCAAACTGTCCCGGCGGCCCTGAAAAACCACCCCAAATCCTTGGCTGGAAACGAAGTCAAGTCCTTCCCGTCAGCTCCCTGAAGGTGGGCGGCACATCTCTTTCTCCAAATAGAGCCCTGGGAGGCACGCAGGCCAGCCCAGCCTCACGATGACACCAAACCCCTGCCCTGCTTGCACAGGCCTCCAGAAGGAACCGCTCCACGGCCAAGTGCGTCTCTGCTGGCTGTGGTTCTCATTTCTCACTCACAGTGAGTGCTCCCTTCCTCTTTCCTAAGTTCCCTGGGAGAAGTCCAAGTATGCTGGCATCACCTCAAAGGAAGACAGAAATCATCTGGCAATGGCCAGAGAAGGCCGGTCGTCTTCTCCAAACCCAAATCTAACAGCCCTGAGTGTGAGCAGGGCCCTGTGTGATTGTGCCTCTTGCGGAGGGGAATACTAGGGCTCCAGGAAGCAGCAAGAAAACAGCCCCCTGGGGAGTCCGTATAGAATACGACTGTCCAGAGCCTCCCCCATCCCGAGGTCAGTGAGAGAAAAGGACACGTGCAGACTGCCTGTCTGTGGGGACCTCTGCCCACAGCCTGTCAGATCCTGGGCAGAACTGGGGTGCAGTGCAGGCTCTGAGACGGTACCCTGTTTGTTGTTCTTTAGTCACTGAGGTATTCGACTCTCTTGCAACTGCATGGCCTGTAGCCCCCAGGCTCCTCTGTCCATTGCATTTCCCAGGCAGGAATACTGGAGTGGGTTGCCAGTTCCTCCCCTAGGGATTCCCTACTTTTCTCGCTGGCAGGTTCTTCCCAAGCCCCAGCTAGTCAAGTAGCGCGAATTCAAACCCAAAAACATCCCTTGGGTTTTCAAACCCCCAACACGCCAGTCCCGTCATTTCTGGCTGCCGTCTCCCTTCCTGCAGGAGACTCAGGCTCCGTCCCTGGGTCGGGCAGATCCCCTGGAGGAGGGCAAGGCGCCACAGTCCAGTATTCTTGCCTAGAGACTCCCAGGGACAGGGGAGCCTGGTGGGCTCCAGCCCATGGATCACAGACAGTCAGACTCAACTGAGCAACCAGGCATGCACAGACTGCCTGCCCCAAACTGTCCCGGCGGCCCTGAAAAACCACCCCAAATCCTTGGCTGGAAACGAAGTCAAGTCCTTCCCGTCAGCTCCCTGAAGGTGGGCGGCACATCTCTTTCTCCAAATAGAGCCCTGGGAGGCACGCAGGCCAGCCCAGCCTCACGATGACACCAAACCCCTGCCCTGCTTGCACAGGCCTCCAGAAGGAACCGCTCCACGGCCAAGTGCGTCTCTGCTGGCTGTGGTTCTCATTTCTCACTCACAGTGAGTGCTCCCTTCCTCTTTCCTAAGTTCCCTGGGAGAAGTCCAAGTATGCTGGCATCACCTCAAAGGAAGACAGAAATCATCTGGCAATGGCCAGAGAAGGCCGGTCGTCTTCTCCAAACCCAAATCTAACAGCCCTGAGTGTGAGCAGGGCCCTGTGTGATTGTGCCTCTTGCGGAGGGGAATACTAGGGCTCCAGGAAGCAGCAAGAAAACAGCCCCTGGGGAGTCCGTATAGAATACGACTGTCCAGAGCCTCCCCCATCCCGAGGTCAGTGAGAGAAAAGGACACGTGCAGACTGCCTGTCTGTGGGGACCTCTGCCCACAGCCTGTCAGATCCTGGGCAGAACTGGGGTGCAGTGCAGGCTCTGAGACGGTACCCTGTTTGTTGTTCTTTAGTCACTGAGGTATTCGACTCTCTTGCAACTGCATGGCCTGTAGCCCCCAGGCTCCTCTGTCCATTGCATTTCCCAGGCAGGAATACTGGAGTGGGTTGCCAGTTCCTCCCCTAGGGGATCTTCCTGACCCAGGGCTCCAACCTGTGTGGTTGCTAACCCCTGAACCTGCGCTGGCAGACAGGTTCTTCACCACCAGGCCCCCAGGGAGGTCCTGTTACCCTGTTTCCAAGCTCACACGTCATCCTGCTACTGTTTCAAGGGTGCCGGCCGAAGAGCCCAGACTCCTAGGTCTGAGACCAGGGACCCTGTTCCTCATGCAGAGGCAGTTCCCAGAGCACTCAGACGGCTTGCTCTGGTTCTCCGCTGCGGCTCAAGGTCCCCACAGGCATCGCAAGGGGCCCAGGATGGGTGGCGTACTCCGCAGCTGGAGTAATGGGAGAGGAACGCTGGGCTCGGGAGATGTTCCACTTTTATAGAAAATTTGAAGAAACACTGTTCTTTGCCTGATGGGAGCTGCTACGTCTTCCGTCAGGAGCGCTTGTGCTAAACAGAAGCCCGAGGAGTGGCCCAGGTGGGGGCCTTCAGGAGGCAGCCAGGGGGAATGTGGAGGAATGTCCACAACAATGGGAGTCTCTCTTTGCAGGAGGGAAATGCAGGAGGAGGGAGGGGTGGTTTCTGCCCTCAGGGAGCCCCCTGTGACCCCACTCACTGCGCTGCCTGGTGCATGCCCAGTGGGCCTCTCCTTGAAGTTCCATAGGTTTGCTATAGGAACAGCGTCATAAATCAAGGCTAGGTCCTCTGGGTGTCCACAGTAAAAAGAAAGCTAAAGAGAAGTGTGAAGTGAGGTCTAAGGAGACCATACTGGCGAACTATAGAGAAATACATCTAAATGCTCAGACTAAGACGTCTCATACTTGATGGGTGTACCAGTTAGGAGAAGGTAGGCCAGGCTGCAATAACAAATAACCCCCAAATCTCAGCCATTAAAGCACACGGGGTTTTTTTCTGGGTTCTGCTGCAGGCTCGTCCTGGTGAGAAGGCCTCTGCTTCAGGCCTCAGATGGCTGGTGCTGCTGATATCTGGAGCTTTGCAGGAACCAAGGCACAAGGAAAAGAACACGTGGGGAAGCATGAGCCGGCTCTGCCAACCTCTTCCCGGGAGAACCTCCCATCACTTCCACTTACCTTCTGCTGACCCAGGGAAGTTAGGTGGGCACGGAAGGGCCGGCGGTCCCACCCTATGCACAGAAGGAAAGAGGGCAGAGAGTGTGAACTGGCCACACCCTCTCTGTTCTGCATATTAAAAATCCAGAACAGGAAACCAAAAATGAGGCATCATGGGTGTGGTTTATAAAGAAAACAGATCAATTGGAGTTCCAGCCAGTGGACTTCTGCTCAAAGAAAAAGCCTGGGCCGTGTATCAAGAGTGGTTAATAGATGCATGCATTTTAAAAGTTGTCCCAAAACATGTAAGATCCGTGTGCCGTTGTTTATGCCTCTCCACTTTAAATGACGTTTGGGGTTCTCTCAATAATAGTCTCTCTGGGCTTATCTTCATATTGAATGCTCTTTGGAGCCCAATGGTGAGTTACGTAGGTCTTCACTGAAGGGTTCCAATAAGTATCCTGAAGTCACCCCAAACTGGGGACGAGACTTTGGAGGGTAGCCCGCGAGTCTGCTCCCTGCGCCCGCACTCCTTCCTCTCTTCCTCCAGGCTCTTCTCCATCTCATCATATCACTCTTCCTTCTTATGAACTCTGTAGCCTTTGCCAAGCCATGCACTCTCTCTGTGTCTCAGTTTTTTCATACATAAAGCAGGGGCACAAATAATCTGCCTCATATGGCTTTGTGAGGATTAATGAAGATGACTCGTGTGACATACTCAGAACGTGGGCTGTCGCTGATGTCTGACATAGAAAAGGGCTTGGTTCAACTCAGCCGCTCAGTCGTGTGACCGCACGGACTGCAGCACAGTGGGCTTCCCTGTCCTTCACCATCTCTAGGACCTGCTGAAACCCACGTCCACTGACTCAGTGATGCCAACCAACCATCTTGACCTCAGTCGTCCCCTTCTCCTTCTGCCTTCTATTTTTCCCAGCATCAGGCCCTTTTCTAATGAGTTGTCTCTTTGCATCAGGTAGCCAAAGTATGGTGGCTTTATTGTAATTGTTCTGTGGACCCATACCCTGCCCATGGATGATGGAGTTTCAGCACCCCACCACATCCTGGAGTTCTGACCATTGTGCTGTCTCAGGGACTTGCTAAATGCTCATAAATGCCTCTTTTCAATAGACCTTCTGTTGAGTCCAGATGGGAAGAAGGCACCTCCATCCCTTAAACGTCCAAGAGGAAGACAGTGGTGTTGGTGATGCTGTGACTGGTTTTTGCCTACTTTCCTTGAGACACTTTCCCATTGAGAACTAAGGCCTGTCTGGTCTCCACGAAGAACACCAGCTTCTCCAGTTGCCCCAATTTTTACCCTAATCCGTGGGAGATAATAACCCTGGAGTACGATCCTAAAGGTATATTTGTCTTTTTCCTGGCAGAGGATCTAGACATGGGGGTCTCCAGGGGAGCTGAAAGTGACCATGCTTAAGGCAGTGCCATATTCACATAGCAGGGCACCCATGCTGGTTTGCTGGGATTGCTTTAGCGAGTATCACAGGCGGAGGACTGAAAGGACAGAAATTTTATTTCCCCACAGTTCTGGAGACTGGAAGTCCAAGATCCAGGGGTCAGTAGGGTTGGTTTCTCCTCCGGTCTCTTGCTCGGTGTGCAGACGGACATCCCCTCTCTGTGTCCCCATGCGGTCTTCCCCCGTGTGTGCCTGTGGGTCTCACCTCTTCCTCGTCTTCTTTTTTTTTTTTTTAAATTTGGCCTCTTTTATTGGTTTATTTATTTATTTATTTCCGTCCGTCTTTGTTCATGGGCCTGTGTGGGCCTCCCATTGCAGTGGCCTCTGTCTGTGTGGCATGCGCTCCAGAGTACCGGCTCGTAATTGGACACACCAGTCCAGCCGCTCTGCGGCATGTGGGATCTTCCCGGATCAGGGATCGAACCAGTGCCCCCTGCACTGCAAGGCGGACTCTTTACCCACTGGACCACCAAGGAAGCTCCTCACCTCCTCTTCTTAAAGGAACACCAGGCCCCACGAATGCAGGCATATTCAAAGCTACCAGAGGTTAGGACTTCCACACAGGAAATGGGAGGCCCATGGTTAGGCCCAGAATATCTCTCCCACCCTCACGTTTCAATGCAGCACATGGAGGTGGGGGGCGGAGGGGACTTCAATCCCTCTCAGTCTGGGGTGTGAGTTGCCTACCCTGCCTCCTCCATTGCCCCCAAACTATGGTAGCTGCTCCTGGTTCAGACTGCCCTGCAGGAAGCCTCCTCCCCACAGAAACCCACTTCCATCTTCCTACCCCTCATCTTGGACATCCGGGCCCCAGCGTCCCCGGGAGTGAGTGGCCCTGGGCTCAGCTGGTGCCCCTGCCCTCCCTCCTGGCATTGCCTCAAGGGGAGTTGACAACCCCACGGGGCCTGGCAGGGGGTGCCCCTGAGTGGATGAGGCCCTCTCTGAGAAGCCAGAGGAGGCTGGCAGGACAGGAAGAGTCTGGCGGTGAGGCTGGGGAGGCCCCAGGCCACCCCAGGGTCTGGAAGTGATGGTAGGGATCCAGAGTAGGAAGAGGCCTCCCCGGCCCCACCCATGGCCCCTCAAGTGCTGGCCGGGTCTCCCTCGGTGGGAGAGGATGGCTAGCAGATGTTCCACTCGATCCCAAGGGCTGCTCAGCCTCCAAGTCCAGAAGGCCAAAGGGCAGCCTTGTGACTTCCTGGCAGGGGAGCTATGCTAACCCCGGGGCCAGCGGTTTGTAATGCTGCCATGTGCCTCATCCCACCTTTGCTCCCAGCCCTCGTGTTTTGCGTATCTGTCTCTCTGTGGACGTCTGCCCGAAGCTGTGTGTTAAGGAGGGAGTGCCTGCGTCAGGGAGGGCTCAAGTCTCTGGTCTGATATCTATGTTTGTTTTCTTGAATGCGTCCTAAGGGTCTGGAACAGTCCCTGGTACATAGCAGAAAACACACTCGGAAGAATTTTTGAAGAGATGAATGACAAGGACGAGCAAACCTCGTCTCAAGCCTTGAGTAGGCTGATTAGAGTGGAGACAGGGTGATGGAGGATAGAAAGACGTTCCCTCTATCATCATGGACAGACAAGAAACATGTGAGGGTCCTTAGAAGCACCAGTGGGAAAGGCAGGCAGTTCAGAACCTGAACTCTAAAGTCTGGGTCCAGAGATCGGAAGAACAGAAATGGAGAGAGAGTAAGAGAAAACACAGATGGGTAGTGAGTCTCCTGTCATATGAGACATGTAAGGCCAGCTAGAAATCTGGACCCCAGGGTGCTGCCCAGATGAAATACCCCAGAAGTCCTGAAGGAGCAATTATTCTCAGACTAGACGAGGACGCAGAACTCTGACTCCAGATCTGGCCCAGCCTCTGGCCCTCTGGAACCTGGGCAGGCTTCTCACCTGCGCTGGGCCTCTGTTTCTCCTCTACAGTATGTCAGGAGCAGGTAGGACCTTGAATTTTCTGACAGCCCTTCTGGGCCTGAAAACCTGTATTCTTGAGCCTCGGGAGAGCCTGCCCAAAAAGGATGAGCCCTGGTTCCCCGCAGAGCTGCTCTCCAGAGGGAGAAGGATGGAGAGAAGGCAGTGCAGAACCCTGGCGGAGGCGTGCGAAGGCTTCAGTGAGAACTGGTTTTACCCCAACTCCCACGCTTCCAGCCAGCCCCTACAGGCCCTCAGCCTTGAGTCTGGTGGCCCCAGGGGCGCAGGAGGAGTGGACGCAGGCTTAACAGGGTCAGAGGTCATGGCATCCTTCCGGGGAGCCCAGCCTGAAGACAGGGGCTCTGAAGAACACATGTTTGGCAGTGGAAGGGCCGCAGGCTGAGAGGCAGGAAGCCTGGTCCCTAGTCCCTGCCCAAACTCTAACTCTCTGTGTGACTGTGGGCCACTCACTGTCCCTCTCTGAGTCCCAATGTCCTAATTGACAGAGGTTAGTCTGAGCTGAGATGGGGCCAGGAAGGAGGCATGATGAAGCCCAAAGGGCCTCAGCCTTCAGGAGCTCTGGGTGAGATGGAAATTCGGGATGGAGGAAGAAGTACCACACAGGAAAGGATAAACGTGGCAAACTCGGTGAAAAGGGTTTACGAATCTCCACTCTGCCTTCCTGCCGCGTTTGGAAGAGTGAAAAATAAAAGTCTCTGACTGCATGGCATGTGTCAGGACGGGACGGGCACTGGATCATTGTGGTATCTCACCCAGAGAAAGACCCGGAGCAACACGGGGATGTCCAAGACAGATTTCTTCAGAGGATTTTGGTTTCAAAGAATTTGCTACGGATGCTCCAGGGACTTTATGCAAGAAATTTGAATTCTGGTCCTTTGGACACATCTTTTAATTCTCTTTCAATCCATTGGTACCTTTTTTTTGGTAATGCCTACTCAGTTAGGCACTGCTGAACAAAGAAACAAAAAGCCCTACCCTCATGGAGCTTACAGTCTAACAGAGAGAGACAGGCGATAAGGGAGAGAAAAAGTCAGACAGTATTTTAGTAGGAGGGGCTTCCCAGGGGTCACTCGTTGTAAAGAATCTGCCCGCCAGTTCAAGAGACATAAGAGACTCAGGTTTGATCTCTAGGTGGGAAAGATCCCCTGGAGGAGGGCACGGCCACCCACGCCAATATTCCTGTCTGGAGAATCCCATGGACAGAGAAGCCTGGCAGGTGACAGTCCATAGGGTCACAAAGAGTCAGACACGACTGAAGCGACTTAGCACGCACACATGCACCCCACGGGGCACAAAGCATACGGTGCTGCCCTCAGGCACCAGCTGTGGATCGTGTGGGGAAAGGAAAAGTGTGGGTGAGGCAGATGTGCAGACCCAAAGATTGTGCAATACCCTTGGAGTCAGGGCCAGGCTCTGCTCGGGATGGATCCCGCCCCACACTCCCAGCAGGCTTCCCGAGTCACTCCTCTCTGAGGTTGCAGAAATCAGAAGCTGTTTCAGAGGAGACCGACAGAATCCCACAGGCCCCCAGGGAGGAGGTCTCAGGGGAGCCTGGTGGCCCAGGAACCTGAGCACAGAAATGAGGAAGCGGTGCTCCCAGAGGCGCGGTGGCGGGATCACGGCACCTCCTGAGCGCCGCCCGCCTGTAACCAGGCCCTGTATGCCCACCATCCAGAATCCAGCCAGTTACGAGGTGCGCGGGCTGCAGGACTGAGCAAGCACGTGGAACTCGCTGAGCGTCAGTTTCCTGGTCTGTGGAAGGCAGAGAGTAGGGCCACTTACTTCACAAGGCTTGAATGACTGTGCAAACAAAGGGCTCGGCCCAGAGGCCAGTGCCTGGCGATGACGCTACATCACACAGCGGTCCCTTTGCTCATTGCTCAATCAGTAAGCTGACTGGTCTCCTCTAGGCCCCCGGAGCTGGGCTTAGCTCTGCAGCCGGGGAGCAGGGGCACTTCCGGGCTGGCTTCCGTGGATGCAAGAACATAAATGGGACACACGGAGAGAAAAGGCCACCTCTGGGACTGTTTCTCAGACTTGAGATTTTACTTCATTTTCATTGTGACTCAGCATAGGTCTGTGAAATGGAAATGCAAGTTTCATGAAACAGTACCTGTCCTCGCCAGGCAGGATGCCCTCTATTTTCAACCTTCCATTTCATTAAAAATATCAAATGCTATTGTTGTTTAGTCGCAGCTCTTTTGAATCCGCATGGACTGTAGGCCTCCAGGCTCCTCTGTCCATGGGATTTCTCAGGCAAGAACACTGGAGTAGGTTGCCATTTCCTTTTCCAGATGAAACGCTGGTCACAACCCAAACACAAAGTGATAAACGAGGTCACGTGACGGTGCAGGCCGGGGCCTCGGCCCAAAACTTGGCACCCCACGGGCACAAAGCATACGGTGCTGCCCTCAGGCACCAGCTGTGGATCGTGTGGGGAAAGGAAAAGTGTGGGTGAGGCAGATGTGCAGACCCAAAGATTGTGCAATACCCTTGGAGTCAGGGCCAGGCTCTGCTCGGGATGGATCCCGCCCCACACTCCCAGCAGGCTTCCCGAGTCACTCCTCTCTGAGGTTGCAGAAATCAGAAGCTGTTTCAGAGGAGACCGACAGAATCCCACAGGCCCCCAGGGAGGAGGTCTCAGGGGAGCCTGGTGGCCCAGGAACCTGAGCACAGAAATGAGGAAGCGGTGCTCCCAGAGGCGCGGTGGCGGGATCACGGCACCTCCTGAGCGCGCCCGCCTGTAACCAGGCCCTGTATGCCCACCATCCAGAATCCAGCCAGTTACGAGGTGCGCGGGCTGCAGGACTGAGCAAGCACGTGGAACTCGCTGAGCGTCAGTTTCCTGGTCTGTGGAAGGCAGAGAGTAGGGCCACTTACTTCACAAGGCTTGAATGACTGTGCAAACAAAGGGCTCGGCCCAGAGGCCAGTGCCTGGCGATGACGCTACATCACACAGCGGTCCCTTTGCTCATTGCTCAATCAGTAAGCTGACTGGTCTCCTCTAGGCCCCCGGAGCTGGGCTTAGCTCTGCAGCCGGGGAGCAGGGGCACTTCCGGGCTGGCTTCCGTGGATGCAAGAACATAAATGGGACACACGGAGAGAAAAGGCCACCTCTGGGACTGTTTCTCAGACTTGAGATTTTACTTCATTTTCATTGTGACTCAGCATAGGTCTGTGAAATGGAAATGCAAGTTTCATGAAACAGTACCTGTCCTCGCCAGGCAGGATGCCCTCTATTTTCAACCTTCCATTTCATTAAAAATATCAAATGCTATTGTTGTTTAGTCGCAGCTCTTTTGAATCCGCATGGACTGTAGGCCTCCAGGCTCCTCTGTCCATGGGATTTCTCAGGCAAGAACACTGGAGTAGGTTGCCATTTCCTTTTCCAGATGAAACGCTGGTCACAACCCAAACACAAAAAGTGATAAACGAGGTCACGTGACGTGCAGCCGGGGCCTGGCAGACCGTCGGACTCCTGGAGGGTTCCCTTCGGCCCTTTGGAGAAGAGCTTGGGGTTGTGAGGGCTGGTGGGTGAGCGTGTCCATTGCAACGGGACTGTCCTCTTCAGGGTCTACAGGGACATGAGAGGCCTGGTAAGCAGACTCAGGAGGCAGATGCTTCCAAGAGGCTGCGTCAGCCGCTCACAAAGGGCCCTTCTGCCCAGGCAAGAGGCGTGCGGGAGAGGATGGGGGTCACAGGCAGAGACCAGACGGTCACTCACCGGACAGCCTGCACAGTGCTTCTGACTTGGGAAAGACCAAGGGACAGAGCTCTTGAGAGAGGCAATATAAGGTAGTAGTCAACATATAACCTCTGCTGTCCCACTGCCTAAGTGTAAATTCTTCCTCCATAACTATCTAGTTCTATGGCCATGGGGAGAACATGTCACCTGTCTGTGCCTCAGCTTTCTCATCTGTAAAATGGGGATGATGCTAATTCCTCAAAGGATTCTCTGCCAGTGTGTACGTGAGGGGGTGTGTATCCTAGAACTGCCTTGGCACTGTGACTATTTTGATGGCTCAGTCAGATGAAAGTGCTTACTGGCTGGAGGTCAGTCCCGTTGTGAGCCAACATATGCCATACGGGGCCTCTGGGCTGAGGTTTCTCTCTTTCTCAAGGAGAGCCTGGCTTTTCTTGAGACAGTGGTGGGGTGGGACTTGGGGGAGCTGCTGCTTACCCGGAGGGCCCAGCCCAGACGGGAGACTGTCCGCCCAGTCCAGTGCTGCCCTCTGCAAAGGGAGTCCTCTGCCCTACCCAGCACCGACACATCCGTCACTCCCTGTTCACTAAGAATCTGCTCACTGGCCGAGGGATGGGGTGGGGAGGGTAGTTCTCAGGGTTATGTTTAGAGCCTTCTGGGGCAAAAGGTGTGTGTAGGGCCACGGTAGAAAAGGAAGAAGGAAAGGAGAAGACCTCAGCTGAGAATGCAGACCCTGAGCCTTGGTGCAACTTCACCCCATCTTCCCTCAGCCCACCCATAGGAGGCCGGGGTGACCCAGCACCTGCAACAGGGTCCCTTAGACTTAACATCAGCATGCTCAATTGGTCTATTTCTTTCCTGGAAGGATCTGCAGGTTCCCACAGGGCCACCTTCACTCGGAAGCATTCACAAGCATGCCACAGACCATGTGACACGCAGGAGAGGGGACAGAATTGTAGATGGGGGTCCCCTTTCCAGCATCCCTTACCAAACACCAAATACGAGAAAGCAGAGAACCAGGTCTCCCACGCCCACCTTGTCCACGGGGCTCCCCGCTCCTTGCCCCACAGCCCTGACCCTGGAGTCAGTCAGCCTTGCGTTCAGACTCCTCTCTGCTAGTCACAAGCTTCCCAACCCGAAGCTCCTTCCTCGACGGAGGAGGCCAGGTCTGGCATCGGTGCTCAGGGACCGTGCCTGCCTCGCAGGGCCCCTGGGAGGATCCAATACACTGAAGCGTGAGGCTCACAAGCACAGTGCCCGTCACTTGGTAGGGGCATGACACCATCTACGAGGCTTCCTTCCTTCGTGGCCTCTCTGCCGGGCCCCCAGCCCGTCCGCCCCAGGAGGCGCAGCTCCCGGCAGAGCCTCCAGAGGTCTCTTCCGGGCGCTGGGCTTTGTAAACAGGTCTTGTGGCATCCACAGCCGCAGCCGCAGCCTTAATTTTAGTTCTGGGCTGGGTAATTTCCCGTGATTACAGGCCTGTCAGTGCAGCGAGTTCCGCAGCTGCGCGGAAGCCGGCGGGCCTCGCCGGGGCAGGCTGGAGCCCGTGCGCACACACGTGCCTCCCCGCGAGGGGGCATGGCGCACACAGGCGCGTACACACGCCGTCCTCCACGACCAGGACGCAGGGGTGCTCAGCCAGGCTGTGCAGGTGCTGCACGTGTCCGCACGGATTCCTGCAGGAGCGGGCGTTAACACACGCGTGCACACACAGCTCTCCCCAGGACCTGTAAGTGGGGAGCGGAGGCGGGGAACAGGGAAGGTTTAGGACAAACACACGCTCCTATCCCCTCTTTCCAGAATCTTCCTTCTCTCCCTTGCTTGTGGTGGCCAGAAAAGAGATTCCCCATCTTCTAGGCTCTGAGACCTATAAGTACTCTGTGTTGTGTGTGTGTATGTGAGAGAGAGAAAGGGGGTGGGGACGGGCGCAGGGCAATGAGTCAATAAATATGCATTAGGTATCTACTGTGAATCTTGACCTTGACCCTGTTCGGTGCTGAGGATCCAGCAGTGAATAAGCAAAGGGAAGCCTAACAGTAAACAAAAAACCCTTAAAAACAACAAATCATTAAAAATAACAAGTCGATCCTCACTATTTGCAGATTCTGTATGTGGGACTTGCCTGCTCCCTAGAATGTGTGTGGTCCCCTCAGCCAATACTCACAGTGCTGCCATGGGTATTCCTGGGCGTACCCCGCGTGGGGAGGACTTGAATGGGCCAATGCACATGTGCCCTGGGGGGTCCCCCCACGGCAGCCCCTACCTTCTCAGTTGATCTCAGACTTTAAAGCGGCCTTTTGGAGGTTTACTTAGGGCTGTATGTTTTTATATGTTTGCGCTTTTTGTTGGTGATCCCACTGTTTCAATGGCCCCAAGCATAGTGCAGAAGTATTGTCTAGAGTCCCCGGGTGCAAGGAATCTGTGATGTGCTTCACAGAGAAAATTCACGTGTTCACTAGCATCTCTCAGCCATGAGTGATAGTGCTGTTGGCCATGAGTTCTATGGTGATGAATCAACAATATATATTAAATCAGGTGTCTAGGAACAGAAACACACAGAAAACAAGGTTACGTATTGATCCGTTGACAAAACCTAGTGACTGGAGGCTCACAGAAGCCTGGCCCTGTGCCTCTCTTAGGAACGACGGTTCCGTACTTGCGAGCTCAGTCTTCACAGTGTCTTACGGCACAGAACCACTGTGAATAATGAGGATCAGCCATAATCACTGCCCAGTGCCACCAAGGAAATAAAACATGGAGATGCCATAGGACCTGGAGCGGGGTCACTGGGTGGTCAGGATGCGCCTCCCTGAGGAGGTGACACGGGTGCTCCAGGGGGACTTGGGGAGGTGCTGGAGGCAGAGCGTTCCAAGCAGCAGACATTCTGGAATGAGCATGGGCCGGGGGGACGCTGGGGACCACGAGACAGCCAGAGTGAGCAGGGCAGAGCCCGAGGCAGGAGGGTGAGGGAAGACGAGGCTGGGGAGGTGGGCGGTCCAGGCCACCCAGCACCCTGAAGGCCATGGCAAGGAGCTTGGGTTCCTCTTTCCTAGGTAAATGGGAAAGTGGGGCGGACCAGGAGGGTTTTTTTCCTTCACGTGGCCCATGTCCTGTAAGGGCTGAGAGGCCAGCAGGGAGGGGTCACCCTGCGTTAGGAACTCTGGGGTTGCAACAGGGGAGTCAGTGACAAAGGATGGATCTGAGACATAAGAGAGAGGCGGAGGCTTCAGAACCCCCTGGTGGAGATGCAAGCATCAGTCCTGGGATTGTGTGGGAACTGCTGAGCCTCACAGGAGTGATGCTCAGAGCTGGGGGAGCAGCAGGAGTTGCTGACCGGGGTGCC